>JANRMT010062791.1:242401465-242414913 GCA_026402145.1 Polypterus bichir lapradei | reverse complement strand
GTCGTTGAAAAAGTTTTTTATAGCCCGACAAATCCAGGCCGCTTGGGGGCAAAGACTCTTTGAAAAGAGACTCCCACCCCACCGGCCTGATTGGGCCTCCTTTGTGTCAAGAGCATTTTGACGGATGTCTCTCATTCGGGTCTGTGAAATGTACTTCTGCATAAAAAAAAACCCAAGGTCTCGGGAGTATGGACATTGTGAATAGTTAATGCAGAAAAGAGAATACAGAACACACGCCGCACTTGTCCTATCTCTTCTGAAAAACCCTAGATGAATTTTGAACATGTCCTATGACTGGTCAACACTGCGGACACAGGCGCTAGATCTCCGTCATATTGACCTTTAAAGAATAAAGATTATAGAATCTTTGGCACTCTCCATTACAATATCCATAGGCCCCTCAGGATGTTTGACAATTAAGTGAAGACCAGAATCAGAATCATAGGTTAGCGCACAGGGTCATATTCTAAAATATCTTCGATTATATCTATTTAGTTAGCATGTCGGCGCTGTTCATTTTCAATATAGGTGGTATACTTCCCTGTCAAAAGGTTAAAATAAAACAGAGATCTGAGATACTCCTAATCGGCAACATTTGTTATTAAGTGTATAGGTTTGTCTTGCATTCTAATTCTTAAAGCTCTATCAAACTATTGTTAATTTCAAAGCAAAATGCACCCAATCATTTTGTTTATAACTAAATTAAATAATCCTTATAAATAGATCCCGGTGCTTGATAATACTTAACACTAAACCGATATCATTAAATGGTACTTCTGTGTTTTATTCAGGTTTACTATTTAATATTTTTAATTTGCCTTTTTAAGTTTTATTTTAAAATGAACTCTTTAAGACATATTCAGACTATTCCAGACTGCGCATGTCAAAAAAGCTTATTATTTATTTCAAAAGGTTTCTGTTCATGCTGATTTTGTCACCTATCAATGTTGTTTTTTATACATCACAGCAGTTTTTCAAATTGTAATAACTCCTTTATAACTCCACTTTTTCATGTAATTATTTACTTCATAGTTAACTTTATTTCATTTTGGCACAAATGTCCTTACCATCAAGACCACCAGTCTAGTTCATATTCTAAACTCCAATATTTAATGTTCTTCCTGAATCAGGAGGAACACAAACCTGACTTTTAGTTCCAGATAAGATTCTAACAATAGTCGGCTAATGTTAATCAGCCTCATACTAGCAGATGTTAAATAATGTTTTCCCCAGCTCTTTGCAACCCCGTGGAACTGCCTACATAGATGACAGTTTAGCTGATAATATACTGCAGAACACGTAGGTTCAGTTGCAGTGTGCTGTGAGCTTGGGGTGATCCCTTGTTGATCCAGTCTTAATATGTTTTTTAATCTCCTCTGTGACTTAGGATTTGTAAACTTTAGTTTTTACTATCTTATATTTGTGATGGGGGCGATTCAATGTTACATGTTGGAATAATAATGTCTAGCTTAACTCTGCCCCTGACCATGATCCCTGCACAAACCCTGGTCCTTTGACTCGTATTCAAGAAGATTGCAGACACTTGTTGACTCTTGGAATCACAGTTTAAACTTACATCCCATTTCACCCTGAATGCTACTAAAACAAAGGGTGCTTTTTCACAAACAGAGGGGAAAAGCAGTTTTCAATGATAGCTGTACTGTGTAACCTGGACTACCTAAAAGAAAGAATAAACCCCAAAGTTTTAATAAAATTTTAATCCTTGTGCTAACACATATAATATTACGTAACTATTCACTAAAAATTTTCCATCCTGATTTGTCTAACGTGTCCAGCATAAGCCTAATCATCAGCCCTGTAGTGTACAGGCTCCTATACCATACTATAACCATTCTTATTTTCAGGGGCTCATAACTGATGTAAATGGAAGGCTGTTACCAAGCATTAACAGAATTTCTAAAACTTCGTATTATACAAAGCATCCTGAGTACCAAAGAGCCTGTTGATGAAAATGCGGTTTTAAATTAAAACCTGAACAAGATAACTGTTTTCTATTCAACATAAAATGTTTAGTAAATAGAGACTAAATACAATTTATAACAAAAATGGAACACCGATGGACGACTGAATAACCAAGGAAATCTAATTTAGCTTGAAGTGCCACAGAGTGTTTTACAAATAATCTCCTACAACCGTAGTTCTCAAACTGTGGGGATGGCCCCCCTAGGGAGCGCGAAGATGTGAAAAACAGAAAAAGAATCAAAAATATGAAAAATACATCTATTGAACCCAAAACAAAATAACTTAAACTACATTCTGATACTAGAAAAATAAATAGTGAGTTAGATAAAAGCTAAGTAGTTATAATAAAATATGCATCTATGGTATATCTAATTAAAAAAAAAAAAAAAGGACATATTGGTATTAGTGGGCTACTTTCAAAAAATCAAAAACGTTAGGGGGCGCGATTAAAACTCTTATGAAAACTCTGTTCGCAAAAAAGATATGATAGAAGATATCAGATGTCTCCAGTTCCTTTAGGGACTTTATACTGTCTATTATCATTTAAAAGGAGTACAGAAATTAAAGCTATATGCTATGTTTGGGGTGGATGTGATCAGAAAGGCTATGATGAATCGAAAGGTCAGTCAAGAAAACTGTTGGAAAAAATGGGCAGAACTCTTTTGGAAACAAAGATTTTTCTTATGTTTTAAAAATTTGACCTTTACAAAGATGCTTTTAGATGCTTTAACATGAAAATAAAGCATCTTTAGAAAATAAAGCAACTGGTCATTTTACGTGGCTACTGAAAATGTATTTTGTTACCTGGAAAAAAAACGAAACATCTAGCAATGCCAGGTTGTGTGGCGTTCAGTGCTTTTGTTTTATGGCACTGTGTATTTGACCTGTAATACTTTTCTCTTGCCTGTTATGGAGCTCTGTCTAATTACCTGAAGTTACAGGAATTGGGAAGTGATGAACTATTTTGGTAATAATAGGTGTTAAGGTCTACATAAGAGAGTATAAAGCGGAAAAGTGTCACCCTAGGACCCTATCATGACAAGACAAAAATCATAATTGGGCTTTTCTGTTTTTAACTTTTTAATTAAAAATAGTGAAATGTTTTCCAGTTATCATCTGTGTTAATAGAAATAATTTTAGTTTTTTGAGTGGACAGAAAATATCAAAATTTTGTGCTAGTGTAACAGTGAGTGCTTTTACATGCACGTACAAAACCGGGATAAGGTGAGTAAACAGGCTAAGGTAGAAACCTGCTTTCTTCTAAATCTCCGTTTTAAATGTACAAGTGTATTTACAGAGTTTTCCTTTGTCAAAAGGATCCTATGTTATAGAAATGAGCCAAGAAAAAAAATAAATAAATAAAAATCATCACTGACCATAGCAAATCCTTAAACACACGTGGAATCTGTCTCTCTTGTGCAGTGTGAGATTACTTTTAAAAATAACTTAATTATATTACTCACACATCTAAAATCACCCGGCCTTTGGGGGGCTACTATTCTGTATTAAAATAATTACTTTTCATTTAGCGAAATGAATGAAAACACAGTTGCCTTATGTCTATTAAGCATTCGCTTCGATATATGATCCTGGATCACGTTCATCGTTGGAGTCTGTCTCCAACCGTTTGTAACAAATGAGAGTTTATAAAGTAAAAATGTTTCGATATCCCAGACTTTTAAAAACATGCGGACCCCCGTGCAAAGATTCCCCTGCTACAGTAAGCCCGATTCGAAAGAGTACGCATTTCACAAACGGGACCCTTCTGTACGTAGTTCAGAATACCGACCGCTTATTACGCCAGAGCTAATACACAACCGGCCTGCGCTTTTAAACCATGCCTGAATATTCTCAGAGAAGAGGCTCTGTTTGAATTTTCAGACGGCGAGACAAAAACTACTTGATTGTAAAGCCCGTTTCGGTATGAAAAAGCTAATATTGTTTGCCGCGAGCTACCGATCATCCCCCCCGTGCCCCGCGCCGATATACGCACGCGCAGCCTAAATACTGATATGCAAGCCATGCGCGTATTAAACAAGATATATTAAAAAAGGTTTTTACCGTTTTGCGAATCGACGGGTATGAACAGCTCTAAGGAAAAAAAATATAAGAATTCAGACCTCAGTTTTTAAAACATTTTCATTTAACGCTAATAAAATCATAAATAGTCTTACCTGGGTGCTCGGTTGTGACGATTGTTGCAGTTTGGTCTGTATCAAGAATAATTAGATTTCATTTAGATGCAGTCATTAAAATTACAATACATTATTCTAATAAATTCGTGCTGACAAACCGTATTGGGAGCGATTCATCTTTGCAGTTCTGAACGAAGCGTAGAGGTATGGGTGTGGCTGCGACCATCGCTTATTTATATATCCGAAAGAGTTGAATGTTTTGGAATATTCCCTATGATTTGTAATATCAGGTGTTTTGCCATCATTTTGGCCGGACATCCGTGTAATGCCTGTTTGTCCGGTGTTTAATGGGTGCTGAAAAGTCCAGAATTTGTTTAATAGATTCCATTGTAACCCCGTAGATTTGTTTAAGCAACTGCGCACATTTCCGTAAGACCTTTTTCACCTTTCGGCCACGAGGTTAAGGGGCATCAACGGCCTGACCCCATCCTAAGAGCGTAAGGGTGATTCGATTCCGAATCACCAGCGACCCCTATCAACTCCAGATGGCCGGAGGTGGGGCGAGGTGAGTGCGTAAAGGTGATACCGAATCACCAGCGACCCCTATCAACTCCAGATGGCCGGAGGTGAGGTGAGGTGGGGTTAGGTTTGGAGGTGAGGGTGAGGGCTTTGGAAAAACCTGTTTTGACAAAGAGTTTTTAAAGTTCCTTTCTCTAGCCCGAGATATCCGACCTGATTAAGGCATTCAAACTTTTAGAAAAAACTAAACGCGTTTCTTCATGAGGGGAGGATTAACAGGGGTAGAACAAGGGATGGCTTTAGATCGATTTAAATACAAATTATAAATATATTAATTCATTTGGCATTTAGACGTCTACAGCGTGATTTAAAAGGGATCTGTTGCATCTTATTTAACTGTGTGATTTTTAAAGGGCTTATAGCGAACTAGTGATCATGAAAGCCTTTAACCTTTAAAGACCCATGCGTCTTGGGAATGGAAGAAGGGGGGCTTACGTTCAGCTGTTGACAAGCCTGCGCGCGCCTGGACTGAATCAGCGCGGAGCTGTCAGGGGAGGAGGTGAACTTACACACAGCTCCGCCCATATGGCATGCACTGACGGCTCTAGCTGCGCTCCGGACTCAGTGTGAACAGAGAGAAAGATCCTTTCTGTGTGCTTTGGGACTGACCAGCTCGCGGATGCGCGCAGGGGCTGCTAAAAGCCAGGCTGCGCAGAGGGTGCCGGGCAGCTTGTATTTCAACGTGCTTTGAACTACAAGCAAACGCCTGCGGGGCTGCTAAAAGCTAGACTGCTTGTCTTTCTGTGTGCTCTGCTGAAGGCTTTTAAACTCAGAGCCTGTCTGTGAAAGGATTTTCACGGAGATGGGAAGGAAAAGGCTGTTTTGGCTTAGATAAAATACAAGGGAGTTTACAAATGATATAGCAACGATTAGATAGATAGATATTTTTAAAATAATTGTTACATAGATACAGGGATTCTTACCTAAAGCAATATTGTCAGGAACGGCGACAAGTTAGATCGGGCCGAACGGAGCCTGTGTGTGTATGTCCCAGGAAGTGGAGGGACCAGACATCATGTGACGCCTATCGGTGAGGCTTAGGCATTCCCTTCAGTCCGGCTGCAACATGCCTGAACATGTCTTCGGAAGAGGGGGGTCTGGGAAGTGGTTGGGGGTGGTGCTGGGTTCAAGGGGGCGGGGTGGTGGGGGGTTCAAGGAGGGTGGGGGCACCCATCAAATTGCCCTTGACAGTTTCCTGGGGAAAAACAGATGGCTGGGCTAAAGGTCAACAAACAACAGGTGGTTGGGGGAGGGGACTTCCTGTCATCAATCAACAGGGACCCGGATAAAGGTCATCAAAGGTCAACAAAACATCCGGGGGTGTGGGGAGGGGACTTCCTGAAAGGTCCTCAAAGGTCAACAAAACATCCGGGGGTGGGGGCGGGACTTCCTGAAAGGTCATCAAAGGTCAACAAAACATCCGGTGGGGGTGGGGAGGGGACTTCCGGAAAGGTCATCAAAGGTCAACAAAACATCCGGTGGGGGCGGGACTTCCGGTCTTCGATTAAAAAGGGGTGGGGTTTAATCTCATCAATCAAATTTGGATTAAATTTTGACAGAAGCCGCCTGACATATTACTACTGACAGCTCCCTTGCTGACGTTCCATTATTTTGAATTTCTCCATGGGATTAAGAAAGTTTATCTAATCTAATCTAATCGAATCTAATAATGGTCTCTTGGGAGCACAAGGGTCAGTCAGTCATTATCCAACCAGCTATATGCTAACACAGGGACATGGGGGGAGGACAAGGGTGCAAGATCTATCCCAAATGGGATGCCAGTGTGAAAAATAAAAGATTATATTGACTGGGCTTTTTTCTATGTTTTATTTCATTATTCTATGATGCATCATGTATTTATATATATAACATTTCTCTAATTTTCATCCCCCCATAAACTGAAAGCTATAAGGCACAGGAAATGTTGACTTTGACATGTGCGATTATCCGGTACAACAATTTTAATCAAAATCTGAAATGTAGTGGTTACATTTTTAAAAAGATTTGTGGTGATCTGCCATGGAACAAAACCATTGAAGAAAATAATTGTGGTTACCCAGACCTCATTGCTGTTTGTGAAGGGGCCTCCGTAACAGTTCAAGCTTCAGGGCCCCAAAACTGTAGATCCACTATTGACAGTGGACATTAAAACTCTAAACATCCTAACAGAAATTGTAGCTCTTGGTGTAAAGGATTCATAATTAATTAAATGTCACCTATAATAGTTTTAACAATAGTTAAGAGAACAACAAATTAATCTTAAAAAAAAAAAATCAATGAAGCTCGACTTTCACTAAAGGTGTGCAGATTTTTAATGACTTCAACTTCTCTCTCTCTCTCTCTGTCTCTGTCTCTCTGTGTGCATTTGTTCTTATTAAAATGCACAATAAATCTGTATTCTTGTATTATTTGATCTTTTCCTTATTATTATATTTTTTTTATCTGATATGACCACATCATTTAAGAGGCTGCTGGAAGAAGTTCTGGCTTAATTATCTGACCAAACAAGATTAATGGCCTGAATGCACTGCTCTTTTTGTTAAAGAATGTGTTTGGCTTTTCCTCACACCCATAAATTTCAACTTTGCTCGACTGTTTGATCACCCAGTGCTGTTTTTCTTACTGTTATTCTAAAAGATTATTCAGTCTTAAAATGATAAGTTGGATTTTTTATCACTTTAAGGGCAGTTTAGGGTTGCAGCTTTTGGCAAATGCTAAGTAACAGCCCCCTGTTGCCTCATATCTGGTGCCTCATATCAGGTGGCAGACTATTTACAGCACAGGGAGGGTCAGGGCACACTAGGCATCCAAACTAAACTACAGTATATTCTGTTCACATTGCTGCACAGTTTTAGTCTTTTTTTTTCATAATAAAATTGAATTAAATTGTATTTAGGTCTGAAAAGAACTTTAAATTGTCCAAAGGTATTCTACTAAACATTATGTGTGGTAAAGCCTTTCCTGACATTTTAAAAGGGAATTTTGGTGTAGCCTGATATGTCTGCAAGATCTTTGCATTGAATGTATTTTGTTTCTGATATATATATAGGTTGTAACTGCGTTTGTCGAGGATTGTTCAAATTCACCTACCAGACAAGCATTCCAGCACTAGTATAATTCAACCATACATAAAAAAAACCTTTTAACTATCCATCCATCCATCCATTATCCAACCCACTATATCCTAACTACAGGGTCACGGGGGTCTGCCCCGGCCTGCCTTATACACATGGCTTCGGGGATAAACTCTGGCTCTCTGCAATTCTGTATTGGATTAAATGGGTTCAGAAAATGGACTGTTATGTTGATGGAGGAGCTGTATAATATTCTGAAAAATGGAAGAATGTTTAAGATCTCTTGTGACAGCTGAAAGTAAGGGTATATTTCTGATTTATACAATCTGACCCAGAAGAAAATTAAACAACATTCCACCAGTAAGTACCTCACACTTATTCTGTAAAGCCTTTGAAGCTTGGAATGCACCCTCCTTGTTCATATCATATCAAGGCCAGTCCATTTTTTTTAAAAATAACAAGATGGGAGTGCTGCTGCACACTCGGGCTCTGCTGATCAATGACAGTATCTTCAGATTAATCACTCAACAACAGCTGCTTTAAAAACACTCAAATGGCCACATTTGTCAGACAGTGGTATTAGCAGCGCAAAATGCAGAGTATGCTAGAGTGAAACATGGGTATTTTGTATAATTTTTAAAAACTAAAAATAAATAGATCAGTAAATAAATCAGTAAGTTGATTTTCTATTCCAGTGTGACCCTGGTTGCAGGAAAGCTATGGCTGCAGTAGACCTGCTCCCACTCCCTTACCCAAGAATTGGCTGCTTGACTTATCCCAGGCAATCCAATTTAAGAAATAAAACATTTTTCATTAAGTTGGCATTATGATTTTTGGAGAAAACTCACTTTAACACCACATGAGGATTTCAACTCACTACAGAAGGCTAGAATTTGAACCATTCTACACACCATCATGCCATCATCTGTTGTAAAAACAGATGGAAATTAATTTATTTGTTATGCAGAATCCATCAAATTGCACAATGTGATGAATAATAAAGCAGTGAGTTCTTAGGGATATATTTATTTTCTAATGCATTTATATTGGGTATATCAGATCCAAGATTTAAGACATTGCACAATTGTTTGTCTTTTCATAGAAATGCATAAATATGTTATTGGGTTTTTAATGTGAGCACCATTTGCAGCTATAACATCCACTCATGAGTGAGTTCACATGCAGATACAATGAAACAGGTTCATCATGGTCAATCTTGTTAGGGCGTTCATTTGTCTCTAGTAAACAGTGTGTCTGGGTGCAGGAATGACAGGTAGAGAAAAGAATGAAATGAAATTCCAACAAAACCATGCTTTTTGGCATCTGTACAAGCATCCCTTTGGGTAAATAACAACAAAAGTATTTGGCTCTTCACCAAAGAATTTGGGGTCATTTACTGGAGCTACATATAGTGAGTGCTTCTGATTACAACAGACACCTCCTTCCAGGCAGCCAGGCTTCTTATATAGCACAAACTGGAAGGTGTCGGGCTACGTGCTCTCGCTGGGTGAATTTTTGGAGCTGTGGCTGGTTATCAAATACCTCGGTTGGGCTTGATTGAGATCCTCTGATGCACAAACTTAAAAACTGTAGCCCATGATTTTTATACAACCCAACATAAAAAAATCTAATAATGTAAAATCAGAGATTTTTAGAGTAAAGGCTATTGCTCTTCCTATTTATAAATAGGGAACCTGAAGGCAGAAACCATAATGGACATTTGAAATGTCATTTGCATGGACAATAGACAGTTTTTAAATTTTCCTTTCCTTTTGTCAATAAATTAATTGATTCCATGTGTTTTGACATTGTGTGTGTGGAGTTTTGAGGTATAAAGCTCTGACCAGACAATCTTATGTAACTTAATCTATTCTTTCTTTCATATGAACAGCAGGCTTGGTATTATTAGGCTGCTTCCATCTAGCCATTTTCCGTTGATGCTATACATGTTGCAGGGATAGCTCTGATCTTAACAGATTCTCTAATGTCATATGTCTACCCTATGCTCTTGGTTCTAATTGGTCCTTGGCACTTGGCCCTTAAACTTTTCAGGAATTTTGATTTTATTTTGACATTGTAATGGTCTCCAATTATTTAAGATTATGTTTGGCTTTTAAAATGTTATTTTTATTTATATTTTCTCTTTGTTGCATCTTTGATCCCACTATCCATTGTTTGCATTCCAACGGTTACCACAGTATGGATGCCTTACAATAGTAGTGTAAATTAGTGTCACTAATGGGCAAGGAGTTTTAGTTGTTTCTCATCTCAACTTTACCATAAAAAAAATAAAGGAAATAGTATATTTAATTAAACAATAAAGTATGTATTGCTAAGAATATCAGATTCATAATAAAACAACTCTCAATTACAATTCTTGTTTTGCCCCATTACAGAATTTAACATACGTATGAAAGAGAAGTAATTAGTCACAAGAATGGACCACATTCCCCACTGGGAAAAGGTTGTCCTGCTTATAGCGATGCATTTAATATTAATTGAACTTCACTGCTCCCTACAATATGATTTTAGAACCCTTAACCTATAAAGCACAATCTGTTTGTCTTCGGATGTCTCTTTTTGGTATGCACCCAGCAAAATTTAATCAACAATAATACTTTTTTAATTGAAAGACATTCTTGTTGTTCACAGGCATTATAAGGTGAAGTTAGTAGATTTCTTGGCTTTACAGATTATTGCTGTGTACCACCATAATTTTCCTTCTTAGGGGAATCAGTTTGTATTTTGCTGTTGTGGAAGACGGTCGGGGGTCTTGCCCAGTCGGGACACCCTTCTGAGCAGAGGAGTGGGGGAGAGGACATATCAACAGCAGTACCTCCCCCGGGACAGGAGAGGACAGCCCCCCTGGTTTGCATCAGGACCATATAGCTTGCTGGGGCCCGTGGCCACTGACAGGGGGCACCTGAACAGATCCGGAGCCTTAGTCTGCAGCATTTCTGCCACACCCAGGAGTGCTGCTGGAAGATGATCAGGGTGCAATATAAAAGAGACCACCTCACTCCATTCAAGGAGCCAGAGCCAGGAGGTGGAAGACAGAGCTTGTGTGAGAGGAGTGGAGGTGGCGAAAGAGAAATAAAAAGGAAGAGGAATGAAAAGAAAAGAAAAGACAAGAAGATACTGAGCCATATTGGGAAGAAGTGTGTGTATTGTATGATGTAAAGTAAAGAAAAAAGATTAAAGGGCATGTTGTGCTTGGATTTATGTCTCAGTGTCTGTCTGTGGGCAGGCTTATCTTCCACACTGTTTACTTTTTTAGCTTGCCCTGAATGTAAGGTGTAATATTTATATTTAAGACCAATAAAACTGAAAGCTGTCAACAAAGCAAAGTAATGAATAAAGTGATCTCAAAATGGAAATTAGATTATTACAGCCAATCTTAAAATAAACATCAGCCAAAGATCCTTGGTGAGTAAAGAATGATAATTAGATCCAAACAACTTTTGTACATTTATAATACAGTATTATTACCAATTTTGAGATGTTTATAGCAAGGATCGTTTAATTTAATTTGTTTTTCCACAGAACTCTGCATCATGTGCAGGCTTAGGGCACTTGCAGAAATTTGCAAATCTAATTCAGTAGCAGTAAATTATTAACCCTTAAAATATGAACATACGTGAATATGTATGTATGCTAAATATGTATTGTGGAACAATGTTTTATTTCATGTATTATTTAATATTAGTTTAAACCTGTAAGTAACTGCACATAGAAAGGTATTGCAGTTATGCAAAGAAGTAAAGTAATAACATAAGTAATACATCACAGTATAGTTTTCAGTTTAAGTTTCTGAGCCATCTTTTTGTCTATTTGTAAGGTCAGTATGTACTTGTGCTCTAGGCAGGAATGCATTTACATCAGGTATTTGCTTATATTGAAAGTTAAAGCCTTGTAATTACATTTTGGCGTTGCTTTCTTCTGTTATAAAAATGTTAGCAGGGAGACACCCATTTGCTGGAGTGACTTGAGTTCTCCATATAAGAGAAATAAACAGTTCATGGATGAACTGGTACAGGCCTGGATGTTCACTGGCAAACTTAAGATGGACCTGCATAACTTTTATGTAATGTGTTTTTTCTGGATTTTTAGTTGATATTCTGTCTCTCTTCATTAAAATAAAACTACCATAAAAATTAGAGAATGATCATTTCTTTGTAAGTGAGCAAACTTACAAATTCAGCAGGGGATCAAATACTTATTTCACCCACTGTAGTTGATGCCTTTATCCAAGGTGTCTTACACCATCCAAGATATAATTGGCTTATTTCTTTTTTGGTTTTTTTTTTCCAATTGCAGAACATGAAAGTGAAGTAACTTACTCATGGCTACACAGTGTCAATAGTGGGATTTAAACCCACAACTAAAGGCTTTGAAGTCCTGAATCTTAACCACTACACCACACTGCCTTCTTGTTAAATAAATGTTTGCCCATTTAAAAGAAATTCCTGTAAGATTATTAAAACTAAGCTGTTTAATTTAATCATAAATAAAAACAACTTTGGATAGCAGTTTTCAGGACATGAAATACAAAAATGTACAAAATGCAAGATTGCCTAAAATACAATTATTAAGAACACAAGGGAAACAGTTCAGTATAAATGCATGGAAGGATGTTGAAATCAAATAAGGAATCAATAACACTAAGCTAAGAGAAAGTAAGGAATTAAAAATGGGAGAAACAAAGAAATGGAATACCAACAATAAAGAATACAAAGACCCAATTAATTACAACTAGAAAACCAAATTCAAAAGCGAAAGTCGAGAAGCAAGAGCAAAAGGTCTGGCAAGAATTCTAGTATTAAATGACTCACAAGAGACAAATTCAATAAACTGTAAAGCCCAAGAGACAAACAACAATAACAATTACTTTATTATCAAAAGGTTATAATAAAATAAAGTACCTGTGGTCATAGATATTAAAATAACTTATCAGTGTGTTATTGTGATTTGTTGAGGCCACGTGTATTAAACTGGAGATTGCATAAAAAATTAATAAATGACCATTGCAAATATGAAGCTTAAAAGGCAAGTGATCAGCAGAAATTATTTTTAAAGGTTAATTGGGTTTAATGGATGGTCAAGCAGATGGCTAAATGAATGTATTTTAATGAAACCTAATACTAATATACTAATATACTAAGACGGTTGTGGCGAGTGCCCTCTTCTACGCGGTGGTGTGCTGGGGAGGCAGCATAAAGAAGAAGGACACCTCACACCTGGACAAACTTGTTAAGAAGGCAGGCTCTATTGTAGGAATAAAGCTGGACAGTTTAACATCTGTAGCAGAGCGACGGGCGCTAAGCAAACTCCTGTCAATCATGAAGAATCCACTGCATTCACTTAACAGTGTCATCTCCAGGCAGAGGAGTAGCTTCAGTGACAGACTGCTGTCACTGTCCTGCTCCACTGACAGACTGAGGAAATCGTTCCTCCCCCACACTATGCGACTCTTCAATTCCATCCGGGGGAGTAAATGCTAACATTACTCAAAGTTATTGTCTGTTTTTTTACATGCATTTTTATTACTCTTTAATTTAATATATATATTTTTTTTTTGTATCAGTATACTGCTGCTGGATTATTTGAATTTCCCCTTGGGATTAATAAAGTATCTATCTATCTATCTATCTATCTATCTATCTATCTATCTATCTAT
>JANRMT010062791.1:242343328-242374549 GCA_026402145.1 Polypterus bichir lapradei | reverse complement strand
AAGTGGACTGTAAGCAAAATGTTCTGGCCCACCAAAAATAAGGTTTACTGAACAATGCACAAGATGGAAAAAGGAGGTACCAGATTTAAAAAAGAAAGTGAAATCCTGATCCTCAATAGACCCTGACTAGTACCGTGTTAATATATTGGATACTCTGTGCCTGGTGAAGTAGCTTAAAACATACCCCAGTAACACACGCACTCAACGCTCTGCTAAGGAAGGCTCGTTACACCGTTAAAAAAACTCAGCGCTAGAAAATTACCATTAAAAAGAAAAAACCTTTTAAATCAGAAAAGTGGGCCTCTGTGAACCCTGTTAAGCTCGGTCATTCCTTTTATTACTAGTTTAATAGGTTCGAGAGTACAAATATGAATACTCGTGCAAGATGTGCCTTGTACCTCGAACACTTAAGGCTCCAAGATGGCAGAAACCCCTGGCTTCCAGCGTCCTTTTAAACCCTGCGGAAAGTGAACTGAATAAACAAATGAAATTCATACTTGAACGCGGTGACTTGAGCGCAGATGCAAAATGAATACTTTATACGTCCGTCTTGCAAAGACCCCTGACCTTTGTGAAAAAAGCGGATAAAGAAGGTACCACTGAAAAATGCATGTAGATACATACTTTATAAAATCAGACAACGTAATCTCAGAACTCCTATGTATTAAGATATAATCTCCTATACACAGGTACATATTTATAATATTCATTTACCCCATGATTCAACAATATACTTGGTATGTCTAAAATCATCCGGACTTTGGGGCTACTAGTTTGTATTAAAATAATTACATTTCATTTAGCGAAATGAATGAAAACACAGTTGCCTTATGTCTATTAAGCATTCGCTTCGATATATGCTCCTGGATCCTGTTCACTCTTGGATGCTGTCTCCAACCGGTTATCCACATGAGAGCTTATAAAGTAAAAATGTTTCGTTACCTTAGACTTTTAAAAACAGGCGGATCCGTACAAAAAACAACTGGTTACAGCGGGATTCCGATTCGAAAGAGTACGCATTTCACAAACAGGGCCCTTCTGCATGTAGTTCAGAATACTGACCTCTTAACTATGCCAGAGCTAATACACAACCTGCCTGCGCTTTTAAACCCTGACTCTATTTAAACAAGCACACCTCACTATAGCCTCCTGGCTCTAAGAGCAGAAGCATATGAGCTATGTATGAATTTTCAGAGACAAGAAATTTAAATGTAATAAAGGAAATGTTGTCTTGGAGACAGGATGACCACATCATACCTAGATTACCTTTATAAAATCAGTATAAAAGCTGATCAAAAAAGAAAAAAAAGAAAGATCTTGACTTAAGGCTTATACCTCAAGAAACGCAAAAAATGGGTCACCTGGAAAAAACAAAACATTTAGCAATACCACGTTGTGTGGTGTTCACACTTTATTTTGCTTTTGTTTTATGGCACTGTGTATTTGACCTATAATTTTTTCCTCCCTGTTATGGAGCTCTGTCTAATTACCTGAAGTTACAGGAATTGGGAAGTGATGAGCTATTTTGGTAAGAATATGTTTTAAGGTCTACATAAGTAAGAGTATAAAGGGGAAAAGTGTCACCCTAGGACTCTCCCATGACAAAACAAAAATCATAATTGGGCTTTTCTGTTTTTATCTTTTTAATTAAAAATATGAACATTATTTCTAATTATCACCTGTGTTAATAGAAATAATTTTAGTTTTTTGAGTAGACAGAAAATATAAAAATTTTGTGCTAGTGTAACAGTGAGTGCTTTTGCATGCACATACAAAACTGGGATAAGGTTAGTAACCAGGCTAAGGTAGAAACCTGCTTTCTTATTAATCTCTGTTTAAATGCACAAGTGTATTTACAGAGTTTTCCTTTGTCAAAAGGCTCCTATGTTATAGAAATGAGCTAAGCAAGAAATTAAAAATCATCACTGGCCACAGCAAATCCAAAAACACACATGGAATCTGTCTCTCTTGAGCAGTGTGGTGTTACTTTTAAAAATAACTTAATTATATTATACTTACAAAAAGAGTAACCAAACATGTTATATACAGTGCATCCGGAAAGTATTCACAGCGCATCACTTTTTCCACATTTTGTTATGTTACAGCCTTATTCCAAAATGGATTAAATTCATTTTTTCCTCAGAATTCTACACACAACACCCCATAATGACAACGTGAAAAAAGTTTACTTGAGATTTTTGCAAATTTATTAAAAATAAAAAAATTAATCAAATGATCATTAATCATTTTGATTGACTGTTTGACAGAATGTGCATGGCTAATACTACTCACTTAGAACAAGGTCATGAACGGAGTTCCTGATGAGTCACTGTACCATTACTTCATATGATTTATATTGATGGCATTGATTCTAGTATAGGAGTTAATAAACTTGTGAAATTTACAGGCAAGACATCCATGGAAAGCATGCCAGAAGGGGCGTGGATTCACTAAGCCGCCGACAAGTAAGACACCTATGGCGCACGCAGGAAGGAGCCACGCCCACCAACTCCAAGACCATTGGATACGACGACAACTCGTAGAGCCAGGCCCACCAACTCGGACGTGACGACACAGAAAAAACGGCGTCATTTATATTCATCTGTCGTAGAGGCCACATGCACCTCCGAGCCACGTTGACTGTTCATAGAGGCATGTTACTCGCGGAGGTGAATCACCATATGCAGCGTGTAAAACGGTTTGCGAGGGGTATCCCATGGGATTCTTAAAACAATCCTTTACAACTGAGGTTAAAACACAATGAAGTAAGCAGTCTATAAAAACCGAGTTTTTGGTTACGACGCACGACCACTTGTACCATAGCAAACTGTTTTACACGCTACATACAGCAATTCGCGCTACTACCGTGGTCGGGTGTCTTGGTGGATTATATATAGAAAAGCAGCCAAAACCGCACAGAGCAATGAAAAGTCTACATGAGTCACAGGTGCATGTGGACTGTTGGAGGGAATTCAAAATTTAAATATTACTCCATTAAATGTAGTTATTTCTGATCACTTCTTAATTACATTTGATTTAGTTCTGCCCATGCCAACGCACTCACAGATTAAAACAAAGACAGTGCGACATCTAGATTGTAATTCTGCTTCAAAATTTATAGACACCTTGAGTAAGTCAAGTGTAATTGTGGAAAACCAATTAGATCAGTTAACATCAAATGTAAACATGGAAAACAATTTAGATCAGCTAATATCACATTATAATGTGACCTTGAGAGATGCTCTGGACACAGTGGCTCCCCTTAAAACAAAAGTGATCAAAGCACATAGAAACTCTCCCTGGTTTAATGAAAATACTCGAGCTCTTAAATTAGAGTGTCGAAAACTGGAGCGCAGATGAAGAACAACAAAGCTACATGTCTTTCAAATTGCATGGACAGAGAGTGTTAATAAATATAAAAAAGCCCTCTTTAAAGCTCGCTCAGAATACTATTCTACATTAATAGATAGCAATAATAAAAATCCTCAGGTACTGTTTAGAACAGTGGCTAAATTAACAAATGGCAATTCAGATCAACAGTGCAAAATACCAACAGATATTAGCAGTACAGACTTTATGAACTTCTTCAATGAGAAAATTAAAAATATAAGATCCCAGATCTCAGCATCGCAGTACAAACCAAATACTAGCTTAGCAGACCCTGCTGCACATTGCATTCAGCACTTTAGTAATTTTAATCCTGTAACTGAGCAGGAAGTCTTAACTTTAATTACTAAAATGAAGCCCTCTACTTGTTCCCTAGATCCAGTGCCAACAAAACTAGTAAAAAGTGCAATGGATGTTCTTGCAGCACCTATTCTAACTGTTATCAATAGTTCATTACTGCATGGCACAGTACCTGATGCACTAAAAGTGTCAGTCATTAAACCTTTACTTAAAAAGTCAGACCTAGACCCACACATACTAAATAATTATAGGCCTATTTCAAATTTACCATTTATCTCTAAAATACTAGAAAAAGTAGTCGCCAGTCAGCTTCAGTCACACCTTATGCATTACAATTTATTTGAGAAATTCCAGTCTGGTTTTCGCACTGGTCATAGTACAGAAACTTCACTAACACGGGTTGTAAATGACATTCTGATATCCTCTGATGAAGGAAACTCCACTGTAATTATGTTATTAGACTTAAGTGCAGCATTTGACACCATTGACCATTCTATTTTACTGCACAGGCTAGAAAATGATGTTGGTCTTACAGGCCACGTGCTCACTTGGTTCAGTTCTTATTTATCAAATCGATTCCAATATGTACAGAAATGTGCTGACAGTACTCCATCATTATACACAGAAGTTCAATATGGTGTCCCACAGGGCTCAGTACTGGGACCTTTACTGTTTTCACTTTACATGCTTCCACTGGGATCTCTCATTAGGAAACATAATGTTAATTTTCACTCGTATGCAGATGACACCCAGTTATACCTTTCATTTAAATCAAATGAAGTTTCTCCGATGTTGTCTTTAATTAGTTGTGTTAGTGAATTAAAGGAATGGATGAATGAGAACTACTTGTCTTTAAATACAGATAAAACAGAGATGTTAATTGTTGGAGGGAATGATGCTGATCACAGCAATATTTTGTCGACATTTAACTCACTTGGAATCCCAATTAATTTTACTGAATCAGCCCGCAATCTAGGAGTTATCTTTGATTCTAGCATGTCATTTAAAGCACATATTACAAAGTTGTCCAAAACATGTTTCTTCCATCTTAAAAATGTTAGGAAATTAATGCGCTTTCTAAATAAACAGGATTGTGAGAAATTAATTCATGCATTTATCTCTGGTAGGATTGACTACTGTAATGCGGTGTTCACTGGCTGTTCAAACTGTTCTTTATACAGCCTCCAGTTAATCCAAAATGCGGCTGCAAGAATTATTACAAGAACAAGAAAATATGAACACATAACTCCAGTTCTTAAATCCTTACACTGGCTCCCGGTTAAGTTTAGGGCAGATTTCAAAATCCTCCTTTTAACATATAAAGCATTAAATGGCCAAGGTCCGGCTTACTTGTCTGAACTTATCATGACTTACAAACCTGAGCGCACATTAAGATCTCAAGATGCCGGTCTGCTTATGATTCCAAGGATTAATAAAAACAGTGGGAGGTCGAGCTTTTAGTTACAGGGCCCCTAAACTGTGGAATGGTCTTCCTGCTTCTATAAGAGATGCCCCTTTGGTCCCAGCCTTTAAATCCCGGCTGAAGACTTACTACTTCAGTTTAGCATATCCTGACTAGAGCTGCTGATTAACTGTACATACTGCATCTCTGTTGTTAGTCATTAGCACTAAAACATAAGTAACATGATAAGTATAATTGAATACTAACCCTCACCTATTCTGTTTCTGTTCTCGGTACTCAAATGTGGCAATTGGTGCCACGGCCCACCTGCCAAGTTGTTTGCCTGCCGATGGTAAAGTCATCCCTGGTGGAGGATCACAGGAATCATGGGAAAGAGGGGCCCTTTCATCGGATTGGCTGGCCGAGCAACGTTTCAGCCGTGGAATGGCCAAATGGGGAGGCAGCTTGACGGATGAGGTCTCCAGCATTCTAAAAATATCAAAATCTTATTATGTGATATCATCTACTGTTAAATTCTGCTCTGTACTTCTACAATTTTTATTATTATGCTCTATTAAGGATTTGTTCTGTTCTGTGTATTGTATTGTATTGAACCCCTTCTTTTGACACCCACTGCACGCCCAACCTACCTGGAAAGGGGTCTCTCTTTGAACTGCCTTTCCCAAGGTTTCTTCCATTTTTCCCTACTAGGTTTTTTTTGGGAGTTTTTCCTTGTCTTCTAAGAGAGTCAAGGCTGGGGGGCTGTCAAGAGGCAGGGCCTGTTAAAGCCCATTGCGGCACTTCCTGTGTGATTTTGGGCTATACAAAAATAAACTGTATTGTATTGTATTGTACTGTGCAAAGACGACAATGACTCAAGTGACGAGTTGGAGCTGGGCACATGAGCAGGCAGGGCGCGATGGCGGTTCACCAGTTTTCAGTCACGGATGATTTAGTGTTGGTTCGTTCCGTGCATTGTTACAATGTTGCTTTTCTTGCTGATTTATTACATTACCGATTTTTCAAATGTTAATTTTCTCCCTGTGCTTAAAAATCATTAAAAAACCGGCCTGATTATGCGCCGTATGGTACGCCGTGGGTTGGCTAGTCAATTATAAATACAGAATGGGTGGAGAAGGACAAATTGACTGTAATTGCCTTTACCACACTACTACTATGAAGACATACCTTGGCTCAACTGGAAGAGCCTGAGCCCACATGTTATAAGTCAGTGGGTAACTTACTGTATGTTACATTCTATTTGAAACTGAAAAAAATAAATTCTCACTTAGAGAATCTGTTCAAAACTTTTTAAAAATATGGCAAGATCTTATTAATCAAATCTTAGAATAAGTGTTTATATCAGGGGAAAATGACATTCTCGTTTCTTTGCTGTTTTTAAAGATTTGTTCTTGCAGTTGGCTTTCCTCTCTTTCTCTCAGTTGGAAGCTGAGTTCTCATTTGTTAAATTTGACTTAAGGGTATGGAATGTTGTTTTCTTCAAATAAAATCAATAAAATAAAAAATAAATACAGGATGGGAGACACGGTCTTACATACGTCTGAAAAGGATTTAGGGGTTTATGACACAACATTTTCATCTACTAAGCAATGGGCAGAAGCAATTTAAAAGGCAAATAAAATGGTAGGTTATATCATAAAAATTGTTGAATTTAACTCAAGGGACATTATGCTCAAAATATACAATGCACTAGTAAGACCACATCTGGAGTATTATGTGTAGTTATGGTCAACACAGTATATGAAAGACATAGCAGCACTTGAAGCTGTGCAGAGGATAGCAACTGAGTGCATTCTTGGACTTAAGGGCATGTGATACTGTGACAGACTCAAGAATTAAATCTGTTTTGTGTCGAGCAGAGAAGACTGCGTGGGGACCTACTCCAGGTATTTAAAATCCTCAAAGGCATTGATAAAGTAGATCCAGCAACATTCTTTTGGCTAAAGGATGAATATGTACTCAAAGACATCAGTGGAAATTAAGGGGAAGTGCATTTAAAACTGAAGCTAGGAAGCAACTCTTTATCCAAAGAGTTGTGGGAGTCTGAAACATGCAGTTGAAGTAGAAACTTTGACAAGCTTTAACTTCCTAAGCAATAGACCTAAGTGTCACTCAGGCAATGGTATAGACGTGTCTCGTATAAGACACGAAGGTTATTCGTGCAGTAAAAGTGCCAACAGCATTAGTGCTGAACATTACTCGGGCAACGGTGTAGGCATGTCTTGTATAACTGTCAGGCCCAAGCATTACCCAGGCAACAAGTCTTCTCCTACCCTCATAATGGTGTCTCGTAAGAAACACCTTTCATTAGCAGTGATGACGAAGTGAATCTGTTTTCAGGCAGTGAAATTGAAACAATCAGTGGAAAAGAAAGTGATGCTCGCGTACATATTATTATTAATATTATTATTATTAGTATTAGTATCATTATTATACTTTCTACACTAACTTTGTACTTTTAGTGTTTTGCACATTTTACAGTAGAAAGATGAGAATTAATAAAAATGTCATTTTTCAAGCCAAAAAATGCAGTGCTTTTTACATGTTTTTTGAGAAAAAATGTAACCCAAAAGAAGCTGAAAAAAATCTGGATGAGATATTGGGACAGCTTAGCTATTAGCTAAACAAATGGGCTTCATGTACTGAATAGCTTCCTCTCGTATATCAGATTTCTGATGTTCAACATTCTTATGTTCTTGATGTCAACTGAAAAAAAAAAAAAAGTTGACAACAGGATTTTAAGTATTTTAATTATCAGGGAGTTTTCTTCCAAAAAATCTAGAAAAGTGCAATTTTGAAAAGAAAGCATTTGTCTGTGTTGATATACAGAATGTCCTATGCAGTATTTGATATTCCTGCTTTTGTAGGCATTTGCAGTATGCTTCTATAGTTGACTTTTCAAATCTTGGTTCATGGTAGTTACTTGCCATTTCTGCAGCAATGGATGATTAAAGTTATAAGCTTTGATACAGCATACTTTGCCTCTCATAAATTCAAAGAGTAAGCTCATTTTTTTTCTGCTCTCTTCAGAGTCATTTCTGTTTTTCATTCATTTTAAAGCTACAGCTCTGTAGTAGACATTTACTGTATATCCCTCTATAAACCCTGGTTTGGTGTGCACCTAGCTTATGCTGAAAAGGCTGAGCTGTTATTTTGGTATTATTATAAAGGATTGATCTATTAAGAGAAAGGCAGAAACAACAAGGCTTCAAGGTATAGAGAAAATAATGTTAAGAAAAAGGGTATCAATTAAAGTGTGCTTGCTGCTTCTTGATGTCCTTAGGCTATGTTTCCTGTTGACAGACTGCCCGGACTAAAAAGGAAGCTTGTGATCACTGTAAGGGCTCAGGACGGGGTGGACGTGCTGGGGCAACATACATTAGTGCACTCTTAACACCTAAAGGCGTGTAATCTTAGGTCAATAGAGCCGAGACTGTTAGTGCGCCTAGTGGAATCAGATAAATTGTGACCATTCAAGGTATCAGTGCTCTGCCATGTCACAATGGGGCCAAATATTTAATTAGTCCTCTTACATTTTTAAAGGCTGTGCATCGGACTAGACCCATATAATGACTATAAGGATAATGTGACTTGAACTGCATTCGATGTTCTGGTTCACACCGAAATAATATTACGTTACCAGTTAATATAACAAATCTTCCAATTCTGAAGTGACTAGTTTGCCGATATACTTGCAGAGATGTAGCATCCACAGACTCGCATCATTAAGTTTCAGACACGAACCTCCTAATGATTCTGGTGGTCAAGTCGCTTAATATTCACAGATCTGAGCTAGTCGGCTTTTCTACATAGATTAAAACGCACCACTTTAGAGCAAACAGTATCATCTCCGGACAGAGGAGCAGCTTCAGCGACAGACTGCTGTCACTGTCCTGCTCCACTGACAGACGGAGGAGATCGTTCCTCCCCCACACTATATGACTCTTCAATTCCACCTGGGGGAGTAAACGGTTAACATTATACAAAGTTATTGTCTGTTTTTACCTGCATTTTTATCACTCTTTAATTTAATACTGTTTATTTTTATCTGTATGCTGCTGCTAGAGTATGTGAATTTCCCCTTGGGATTAATAAAGTATCTATCTATCAAAGGCAGACCGACCCCTATCCTGTCATCAGCTGAGCTCGTTGCCTAGAAATGATGTAAACGTTCGGAGGCCCGTCTATGAAAATCAAGCGCATGCGTGTCACAGATGGACATACAAGCCCCCAAAAATAATGTAAAACACAAGTTCGTGGCTTTAGCAAAGTGAATAGAGTAGTGGTAAACATTGACACAGTTTTTTTGTTTTATTAACTGTAAGGGCTGCAATTCTCTTCGTCTCACATCTTATTTAACAGTACGTGATAAGTGTTGAAAACTGTGAATTTTAAGACGGTCCCTTGAAGTCCTAAAGCCTAAACAAGCAAGATGCCCAAGACCCTCCTGACGCTGTAAGTGCCTGCGTTCGCGTATAAGTGCACCCATTCTCTACGGTGGCATTTGTAGCCCATTTGTGACACGGTGGTGAATGCGTTTTTCATTCTGACAAAGGTGTATGTTCTCGAAGGAAGCTAAACTGGAAACGCGAGGCCGAGTAGGCTTCATTAAAGAAGCAGCGTGGCTGTCGTTCAGGGACAGCGGGAGCAGTAAGATTTTTAGGGCAACCAACCGACGATAAACCTCTCGGAGACTCATTCACAGCTGCAGGGCAGTTTTCTCTTTGTGTTATTTTATTTTATTTTTAAACGTCCCATAAATTAAATGCATCTCCATCGTTTCCGTGAGCTGCGGAGTCGAGTCGGGTGGGCGTGCCGGGTGTATAAGGAGGCCGACCCTCTTTGGACGTTTTGTATTGCAATGGCAATGGCCAGCTGGGTTATTAGACGAAAATGGTGTGCTTAACGCTGTATCGTCACACGTGTCCCAAAACAGTGGATTTTGGAGAAGCCTTTGTTAGAGCGTTGAGCGATTAAGGCCATCAATACTCGTCTGCTGGCACGGGGTGTGTCATTTGAAAGGTCCGTCCACGTGAGGTCAGTTGAGGCCTCCCTCCTGACGGATCAGCTCCGATTTGCTTCACACTTTATGGAAATCGCGTTGTTGTATCCAAAAACTTAACTGTGCACAATTTAAGCCTTGTATCTTCATTTGTTTCTGAGATATGGAGGCTTTAACAAGGGGATGGTGTTTTTTTTTCTTTTTCAAAAAAGAGTGCTCCTTATGAAATGAATGTTGCAGAAGTCAGAATTCTTGAACTGTTAATGCTAGCTGTACAAAGTTTACAGCGATTGTTATTTAGTTATTTGCCCATTTAAGACTTGCTGAAAACATAATTTTGTGCTGTAGATCAAATTTGGACCTCTGTATTTCCACACTAAACCACGAGATCTTTTCAAGTTTTGGTAGATATTGCACATGCATATTTTTCATGTCCACATTTCAAATGCATATTGCCCATGTTGGACAAATTGCAATTGAAACATCAGAATATTAAATCCACACTAATTGAAATGAAAATGTTCATTTACATTACTGCTCTTACGTATCTGTCCTCTAATCAATTACCAAGCTTTACCAAGAACTATACCAGTGGTTCCCAAACTCACTGTGGTTGCAGGTTTTTGTTCCAACCAACTTCCATTTTTCATTGGACTCTTTGCCTAATTAAGTGAGTCCTTGGAGTCAATGTAGAATTTACAAAACTAAGTTTGGTAGATTTTTATTAAAATATAATAAGCTGTTATGGGGAATAGGTAGGTTTTTTTAAGTCATTAACAGTATTTTCAACCTAATTTTCATTCTGCTCTTCCAGGTGTTCTGGTTATTTAATTGATTACTAATTAGTAGGCCTGACACTAAAGTAGTTGCAGCTTTCATTATTCTGGGTGTCCGCTCTGGTTGTTGTTAATTATGGTTTTGAAAAAACTAGAAATATTTCTAAATGTCTTATAAATGTAATAACCATACTGTTGTGTTCTTTTGAATGCAGAATAAGAAAAGAGTAAAAAAGACCAGCTAATTAAATGAGATCAGTTGTAATCAATTATTATTACTGATCGTGCATCTGGTTGGAACAAAAACCTGCAGCCACAGTGGGTCCACAGGACTGAGTTTTATACTCTTGCAACAAATACTGAACATCATAACCCAATCTGTTTATTTTGACAAATAATAATTACATTATTTTTAAGTGCATTGATCTATTAGGGTGCTTCTAAAAATAAAACAGTTTTGTAGTACTCCTTGCCAGGGTACCACTTTTTGTTTTAATTTATGATTTTTCATTTGATATATTTTAATAACCCCCAAAGGGAAATTGTTCTTTTCACATGACCTCTGCAGGTCAGAGTGCATGGTCAGCCATTGTACAGCGCTCCTGGAGCAGTCTTCAGGTTAAGGGCTTTGCTCAAGGGCCTAAAAGGGGAGGATCCCTTCTGGCAGTAACAAGATTTGAACCAGCGACCTTCCAGATACTAAATCAAGTTTTGTCCAAGTGTCTCAGTTTTGCATGAAGAATTACAAATAAATCCTTATTTCTGTGAGACAAATATTTGAGCTTGTTTTTTTCAACACAGACTTCTTCTCAGGTGAAATGGAATGAAACAGTGAGTACATAGGGTTGGAGGAAAAGGGTCAAAGAGAGATGCTACATGCTGTGAACATTTACTGGAGTTGCAAGTAAAAGAGTAAAGATGAACAAGGAAAATTAGTGAGTCTAGTAAAAACTAAAACATCATTTGGCCCGAACTGTCAAATAGGGTGCTGAGTAGACCATCTCCCAAATGCTGCCCAGGGGCATGAATGGAAGGACACATTGCTTGCCACTAGTCAAACAATCAGGGTTGTGAAAGATAAGGGCGCAGAATTACATCTCTTGGAGAGAACACCAAGCTGTTCAGAACAACACAATATGTCAATAGTTTAAGGTAATAGTGGTCCTATAGTGAGACTGGATGATTATGATTTTGATTTTGGTGAGACTTATAACAAACCCTGCAAAAACAGCAGGAAGCAAAATTCACTCCCATGAGCATCCATGAAGAAGGCTGGAAGGTGGATCAAAGGCACGGCCTAAACAATGTGAGTTCACATAGTGGGATTTAACATTCAAAGCGTCTGAAGTGATGCATCGGTCAGTGTCCTTGATAATATCACTTTTTGATAACTTGTAGCTTTAAAGATCTCATTCTCTTTTTTTACATATTCTATATGCTGTTGTGTCTTTGTCCTGCCAGTTCAGCCATCACCCCATATTACTTCCCAACCCTAAACTGAAAATGCCACTTGACTAAGGCAGCTATACAGTCATGTGAAAAAGTGAGTACACAGTGGAACTTGTTGAATTTTCTAAACATTTGAAAATGCAGACAGTGCCTACAGACCAAGGTGATATACTTGAATAAAACACATAAGGAAATTTTGATTTTGCAATCATTTTTTCAACAAAATATTAATAGATACTTGGTAAAAAGTAAGTACACCTTTGGTTTCAGAATCTGGTGTTGTCTCCTTTACCAGAAATTACATCTTACAGTATAGGTGTTTAGTATAACTGCCCACTAGTCTCTGACATTGACTCAATGAACCTGTTGACCACTCTTGGTCACTCTGTGCAAAATTCCTTCATTTTCAAGGTGTTTGGTTTTTTATAATCTAATGAATTTATTGCCAGTCTCAAAGTCCCTCACAATATTTCAATGGGATTCAAATCAGGACTTCGACTAGGCTAGTCCATAATTCTCCATTTAATTTTTTTTCACCAATTCCTTTATGGATTTGTAAATGTGTTTAGGATCATTATGTTGATGGTCCATTTCTAGTTCAAATTCAGCTTTTAGACTGATGGTCTCACACTTGATGACTGCAAGCTGCCTAGTACCTAAGGGAGCAAAGCAACTCCAAACCATAACATTTCCACCAACATTCATCGCTCTTGTCCAGAGCACATTGCTGCAGAAGACATGGTCTTTTGATTAGATGCTCAATGGCAAACTGTAGTCTTGCACTGTTTTGTTTTGACATCAAAGACTTTCTCCTGGCATGCTTTGCATTAAAGTCTAATTTGTGAAATCTCTTTCTGATTGTAAATGCATGCATTTTGAAACCAAATTTTGCAAGATTTACCTGCAGATCTTGCAATGAAATGTTGGGGTTCTTGGAAATTTTCTTGGGCTAAATTTGCAGAGCTGGCCAGACCTAGACAAACAAACAATCTTTTAAAATGGAAAGATTGACTTCAAATAATTTGGCAGCTTTTTAAAATCATTTGTCAGACTCTTCAGCGTCCAAAACTTTCTTTCTGATAGCTCTTTTAGCACTGATAGCTATACTTTTGATAGCTGTTTTGATCTTAGCATGATGACAGTGCACATGCCAGTAGAAAAGCGAACACCGGACCCTAGACATCTGTGATTTAAATAAGACTAGTTCTACCTAGATACAGTGCATCCAGAAAGTATTCACAGCGCATCACTTTTTCCACATTTTGTTATGTTGCAGCCTTATTCCAAAATGGATTAAATTCATTTTTTTCCTTAGAATTCTGCACACAACTCCCCATAATGACAATGTGAAAAAAGTTTACTTGAGGTTTTTGCAAATTTATTAAAAATAAAAAAACTGAGAAATCACATGTACATAAGTATTCACAGCCTTTGCTCAATACTTTGTCGATGCACCTTTGGCAGCAATTACAGCCTCAAGTCTTTTTGAATATGATGCCACAAGCTTGGCACACCTATCCTTGGCCAGTTTCGCCCATTCCTCTTTGCAGCACCTCTCAAGCTCCATCAGGTTGGATGGGAAGCGTCGGTGCACAGCCATTTTAAGATCTCTCCAGAGATGTTCAATCGGATTCAAGTCTGGGCTCTGGCTGGGCCACTCAAGGACATTCACAGAGTTGTCCTGAAGCCACTCCTTTGATATCTTGGCTGTGTGCTTAGGGTCGTTGTCCTGCTGAAAGATGAACCGTCACCCCAGTCTGAGGTCAAGAGTGCTCTGGAGCAGGTTTACATCCAGGATGTCTCTGTACATTGCTGCAGCCATCTTTCCCTTTATCCCGACTAGTCTCCCAGTTTCTGCTGCTGAAAAACATTCCCACAGCATGATGCTGCCACCACCATGCTTCACTGTAGTGATGGTATTGGCCTGGTGATGAGCGGTGCCTGGTTTCCTCCAAACGTGATGCCTGGCATTCACACCAAAGAGTTCAATCTTTGTCTCATCAGACCAGAGAATTTTGAGAGTCCTTCAGGTGCCTTTTGGCAAACTCCAGGCGGGCTGCCATGTGCCTTTTACTAAGGAGTAGCCTCCGCCTGGCCACTGTACCATACAAGCCTGATTGGTGGATTGCTGCAGAGATGGTTGTCCTTCTGGAGATTCTCCTCTGTCCACAGAGGACCTCTGGCACTCTGACACAGTGACCATTGGGTTCTTGGTCACCTCCCTGACTAAGGCCCGTCTCTTCCGATCGCTCAGTTTAGATGGCCGGCCAGCTCTAGGAAGAGTCCTGGTGGTTTCGAACTTCTTCCACTTACGGATGATGAAGGCCACTGTGCTCATTGGGACCTTCAAAGCAGCAGAAATTTTTATGTAACCTTCCCCAGATTTGTGCCTCGAGACAATCCTGTCTCGGAGGTCTTCAGACAATTTCTTTGACTTCATGCTTGGTTTGTGCTCTGACATGAACTGTCAACTGTGGGACCTTTATATAGACAGGTGTGTGCCTTTCCAAATCATGTCTAATCAACTGAATTTACCACAGGTGGACTCCAATTAAACTGCAGAAACATCTCAAGGATGATCAGGGGAAACAGGATGCACCGGAGCTCAATTTTGAGCTTCATGGCAAAGGCTGTGAATACTTACGTACATGTGCTCAATTTTTTTTATTTTTAATAAATTTGTAAAAATCTCAAGTAAACTTTTTTCACGTTGTCATTATGGGATGTTGTGTGTAGAATTCTGAGGAAAAAATTAATTTAATCCATTTTGGAATAAGGCTGCAACATAACAAAATGTGGAAAAAGTGATGCACTGTGAATACTTTCCCGATGCACTGTACTCCCTAAAGAGGTTCTGATCATTAGCACCCAATCTGGAACCCCTGATTCTAAGTTAGAAATGGGGATAAATGTAGGGGTATACATACAGTGCAATGCAAGTTTGTGGACACCCTTTCTTAAAATGTCAGTTACTGTGAATAGCTAAGTGAATAGTTAAGTTAACAGAAGATGAACTGATCACCAAAAGGCATAAAGTTAAAGATGACACATTTCTTTTCAGCATTTTATGCAAGATTAGTATATTGTTCACAGTCTTCATTAGGAAACCCCAGGTGATGCAAATTACAAAGCTGTATAAATTCTTGGACTCCTCAAACCTTGTCCCAACAATCAGCAGCCATGGGCTCCTCTGAGCAGCTGCCTAGCACTCTGCAGAATAAAAGAATTGATGCTCACAAAGCAGGAGAAGGCTTCAACAAGATTGCAAAGCATTTTCAGATAGCTTTCTCCTCAGTTGGTAATGTTATTAAGAAACCATAGTTAACAGGAACTATTGAGGTCCAGGAAGACCAAGAAAAATTTCTGAAAGAACTACTCGTTGGATTGCTAGAAAGGAAACTTAAAACCCTGTTTGACTGTAAAAGACCTTCAGGAAGATTTCACAGACTCTGGAGTGGTGGTGCACTGTTCTACTGTGCAGTGACACCTGAACAAATATGACGTTCATGGTAGGGTCAGCAGAAGAAAACCTTTTCTGCGTCCTAGTCACAAAATTTAGCACCTGAAGTTTGCAAATGCACATCTAAACACACCTGATGCATTTTGGAAACAAGTCCTGTGGACTGATGAAGTCAAAATAGAACTTTATGGCTACAATGTGCAAAGGTGTTTTTGAAGGCAAAAAGGTGCCAAATTCCAGGAAAAGAGCACCTCTCCACCTATTAAGCATGGGAGTGGATTGATTAGGTTTTGGGCTTTCTGTTGCAGCCACTGGTACAAGGAACATATCATTCATTGGTAGAGGAAAGCATGGGTTTAAATGAACACCAGCAAATTCTAGAAGCAAACATCACATTATCTGTAAAAATGTTGAAGTTAAAAAGAGGATGGGTCCTACAGCAAAGTAATAATCCAAAGCACACCTCAAAATCTACAATGGAATACCTCAAGAGGAGCAAGCTGATGATTTTGCCATGGCCTTTACAGTCCCCTGACCTAAACATCATTGGAATAGATAGGCCTCAAAAGAGCAGTGCATGTAAAATGGCCCAAGAATCTCACTCAATTAGAAGCCTTTTGCAAGGATGATTGGTCAGAAATACCCCAAGTAAGAACTGAAAGACTCCTAGCTGGCTACAAAAAGCATTTACAAGCTCTGATGTGTGCCAGTAAGTAATGACCATGACAGGTGCCCAAACTGTTACTTCAGGCCCTTTTCATTTTTTGGGTATTTTGTACCTGAGAATGATGGAAATAAAAATGTGATCTTGCTAAAAATATAAAGAAATGCGTTGTGTCTTTTGGTGAACTGTTCATCTTCTGCTTACTTAACTATTCAAAGTAATACACCTTTTAAGCAAGGGTTCCCAAACTTTTGCATGCCACCATATTTTGCCATGTGGCAGATATGCATTTTTGATAATTTAACTTATGAGAATGAATACTAAAGATGAGTGGAAAAATGCTTAAACATTTGAGCAACTGGTTAGTGAAAAAAAAAAATTGTATTTAAGCGCTACCCCTTCCTACGTGCATTTCAAATCACAATGCACTTTATGAAGAAAACAAAGTTTCAACATAGCCTCCTTGTCAAATTGTAGATCAATTCTATAAATCAGATGTGCTTGGATGAATCAAATGAAGTGTAACAACAAAGAGACTTCTGACAGAGTTTGATTAAATAGGTTTTGCAACCCTTCCTGGCTGGTCCCTATTAGGGATGCTCTGATCAGGTTTTTTTAAGGCTGATACCGATTTCTTGTTTCTTGATCAGCCGATTCTGATTTTTTTTTTCCCCCTTTAGAAAACTTTTTACATTAAGTGTCTGCATAACCAGACACATAGAAGTCTTATGTCTTATATCAAAGTATATTTTTATAGTTAGACTACATGTGTTTAACTGTTCATTTTTAATGAACAAAATGAAATTCTGTAGGCTTAGTGTTCAGTAACCATAAAAATACTAAAATAAATAAAATTTTCTTGAAATGATAACATTAAGTAATAATTACGTACAAAAATATGTATCCATAATATATATATGGTATAAAAGAAAATAAAATTCTTCTCATAATTACAAGCTGTCATATTGTTTAATTTTTTCTGTAATGTACCTATCTGAAACAAGGCTCACACAATTAATTGATACTGGCAATTAAACACTGCTTAAATGTAAATATACGTTCATTTATAGGTTTTAATCATTTTAAATCATTAATTGCACTATAGCTTTTTGCTGTTAAAATTTACATTTACTATATATATATATATATACAGGTGTTTTTTTTCCTTTCAGTATATCAGCTAGACATTTGTAATTCTTGAAGTGTAATTGTAAATACTGATTATCATTTTAATTATGTAGTACTTGTTTCTTACCAAAACGTTTGCTGTATTACACACACTGTCACATAATAAACACAGTATAAATCTTTAAAAATGATGCAAACGCATCAAACGTTCATAAGTTGTTCATCAAGAAGACACAAGACTAACATGCTTAACAGGTTTATAAGTTAAAAATGCATTTGCTCCTAAGCTAATAAGCCTATTGTTTACTAAACAGCAATTTCAAATTTGTCTTTATCATTTTCCAATTAAAAATGTAAGCTGCCTCATTTTAAAAAAGCTCGCTGTCTAAATTCAGAGGTGTCCGTTTTAATTTAAAGGGCAAAATAAGAAGGTCTGAATTAATTTAAGTAGCTTTTTGCCATTTTTTTTGATTGCACACGACAACCCCTCCAAATTTGTTTACTCAGTTTATTTCTCCACTTTCTGAAATGTAAAGGGTCTCTTGTAAAATAAGCCATGACTTGCTGCTCTTTGTTTATGCTGTAGGAAGTTTGCTGCAAAAAAAAAAAAAAAAGAAGTGCGCTGGTTCAACTACAGTAATACCTTGTGTAAAGGAGCACTACAACTAAATTACCAGAAAGCTTAGAAAAGCAGGTACTAAAAAGATATTTTTTGTGATTGGCCAATTTACAGATCACAGATTACAGTCTTTTTTAGTGTAAATTGGCTGATTAGATTGGCAGCCGATCGATCTGAGCATCCCTAGTCCCTACCTGTTTTGCGTGCTCTAATGACACCATGATCAGAACGTTTTAATCCAGTAAGTGCTCTTCTCCTCTGGCAGTTGCACCCTTTATGACACAGGCAAGGAAGTGTCATTGAGGTTATTGTCAAGCAGTGAACACAGAAATTAGAGAGAAAGTGTAACTTAATGAGACTGAGATGCTGACGTATAGTATGAGTCTTCAGACTAAGAGAAAAAAGTGTCAGAACTTTCTCGGGTAAAGAACAGAATATTATGAGCAAATGAGCAGTGTTAACCATCATTTATAGCAGGTATTGAAGTCAGTGAGCATATGGTGCTTTAACCATTTTAAGCACTGATAGTGTTACTTGCAGCTGGGCTGTATATTCAGCTATTAGGCACATCAGTAAGCTGGTTCTGTGCAATGGTATATTGTTCAACATTTTAATTTTCATAAAAGCAGATTATGTGTGTTTTTAAAGCGCGTTTAAAACCAAAGGACTTTTGCTGTAGAAGGTTTTTTTCCTCCTTTCTCTTGTTTCCTACAGGAATGTCAACATGGCTTTTTGTGCTGTTTTAGTTACCTCCATTTTAGAGTATATAGAATCCCTCTGCAAAGGAGTGATAAAAATGTGTAAAGTACTCTTTGTTCTAGCACATTGGGAGCAAGAAAGCATGCATATATAGGCCCTATCGAGCGGAGTAAAGTTCACCCCATCCACTGTTAAAAGTCCTTTTACTTTATTCACATTTCTGCCTTTTGAAGTGAAAGGGTTAAAAACAAACAGAAGCAGTCAGAATCAAGCTACTTTATCAGTCACTTAATGTCTGCGTTAGCGTAGAACAAGCTAGAGAGAGAAGGAGAATGCAGAGCATTTGGCCAAGTGTATTAAAAACTGCTGGTAATGCCAAAGAAGAACACATGCTCCCATTGTTTAAGCAACAGCCACTGACATTATGTTTTTGTGACATGCTAGTAGACATTCTAGAGGCACAGTATGGTCCTTGTGACCTTCCTGTACTTAACTACTTAATTAAGAGGTCAAGAATGGACTTGTATGTTATTTGGACCAACAAACTAGTGTTCTGAGCAACTGAGGCCACTGTACCCTGAGTTTGTTTATAGTCCATAAATGATAAAGTCTGTTTGGGATCACCCTGTCTACCTTACTCAAAAAAGCCACAAAGTGCCTCTCCTTCTGCTCCGGAACAATGTTCCCACCTGAAAGGCCAGAGAGAAAAGACTGTTTTTCTGACAGTCCTTTTGGATCCCCATCTTCATACAGACAATATGGTCCAATTCCAGCAACCAGGGGTACTGCCCTCTATCAATTAGGATCTACCCTCCAACCAACCTGCTTATCTCAACAAGGAGTAGCGGGCATTTTGGTTGCCCTTACATGAGGCACCCTAAGGAAACAGTAGATGTTTCATCCCAGATTACAGTGTACTCTGTCCTGCTTGTTGCCCTTCCAGGACAACCAGCATAATTACATAATTACTGAACTTAGTGGTCCGTAGAATTGCCCAATTTCTGCAGACAATGGATCTTTCAATTTATGGTACATGCTTCCTCAGTTTGTTTGCCCAGTTGATTTCATACAAGGGACGCTATTGGCGGATGGCTGAGAAGCTACCCAATCAGAGCACGTATTACGTATTAAATAAAACTCCTCAATGATATACGATATGCTTCCCGCTCGGTGCTTCGCACACTTAAGAGCTCTAACAGCCCATATTGATTTTTCATTGTTTGCTTTTCTCTGTCTCTCTCCCTCTCTCTGACAGCAGAGGGGCTGTTTGCACAGTGGCTGTTTGCTTAGAAGATACGGAAGCTCCTCTAAAAAATGCTGAAAGGTTACCTTCACATTGATCCCTTCATTGCGGCTGCTTTATCGGGTGCTTTCATACTTAAAAGCGCAACAGCCCTATTGATTTTTGATTGTTTACTTTTCTCTCTCTCTCTGACATTCTCTGCTTCTGATGCACAGCTTGAAGAGGAAGATATGTTTGCATTCTTTTAATTGTGAGATAGAACTGTCATCTCTGTCTTGTCATGGAGCACAGTTTAAACTTTTGACTAAAGGGTGTTATTTCATGTCTAGAGGGCTCTAATAATGTTAAAAAACATATTTAGAAGGTCGTAAACAGGTTTTCAATGGTCTAACTGCGAAAATATTAGATTTATAAATAAAGAATCCTAGTTCGTGGAAATTCATTTATCTGTCTGAAGCGGATTAACTGCGATAAACGAGGGTTTACTGTATAACTGTGCAGAGAATATTTATAAACAGTGTGGGAGAGTTTCTAAGGGCTTAAAATATATAAAAATAACCATACAAACATATGGTTTCTACTTCGCGGATTTTCACCTATCGCGGGGGTTCTGGAACGCAACCCCCGCGATCGAGGAGGGATTACTGTAATGACATACATCTCCACTGCCAGTGTGTGTTTTATTCTCCTTCTTGTGTATATATTAAGGCCTGTCCCATGATTTGTTTTCCTGCCTGGCGACCATTTATCCCTGAATATGTTATCCTCCTATATATTGACTTTCTAAGCCAAAGCATTTTTTATCAGTTTTTTCTATTAAATTCAAATGTCTGCCAAAGCTTTTCAACCAGATGTTGCTTAGGAACATTTTGTTCTTTGACCTGCTGTTTTGTCTCCCAGTTTAGTACAGATGTTTAGTAATGCCTTAGCACAGTGATGGCGAACCTTTTAGAGAGCGGGTGCCCAAACTGCAACCCAAAACCCACTTATTTATCGTGAAGTGCCAACACAGCAATTTAACCTGAATACTGAGGTTTTAGTTTAGAAAAAACAATTCATACATTAACATCATTTGTCTTAAAATAAAAACACAATAACAGAGCTTTCAATGATACAAACAACTTTTTATTGAAAGGTAAAAGTTTGCATTTGGCGTGCTTTTGAACAATTAATGTGATTTTTGCTGTTGTATGCATGCAGATAATTTGTCTAACATCGGCTCATACTTAGTAAGTTTGAGAGCAACACATGCAGCACTCAGGTTATCTGTTAGTCTGTTTCTGGTGTCAGATTTGATATAATTCAAAGCTGAAAACAGCTGCTCACAAGCATAAGATAATCCAAACAAAGTAAGGAAAGCAATCCCAAGTGCTTTCATTGACTTAAAATTATTTGGCAGAGAATTCCACACTTGAAGGATTTCATTTTCAGAACTAACTGTGCTGTCCTTTGTCATCCCTTCTATCTTTTCAAGTGTTTCACGCAGGTCTTCCTCACAGGTGGCGCAGTGGTAGTGCTGCTGCTTTGCAGTAAGGAGACTGTGGAAGATTGTGGGTTCACTTCCCGGTTCCTCCCTGTGTGGATAGCGCTTTGAGTACTGAGAAAAGCGCTATATAAATGTGATGAATTATTATTATTTCCCCGTTAACCTCCATCCCCGTTCTTCTCTCTCATTCCCCTTTCCATCCGCCTCGCGTTTCTATTATTTATTCCGGGGACGTTGATCAGGTGTGGCGATTAGCAGCTCCCGGCAACAATTACAGATGCGGATGACTCCTCACCTGTGCACTTAAGCGAGGACCGCCTGCATCACGAAGCTTCCAGGAACCGCTCTGGCCACACTACCACACCCCCCTCTAAGCCGCGAGTGCGCCGATTATCTATTAAAATTGTCCTTTTCAATTTTGAGCTGTGAACTCGCTATGCCAAATCCCCATCCAACCTAGCTCCTCTCCAACCCCACCACGGGAATCACCTCCGCCACAGACTCAACAGGCTGCCGTCCGCGCCGCATGTGAGCCGCCCGACAGAGGAGGGCGGAAGCGCTCCCATTGGGCTTCTGGACTGAGGGGCGGGTGATGTGAGAAAAGTCCTGAGGTGCATGTAGAGAGGGGAAGGGGAGCAGCCCGGCCCCACGTCCCTCTGGCTTTCTAGTAACAAACTCTGTGCTGGGGCGACGGTGTGCGTGCCTACAGAGAGGGCTCTGAGTGCCCCTCTGGCACGCGTGCCATAGATTCGCCACCACTGCCTTAGCAGAAGACAGCCACCGGTGTGAAGTTTAAATTAATTAACATGATTTATGTATACTAAAGATATTTTATTTTTATCTTGACCAGTGAAACCTGGCTACAATATACTGTAACTACAAAAAGTTACATTAAATGTGATTTTAACACCTTTAACACTACATCACATTGTATGTTTTTTAGACTTAAAACTTAACAAAAACGTGGATGTTTGAACCGTTGGTTTAGTGATAAAAATCTCTATAGTTGATTCAAGTGGATTGTTTTTATTTACATATGAAATGTGACAAACAAGAGGAGACCATTCAGTCCATCAAGCTAATTTGTGTAGCGAAGAGCTAAGCGCACATAAGCTCATGTCCATTTTGACATGATAGCATCACACAGTTGCTGGATATTTGTCGGGTGCACATCCATGATGCAAATCTCCTGTTCCAAGACGTTCCAAAGGTTATCTATTGGATTGAGTTCTGGTGACTGTGGTGGCCCTTTGAGGACAGTGAACTCATTCTCATTTCAAGAAACCATATTGAGATGGTAATTTGAGATTTGTGACGTGGCATGTTATTCTGTTGGAAGTAGCCATCAGAAGATGGATACACTGCGGTCATAAAGGGATGGACACGGTCATCAACAACACTCAGGTAGGCTATGACATTTAAATGATCCGCAGTTGGCACTAAGGGACCCAGTGTGCCAAAACATATTCCCAACACCAGTTCTCCACCACCACCACCAGCCTGAACCATTGATATAAGGCAGGATGGATCCATGCATTCATGTTGTTGATGCCAAATTCTGACCCTACCATCCAAATGTCACAACAGAAATTGAGAGTCATCAGACCAGGCAATGTTTTTCAAACCTTCTATTGTCCAATTTTGGTGAACTGTGCAAATTGTTCCCTCAGTTGCTTGTTCTTAGCTATCAAGAGTAGTACCCGGTGTGGTCTCCTGCTGCTGTAGCCCATCTGCTTCAAGGTTCGACATGTTGTGCGTTCAAAGATGCTTTTCTGTATACCTCGATTGTAACAAGTGTTTATTTGAGTTACTATTGCCTTTCTATCAGCTCAAACCAGTCTGGCCCTTTTCCTCTGACCTCTGGCATCAGCAAGGCATTTTCAGCCTATAGAACTGCCACTCACTGGATATTTTCCCTTTTTCGGACCATTTTTTGTAAACCCTAGAGATGGTTGTGTGTGAAAATCCCAGTACATGAACTATTTTCTTAAATACTTAGACCAGCCCGTCTTGCACCAGTAACAATGCCATGTTCACAGTCACTTAAATCACCTTTCTTCCCCATTCTGATGCTCTGTTTGAACTAAAGCAGGTCATCTTGAGAATGTCAGTCAGTCAGTCATTATCCAACCCCCTATATCCTAACACAGGGTCACGGGGTCTGCTGGAGCCAATCCCAGCCAGCACAGGGCGCAAGACAGGAACAAATCCCTGGGCAGGGCGCCAGCCCACCGTAGGGCACACACCCACACACTAAATCACACTAGAGACAATTTAGGATCGCCAATGCACCTAACCTGCATGTCTTTGGACTGTGGGAGGAAACCGGAGCACCCGGAGGAAACCCTCACAGACACGGGGAGAACATGCAAACTACATGCAGGGAGGACCCGGGAAGCAAACCCAGGTCTCCTTACTGCGAGGCATGTCTACATGCCTAAATGCATTGAGTTCCTCCCATGAGATTGAGTTATTAGGTATTTGTTTTAACAAGCAGTTGAATACGTGTACCTAATAAAGTGATCAGTGAGTGTATATCCACTAAAGGCTAATTAGAACATTAGAACATTAGAACATTCCAGACGAGAACAGGCCATTCAGCCCAACAAAGCTCGCCAGTCCTATCCACTTGTTTCCTCCAAGAAAACATCAAGTCGAGTTTTGAAAGTCCCTAACGTCTTACTGTCTACCACACTACTTGGTAGCTTATTCCAAGTGTCTATCGTTCTTTGTGTAAAGAAAAACTTCCTAATGTTTGTACGAAATTTACCCTTAACAAGTTTCCAACTGTGTCCCCGTGTTCTTGATGAACTCATTTTAAAATACAAGTCTCGATCCACTGTACTAATTCCCTTCATAATTTTAAACACTTCAATCATGTCACCTCTTAATCTTCTTTTGCTTAAACTGTAAAGGCTCAGCTCTTTTAATCTTTCCTCATAATTCAACCCCTGTAGTCCTGGAATCAGCCTAGTCGCTCTTCTCTGGACCTTTTCTAGTGCTGCTATGTCCTTTTTGTAGCCTGGAGACCAAAACTGCACACAGTACTCAAGATGAGGCCTAACCAGTGCATTATAAAGGTTGAGCATAACCTCCTTGGACTTGTACTCCACACATCGTGCTATATATCCTAACATTCTGTTAGCCTTCTTAATGGCTTCTGAACACTGTCGGGAAGTTGATAGCTTAGAGTCCACTATGACTCCTAAATCCTTCTCATAAGGTGTACTCTCGATTTTCCGACCGCCCATTGTGTATTCAAACCCAATATTTTTACTTCCTATGTGTAATACTTTACATTTACTGACATTAAATTTCATCTGCCACAAATCTGCCCAAGCCTGTATGCTATCCAAGTCCTTCTGTAATGATATAACAGATTCCAAATTATCTGCTAATCCACCTATCTTGGTATCATCTGCAAACTTAACCAGCTTGTTACTTGTATTCCTATCTAAATCATTTATATATATATTAAAAATAGCAGCGGCCCTAGCACTGACCCCTGTGGAACACCACTCTTAACATCGGCCAGTTCTGATGAGGTTCCTCGCACCATCACCCTCTGCTTCCTGTGTCTGAGCCAATTCTGTACCCATCTAAAAACATCACCCTGAACTCCCACTTCTTTTAACTTGATGCCCAACCTCTCATGTGGCACCTTATCAAATGCTTTCTGAAAGTCCAGATAAATAACATCATATGCTCCACTTTGATCGTATGCTTTTGTTGCAACCTCATAGAATTCCAACATGTTAGTAAAGCACGACCTCCCTCTTCTGAACCCATGCTGACTGGTCAGAATAACTCCTGTCCTTGCCATGTGTTGCTCAATCTTATCCTTAATAATTCCTTCCATTAATTTTCCTGTGATACATGTTAAGCTTACTGGCCTATATTGCTTGGATCTGCCCTGTCACCCTTTTTATATAATGGAATGATATTTGCCATTTTCCAGTCCTTCGGAATCTCTCCAGTGCTCAGTGACTTCCTAAAAATATGTGTCAAGGGTTTATATATGTACTCACTAGCCTCCTTAAGAACACGAGGATAAATATTATCTGGGCCTGGTGATCTGTTTGATTTCAGCTTATTTAATCTGAGGAGCACTTCTCCCTCTTCAATTTCCAAATCCCTCAGTACCTCCTTAGTAGTTGCGTTTACCTCTGGGAGGTTATCCACTCGCTCACTTGCATTAATTATACTTTGCTTTCCAAGGACCGTCATGCTCAGGGAAGCATCTTTAAAAGTTAAGCATACCAATCTTATTGAATTAATGCAGAAAACAATTTTAAATAATAAGCAAATAGTGTCTACATTCAAATGACTGTAGAGTTACAATGAACTGAAGGTGGGTATACAATGTTGTGTTAGTAAGGTTTACACAATGAATAAATGGATAGGCCAATTTTTGAGGAATGCATTTCTCAACACAGGCCAGTTTAGTGTCAGCAATCAACCCTATTGTGTACACCTTTCGTATGTGAGAGAAAACCCAAAAGAACCAAGAGATCTTTGTTAACTACTGTTAGTCAGTTGCAAGACTCTACTTAAAAACATTTATGTTAAGCAGAACACCCAGTGAGGGCTGAGTGGTCTTTTGGCTTAACTGGAGTGTTTTTGTCCACCCTGGCCAACTGACCTTATCAGGCCATCATTTAGAGACTTAATTAAAAAAAAAATCTATGCTTGCAGTAGTTTATAAGGAAGGAGTGGATATTCTGCCATTGGTTTCTTGGGTATGCACAACGCTAAACTTTTGGTTGCTCAGTGTTGCCAGTGGTTCAGCTATGCCTCTATGTTCACTGACCACATGTAGAAAATACTATCACACCAAGACATCTCAGGATGTCACTTGCTTGTGTTTGAACAGTCTTTATCAGATGAGAACCAAACAGTGTAGTCCAGGGAGAGGCCCAGTCAGGGGAACTTTAACTAAAGTTTATTAAAAGAAAGGGCCTTGCAGATTAAGTAGAAAACTTGAATGTCAGAGTAAAGCAAAAATGGACAGTGCCAGTCTTTCCTGCAAAAATATAGTGTAATGCATGTTTTCTGGAGAAGCAAAATAGGAAACACATGGAGGAATCTCATACTTACTAAATAATCTTCTTTAATCCTCACCAGGAAATGTGGATGGGCAAATAAGAAAAACAGATAAACAAATGTGTTTTTAGACTTTCTTTATGTTAATGCATATTGGGCTAATTAAGTAATATGCTATTTTGTTTATTTGTTGCAGATGCCTGTGTTATATGGAAAGTTTAATGTCCAAGTACCATTTTGATATAAAGACACTACCAGCTAATGTCAAGGACAAGCTGATAAAAATAATGAGCACAAAAGGGACCATCAATGACAAAAATATAAGTCAGGTAAAAAAAAGTATTTGTCATGACAAAGAGACTAGCATTCAAATGTACAGAATACTTCAATTCTTTGCTTTGAGAAGACAGTGTGAACTTTGTATTTTTTCTTAAACACATTACCCATTCCCTCTCAAAAACATTAAGACTGTAGTTAAATGCTACTAGTAAAAATGTACACTGAAATGTTTTGGTAGTCATATCTTCTTTTATTATTATGAAAGTGTTTATAACATAATGTAAACTGAGCCATCTGCCATTGGAATGGATCTGTTTCTAGGCAGGCAGCAATTTGTATAAAGTGATAATAGTAGTAGGGTGATATACCATGTTAGCCATTATGGACGTAATGAGACCTGAAGCAAAATGACACCTTTTATTTGCTAACTGAAGAGATTGCAATATGCAAGCTTTCAAAGCAGCTTAAGCCCCATCGTCATGCAAGTTTTAAGTTTTATTAGTTCCACTTGACCAAACTAACTCGGTCTACTTTTCCTCATCTTCCTTATTATATGACATATCACCCCCTTTTGATCAGTCACATCCATAGTTGGCTCTTCTTCATCCTTCTTGTTGCCAAATTGGCTTCCTTACAGTACCCGGAGTCTTGAACCAAATTGGCTTCCTTGCAGTACAGTCTTGAACCATCAGGTTTTGCTTGTTCTAATTATGTGATGTGGTTGAAATCCCCAATTTTCTGTTTATCAGACTCATGTAGAGTGATAGCCACATGGTACTTATTGCTATATTCCAGTTATTTATTGTGTTGCTTTCTTTTCTGGCACTGGAGCACAAGTACCATTCTACTCTCTGGTTAGCAGGCAAGATCAAAGCTCGTAAAGATAAATAGACTTCTAAGTAATCTGTTCTGATAGAGGAAGGTTAGACTCACCTAGATTTATAGGTGAGTTATTTACAACTTGGAAAAGATAACAATGATATCTGGTTACAGAACTTCCCAAAAGACCTCTAAGTCATGAATTTGTATTTTTAAGTGTAGTGATTTACACACTCAAAGTATAAAGTTATCCATGGCTTAAAAAGTTAGCATGTGAGTAAAAGTGATGTATTTCCATTTTGTTTAGTTAGTACCACTATAATATGCTTTATGAACAGGGGAAACTCCACAGGATTTTCTAATAACCAGAAGATGTAAGTAGCTAAGAAAGTTGGTGTCATTGGCACCTATGGTTAGTTTTAATTTTATGACACACTTACTTTACAGTAAGTAATAAATACAATAAAAAAACTGAAAATGTGGTACATTACTATAAAATAAAAAAATTACATTTTAGTATTGAAGTCCATCAATAATTCCAAATTAATCAAATCATTACAAGTCTATACTAAAGTGTAAACTGTCTTTATCAATATGATGCATTTTAGATTTTTAAGCATAAAAAAAGCTTAGGAAAAGTAGACAAAATGTAAAAGTTCAATAAAATTTTAAATATATTTTATATCACTATGGGTCCTGAGAATATATGTCATTGTAATTGTATGTAGTATCTGTTAAAGGAAAAGCAGATTACAGAAGGCTGACAAGTCCAATGTTTTGGGTTCAGATCTGTGCTTGGGCACTTTTATATTGGAGTTTGTTTGTGCTGAGAGTATTAAAGTGTACATACATATCCTTAAAATGTACAGACTCTAAAATGTCTCTGTTGGAACGTTTGTAAGTGAGAGCGTGCACTGAAATGAACTGGTGCCCCAGTTTTGCACCCAGTGTTGGTAGGCTAGACTGGTGGCAACCATAGTCCAGTAATTTTCTCTTTACTTTTTAATATGTCTTTTTACAACATGAATTCATCTATTGTCTTTTCGTAGTGTAGCTCAAACATTCAGATATTCTGATCCAAGTTCTATCTTATTTCAGTACTCTTAAATAGTTAAGTAATGCTGAAAAGCATGCTAGTAACCACTGTTTGCAATGTAACAGCATAAAACCTGTTTCAGTGTATACACCATTTACGGTATCTTTCTGTAGGTTTTACACTCTGGGATTCAGGAATTGCATCTTCAGAACTGCAAGTTATCCGACAGTGCTCTTAAGCAGCTTAGCAACTGCAAGTTTCTTAAAGAAATACACCTGAATTCGAGGAAAGAAAATTGTTTCACTATATCTTCAGAAGGTAATTTTTTACTTTTTTTCCTCCATTATCATTTCTACCTACTTCTGTAAATAGCTTCGTACAATGTTGCGACTAATAGAGTGGCAAAGTGTATAGGACTGTTACCGCACTTTTCCAGAGTCAGATTTTGGATCCCTGCCTAAGTGCTGGCTGTATAGAATGGTTTATTCTTCTTGCATTACCCAAGGTTTACTAAAGACATGTGTGTTATTAATTTAAATAGCTACTTTATACTGGTTAGCAATAAGTATGGATATGTGCAAGATCCATGTTAGAATCCTGCCTTTTGTCCAATTTTGTCACCTGTTGCCCTGAAATGGAATGCTGTCAGTAATTCATCTTACGTTTCTTTGGTGAACTTTAACAAAATGTGATAACATGTACTGTATATTAATGCTGACATTCCTCAATTTATTTTCTGTCATATTTTTAATGTTCATTTTTTCAGGTTACTACTTTCTAATGAAAGTATGCCGGTGCAAAAATTATAGTATAGCTGGCAACCTTGAAATGAACCTCATAACCATCAAAACTGTGATAGACAAAATGAGACCATTCAGTCCACCAACTTTTTGTTTGCGTTAGTAACAGCTGAGATATCCCCAAATCTCATCCAGACATTTTTAAACATTTAAGCAGCTTGAGTTTATTATTTTTTTTCTAATGCTATTCAAAGTCCAACTGTCTTCTGGCAAATTGTACATTGTCCTATAGAGCCTGTCATGGCAGAAATGTGTACAAAGTTTTAAGGAATATTGGATAGGAAGCCAGTTAATCACAGAGCAAGCACTCTTATGTACTATACATGTCCATTCTGGTTTGGAATCAGATCCTGGTCACGCTGTGTGCCTCACATCTCTATTATTTTTGTATATGTTAGGAATAAGTTTACAAATCTTAAAAAAATAAAGACAATGTAGTTTTTATTTTCTTTATTTTCTTAAATGGTTTTGTTTACAAACTTATCGTCATACATTTTCTTTCTGATTCGTCTATTTATACATTCCTTTGCAGGAATTAAAGCAATTGCCCTAGCATGTCCTTTTCTCTGTGTGATTTCTTTATGGAGGTGTTGTAAAGTATCAGATGAAGGAATCCTAGCTTTGGCTCACAATTGCAGACATCTACAGATAGTAACTTTGAGTGGCTGTTTGACCATCACAGATGCCTCTCTTTTAGCTTTGGGGCAGAACTGTCGTTTTTTGCATAGCATCGACTTTTCATCTACAAGGGTAAGTATGATTCAGTTTTGTTATCTTGGCTGTGTCTCCATGCTCCATTCAAAAAATCTAGAAGTGATTCAGTTGAGCAACAGCTTAATGTGGAGCCAGTTGCCAGTGATGTAGTGATGACATTCTTGTCATATTAAAGGGGACATGAGCCTCTTGGGTAAGAAGATTCAATTTTATAGAAGCAAGTTGTTTTTATAACATTTGTAGGAGTTGAGAATGCAATACTATAACCTTTGGTAACACTGCAATTTTTAGATCCTGGGCCCTGATGTTCAGAAATAATCTGATTCGATTTCAGATATTGGATTGGATCAAATCTTGAACACAGATTGTGCAAAAGAAAAAAGAATTCTGGATTAGATCATGTAATCCAATTTTGGTTTTGGTCTAGATCAAACCATCAGTATATGTTGTTTAAAACTTTTCTGTAGGATTAGGATTCCTTTTATCCAAACAATTAGGATTATCCAGATTCTAGCAGAACAGTGAATTTATGTATTTCAATCAAATACTCCAATATGTGTGTATATATATATATATAGATATATATATAGTTATGTTTTGCACTTGATTTGTTTAAGCATCAGAGTGATGAAGTAGACATTAGGCTACCTATTAACCCTTTCAGTGCAGTAAAGTTAAAAAAAAGGATGTTATCCCCATAAAATAATCCCCCTAGTTGTCAAAATAAAACAAAAATAATATATTTAATTTTAACTTTCATACGTCACTGTATATTAATTACGATGACACAATTATCAGAGATAAACCAGTCAAAAATATTTACTAACAGTTACATTCTTTATTGCATGCCCAGTTAGTCTCACATTCTTAGGGAACACCAGAGGTTGGTCTGGG
>JANRMT010062791.1:242296908-242331141 GCA_026402145.1 Polypterus bichir lapradei | reverse complement strand
CTCGCTCGCGCTCTCTCTCTTTCTCTCTCTCTCTCTCTCTCTCTCTCAGAACAGAGAGGAACATTTGAACAAATCCGAACTTTAATTTAAAAACAGGATTTCATGCTAATAGCCTTACAGCCCGATTGCTGTATTGTACAGTAAACACTGTTTTTAAAATGAGTTTTAAGCACAGGGAAAAAAAGGAACATTTGAAAAAAGAGAAAAGTAACATTGCAACAATTCATGCTACGAACTGAAAAATTAACTTTTGAAAAATCCGTAATACAAAAACTATAAACCACCAAGAAAACTAACCTTGCATGAGTCGAGTTCTGGCATGAAGTGAGGAGGAACTGGGTGGAGAGGAGGTTACAGTTTTGAGGGAGAGTCCGGCTCCGCAATGGAGGGATGATTTCCTTCAGGTGTTTTCTCTGTTGTGATTTCTTGGGTTTCTTAGGCAGGCACGCACGCACGCATGCGCATTCAGGCAGGCACGCACGTGCAGGCAGGCACATCTGACCGAGAACAATGCAACACGTGTCGAAATCATCGGCGCGCACAAACCGAAAGGGAAACTGGCTTGTTCGTATACCGAGTGTGTGGTCGTGAACCGAGGCAAAAGTTTGGCGAACTTTTTGGTCGTGAACCGAGTTGTACGTGTACCGAGACGTTCGTGAACCGAGGTTCCACTGTACTCAGATGTTCCTAGGAAATGAAAGACATACCATTGTTATCTTTTTTGTTGAAAGTAGAGTAAATTATTATGCAGGCTGAGAGGGTTTCCCAAACTTTTTCATATGCAATACAATACAATTTATTTTTGTATAGCCCAAAATCACACACTGCAATGGGCTTTAACAGGCCCTGCCTCTTGACAGTCCTCCAGCCTTGACTCTCTAAGAACACAAGGAAGAACTCCCAAAAAAACCCTTGTAGGGAAAAAATGGAATTCTGGAGACCTTAGCCATCAAGCTGCCTCCCCCACTTGTTCATTTCACAGCTGAAACTCCGCTGGGTCAGCCAATCTGATGAAAGGACCCATCTACCCCACAATTCCTGCGATCCACCATTGGGTATGACTTTACCTTAGGCAGGCAGAAACAACTTGGCAGGTGGGCCGTGGCACCAAGTGCCACATTTGAGTACCGAGAAGAGAAACAGAATAAGTGAGGGTTAGTAACAAATTATAACTATCATGTTACTTATGTTTTAGTGCTAATGACTAACAACAAAGATGCAGTCTGTACAGTTAATCAGCAGCTCTAGTCAAGATATGCTAAATTGAAGTAGTGAGTCTTCAGCCGGGATTTAAAAGCTGAGACAGAAGGGGCATCTCTTATAGTACCAGGCAAACCATTTCACAGTTTAGGAGCCCTGTAACTAAAAGCTCGACCACCCACTGTTATGTTATTAATCCTTAGAATCATAAGCAGACCGGCATCTTGAGATCTTAATGTGCGCTCTGGTTTGTAAGTCATGATAAATTCAGACAAGTAAGCTGGACCTTGGCCATTTAATGCTTTATATGTTAAAAGGAGGATTTTGAAATCTGCCCTAAACTTAACCGGGAGCCAGTGTAAGGATATAAGAACTGGAGTTATGTGTTCGTATTTTCTTGTTCTTGTAATAATTCTTGCAGCAGCATTTTGGATTAACTGGAGGCTATAGAAAGAACAGTTTGAACATCCAGTGAACACCGCATTGCAGTAGTCAATCCTACTAGAAATAAATGCATGAATTTAATTTCTCAGAATCCTGTTTATTTAGAAAGCCACTTAATTTCCCAACATTTTTAAGATGGAAGAAACATGATTTGGACAACTTTGTAATATGCACTTTAAATGACATGCATATGACTATATGACTTTGGAGGGAAGTGTCTGGCTCATAATTTTAAGCTGTTAAATAAGTTGGCAGCCTACAAGTCAGCCTGGTTTTACAAGGTCTTATAGTATCATTGTTTTATTAAAATTGCTTTATTTTGTGAATGAGTTATTGATGAAGTCATGGAGGTGTGGGCTAGTTTTGAGTAGATGAGATTTTCCTTAGTGACTACAGGTGACAAAGAATTATTTTCCCATGGACCTGGAGAAACCTGAAGTCCCCCCAGCCCCCATTTATTTATTAAAATGTACTTTTAGGTACAAACTTTTCTACTTTTTAAACAGAGTATACGTAGTTGTTAATATATGTGTAAATTTCTATGCAAATATAGAAAATTCCCCTCGTGGATGCTAAAGTCGGAAACAATGGGAGACAAACACCAATTTAAAGTAAAAAGCAATTTTTTTATTCTTGGTGAGTCAAAGAGACTGCAGCCCCTCCCAGCTCAGTGCCACTGACTGGTCAGATCAGACAGCCTCCAGCCTAACTTGGGGCCTCCCTCTATATAGTTTGTGTATTAATAAAAAAATATATATATGGCAGTTCATTTTGAGGTTATACATAAATTATAATAGCTTGCGATTCCCTGAATTGGAATGTGTACATTGCTTCTTTCAGATAAAGAGGTTATCAGGGCACTCACAGTTTTAAAAAATATGCTGAAATAGTTTTAAGCAAGAATTCAGAAACTGTCATAACTGATTTATCATATTACAGGGTGTTCTGTTAGTATCAAGACGTCAGCATTTTCTCATAAAAGAATGCAAGTTAGTCCCTTATTCTGTGCACAAGCTTAATTCTTTTTCTACCTAAATGAAGAACAAATCATATAAAAGTAATAAATCATATAGCTCTCTGCAGCATGATTAATACAAAATACAGTCCTTGGTATTGTGAGGTAACTACTTATAATCTTTACAGTTAATAATGTTTTTTCTTTCTCACCCTCAACCTAGAATTAGCTTAAATAGATCAGTTAAATTGAATGGTGCTCTGTATTGTATTTCATGATATGCTGTGATTTTTTTATTTCTACATTAAATAATTGATATATCTGTAAATGTGTACAGTGCTTTAAGATTGTAAATGGGAAATGCACTGTAGAAAAAAAATGAACTGAACTGTGGTCAGCAAAAGTATTAATGCCAACATAAATATTTGAAATCAGTTTGTTGCTTTATTATCTCTGGATTTGTTAGAAGGATCATCCTGTACAGCTTTCTGCCATGCACTAGAAATACAAGAAGTAGAATTCCATAAATAAGAAAACCAGGTATTCCCAATCCTTTACCTGATGCTTTGCTTTTAGCAGAGATGGGCATGTATGTATATGCAGAAAGAGGAGCATACTATTTAACTTTGTGTTATTTTAAGTTTTTTCCGCAGCTTTTAAAAATGCTTTAGGTTACCCGTGCCAGTGTAAAATCAATTATATTTTCTTTCCTTTAAGGTTACTGATGATGGAGTTATTGGACTTGTTACTGGTGTATGTTCTCAAAACATAAAGGTAAATGGAATTGCTTAAAAATATTAATTACTGTTTATATGTTAATTCTTATGTGAAAGGAGTTTACATGTGATTAAATTATTCTAACAGTTAACTTTTTTGAAAATGTGCAATCTGATAATTTATTGTTATTGCAGTATCAATCAGAAGATTACAAGATGTAGCATTAGGAAGTTTGTGTTTTCATGTTGAGTGTTACAATAGCACCCCATATTGTATGATTTAAGGCATGTGGTCCTTTTCTGTTGTGGATGTGTAGAGATTTTCTTGTAAACGTTTGGTGATTATCCTCTACAAATTAAATACATATTTGTGGAATGGGCACTTTCAAAAGTAGACAAGTACCTGGAGTAAGCAATATTATTTGCTGTATTTGTTTGTGTGTGTGTGTGTGTTTTGTGTGGGTGTTTTTTATGTTAATGCATTAAAGGCTTTATAAAATTTGCATGAGGATACATTCAAAACTCCTTACTGACAGAAAGTAGTAGTTTAAAATTAAAAACTACATTAATATTAGACAGACATTTGGCAACAATGTATAACAAAAATTAAATAAAAGAAAGCAATAAGCAGAACCAGCTGTTTTTAATATAACATAGAAAAACATGAAAGTGATGCTTTGTAAAAGAAGGGAAAAACAAAAAGTGTATGTTTTCATTTTCAGAATGAAAATACAGTAGCATAAAATATCAAAAACCCTCTTTAATCAAATTAAACAATCTAAGACATACAACGAATTGTAAAAGAGGCAATGAAAAAAGCTTCAAAAATGACAAATATATAAAAAAAAATCAAAAGTACAATAATATTAAAAAGCAATTCTATGGAAAAAAAAATATATTTCTGCATATAAATTTGAATTTCCCTTGAGGATTAATCATGTCTAATCTTCTCTAATTTTAATTATCCTTTCTTACAGCACATTTTTATCTGTTTTGTGTCAGACATGGTGTCTTTTGTTGTGGTCAAACAGATCAGATTAGTCTCCTCTGTCCAGACAGTGTTCTTCTAAAAATCTACAGGCTCATCGACATGGCCACATTTATACAAGCAGCAGTGCTATTGACCCTTGAATTCCATTGCTGCTCAATTTTTGTCTTTTGAACATCTTGTTCCCTGAGAGCAGAAAGGATATTCATACAGTATTTAATACATCTGCATTTAGCAAGAGTGAATATGGTCATGATATGTTTCTAGTTTTACATTGTTTATCTTTACGTAATCCGATTAGTTTCTAAAAATATTTTTTAAATGCCCCCTAAAAAAGTTCTTTGTAAATTTTGTGAAATTTAGGGTTTGAAGATGCTGATCAACAATCATGAATCATTATAGTTACTATTAGTGACTCTTTAAAAGTTGTTAATGCATTTGATCCAGTTAATTATGTTGAATTGAAGCACGCTTAACCAGCATGGCTATAACAGCCTTCTGCGGCCACACTCCATACCAGGGGTCACCAACTCCTGTCCTGGGGGGCCCCAGTGATTGCAGATTTTCATTCTAAAGTTTTTCTTAATTAGTGACCTCATTTTGCTGCTGATTTTGCTGCTGGTGTGCGATTACTGCTGATGAAAATAATAATACTGTCACTGTACTCATGTGTCTTCAATTATTAATTATGTAGACTACCTCAAGTGAAAGATAGCAAACATAAAGTTTGAAATTGACCCCTTAGTGATTTAAGTTTTAGAATATACATGGGAGAATATGAGGAAAACCTGGAAGGTATTCTTAAGGCATGTTGTCACAATTAGTGGGTGATTAGATATAATGTCTTTTTGTCCTATATACTTTGATATTTTATGATAATATCCCTTGTTTATGTTTTGTTGCTCACAGTATGGCACATTGGGGCCATCATTGAGCGTTTGATACATTTTATTACTATTTAGGTACATGAAGTTATGGATATATTAATTTAAGTTGAGTAAAGAACACAGAATACACCTAGCTCTCTTTGTTTTTGTGCACAGTGAGACTAGGTAGGCCAGCTTACCACTGTTATGTTACAGCCAAGGTTTGTACCCTGGCTTATGTTTATTTTATGTTTTATTGTTGTTTTTCTCCATGTGTATTTGTTTTTATGATAATTTTGTTAAAACATTTTATGCTTACTAATTTAAGTATTGTGGACTAAAGTTTAAATCTATTTTTTACTTTTTATGGGTGAAACCCCAAGAGGCACAGTCATCATGAGTCACTACATTCAGGCAAAGTTAAGCTTTTATATTGAGGTTGGTCCCAGTAATTTGTCATTGAAGTCTGTGGAGTAAAGCTCTTAGTAGTGTATTAAATTCACAGGTTACTGTGAATGCATTGCTTGTGATTTTTAGATTTAGACTTTCTTTTTAAGCATATCCTTTTGCCTCATTTTGGCCATTTTGCCTTGTTTTGCCATTTTTAGTTCTTCCTTTATTAAAAGAACCTAGAAAAAAACAGAAACCATGTAGATTGAAGGATATAAACAACACTATGATGAGCATGTATTTGTGTATTTGGGATATTTTAAAGTATTTTTGCACTTTCAATGCCAGTACCCCATTTTGGGGCTGGACAGGTCTGAAAGCCTGCCTCTTGGGTTTTGGGGTCTGGCTGCCTGGGATGAGACCTGTTTCTGTGGATAACCAGTGAAGTTCCTGGTCTAGCTGTTGATTTTTGAGGCATACACTTTTTAGAAAGACAAATACTAAAGAGAAGCACAACCCAAAACTAGATTTTTTCCTTCCTTTTATTGAGAAAAAAATTCTAGAAATATTTAACAACTGTTCACGACTTTGCTACAAAAGAAGAACATGTTGGCAGTAATGCAGTGTTGTCATTCATTACTATATTTATTGGGTGTATGGTTTTGAGCTGGTTGATATGTCTAAAATGAACTTGCTTAATAGAAAAATGTTGCTGCTATTCCTGCTCAACTAATGAAAAGTTAAGGCTTTGAACTATTGTAGTAATCCCCATCAAATTTCATCTTGTCAGTTCTTCCCCTCAGCTTAGCACCTAGCTCTTTAAATTTGTTATGCAGAACTGGCAGTCTACCCTTATCTACAGTATATCACTAGTTCCAATGGTCTCCCCTCAGTGCACCAATAAGTCAAACACACAATATTACACTGCTTATTCCTGAGTGTCAATTTCATGCTAACTGATTTTCCTTTTATCAGTACTTCCTTTTTGTATCGGGCTGGTTTACTTTTGACCAACTGGAGCTTAACTCAGCCAACACTCCAGAAGCGTCTGATCACTGTTTAGGCCCCGCAAAGTGTGCTCTTTTAACCCTGATCTTTTGTCCAACCATTACCTACCTGCCCAAATTCTCTAGACTTAGATTTAGTCACTATAGGGTGCATGCTGTGTAGAGAACAATCAAAAGACAGCATTAGTAGTTTGGGGTGCTTTGTTAGACTGCAGAATTTGGCCTCACTCAAGTGATAAACAGAGCAAAAATACAGGACTGATGGTCCAATTAAGCTTGTCTTAGTGTGTTGCTTCTTGCAGGTAGCATTCTCCTTCTGGTTACGTTGTTTCTTAAATTGGTCCTGGGGCAGCAACCCTACTCAAGGTGCTGGGTTAGCTTGCAAATCTTGCACATGTAAGCCTCCTGTAGACTAGCATTCAAGATGTTAAAATAAGACTGACATCTTATTGGCCTTATTTTAGTAAGTTGTTTGGGTGAAACAGTTTATATAGAAGTTTAAATGGACTTGCTGTTTCGTCTCTGTTGACACTCTCTAATCACCTGTATCAGCTGTTGTTAATATTTTTAAATAATTTGGACTTCACTGTTACTCACACACTTGCTGTGGAGTATCTTTCAAATGTATGAAGGTCCTCTCCTGCTTAACATCCCTTCTTCTGTTCACTTTCCAATCGGCCTGTCTTTCCTGATCCCCAAAAAAGAGATTTCTTCTCCCTTTTACCTTCTAGCACAAATGCTACCTTTGTTATATTTTATTTAATGTCCTTCCACTCATAGAATGTACTGTCTGCCACTTTGCCTGGTGTGTACACTCACCAGCTTTAACATGATGTAACTGAATAATGTAGTATTCTCTTGGTGTATTTTCTGCTATATTTTGTCTATATATATTTATTTATACAGTAATCCCTCGCTATATCGCGCTTCGACTTTCGCAGCTTCACTCCATCGCGGATTTTAAATGTAAGCATATCTAAATATATATCACGGATTTTTCTCTGGTTCGCGGATTTCTGCGGACAATGGGTCTTTTAATTTATGGTACATGCTTCCTCAGTTTGTTTCCCCCAGTTGATTTCATACAAGGGACGCTATTGGCGGATGGCTTAGAAGCTACCCAATCAGAGCATGTATTACATATTAACTAAAACTACTCAATGATATACGATGTGCTTCCCACGCGGTGCTTGATTGTTTGCTTTTCTCGTTCTCTCTTACCCTCTCTGACATTCTCTGCGCCTGACGGAGGGGGTGTGAGCAGAGGGGCTGTTTGCACAGAGGATAGGACGCTCCTCTACAAAATGCCGCTTTATCGCGGTGCATCAGCATACTTAAAAGCACGTATTGATTTTTTGATTGTTTGCTTTTCTTATCTCGCTCTCTCTCTCTGACATTCTCTGCTCCTGACGGCGCTCCTTTGAAGAGAACATATGTTTGCATTCTTTTAATTGTGAGAAAGAACTGCCATCTCTGTCTTGGAGCACAGTTTAAACTTTTGACTAAATTGTGTTATTTCATGTCTAGAGGGCTCTAATAATGTTAACAGTGTGGGAGAGTTTATAAGGGCTTAAAATATATAAAAATAACCATACAAACATATGGTTTCTACTTCGCGGATTTTCATCTATCGCGGGGGGTTCTGGAACAAAACCCCCACGATCGAGGAGGGATTACTGTATTATATTATTTATATAAAGGATATACAGGTAGTCCCCAGGTTACGGACATCAGACGTACAACTTACGAACAGGGCCACAGCTGCGACGCATGCACCTCAGTAACTGCCGCTCCATCATTTTTGGCCTGGGGACACTGCAAACGGAGGCTGGAGGGGGGTGATTTTGCTGCTTGCGCAGTGTAGTGTCCCTCGGGCGGCTCCCGGCAGCAAGCTGTGACCCGTGGTCAATAGTCACCAGGGCCACAGCTACTGCTCGTGTGCAGGACTTGCTTGATGGAGTGGAGGGGGGCGTTTCACTACCCGCCTTTGGCCGCACTGTGTTCGTTCTCAGTGGGCGGACGCTGCAGGCAGCAGCAGAGTTGACTGTGAGTTGGGCAAATGGTGAACTGCCCCTCACCACCCCCATTCATTCTCAATAGCAAGCTTGCTTGTACTGTTACACACATAGCAGGAAGTTGTCTCTTGTCAGTACATCAGACGTGCTGATTACGGATGCCTTCCTGCTGTGATAGCGTGTACAGTGCTGTGCAGAAGAGCTCATCTTATCCTTTTGTCTTCACCCCTTCAACAGTGTCTCTGAAACACAAATCTGATGCAAGTGCTGGTGATACAGTAAAGAAGAGGAAAACCATCACCATTGAAAATAAAGTAGAAATAATAAAAAGGTCAGACAGAGGTGAAACTCCATCATTCATTGGCAGAGCACTTGGTTACAGTTGATCAACAATAGCAATTATTAAAATAATGTACCTGTTCTGACATACATACAAATTCAACTTAAGTACAAACCTACAGTCCCTATCTTGTACATAACCCGGGGACTGCCTGTATATTACTTATTTAATTTGAGCAATGAAAATGCTAATGAATTACATGGCTTACTGTCAGCCTGTGTTGCCATGTATTACATTTGCAGCAAAGTAAGTAAATGTCCCTTCAGACACTCAAACCAATATATTCAAAGCTACTTCTGTGTGGTGACAAAAAACTTCTAAATGGGGGAAAAAGTTGTAAAAAGTAATGAACTGCCTTGTGGTATCAACCAAAAATAGTTATTCGTGGTTAAAATTAACATTGCACATAGAAATAACATTCAGCCTTTAACCACTAAAAAAAAAGTCAAACACCCTGCAAATGCTCTGACATCAGGAGAATTTTTTTTTTTTTTTTTATTAATTTTATTACAATCCATACAAAGCAATCAAGTTTTTACAAAGAGAAAAATTAAGAACAGATCGATCCCCACCCCTGAGAGAGAGAGCAAGCCAAACGGCGTTAAATTTAAGACTTGGAGACATACCTAAATTAATAAATTCTCTGTGCCTTTTGAACTTATTTTAAAATATTACTGATTAGATCCTGCCATGTTTTGAAAAAAGTCTGTACGGATCCTCTAACTGAGTATTTGATTTTTTCCAACTTCAAATAATATAACACATCGGTTTCCCACTGACTTAAAAGAGGAGAGTTTGGGTTCTTCCAGTTTATGAGAATAAGTCTACATGCCAAAAGTGTAGTGAATGCAATCACAATTTGTTTGTCTTCCTCCGCTTTAAACCCATCTGGAAGAACACCAAACACAGCTGTTAATGGGTTTGGAGGGATTGTGAGTCCAAGGCTATCTGAAAGGTAATTAAAAATGTTTGTCCAGAATAATGTTAATTTGGTGCAGGACCAGAACATGTGACCTAGTGAGGCTGGGACTTGGTTGCAACGTTCGCAGGTTGGATCATGTCCTGGGAACATTTTGGAGAGTTTTAGTCAAGACAGATGTGCTCGATATATAATTTTGAGTTGTATAATTGTATGCTTTGCGCATATGGAGCTCGAGTGAATTCTCTGCATTGCTACTTTCCACTCCTTTTCTGATATATTAATTGAAAGATCTTTTTCCCAGTGTCTTCTTGGATCTTTGAAAGGGAGGGATTGTAAAATGATTTTATATATTGTAGAGATGAAGTCCTTGAGATTGAGCAATATTTTTTCCAGCATGGATGAGGGTGCAAGATGAGGAAAATCTGGAAGGTTTTGTTTAACAAAGTTTCTGATTTGAAGATAGTGAAAGAAATGTGTAGCTGGAATGTTAAATTTGGAATGTAATTGTTCATAGGATGCAAAGACGTTGTCTATATAAAGATCTCTAAGCAAGTTAATTCCAAATTTTTTCCAAATATTAAAAACTGCATATGTTTGTGAAGGTTGAAAGAGGTGGTTCTCTTGCAGGGGTGCCACAGATAGAAGCTTCTCCGTCTTAAAATGCTTTCTACATTGGTTCCAGATTCTAAGTGAGTGGAGCACAATTGGGTTATTAGTGTATTGCCGATAACGTGTGTTTATTGGAGCACAGAGCAAGGAATACAAAGAAGTACTGCAGGATTTTACTTCTATTGCGGACCAAGCCTGTGTATGTTATTCTATTTGTGTCCAGGTTCTTATCGCCTGTATATTTGCTGCCCAGTAATAAAACTGGAAGTTAGGTAGAGCCATGCCGCCTTCTGCCTTTTGTCTTTGTAAGGCCGCTCTTTTGATGCATGGATGTTTTGAATTCCAAATAAATTAGGTTATTGTCGAATCTAATTGCCTAAAAAATGATTTATTAATGTATATTGGGATGTTTTGAAATCAAAAAAGGAGTTTAGGAAGAATATTTATCTTAACAGTGTTAATTCTTCCAGCTAGTGTGAGATGAAGGGTTGACCATCTATGCAAGTCTTGTTTAATTTTTTCCATGCAAACGGCGAAATTTTGTTGATATAGAGCTTTATGTTTACTTGTGATGTTTACCCCTAGGTATTTAAACTGTTCTGCAATGATAAAAGGTAGGGTATCTAATCTAATATTATATGCTTGAGAGTTCACTGGAAAGAGTACACTTTTATTCAGATTAATTCTGAGACCAGAGATCTTTTGAAATTCTGTGAGTGCTGCTAAGACTGCAGGTACAGAATTTTCTGGGTCTGATATATACAGTACCATGTCATCTGCATATAATGAGATTTTCTGTTCCAGTCCTTCTCTGCTAATCCCCTTTATCTGATCAGTATTTCGACAATGTATTGCCAGTGGTTCAATGGCAATCGCAAACAGCAGCGGTGACAAGGGGCATCCTTGTCTAGTGCCACGTTCTAGTTTAAAGTAGTCTGAGCAAATGTTGTTGATGCAAACTGAAGCTTCTGGGTTAGTATACAGTAATTTAATCCATGCACAGATGTTTGGGCCAAACCCAAACTTCTCCAATATAGTAAAAAGGTATTTCCATTGAATCATGTCGAATGCTTTTTCTGCATCCAATGATAATAATATTTCTGGGGTGTTTGATTTAGTTGGTGAGTATTTTACATTAAACAGGCGTCGAAGATTGGAAGATAAGTGCTGGCCCCTAATAAATCCAGTTTGGTCTTGTGATAGTACCGAGGGGAGCACTTTCCCCATCCTTCTGGCTAAGATTTTAGAGAGTATTTTAACGTCGTTATTCAGAAGTGAAATTGGTCTGTATGATGCACATTGTGATAAGTCCTTATTTTGTTTTGGAAAAACAGTGATTAGTGCTTGGCGAAAGGTTTGTGGAAGAGATTGGTTATCTCTGGCTTCTGTAAATGTTGCTAATAAGAGGGGAGCTAGCTGAGCGGAGAATTTCTTGTAAAATTCTGCAGGGTAACCATCAGGGCCTGCTGCTTTCCCGCCTTGGAGTGATTTTATAGCATCTAGTAATTCTGATAACGTCAGAGGTTTATCAAGTTCCTCCGCACTAAAAGCGTCTATTTGTGGTATCTGTAATGTATCCAGAAATGCATTAGATTGTGTATTGTCTTCCTTAAACTCAGTAGTATATAGGGATTTATAGTAGTCTCTGAAATTATATTTTGGTGTTCGACGATTTTATCTCCGTTCGTACTAGTGATTACCGAGATTGCGTTGCGCACTTCTTGCTTGTGAATTTGTTGAGCTAAAAGCTTATTAGCTTTCTCCCCATGTTCATAGTAATGATGTCTGTATTTGTAAATTAGTTGTTCAGTTTCTTTAGTTGTCAAGAGGTTTAATTCCGAATGTAGAGCCTGCCTTCTCCTATGTAGAGTCTCGCTTGGTAGTCTGGCATGTTCTTCATCTATTTTAGTAATTTTGCTTTTTATCTCTGCTATTTTCTTGGCCTCGGATTTATTTCTGTGGGAAAGATATGAGATAATCTGTCCTCTTAAGAAGGCCTTAAGAGTTTCCCAGAGTATCCCTGCAGAGATCTCGGGGGATGTATTTGTCGACATCAGGAGAATTTTGATAGTTTCTTTAGTGACTGCAGAGGGTTGGACTGGTAATTGTCATAAATACAGGTAAAGTATTAGAGAGCTTCTTAGGCTAACTAGCAATTACGCATTTAGATGTGATGATTGTTTGTGAACTGCCCTTTAAATATTTTAAAGAACCCATTGGCAAGTGCATTTGTACGTTTAATAGAATAAATTATCATTTTAAACTGACTTCATTAAACAAAAATAGACTGAGCAGGAAGGAGAAGGCAGCTGGTAAAGGTCATTAATGTAGTCAATATGTAAAATACAGTGTGGTAATCTTGGGGAACTATTAGTGCTCCGCTATTGACTGATCAATGAAATATTAATCCAGTATCTTAGAATATGCAATAAATTAGCTACGAAAACTACGGAAGCTCTGAACCGCACAGTGAAAAAAAAATTATGGGATAACCCTTATCTCGTACGTACGTGAAAATATCTCGTACGTACAAGATGCTTTCACGTACGTACGAGATGTTTTCACGTACGTACGAGATGTTTTCACGTACGTACAAGATACTTTCACGTACGTACGAGATGTTTTCACGTACATACGCGATAAACTTAGAGATAAACTTATTTACAAAAGTGTGCTTCGGGGCTTCCTAATTACGACCTTACCAAGGCTGTGGCGCTTCAGTTTGACGTCACTTCCAGCGCTTGTAGCGCGGTGATATAAAAAAGCAGACGGATGGGCTTTTATTTATTAAAGGAGTGTGGGATGGTTAGAGTTGGGTTTAACAGCAGCATGCAATACCTACGTCAGGTAATGCCCAGAACGTCAGTTACGAAATGCCCATCGCATACCCCATTACACTATGGTTAAGAGTAGGCTTGTGGGAGGGTAAGGGTTTAGTTTACAGGTATTCGTCTGCACACTCGTACGGAGCACCTGAGGAGATATGGTGTTTTGTTTCTTCCTGGGAAACAATTTGGTGCGTACAACTTACTATCTCGTGCCCACCACTTACCATAGCCTGCGCACCAGGTTCTTTAAAGTCGCACCTGCCAATATTGCGTGTGCGCCGCATACTTTCAGATGAGCACCAAATGCCGATATTTTCACGTACGTACGAGATAAGGGTTATCCCATAATTTTTTTTCACTGTGCTGTTCAGAGCTTCTGTAGAAAACACCATAAGGTAAGGTACTGTATTTGTGTCCTAAGTAGCTGAATTGCATCATACTCTGATCCGCTATCTACAAACAAAATCTATGCAGTCTTGAACTTCTGATCAAAGTCATGTAGACCAGACACTTTTCATTACACCTCTGCATATAGACACTGTGTGTGCAATGTTAAAATGTTTATTTCATCATGGGAGTTAAAGTATTGTACCTTGTGAACCAATTTGCAACCCTTTCACAGACCAGCACTGCACCTCCAGTTAGTTATGAACACAGAAGGCAGAAGCACACTAATTCCAGGAAAAAACAGTGTTCCTGTATAAAGTGAACACTCACAGTACAATGGTATCACCAATCTCCATAATTTTCTGCTTTCCACTGTCACACTGTTCTAAATCACTAGTGGTCATTTGGAGCTTCTATTTGTGCATTTTCCTTGAAAGTCTCTACCCCCTTCCTTGAAATCTTTTGAGGCTTCTGGGTAGATGTGCCTCCTTTCCCTGCTGACCCTGCCTGTGACAAGTTTGCAGATAGCTGCCCTCCCACCTAGCCTGTCAATAGTTGTCTGCCAGCTGCTATAATATTTTGTTGCAAACCCAATAGTAGACATAATTATTTACAGCACCATAGCATGATTTTAAAAATCACAATTTTGATGTTCACAAGGTCAATAAGGGGGTCCCAGTAGTGCTGAAGGCCAAAAAGATTAATGACAGACTATTCCTTTTACATTTACATGTATTTATGTAGCAGTTGTTTTTATCCTGGGTAATTTATGAATTATACTTGCATAAATATAAATAAGTGTGAGCTCTTTTAGTACATTGGTTATGTTAATCCATAGTGCCGATCGAAAAAGTACTTAGGAAGTTAGTTTAGTCCACTAATAAAACTTTATTTTGAAAAAAATAGTCAGTCGATATCAGATTCTAGATTTAATAGTTTGAATTTTCAGTCCATTACAACAACTTAAGATGTATTCTTTTTCATCACTTTCATCCCAGTGCTGAGTAGCTGAGTGATATATTTGCTAACTTGCAGCTATGGCATTATCAGACAAACAAGGAAAACAGACTTCGGAGAGCTTAGTAATGCATGTAATGTGAAAGTGGACTTGGAAGTTCACTGGGCTCTTTCATGTAGCCACCCAGCAAGTTAAAAAGAGAACTTTTAATCTGTTCAATGGAATTGACCCAAGAGGCATTAGCCACTATTTAAAGTGCTGTTTTGTTTTTTTTTGTTTTTTTTTACCAGTTTCCAAAGAAAATGTCGTTTTCAGGACAATGAAATAAAGTCATTTAGTTTAAGCTTTTACTCTAAATGCAGGTCAAATATAGTCACTAGCAGCCATCTCAGAATATGTCAGGGCTGAGCAGTCTATTGTCAGGTAAACAGCAGATTAAAATAAATCTTATGCAGGGTTGGCCAGTTTGACTATATTGTTATAAATGCTTTGTACTCTCATTTTTACTTTCATATAAGTAGAAGCTGAGTAATGGGGTCAAAAATGCATTATTTAGTTCAGTTCAATTTCTGACTGTACAATTTTCAAAACATTGGACTTTGGCATTAAGCTACCCTGTCTATCAATACAGCTTACTTTATTTGACCCAATGTTTTCAGTTTCAAATGAATTAATCAATTAATTGAATTAATAACAAATTAAATCTTATTTAAGATGTTCAATTATTCAATTTCCTGTTTATATTACTCTACATTTATTTGTGTACATAATAAATATTACACCAGTTAATTTGCTTAATTCCATATTATTGCACAGTACAATTGGTTATATTGTATTGTAAAATCCTCTGTTGAGTAATTTCCTGTGGTATCACTAAAGTGTAATCTGTATGAAAGTACTGTATGGATCATTCCATACTGATTTTATCAGTTGTCATTGAGAATTTCCTTTAACTGTTTAGGGTAATAGACAGTTCAAAAATTACCCTGAGTTATTTGGAATATTCTTCTAAGACAGCGAAATTAAGAGGCTGCAAGTTTAGTTTTTAAATAATGTATTAAACAACTGTTTTAAACAAACAAAACAAACAAATTGTGTTACAGAGAAATCATGGTACAGGATGGGATCTTTGGTCGAAAGAAGATCACCTTAAATAAAATCTCTTACCTTACAGTACCAAAATGTGATATGACCACTTGAAGTCTTAACCCTGGTTATATACAGAAAGGCTAGGAAAGGAAAAAATAGATTTCTATTGTTACTTTATTGATTCAGTTGTGTCCTCGCTTTCATTAATTGTATTCACAGAGTGTGTCCTGAGACTTTGCAATTAATTTATTTTTGCATCTGTTAGTGACTGCATAATTGCAACTGGCAAGAAGTGCAATTTATAACTATTTAGGTACATCATGCATTAAAAAACAGTTGTTTAATTATCTGTTTAACTGTTTGTGATAAAATTGTCTCTGTTGCTGAATTTAATGGAAGACTAGGGGGCATTGCTCCCTGCTCACTTCGCTCGCCAACCACTAACCCCGCCTGCGCTTCGCGCCATTGTGAAGAGGGGGGCTGAACGCACCCCAAGGAGATACATTCGCTCCTCCGAAACCACTCTTAAACGGTGATACAATGGGATACAAATAAAAAAATTTTTAACTCCTCTTTGCTCGATCAGCTGTTGGCTTGCTGCTGCTGTTTTGCTGCATGATCTGCACTTCACTCACCTACCTCTTCCCTCCCCCTTGTCAGAACTACATCCCATTGTAAAGAGGGGGGCTGAACGCACCCCAATGAGATGCGGCCGCTCCTCCAAAACCCCTTTTAAATGGTGATACAATGGGAAACAAATACATTTTTTTTAACTACTTTTTGCTCAATCAGCTGCTGGCTTGCTGCTGCTGCCATGCCATGTGATCTGAACTTCGCTTGCATACCAATTCCCCACCCTCCACCCAGCGCAAATGCTATTGTGTATAGTGTGGCTGCATGCACTCCAAGGTGATGTGGTCGCTCCTCTGAAACCCCTCTTAAATGGTGATACAATGCGAAACAAGTAACAGTTGTTTTTTTTTTTACCTCCTCTTTTGCTTGATCTACTGGCTTGCTGCTAGCTTGCTGCTGCTTCCGTTCTGCATGATCTACATTTTGGTCGGTGCTTCAAACGTTTAAAAGCCTATACAGCACCTGTCCTTTCGTCCTCAAACACTATGCAATCTCTTTTTGCTTTTCTGTTATTTCACCGAGTAATATTTTCCATTTGTTTGTGCTAATGTGATCTTTTCACTCATTTTTTGAGACTTTCGAATTTTCCTACTTCCATTATCTCTAACCTGCTCTGCATGTGTATCACGGAACTTGCTTGCAAAGGTTGTAAGTATGACGTGCCATGTCTGTCTCAAGGGATGTAAAAGTGTCTCTCTGTCTCTCTTCAAAAGATCACGTCTCATCGCCGGAAAAAGTCCCAAAATTTTTTTATATAATAGAGAGATATATGGTCACAACAACCCCAAATGTAAAGAAAGTATGGTAAACATATGTTGTCAGGAGTATGGTGCCAGGAGTTCATATTTCTTCATCAGGCTTGTCATCTTTGGTGCATGTTTTTTTTTTTTTTTTTTTTTTTTTTTTTTTTAAAATAACCAAAATTGGCTGTGCGAATTATTTATACTTAATGTATAAAGTCACATTTCATTACTTTAATTAGACTGATGCCTTTATCCAAAGTGATTTACAAATCACAAATGCATATTGCTATTGTTTCTGTATTTGTTCAGTTGCAGCACTAAAATATCAAGTGATGCATTTGGGTCATATAGTCAGTGAGTTTTGGGGGTTGAGTCAGTAGTTTTGTGTAAAACCTTTAGGTGTCCTTGTTAGGTAGACTACCAATCTTTTAAAAGCATCTTTACATGCAAAATATAAACAACACAATAATTTTTTTCAAATAAAATTTAAAAGGGTACAAAAAATAGAACAATCGAAAAATGAATTTAAAGAAAATTTAGTAACACTGTGGTTTAGATGCACAAATGCATCAATTACTCATTTATTCTTAAGTACTAGGGTGTTGTACCATGTTAGCCATTATGGATGTAGTGAGAAGTCAAGCAAAATGACACCATGTATTGGCTAACTAAAAAGATGTAATCTTGCCTGAAGAAGGGGCCTGAGTTGCCTCAACAGCTTGCATATTGTAATCTTTTTAGTTACAACAACAACATTTATTTATATAGCACATTTTCATACAAACAGTAGCTCAAAGTGCTTTACATAATAAAGAATAGAAAAATAAAAGACACAATAAGAAAACAGAATAAATCAGCATTAATTAACATCGAATAAGAGTAAGGTCCAATGGCCAGGGGGGGCAGAAAAAACAAAAAAAACTCCAGAAGGCCGGAGAAAAAATAAAATAAAATCTGTAGGGATTCCAGACCATGAGACCGCCGAGTCCCCTCTTGGCATTCTACCTAACATAAATGAAACAGTCCTCTTTGGATTTAGGGTTCTCACGGAAGGGCTTGATGATGATGGTCACGTAGAACTGTGCCTTTTAATCCATCCATCATTGTTGGAGCATCATGATGCTTTGAGTAGGTGGAGGTGGCACAGGCCACCACCACAAAGAAACCGGAAAAAGAAACAGAAAAGAGAGTAGGGGTCAGTATGGATTTTAGAGCCACCATGAATAGTTATTATGAGGAAATTGAGCATACAGAGTATCAGGATTAAGTTAAATTAAGTTAAATTGAAGTTATAGAAAGGCCATGTTAAAGTAATGTGTTTTTAGCAGTGTTTTAAAGTGCTCTACTGTATTAGCCTGACGAATTCCTATTGGCAGGCTATTCCAGATTTTAGGTGCATAGCAGCAGAAGGCCGCCTCACCACTTCTTTTAAGTTTTGTTCTTGGAATTCTAAGGAGACACTCATTTGAGGATCTGAGGTTACGATTTGGAATATAGGGTGTCAGACATTCCGATATATAAGAAGGGGCGAGATTATTTAAGGCTTTATAAACCATAAGCAGAATTTTAAAGTCAATCCTGAATGACACAGGTAACCAGTGTAGTGACATCAGAACTGGAGAAATGTGTTCGGATTTTCTTTTCCTAGTTAGGATTCTAGCAGCTGCATTCTGCACTAGTTGCAAACGATTTATGTCTTTCTTGAGTGCGTTACAGTAATCTAGTCGACTGAAAACAAACGCGTGAACTAATTTCTCAACATCTTTCAGTGATATAAGAGGTCTAACTTTACTTATGTTTCTTAAGTGAAAAAATGCTGTCCTAGTGATCTGATTAATATGCGATTTAAAATTCAGATTACAGTCAACAATTACCCCTAAGCTTTTTACCTCCGTCTTGACTTTTAATCCTAATGTATCCAGTTTATTTCTAATAGCCTCATTGTATCCATTATTGCCAATCACTAAGATTTCAGTTTTCTCTTTATTTAACTTGAGAAAGTTACTATTCATCCATTCTGAGATACATGTCAGACATTGTGTTAGTGAATCAATGGAATCGGGGTCATCAGGTGCTACTGATAAATACAGCTGTGTGTCATCAGCATAGCTGTGGTAGCTCACGTTGTGCCCTGAGATAATCTGACCTAACGGAAGCATGTAGATTGAGAATAACAGCGGACCCAGGATAGAGCCTTGTGGAACACCATATCGGATATCATGTGTCTTTGAGTTGTAATTATCACAACTAACAAAAAATTTTCTCCCTGTCAGGTAGGATTCAAACCAATTTAAGACACTGCCAGAGAGGCCCACCCATTGACTAAGGCGATTTCTAAGAATATTATGATCAATAGTGTCAAATGCGGCACTCAGATCTAAGAGAATGAGAACAGATATATGGCCTCTGTCTGCATTCACTCGCAAATCATTTACTACTTTAATGAGTGCAGTTTCTGTGCTGTGATTTGTTCTAAAACCCGACTGAAATTTATCAAGAATAGCATGTTTATTTAGGTGGTCATTTAACTGCATAATGACGCCCGATACTTCTTTGAAAAGCCTTGTTGGTATTGGGTCAAGGACGCAGGTGGAGGATTTTAATTGAGATATTATTTTTTGTAAATCAGGTAAATCTATCCTAGTGAAAGAGTTTAATTTGTTTATAACAGAATGCTGGGGTTTAGGAGGATCCTAGTGTTGGAGGGATATACTATGTTATTTCTAATATTATTAATTTTTTGATTGAAAAATACAGCGATAGCCTCACAGGTTTTACTGGAAGTACTTAGGAGGCATTCCTTTGAGTTACCTGGGTTTAGTAGGTGATCAATTGTAGAAAATAAGACTCTGGGATTACTAGCATTGTCATTTATAATCTTGGAGAAATAACAGCGTCTCTCAAGACGGACAGTGTTATTGTATTCTGTTATTTTGACTTTTAATATTTCATAGTGGATAGTTAGTTTAGTCTTCCTCCTAGTTAGCCAATAAAAAGTGTCATTTTGCTTCATTTACTCTTAAGTAACAAGACCTTAACAAAGGTTCCTTTGGGTCTTCATAACATTTATAAAGCATCAGTGAAGTGTTTATTCATCTCTGTAATGCGACTTCCTAACAAAATTTCACTTTTGAGTGGTCTGAGATGGCTTAACTGAGATGCATTTCTCTTGATATTCCATATTTAGTATAAGACTTGTGATCCATATTTAGTATAAGACTTGTGAATCCTTCATATTAATGGGCAGTTTTACCATCATGTCAATATGCCACACTACATATGATGAGTAACCTATATATACACTGATGCTTTATAAGTTTTATGAAGACCAAAGGAAGCCTTTAAGGTATTGTTATATAAGAGTCAATGAGTAATAGGTTCATTTTTGCAGTACTTAAACTAATTGTTACTAATTTTAATGCAAGATAAGTGACAAAGAAAACTGAGAAACAGACATGAATCTGCAATTGCCTGACCAACACATCAGAATACAAAGTAGTGAGCTGAGAGTCTATGATCTGATACAGACAATACAGCAGATGTAACATCAATAGACTAAGTGTAAAAAATATTATTAGAAAAATAATATACATAATAATAAAAATAAATAAAAATCATTTTAATGTAATAGTGCTTCATATTTATTTACTGTTTTGCTTTATTATTATAACTATTTGTATTTTATTTACTTTAATATTGATAATTATTTTCCCGTACAGCAACAAAAATCAGTTTATTATCACAACAATAAATCAGAAAGCCAGCCCTGTTCATATAATACTTGTGTGGCATAAAAGGCAACCAAAATGAAAGCTGCTGCCTTATAACTTGCACTTTTTAGTGAAAGGCTAGGCCCACCAGTGAAGACTATAAAAATCTAACACCTTATAGTTAGATCATTTTGTGAAATTCTAAGTTCACTGCTGAAAATTGTGAGAGATGTCAGTAAAAGTACGCAGCCATAATTGTAAACCATGCCAAATGAGTATGGGAATTTTAGAAATGCTAGGGAATTCCCTGTTGGCAACCACCGATGCAAGGATCCCCTTACTAGTGTAAGAAGTGAAAACAGGGCTATTACAGAGAACATAAGTGTGACTTAAGAAGTGAATGAAAGAGTTGAGTATTAGGATTGGTACTTGGAACACAGGATCTGTTTCAGACTCAGGAAGAGAACCTGGATGTGTTAGAGAGGCAAGAAAAAGATTTGTGCAGGATACAAGATGTGAAATGAGTGCTTATGGGATGCGCGTATGGGATGGGAGTTTTATTTGAGACGATTTTAACTAGTGGTTACTAAATAAAACACTGTGTAATTTTTACCAATATGCTAGTACATTTTACCATTGCATCACAACAGAGTGCTCTATCAGTAATGTGGAAACATCAAAAGCACTTACAAATCGAGAGCCAAACCCTCGGTAGGTTTGTCTTATCATAAGTGTGTCCACCTTATCCCTAATAGTTGGAAATTAAATGCTTAAAAGTCTGAGACAAGGAATTTGTCGAGTGCCTGTGTGCCTCTTTGAATGTACTGACTGGACCGTTTTTAAGGAATCCTGTGTTGACACTGACAAATTGACAGACTTAATGAGAAGTTATTTAAAATTATGCAAGGATACCATAATCCCTGTTAAATTACTTAATATATCCTAATAACAAGCCATGGACCAACATATTATTATATATTAAAAAATACTATATCTGAAACTGGGCATTTCAACATGTAACAGTAACTGAACAGAAAGAACTACAGAAGAAAGTAAAGCATAAGAAAGTGAAGCATAAATGTAAGCAGGTAAGGGTAGAACTGAGAATGAATGGACTAACAACCTGGATTTATTGTGGAACAGCAGGAACTTTATGGCTGGCATTTAAAGTAAAAGCAGTATTTGTGTGGAATTGGCAGGGGTTAAAAGTGCCTATCAGTTGGCTGAAAAATTCAATTAATTTTATTTAATGTTTAATTTTCAGAAATTATTCACCAAAAGACTGAAGCCACCAGTTGGCCCTTTATTGACCAGAGTGATATAGGAAAGATCATTCAAGAAACTAAAATAAAAAAAAATAAAAAATGCTCTGACCCACACAGTATAAGTGGATGCCTGCTTTACTCCTGTGTTAAATAACTCTCTCCAATATTCTACTCCATATGTGAGATCTTATTCCAATAGCAAAAACTTTTCTTCCACAAAAGCATTAAATTACTTCAGACCGATGGACTTAACTTGTCATATCATGAAATTCTTTGAGAAAATTAATGAGTGGACAGCCAAACAAAACCCAGGCCTACCTTGACCCTTACCAATATGCGTACAGAGCACAGAGGGGAGTGGAGGATGCCAGAGTATGAGCACTTGGAAGGACCCAATAAACACACAAGATTGGGTTTTATTGATTTTTTCCATCTGCTTCTAATGCAGTCTGGCCTCACAATTTAGTTGCCAAATCAACTGATAAATTCTGTTTAGACCCTAACTGGGTGAGATGAATTCTTTTTTCTTTTTTTTTTTTATTTTTTTTTAATTTTATTAATTTTATTGTAATCACTCCATAAAAATAGATCAATTTTTACAAAAATTTTATTGAAAACAAGTCATCCCCCCACCCCTGAGAGAGAGAGCATGGCCAACGGAGTAAAACTTAAGGCTTGTAAACATACCTAAATTGATGAGTTTAATAGGGCAATAAGAGATGAATGGAGAAAAAAAGAAATGTAGAGATAATTGCTTCCTCGGTGCATTAAGAGCTTATTCTAAAATATTATTCATTAGATCCTGCCAGGTTTTGAAAAAAATCTGTACAGATCCTCTAACTGAATATTTGATTTTTTCCAATTTCAAATAGTATAAAACATCGGTTTCCTACTGACTTAAAAGAGGAGAGTTAGGATTCTTCCAGTTTAGCAAAATAAGTCTGCGTGCCAAAAGTGTATTGAATACAATCACAGTTTGTTTGTCCTTCTCCACTTTAAACCCATCTGGAAGAACACTAAACACAGCTGTTAATGGGTTAGGAGGGATTGTGACACCAAGGCTGTCTGAAAGGCACTTAAAAATTTTGGTCCAAAATGATGTTTATTTGGTGCAGGCCCAAAACATGTGACCCAGTGAGGCTGGGACTTGATTGCAGCGTTCGCAGGTTGGATCTTGCCCTGGAAACATTTTGGACAGTTTTAGGTGAGACAGATGTGCACGATATATAATTTTAAGTTGAATAATTGTATGCTTTGCTCATATGGAGCTCGAGGAAGTCTCTGCATTGCTATTTTCCACTCCTATTCTTGTATATTGATTAAGAGATCTTTTTCCCATTGTCCTCTTAGATCTTTAAAAGGGAGGGACTGCAAAATAATTTTATATATTGGAGAGATGGTGTCTAAGTCCTTGAGATTGAGCAATATTTTTTCCGGCATGGAGGAGGGTGCAAGATGAGGAAAATCGGGCAGGTTCTGTTTAACAAAGTTCCTAATTTGAAGATAGAAAGAAATGTGTGGCTGGAAAGTAAAATTTGGAATGTAATTGTTTATAGGATGCAAAGATGTTGTCTATACAGTAATCCCTCGCTATATCGCTTCGACTTTCGCGGCTTCACTCTATCGCGGATTTTATATGAAAGCATAACTAAATATATAACGCGGATTTTTCGCTGCTTCGCGGGTTCTGCGGACAATGTGTCTTTTTACTTCCTGTATATGCTTCCTCAGTTGGTTTGCCCAGTTGATTTCATACAAGGGACGCTATTGGCGGATGGCTGAGAAGCTAACCAATCAGAGCACGCAGTTAAGTTCTCCTGACTGAGAAGCTAACCAATCAGAGCACGCAGGAGCTATGCAGTGTTAACCAGGAAGTCTCATCTCGCTCATTCAGCATCAACGTGCTTCGCTGTGTAAAGAGTTGTGCTCTTTAGTGTTTATCTTTGTGCATAGTCAAGCCCTTCATTATGGCTCCAAAACAATCTGCTACTGCTTCAGGTGCCGTGCCCAAGCGCAAGAAGAAGATGTTAACAATTGCCGAAAAGGTAAACGTTTTGGATTTGTTGAAGGCTACGATTCTTTTTATTTAAAAAGTAGGAAAGGAATATAAGATCTACGGCTGCAGCGTCCTTTTAACCAGGGTGCAAAACGAGTTGTAAGTGGATGTAATAAGGCAGTAGTCTGGATGGAATCTGCTTTAGGGATTTGGATTGAAGACTGCCAGAAGAAGAACAACGGCAGTGCTACACAATCGCCTGAAGTGGCTCCTTTACAAGGGCTGTAACGCTCTCCTTTGTTGTGCAGTAAAATTAAACTCATTGTTATCGGACAAGTCATCGTGTCATTGTTGGTGAGTAACCATAAATAATTAATACATTTACTGTATACTATTTTTCTTGCAATGTACGTATTTATTGCTGGTGACCTGTCTATCGTAATGGCTGTAACATATGTGATATCGTAGACACTCAATATCTTTAAAATAATATTTAGGTTTTACTGTATATAAACAGTGTGTGTTTATATACATAATTTCAATGAATCTTACCTAATATCTAAGAGAATACAAAGGGATTATGCTGTATAACGCTGCGGGGAATATTTATAAACAGTGCGGGAGAGTTTATAAGGGCTTAAAATATCTAAAAATAACCATACAAACATATGGTTTCTACTTCGCGGATTTTCACCTATCGCGGGGGGGTCTGGAACGCAACCCCCGCGATGGAGGAGGGATTACTGTATTAAGATCTCTAAGCAATTTAATCCCAAATCTTTTCCAGATATTAAAAACTGCATATGTTTGCGAGGGTTGAAAAAGATGATTCTCTTGCAGAGATGCAACAGATAAAAGATTCTCCATCTTAAAATGCTTTCTACATTGATTCCATATTCTGAGTGAGTGAAGCACAATTGGGTTATTAGTATACAGTATTGCCGATAACTTGCATTTATTGGGGCACTGGGAATATAAAGAAGTACTGCAGGATTTTACTTCTATTGCAGACCAAGCCTGTGTATGTTCATCTGTTTGTGTCCAGGTTTTTCTAGCTTGTATGTTTGCTGCCCAGTAATAAAACTGAATGTTGGGTAGAGCCATGCCACCATCTGCCTTAGGTCTTTGTAGGGTCGCTCTTTGGATACGTGGATGTTTTGAGTTCCAAATAAATGAGGTTATTGTTGAATTTAATTGCATAAAAAATGATTTATTGATGTATATTGGAATGTTTTGAAATACAAAAGAAGCTTAGGAAGAATATTCATCTTAACAACGTTAATTCTTCCAGCTAGAGTGAGATGAAGGGTTAACCATCTATGCAAGTCTTGCTTAATTTTTTCCATACAGACGGTGAAATTTTGTTGATAAAGAGCTTTATGTTTACTTGTGATGTTTACCCTAGGTATTTAAACTGATCTGCGATGATAAAAGGGAAGGTGTCCAATCTAATATTGTGTGCTTGAAAATTCACTGGGAAGAGTACACTTTTATTCAAATGAATTCAGAGACCAGAGATCTTTTGAAATTCTGTAAGTGCTGTTAAGACTGCAGGCACAGAATTTTGTGGGTCTGATATATACAGTACCATATCATCTGCATACAGAGAAATTTTCTGTTCCATTCCTTCTCTGAAAATCCCCTTTATCTGATAAGAATTTCAACAGTGAACCGCCAGTGGTTCAAAGGCGATTGCAAATAGCAGTGGTGACAAGGGGCATCCTTGTCTGGTACCACCTTCTAGTTTAAAGTAGTCTGAACAAATGTTGTTAATACAAACTGAAGCTTCTGGATTGGTATACAGTAGTTTGATCCATGCACAATTGTTTGGGCCAAGCCCAAATTTCTCTAATGTAGTGAAAAGGTATTTCCATTCAATCATGTCAAATGCGTTTTCTGCATCCAATGATAACAATATTTCTGGGGTGTTTGACTTTGTTGGTGAGTATATTACATTAAACTGGTGTCGAAGATTGGAAGATAAGTGACGACCCTTGATAAATCTAGTTTGATCTTGTGATATTACAGAAGGCAACACTTTCTCCATCCTTCTAGCTATGATTTTTGAGAGTATCTTAACATCATTATTCAGAAGTGAAATTGGTCTATATGATGCACATTGTAGTAAGTTCTTAGTTTGTTTAGGAAAGACGGTGATTAATGCTTTGCGAAAGGTTTGAGGTAGAATTTGATTGTCTCTAGCTTCTGTAAATGTTGCTAATAGGAGGGGAGCTAGCTGAGCAGATAATTTCTTATAAAATTCTGCAGGGTAGGCGTCAGGGCCTGCTGCTTTCCTGCCTTGAAGTGACTTTATAGCATCTAGTAATTCTGATAGCACCAGAGGTTTATCCAGTTCCTCTGCACTAAAAGTATCTATTTGTGGCATCTGTAATGTATCCAGAAATGCATTAGATTGTGTGTTGTCTTCTTTAAACTGAGTAGAATATAAGGATTTATAGTAGTCTCTAAATGTGTGCATTATATTTTTATGGTCAATGATTTCGTCTCCATTCGTGTTGGTGATTACTGGGATTGCATTGCAAACTTCTTGCTTGTGGATTTGTTGAGCTAAAAGCTTATTAGCTTTCTCTCCGTGTTCATAGTAATGATGCCTGGATTTATAAATTAGTTGTTCAGTTTCTTTAGTTGTCAAGAGGTTGAGTTCTGAATTCAGAGCCTGCCTTTTACTATGGAATTCTGGTATTTTTAAACTAACAGAACACAAAAAGTGAGCACTAATGGCTGATTCTGATAGAGTTAACTCATTCACCTGTTGGCGGTTTCTTCTTTTGTGTATTTTACACACAAATGATTTTTAGGATAGACATATCTTGAAATTTGCACATATTACAAGATATGGTGGACAGCCATGGACCTATAGTTGATGAGTTTGTTCAGTGTTGTAATCCCACCTTTTTACTGCTGAATATCTAAGACCAAGGATATGACTGTAGATTTTAGGTGTTCTCCTCCTCTCACTCTCTGAACAATAATAAAAGGAGACATAGTGGAGAACTACAAATATATGGGGATAATCATTGATTAACAGGATAAATTTTGATCTCAACACAAAACAAATGTGTATGAAGGAGTAGAAATTGACTACTCTTTAAGAAGCCCTGTTGTTGTAAAGCTGACATAACAGTAATGACATTTTTTAAGTCCTTTATTGAAACTCTTGTCATATTTGCTTTTATATGTTAGTTTGGTGACCTTGGCATTAAGGATATAAACTAAACAACAATTAGCAATAAAATTACTTACTTGCACCAGACATCTGTCACTGTTGTAGATATTAAACAAATTAGGAAGAAGGCCAACTTGTTCCTATCACACAGTACCCATGCTTATTTTCTTAAATATCAGTTGTTGCCATCCGGCTACAAATTTAGGTTCCCGGGGTAAAGAGCAACAAATTTAAGAACTGTTTTATTTCAAGGGATTTTAATGTTTTAGTTGTAGGTATCCTTGTTAATTCTGAATTATTTTCATTATGTACTGTTAAAGGTAATTAGTCTTATTTTTAGAACCCCATGTGTGGTTGTATTGATGATAGCACAGGTTTGTCAGATGGTGTGTCCTGACTAATTTTCTTGCATATGTATAACACTGCTTTTAATTTTTTGTACTGTCTACTCTAAACAAATTTTCCCCTGGGATAATAAAGCCTACCTCAATTAACCATCTGGACACTGAGGTGTATGTGATGAAATGTAGACAACTCTTGGTAAACAGAGAGAGAGGAACTGCTGCTGGAATTAATGAGAATTGTATAGGGTGAGGGAAAGATCCCAGATGACTGGCGAAAGAGTGCACTGGTCCCTTTATCTAAAAATAAAAATCTACCTTTTTCATCTTTAAACAATATTATAATTGGTTAATTGTTTCTAGAGATATTTTGTGCACATACAGGCAGACTAACATTCAAACAAACATGGCAGTAACATAAACCTATTTTTTAAGACCGCATGCTGAAAATAATAGTGATAAATAACAAACTACACATAAAAACAAAAGGGAAGACCTACTAGAAGTACCCATTCTTGCCTCCAACCATTTGTGCCTTTTGAAAACCACACCACCTTTGTAAAAGCCCTGGACTGGGGAGATTACTAAATTGTTACCTTGCTGGAGATGTAAAGTAAAAGAGAAAATGCATGTTTTCTTGAAATATTTAAACAGTCCAGATTGCAGCTGTCATAATGATCCAGTTCTTAAAACAGTAATTGGGCTTGTCAAATCAGTTTTTCCCTTTCTCAACAGTTTTTTTCATTGTTTTTTTTTTTTTTTTATTGTTTGTAGTGTAATCAGTTCTTTTATTAGAACTGATAAACTATCAGCTGTCCTTTTAGTAAATCCAGGAACAAATTACAAATAAGTCATTGGATAATAACATTTTTGTTACACGCAAACAAGATGTTTTCTTCATTCTATTGCAGATATTTCAGTTAAGGAAAAATTGACATACATTGCAAGTTTGTTCTGCAAAACACCATGTAGAAATAAGAATTTTAACTTAATATACGATAAATTAGAAGGTGTGAGTACTAAAGATGTGGAAGTTTCAAAACTGGCTTGAATCAATTGTATGTTCATATCGAGTAGTAAAGTGAAAAAACTAAGTTATTTTAAAGAGTAGTTTTAATAAATTGATTAGTTTTAAACTAAGAAGCTGCACCATACTAAGTCGATGGTACAGAATAGACTTCTCTGGCCCAGGAGATAACAAGGACTACACTTAGGGTGAATTCTTTAAAACTCACTTTATAAACCCTCCACAGGTTTTATACTAATAAACTATAACATTTTTCAACAATGTCCATAGACAGAGACTTCACTTTTTATTGACCTATCACAATTCCAGTGGGTCTCAAGTTTACATACACTTTGTTAATATTTTGTAACACTGCCTTTAAATCGTTTCACTTGAGCCAAATGTTTTGGGTAGTCTTCCACAAGCTTCTTACAATAAGTTGCTGGAATTTTGGCCCATTCCTCCGGTAACTGGGACAGATTCATACGCCTCCTTGCTCACACACACTTTTAAAGTTCTGCCCTCAAATTTTCAATCAGATTGAGGTCAGGGCTTTGCGTTGGCCACTCCAATACCTTGACCTTATTGTTCTTAAGCCATTTTGACACAACTTTGTTATGTCCCTGTTTTTATGTTCTGTCCCTCTATTCTTCCATCCATTATCCAACCCGCTATATCCTAACTACAGGGTCACGGGGGTCTGCTGGAGCCAATCCCAACCAACACAGAGCGCAAGACAAACCCCAGGCAGGGCGAAAACCCACCACAGGGCGTGCACACACACACCAAGCACACACTAGGGACAATTTAGAATTGCCAATGCACCTAACCTGCATGTCTTTGGACTGTGGGAGGAAACCGGAGTGCCCGGAGGAAACCCACACAGACACAGGGAGAACATGCAAACTCCTAACTGCAAGGTAGCAGTGCTACCCACTGCGCCACCGTGCCACCCCCCTCTATTCTTGCTGGATCCATTTCTGATCTTTTTCTGTTTTCCTCTGTTTCATCAACACCAGATAGTCTTGTTGACTGTTATAACTCAGCTCTTCATTCAGCACTAGATAAAGCAGCTCCTTTAAAAGATAAGGAGGTTTCTTTTAAGTGTTTATTTCCATGGTACAATTGAGAATTACAGTCTATGAAAGCAGCTGGTCTGCATCTTGAGAGAATGTCACATAAGACTGACACCACTGTGCATATCCAGGCTTTCTCTGACCACTAAAGGCTTGCAGGGATGCACTAACTGCAGCCAAGAACACGCATTATGACAAAATAATAGAAAGTGGCAATGATAACCTGAGGCTTTTGTTCACCGTAGTTAATAAACTACTTCAGCCTGCATCTGGCCCAATTATGTACATCACTGATGACTGTGAAAAATTCCTCCACTTTTTCCTTAATAAAATTAAAGATCTAAATAATTCAACATAAATCCATCATCTGTTTATATCTTCCCTTGTCTTCCCACTCCATCCAGCTTCTTTTCTAAATTTTCACCAGTTACATTTGCATATGTTAATGACCTGCTTTGTAAGATGAGGCCTACTATTTGTGTACTGGACCCCATCCCCACCACACTTCTTAAATCCTGCCTTCATGCCATAATCCTGACTGTTACAACAATAATAAATACATCCCTCGACACTGGGTTTGTACCAGCCACTTTTAAAATTGCTTCTGTAACTCCAGTGTTAAAAAAGGCTGGTCTTGATGCTGACAATCTTAACAATTTTCTACCACCCAATCTCTCACTTACCTTTCCTGTCAAAAGTTCTAGTGCGTGTTGTAGCCTCCTAACTCAACAATTACTTAACTTATAATACATTTATTGGAACCCTTTTAGTCTGGTTTCAGGGCACAGCACAGCTGTGAAACTGCTCTTCTTCAGGTAACTAATGATTTGCCTTTGGCAGCAGACTCTGGACAAATCAGCATATTCATTTTGTTAGATCTTAGTGAAGCATTTGACAATGACAGACATGACATTCTACTGTCCAGAATGGAGAACATGCTGGGTAACTCTGTCACTGCCCTTCAGTGGTTTAAGTCCAGTCTCACTGACAGGCAAGAGTTTGTTAGTCTTGGCAACAGCAGGTCCAGCTCAGTGCTGGTCATACAAGGGGTTTCTCAGAGCTTTGTCCTTGGCCCTCTACTCTTCTGTATATACATATGCTTCCCCTTGGCGATATTAATTTTTAGCTATGGACCGGGTTATCTTTTTTTTTATGCAAATTTCAGTGAAATTTAAACCTGGATGGAGCAGAACTCTTTAAAATTAAATTGCAACAGAACTGAACTCTTGCAAATTGGCACTAATGCGCAACTTAAGAAAATTAGCTCCTTCTCAGTCATTCTTGATGGTGATCTCATTAGAACTTATTCTAATGCAAGGAATTTTGGTGTCATCCATAATGTTTCCACCACCAGTGTTGATGGTGGATATGTTGTTCTTTGGCTTGCAAGCCTCACCCTTTTTCTTCCAAATATAACGATGGTCATTATGGCCAAAGAGCTCTGTGTTGGATTCATCACACCAGAGGTAATTTCTCCAGAAGATAAGATCTTTGTCCCCATGTGCCACTACAGACTGCAGTCTGGTTTTTTTATGGTGGCCTTGGAGCAGTGGCTTTTTCCTTGCTGATCAACCTTTCAGGTTATGCCAATACAGGACTCATTTTACTATGGACATGGAAACTTGTCTACCTGTTTCCTCTAGCATCTTCACAAGATCCTTGCTGTTGTTCTGAAATTGATTTGTAATTTCCGTGCCAAAGTACGTTCTTCTCTAGGAGACAGAATGTGTCTCTATCCTGAGAGGTATGACAGCTATGTGGTCCCGTGGTGTTTATATTTGCATATTATTGTTTGTACAGATGAACGTGGAATCTTCAGTCATTTGGAAATTGTTCCCAAGGATGAACAAGATTTGTGGAGTTTCATATTTTTTTTCTGAGGTCTTGGCTGATTTCTTTTGATTTTCTCATTATGTCGAGCAAAAAGGCAGTGAGTTTGATGGTAGGCCTTAACCATACATTCACACGTTGACTCTAATTAGGCTATTAGAATTGAATTGTCTAATTGCTCAAAGACTTGACATCATTTTGTGGAATTTTTCCAAGCTGTTTAAAGACACAGTACACAAAGAGTATGTAAAATTTTGACCCACTGGAATTGTGATATAGTCAATAAAAAGTGAAATAATCTGCCTGTGAACATTGTTGGAAAGAATTACTTTTGCCCTGCACAAAATAGATGGTGCCCTGCCCAGGGATTTGTTCCTGCTTTGCGCCCTGTGTTGGCTGGGATTGGCTCCAGCAGACCCCTGTGTTAGGATATAGCGGGTTGGAGAATGACTGACTGACAAAGTAGATACCTTAAATGATATGCCAAATTAATAGTTTGTTAGTATAAAATCTGTGGAGGGCTTATTAAGTGAGTTTTAAAGAATTCACCCTAAGTATCTGCAAACTTGTGACATTAGCTGTATCTGGTGTGATCTCATTAATAAAGTTTCTGTTCTCACTTTTATATTCTGTTGTTATGTACTATTTTATTTTAAAAACATTTCATAGTTTCAATATGCACTCACCTTGGTTTAGTTCATGATGCATAGCTGGTAAACTGACGTTCTTTGAGGTTCTGTGTTTCTACAGCTGCTTAGTTACATCCTGAAGGACATGGTCTGTAGTCAGCAAAAAGGAGAAGAAAACAACCGTTTTACTTTCAGAGTGACTTAATTTTCTAGTAATAACAATTTCACACATGGTTTTCCTGATCTTGACAAAGATTAATAATGTAAGACACATGTACAGAATAATCCAAGAAATTATACCAAACATAAATGTCCTTTGGAATCTGAATCACTCATTTTATTGATTGGTTATAATTCTTCACAAATTTTTTAGTTCATTTTTCTTGTTGCAATCCACAGTATGATTCAGTTGATTGATGTACAGTATATTGGTGTTTCTGAGAGTCTGAGAGAATTCTGAACAGATTTCAATGTAATGTCCTCATTTGCTTAATGCCTAGGAGATTCACATGGGTCAGTGCACCAATGTGACAGCTGAGGCAGTGGAGGCCGTCCTTACCTGCTGTCCCCAGATTAAGATTTTACTTTTCCATGGATGCCCCTTGGTTAAAGGTTAGTGAGAATGATTAAAAAGTTCATTACTACTACATCAAAAGCTCCATGATTCAATGCTGTGAGAGATGTTGTTTTTTTTTAATTTTTGTTGTGTGTGAACATATAAAATATTCTTTTGAACAAGTTTAGTAGATTCATGAATTCCAATCTGACAAACTACTCTGAAGTTTTGCACTTCAGAACAGAAATCAACAAAAATTGAATTTCTTCCAGAGGAAATGGTGGTGCAGCTACTAGTGTTGCCTTCTTTGTTGGAAATACCTTCATGTAAGCCTTTCTCTGTTGTCTGACTTACTACACTAGTAGATGTAGAAATGTTTGTCCATAAATCTTCAGTGATTTTGTTTTCAACTGTTTAAAGTTGGATGTACATTTATGAAACCTCTCAACATTTGAGTTTACCCAAAGCGCTGAGATCTGAGCTACGGTACAATTCATCTATTCCTGGAGTTTTATTTGAGACATTCTGTATAATTGAGGAATTTGTGGCACATGATATCATCTTCTAACATAAAGAGTTTTGTTTTAAGACAGGAGTCAGGAAGCACTTTTTTTAAGAGAAAGATTCATGGAAATCTGGAACAAAGTGTGAATTGATAATGCTGACACAGAAACCTTGAGAACTTTTCAAGTTTATCTTGGTGAACTGTTGGAAGAACTTAGCTATTGGCTCACTAATCAAGCTTGATGGACTAAATGATCTTCTCTCTTTTCTCAAACATCTTGTGTTAATAATGGCAAGATGCCCACATCTTGGAGCAGCACATAACAAAATATTTCCACTGCCATTCTGGAATATGGCCCTTCTCTTCAAAGGTATTTCTGATGAGGTCTGGCATAGTGGCAAAGTAACTCTGAGCTGTCTGTCTAGAGACCGTTGTTCTATGGTCGCATGATTCTCCGCAAACTTCAGCCGTGCATTTATATGTTTTACAGAGCTGAGGCGTTTACTTTTCTCACCTCCTTTTTAGACCAAGTTTGCAAAAACTTTTTTTTTTTCTGACAACTGACTCTTTTAGTTTGAGGATAACTGTGCCAAGAGATAATTTTAGATCCGTTGACCAATGTGGTCTCTGCATTAAGGGCATGTGGGACACTGACTCAAATCTCCCAGCAGATGGCATTAAGTATGTATTAAATTCACCTCAGCAATTTCACATATTTTAAAAATGTTTTTAACAAACTCAACTTGGTCATAATATTCATATTTTTCTACTTTCTGCGATGTGCTCAATTGAATTTCTTATTTAAAAAGAAGACTTCTTTTTGGATCATGTAAAAATGTTGTTTGTGCCTGGCACCTCTTGCCTATTTCTGTCTGGCTTGGTCAGGTCCTTCAAGTCTGCAGTGTTCTCACCATACCATTGCTCATGTGTGCGCATGTGCAGCCTAAAGTTTTCAGTTCCACCTTGGAGCCTGAAGACTATAGCTCTTTTAACAGTAGAATTACCAGAGCCTACGAGAAAACTTGTAAATCCGGCCCACCTT
>JANRMT010062791.1:242265816-242286908 GCA_026402145.1 Polypterus bichir lapradei | reverse complement strand
TCCGGTTGATTTTGCAGCTCACTGTGGCCAATGTTTAACGTTTAACTGTTTTTTTTTGTTTGTTTTTTTTTTTTTTGCACAATTTCATTACGTTGGAGTGTCTTCCCCAAGGGAAAACTTCATAGGTGGACTTGTACGTGTAAATGCTGGTTTTTAGGAATCCTGGTTTGTGCCTTGACTAGGTGACCTACATTATGCAGTTGTTATGTGTGCATGTAAACTCAATGAATAACTTGCTTCATGCCAACTATCACAAATGATCTAACATTACACGTGAATTTGTAATTAAATGCAGAAATCTAACAAAGTTAACTTTGATTTATTTACAAGGAGGGACTAGTCAGTTAACAATTAGTTAGCAATTAGTATGGTCAAAAATAAAAACCGTGAGCCACTGAAGCAAGTTAAAGAGCCCCATGATTGGTACTCTGACTGATCAGGTCTAGTGCTCATTTTTAAATGTATCACAAGTTAAGTATAACAATGCTCCAGAAATTAAATTATATATGCATTAAAGGAGTATAAATATTTTGCAGTATAAGATATGTTGTCAGTCTCTACATAATGTCATTGCATTTATTTTAAGTAACCTGGAGGCTGAATAGTCCTACTTATCTTTGTAACACCAAGTATATAGCATTAGAGGGTATACCAATACTTTAGTACATTTTTATTTTTCTATGAAAATGTACCTCCCAGTGTATGATTTTAGTGATGCATTTCATACCTGGATCTATGTCATTAGCCAGAACGTGCGAGGCACCACTGATGCTGGCAGCCATTGCCGAGGCACCACATCCACTTCCAAGATCTAAGACCTTCTTACCCCTGCTAGTGCCTGGATTATCAAGCAGAAACCTGGTATGAACAAAAGGGGGCGACATTTTTAAAAATTAAGTTGATTGACAGGAAGTTGTTACATCCATATACATAACAAAGTATATGTAGCTCAATATAGCCCAATATTATAAACTCTCAAACAGAACAACAATATATTGTACTGAAAAATAAATTTGAGGATGCAGAATTGCACTTATTTCCAGTAATATGTCATATAAGCCTTAATATAGTAATAATGATTTAGAGATCAGGAAAAACAGACCTGAATTAGAGACTGCTTAACCAAAGTGACTGCAGTAGGAAAAAAAACTTGTTGTCTAGTAGTTCTTGCTTTTAGTTAACATTGTAAATGCCACAGGAGTTAGACAGGCATCCCGACCAGAGAAGGGGATGGTTCCTTACCCGGATGAGAGGCTCCGAGCAGACAGATGGACATCCCGACAAGAAGAAAGGAAGGAGCCAGACCTGGAAGTGATGGCAGGAGGGGATGGATAGAAAGCCCATCAGAAGACTACGTTGGGGACTCTTTATTCCCCCAGAACGCTAGATAGCAGCAGCCCTCCATATTGGTGCCCATTTTGGAACCAGCAGGGAATGCTGGGAGATGTAGTCTGGCAACACAGCCCTGCTGGGGTCCATGGGTACTGCTAGGGGTGGCTGTTAGGAGATGTGCTCCCCAATTTATAGGACTTCCGCATGACCCAGAAGTACTTTCATTGGGTGGTGGCCCTGGCACCAGACGTACCCCCAGGTCCTCAATAAAAGGGAACACACTAACTTATCCAGGTGAGTCAGGGCTGGGAAGACTTGGAGCAACACTCAGCTGGAGGAGGGCAGTGTGGTGGTGAAAGGAGAGGTGAATTGTAGAGAGAGATAAAGGATATTGGTGCTTGTGCTTTTTGTTTCTTTATGGAAGTGTGTTTAATAAACACTTCTTCATTTGAACCGGGGACTCTCTGTGTGATCATGTTTGGGGCTAGCTGATGCCCCTGGTTCTATCACAATAGTAAGGTTTCCATGATGGTAATGTGAATAAATGTGTTGTACTTGATTGAGCTTTGGGTAGATTGTCTTTGCACAGAGTAAAAACCATTTACATGTGTAATTTACATTCCTGTTCTGTCTGCTTGGTGAAGCTTTGACATTGTCAACTTTAATCAATCAGGTTATTTAACTGTCTGCCTCAAAGACACATCCTGTGTGCTTGAAAACCAACTCACCTTTTACTGATATGGGACATGCCTAGGAATTCAGCTGAGCAAAGTATAATGCCTGAAAGGTCTACGTGCAGGACGTGTTGTGGAAAAGCCTGGGCCGAGTCATAAAAAGCATCCTGTGACAACTGCAAAATGCCAGTTATGCATTTATAGTCTGTGAATCCCTTCACCGTTCCTTTTATTACTGTTAATGAAAAGGCTTAATGTTCTCTCACCTAAACTAAAATTGAAGCTCATTTCTTCCACAGTGGTAACTGAAAGACAAAGTGTTGTTACTCGGGCAAGTGTGGACTTTGATGATAACAAAAATTCAAGTTAACATTATATACAACATTCCAGTTTTGACATTTCTGTTGTCATTATGGTTTCGAACTAATAAACAAGTTAGAAAAAGTATGTACAATGTAACATTGAGTGAGTTTGGAGACTTCGTTAACAGTTTTGAAAGCTGGAGCGTTTAAAATTATATTTATTGCTTAATAATCCAGATAAATAACATTTTTGTGACAGCAAGTGATTTTGGAAAAATAACAGCAGTGATGCAATGTAATTAAATAGGTCAGTAGAATAAATAATAATGTGTGTTTTTAGCATTATGCAATAACATGTAGTTAAAAAATGAATTCAAATATGCTTGTGGTGACTCAACAGCTTTCACAGACAGCAGACTGAGATTCAAAGGATATAAAAATGGCGCTGACAGGATGTGCTGTTGTTAGCTGCTGGTCGTGGAGTGTCGAAGGTCTGTCTGTGTCTAAGTGTAACTTGTAAAACATTTGAAAGAAGCAACATTTGTTGAAGTCATCTTTGTTGTCTTAATGTAGAATTGTTGTCAGCAGAGACCATAATGGAGAGCAGATCTGGGGCTTTGTCAGAATAACCTTGAATGATTAGAAAGTGAAGATAAAGCAGCCGTGAAGTCTTTTTTTTTTTTTTTAATTGAATTTTTTAAAATCAAATAACATTCTATACAAATATCTCACATTTTCCAAAAAATAAACAAAAAGGTTCAAAACAAATCACCCCCACCCCTGAGTAAGAGAGCTAGGCCAGAGTAAAATTTTATGCTACTAAAGACAAATGAATAGATAAAATAATAAATGAATAAAGATGTAAATGAGGGGAGAGAATCTACTTCCCCAATTTAAATAATTATTCTAAAATGTTATTGATTAGATCCTGCCAGGTTTTGAAAAAGTTCTGCACAAATCCTCTAAGTGAGAATTTGATTTTTTCCAGTTTCAAATAGTATATAACATCAGTTGCCAACTGACTTAGAATAGGAGAGTTAGGATTCTTCCAATTGAGCAAGATAAGTCTGCGTGCCAATAGTGTAGTGAAGGCAATTGCAGTTTGTTTGTCCTTCTTCACTTTAAGCCCTCTGGAAGAACACCAAACACAGCTGTTAATGGATTAGGAGGGATTGTGACACCAAGGCTGTCTGAAAGGCACTTAAAAATGTTTGTCCAGAATGATGATAATTTGGTGCAGGCCCAAAACATGTGACCCAGTGAGTCTGGTACTTTATTGCAGCATTCGCAGGTTGGATCTTGCCCTGGAAACATTTTGGAGAGTTTTAGGCGAGACAGATGTGCTTGATATATAATTTTGGGTTGAATAATTGTATGCTTTGCGCATATGGAGCTCGAGTGAATTCTCTGCATTGCTACCTTCCACTCCTTTTCTGATATGTTGAGTGAGAGATCCTTTTCCCACTGTACTATTGGATCTTTGAAAGGGACGGTCTGTAATCCTGAATCATTAAAACATGAAGATAATGCAACTGTGAGGCCGTTTTTGAAGTAATGTACAGTGCAGCCGGAAGGTATTCACAGGGCATCACTTTTTCCACATTTTGTTATGTTACAGCCTTATTCCAAAATGGATTAAATTCATTTTTTTCCTCAGAATTCTACACACAACACCCCATAATGACAACATGAAAAAAGTTTACTTGAGGTTTTTGCAAATTTATTAAAATTAAAAAAACTGAGAAAGCACATGTACATAAGTATTCACAGCCTTTGCCATGAAGCTCCAAATTGAGCTCAGGTGTTTCCCCTGATCATCCTTGAGATGTTTCTGCAGCTTAATTGGAGTCCACCTGCGGTAAATTCAGTTGATTGGACATGATTTGGAAAGGCACCCACCTGCCTATATAAGGTCCCACAGTTGACAGTTCATGTCAGAGCACAAACCAAGCATGAAGTCAAAGGAATTGTCTGTAAACCTCCAAGACAGGATTGTCTCGAGGCACAAATCTGGGAAAGGTTACAGAAAAATTTCTGCTGCTTTGAAGGTCCCAATAAGCACAGTGGCCTCCATCATCCGTAAGTGGAAGAAGTTCGAAACCACCAGGACTCTTCCTAGAGCTGGCCGGCCATCTAAACTGAGTGATCGGGGGAGAAGGGCCTTAGTCAGGGAGGTGACCAAGAACCCAATTGTCACTCTGTCAGAGCTCCAGAGGTCCTCTGTGGAGAGAGGAGAACCTTCCAGAAGGACAACCATCTCTGCAGCAATCCACCAATCAGGCCTGTATGGTAGAGTGGCCAGACGGAAGCCACTCCTTAGTAAAAGGCACATGGCAGCCCGTCTGGAGTTTGCCAAAAGGCACCTGAAGGACTCTCAGACCATGAGAAACAAAATTCTCTGGTCTGATGAGACAAAGATTGAACTCTTTGGTGTGAATGCCAGGCGTCACGTTTGGAGGAAACCAGGCACCGCTCATCACCAGGCCAATACCATCCCTACAGTGAAGCATGGTGGTGGCAGCATCATGCTGTGGGGATGTTTTTCAGTGGCAGGAACTGGGAGACTAGTCAGGATAAAGGAAAAGATTACTGCAGCAATGTACAGAGACATCCTGGATGAAAACCTGCTCCAGAGCATTCTTGACCTCCGACTGGGGTGACGGTTCATCTTTCAGCAGGACAACGACCCTAAGCACACAGCCAAGATATCAAAGGAGTGGCTTCAGGACAACTCTGTGAATGTCCTTGAGTGGCCCAGCCAGAGCCCAGACTTGAATCCGATTGAACATCTCTGGAGAGATCTTAAAATGGCTGTGCACTGACGCTTCCCATCCAACCTGATGGAGCTTGAGAGGTGCTGCAAAGAGGAATGGGCGAAACTGCCCAAGGATGGGTGTGTCAAGCTTGTGGCATCATATTCAAAAAGACTTGAGGCTGTAATTGCTGCCAAAGGTGCATCGACAAAGTATTGAGCAAAGGCTGTGAATACTTATGTACATGTGATTTCTCAGTTTTTTTATTTTTAATAAATTTGCAAAAACCTCAAGTAAACTTTTTTCACGTTGTCATTATGGGGTGTTGTGTGTAGAATTCTGAGGAAAAAAATTAATTTAATCCATTTTGGAACATAACAAAATGTGGAAAAAGTGATGCGCTGTCAATACTTTCTGGATGCACTGTATATAGTGAAGATATGTTTACTCACTGTACAGTATGCATAAAATGTCACTGAGCCACACTTAGGAAGCCCCATTCCTGTTCAATTAATTTCTACATAAGTTGTGGGACTTTTTTTTTTTTTTTTTTACCTACATTTTTTTTTACTTTCATGGTTTGCTGATGTAACAAAGTCTCTAGCCATACTGCTGTGTAAATGATCAAGGTAAGATAATAAATAACAAGCTAGTTAAATTTACAGATGATACCACACCTAGGTGAATATACAGAATTGTTTGTGGTTAATTATATATTGAAATGAGAATTAAAATAAAAATAATTACAAGATGCAAAGTATACAGTTATATACAAATTAAAATAATTGAGTTGTGAAGGGCAGATAATGTAAATATGTGAAATTACTACAAAAAGACTTTGACAGAATACAGGTTTGGCCAAATTGTTGGCAGATGAAATGCAATGTAAATAAATGTAATTTTATTATGACTAGAAAGTACAAATGTTAAATTTGAATACATAGAAGTTATACTAGACTTGTCACTACATCCAGGCAGTGCACAAACACCATCAAGAAGGCTAATAGCACGTTAGTTTATATAGTGTAGAGTCAAAAGACATTTATGCTTAAGCTGTATAATGCACTTGCCAGTTTTGTTCTCCATATTACAAAGATGAAGTGGCTGCACTAGGAGAAATACAGAGAAGAGCGATTACAGGGATTCCAGGACTGCAAAGTAAGAGCTCTGAGGAAAGATTAAAGGAGTTGAACATTTTCAAATTAAGCAAACTGAAATTAAAAAGTGACAAGCCTTAAGTGGTGCTGGAAAGCAGGGTCCGTGTCCTGGGTGTTCCCTGCATGAATTCTGCAATGTCCTACATGTCTTTTATGGGTTTCCTCTCACAGTCCAAAGACCAAGCTGTGCTGAATTGTAAAAGCTAAACTGTGTGTGTATGTGTGTGTGTGTGTGTGTATATGTGTGTGTTCACCTGATGATGGACTGCCATCCTGTCCAGATATGGCTACTGCATTGCTGCCCCACAACCCAGTCTTGAAGGAGCTGGTTAGGAAGATGGATGGATGATTGAAGTGTTTAAAATTATGAAGAAAATTAGTAGATTCCCGCTGTTATTTTAAAATAAATCTTCAAAGCTCGACTTGACGGTAAGCAAGTTTTTTGGGCTGAACGTTCTGTTCTTGTCAATACCATTCTAATGTTTACAGGGAGAAGAACGTTGCCATGGGATGCCATATCAAATATCTCAAACAGCATTTTGAGCACTTAGAAATCGATTCCATTTCCAATTTGTGTGTGTTTGAAAAAAAAAATGTAAGGAAAACCTTTTAACCTTCCAATCAATCTTTCACAGTTTAGAAGCGGGCCACTGCAAAGTGCTTTAGAAAGCAAATGACAGAACGGCAGTAAAAAGAATGAGTTTGTTTCAGCATTAGAGAGGCAAGTCCAGTGAGGCAGCCATCAGTGCTAATTGTATGTATTGTCATCAACATCAACCCCGAGGGAATTCTTTACAGTAAGACTGCAATCCATCAAGTCATATTATTTGATCTTGCAACATTTGTCCAACACTGCCAACAATATTGTATATGGCATAAACAAATAAGCCATATGAAGATTTTAATGTTCAGACTCGCAAGAAAGGGCAGCACAGTGGCACAGTGAGTAGCGCTGCTGCCTTGCAGTAAGGAGACTTGGGTTCGCTTCCCGGGTCCTTTCTGCGTGGAGTTTGCATGTTCTCCCCATGTCTGCGTGGGTTTCCTCCCACAGTCCAAAGACATGCAGGTTCAGTGTACTGGCGATGCTAAATTGTCCCTAGTGTGTGCTTGGTGTGCCCTGCCCGGGGTTTGTTTCCTGCCTTGTGCCCTGTGTTGGCTGGGATTGGCTCCAGCAGACCCTCTAGTTAGGATATAGCAGGATGGATGGACTTGCAAGAATGAACTAAGCAGTTTACAATTCAAAACCGAATCTGTAGCCTTTAGAGAATATCCTGAAACTAACACTACGTAATACGGACACCTGAGTAAACTGCTAGCAATTTGAAAACCTGGACCTTCTGACTTTCTTTAAACAGTGTCTCCTTAAACTGTAAACACATTCTTTTTAAATGACTGCTAGAGATTGATTTTCTTGTATGTTTACTGACTTGAACCTTGTATCTTTTAAATCATTCTTTTATGATGTATTAGATACTTTATGTAATTTATTAGCCTGGGTGAATTAGGGTCCAAATGAACAAACAGCCCGAAAAAGGCAAACACTTGTAGATTAAACTTGTAACGATTATTAATTCAACTTGGAGTGAGGCCTTTGACTTTGAAATGCAAGACGCACAGAAAAAAGAAAGAGCAGAACAGGAACAACAAAAGAAAGAAGAATCCAAAGGAATTGGCAAGACTGAACAACAATCTGAAGCAACACTTTAAAAGACTCATCTTCCATCACCTTAATTTTCTGCATACGTATTTGTAAAAGACTCTTTCAAATACATTTCCTAAACTTTTAAGACTCTTTTCAAATATATTTCCTACTGTTGCTACCATTGATTTTAGCATTTTTTTTTTTAATTTTAGAATAAAATTCATTTTACACTATTTGATTGAGTCAAAATGTAGTATTAAGAGCAATTGTGTGCGTGACTCCCATATTCCAACAGGAGTATGCTGTCTTCTTCGGTTTCTGGGTGCACAGATCGCCCACCGCCTGCATCCCCCAAAAAGGCCCAGCAAAGGCTGTTTCACCTCGTGAGGGAAGCGAAAAATAAAGTCCTGGTGAACCTGAACCTCTACTGCTGCCCCACTGCCAGATTCACCACAGTGTGCGTTGGTAACCTGACTTGCCAGATCTGCAAGTCCAGACTCAATTAATCAGCTTTATTTAAAGTGGAAAATCACCATGCAGCATGATCCCAATACACTGTACAAATTAGAAGAATACAAGAAACTTGATATAAAATAAGCAAATAAAGCAGAAATTAAAATAAAACAACATCAATGTTAAAGGAATAACAACTAATAAAGTTGGAATAACATAATATTAAAAGTTAAGGTACAGTATGTCAACAAAGAATATAATGAGGAACATTTTAAGGATGACTGAATCCTAAGGCACATTGTAATGAAGGGAGTAAAGGCAGGTTTTAAGTCTTCATTTACTGACATACTGCTTTTAAAATCATTGCAGCTGGCCTTCCACCATCTATTCCGGCTGCTGTCTGAGGAGAACTCAATCCACCATTACTAATGTGAGCCGTCTAGCTAATCCCATTTTCACTCCTGCTCGCTAGTAAACGCTATCGGAGCCTTACCACGTGCAACACCCGATTTTGAGACAATTTCTGGGAGAATAAGGTCACTGAACTCTAGATAAATCTAAAAATACTCAAGTCCATGAAATAATGTTATCATGTCACGTCATTTATCTGACTTCAGTTTCTCTTTTCTGGATTTAAAAATGCCCAGCTTGGCCTGTCCAACAAGGAAATTACCAATCTGACACTCATCTTGATTATTCTTATTTCCATTAATACCATAAATAAATACACAACCATTAAAAGGCAAATTAAGACTGCTAAAAACTGAGGTAAGAACATTTAAAAGAGACCAAAGTCTACAACAGAAAACAGTGAAAAAACAAAATGATCAATGGTGGTCTATATAGTGGATGGTTGGTAGGTAGGTAGGTAGGTAGGTAAGAAAGAAAGAAAGAAAGAAGTTCAAACCCTTAATACTACAGAAGATCTGTGCACAAACCTACAGTGGACTGAGCACAGGTGACTGGATTTGAATTATTTCTCAAAGCCCAAGCTAAAATGCAAGATCAAGGTGTACTAAACTGACAGAGACCAATCCAGATAGACTTGCTGCTGGAATCAAAGCAAAGGGTGTGTCACAAGTTTTTAAACAGTGTTCACATATATAATCAAGGTTAATTATCTCTTCAAATTTTTTTTGCATCCTGTGATCTTATCAAAAGCGATCAAGGCTGCAGTTTAAGTGCACCAACAATTTGATATGCAAAAAGTAAGTTGCAAGTAAAGTTTATTTATAAAGCACCTGTCACAGACAAGAAGACACGGAGATATACAGTATAGTAACAGCTAACAAATACATTAAACAAATTAAAATCAGTCAGTCATTTTCCAACCCGCTATATCCTAACACAGGGTCACGGGGTCTGCTGGAGCCAATCCCAGCCAACACAGGGCGCAAGGCAGGAACAAACCCTGGGCAGGCACACACACTAGGCACAATTTAGGATCGCCAATAACCTGCATGTCTTTGGACTGTGGGAGGAAACCCATGCAGACACGGGGAGAACATGCAAACTCCACGCAGGGAGTACCTGGGAAGCGAACCCAGGTCTCCTAAGTGCGAGGCAGCAGCGCAAAATAAAATACAATAAATAAAAATAATAACAATAAATAAACAAGAATGTTTTTAAAAGAGACCACAGAGTCAGCCATACGAAGATGTTGCAAATCCTCGGTGCGCACGATTACAAGGCTCTGTCCCCACTTGTTTTTAATCTCGCACGCGGAACACCTAACAGATTTTGAGCCTGAGGTCTAAGTGTGCGAGAAGCTGAAAGTCTGAGTAGGAGATTGGATAAATAGACTGGAGCTTTTCCGTTGAATGCTCTATAAGCAAATGCCAGGATTTTAAAACGAATCCTAAAATCCACCGGAAGCCAATGCAGAGGATATAAAAGAGGTGTAATATACTCTCTCTTTCTAGATCGCGTAGTAACCTGGTCGCTGCATTTTGACTACACGAAGGGGTTGATTTGTCCAAGCCAGTAAACAACGCTTTACAATAATCTAAGCGCGAGGAAACAAATACATGAACAATTTTTCCAGCTCCGATGATAAAACTGTAGAACGCTGTTTTGAAATGTTCCTTAAATACACACACAGAGCCAATAGCGTTTGAAGATAACAATATTAGTAACAGTACCTGGTCAACGCCTGTCCTCCGGGCCAGTAGATTGCCCAGTACGGGTCGCTAAAGGGCCAGAGCTCCGGTCGGGCTCTCCAGAAGCGGCACTTCGGGGTGAACAGTCTCATCTTGATCTCCGGAGTAAGATGATTTCCTTGTACGACTTCTGTGTTTTCAACAATAAACTTTCTAATGTCATTTTCTGATGAGAAGCATTCTACGGTGTGATATTTTGCTAAAACCAAAAAGCGTGCATGCTGTGCAAATCTGATCGGAATGACACCCGGTAATGTTGGTTTGAAACGAAGAAATCCTTGCGTTAATGTTAACATTGTGTATTTCAGCTAGTCTAGTTACATAGTGAATCAACTGATGTGTCTCACGGAAAAAAATGTAAAACGAAATTAAACAATTTAAAACTGTTGGGAAAAGTACTAATTGAAATCAATGCATTTCTTCGTTACAATAAACGCTTTCATTTACTACACGCGTAATTTGTAATGTAGTCATTAATAATAATGTCTTTCGATTTAACATCATAAATACACAGGCTTGATCAGTTTAAGCAGTTTAAATGATGTGAACTTCGGCAGCCCACGTGTGTACAGTACATCCATTAAGCTCCATGCCGAATGGTCCCTCTTTGTTTTTGTTCCTCCATGCCACAAAGACACGTGAACTTCTTTTCCGGGCAGTGATTTCATTATAAAAGCGTTATCAAAAACAACAAACGGGTAAAAAAAAATAATAAACCTTGCGTTTTTTTCCTTCATTCTTCGGCCACTTTATTACTTAAAAGTACTAATTATAATTATTTTTTACACGACTGCAACTGTGCCAATTGTGACAAAAATGGTAAAGTTGTGATATAACAGCAGAGGGCGCTCCCGTGCTTTCTACTATGACTACATTACTACCGTTGCGCAGGCGCAGGACCAACCCGCCAATTGCAAATACACTCCGTATAATTGCAATGTCTGTTATGGTTAGGACTTTTTGAAGCCGTTTTAATCAGTGTGCAAAATAATACCAAAACTAAAACTGCAACAAAGATTATACGTGGGAGCCGACTTCAGAGAGTTGTCCTTAGTTTGAGTGTTATGAATAGCCAGTTTATCGTGGATTGCCGTTGCTCTTGGAGGTAATTTGGTTCAGCCTATTTGACGAACATATGTTAGATTATAGCAGTAAAAAGATTCCTTAGAGTTTTTTTTTAATAAGTGATCATATCTAAAACTTTAATCTTAACTCCAGTGCCTGCTCGTTGGAAATAACCTGATGTTTAAAAGATTAAAAATAAGACAAGAACAGTACTGTAATGTCAAAACCGGAAAGCTGATTTTTTTGAGTTAATAAAGTAAATGCAGAGTACAACTGCGCAAAAGGCTACATCGCAGAATCAAATAAGTATCAATTTGTTTTTATTCCTTTTGAATTTGGTGTATGCTTTCATTTGTGTAACATCTGGACTAAGAACAGCAAATTGGATTGGCCCTCTTCATACACTTCTGAGATCCCAGGTATCCTAGATGTTTTTAAATTTTATATAGTAAACATAACTAACATCAGGTTTTATGATGCAGAAAAATAAATAAACATCTTTATTTTATATAGTGCCCTCTTAAAGAAAGGGCCTTCATGTTGCAGAAATACAAATACAATAAATACTATAATTTTTCATCTATTTTTACAGTTAGAGCACAGGTAGGTTAATTTGCTCATAGTCTCACAGTGAGTCAGAAGAAGAAATTGAACCGGCAGCCTTGTGGTTTAGAGTACAGTCTTTTTCCACTAATCCACATTGTCACTTATCTATACTAATAAAAGGCAAAGCCCTCACTGACTCACTCACTCACTCACTCATCACTAATTCTCCAACTTCCCGTGTAGGTAGAAAGCTGAAATTTGGCAGGCTCATTCCTTACAGCTTACTTACAAAAGTTAAGCAGGTTTCATTTCGAAATTCTACGCATAACGGTCGAAAATGTCCGCCATGTTGAACTTTCTTATTTATGGCCCCATCTTCACGAAATTTGGTAGGCGGCTTCCCTGCGCTAACCGAAACCAATGTACGTACTTATTTTGGTGGTATGACGCCACTGTCAGTCGCCATATTGAACTTTCCAATGGTCTTTGTTACTTATGGGCCCATCTTCAAGAAATGTGGTACACGGGTTCCCAACGCTAACTGAATCCTACTTACGTACATATATACGTCCATAGCCTGCAGCTCAGTCACTGTGTGAGGTGGCGTTGGGTCCCCCATCCCAACACCTCCCACGTTGTTGGCTGCCTGCCTATATAAGACCGTCCTTTGCTCCAGTCTCTACATTCCCTTCCTTGCTTCGCCACGGGATTCACGTCACCCTGCTGATAACTACAGCCTTTTTATTTAATCCATGGCTTCTCCGCTGTTTTATTGTTTGTTTATTACGATTATAGTTATTGTGTAGGTATTTTAGACTTACTTTACATTGCTCAGGTACCCATTTCCTTTATCATTCCAACCGTACCCCCATTAACATGTCTATCGAGGTGATCACCATCGATCAAAGAACTGTCACTTACTGAGTGGTTTCCATGCCCAGAGATGGCACCTGCCTTTTCCATTCTCTGTGTTACATATTGCACGGCCATATCAGGCTCACTATTGATATCCGGAGGAACATTGTGTCTTATGTATTGAATGACTGGGACAGGTTCAAGGTGTGGACTGATGACGGTACAGGAGATAATTATACTTCACAGGAGCACTATAAGAGTGAAATGCTTAAGCCCTTCACCTATGGTTCTGCATGTGAGTTGATGGCTGCCGCTGAATTGTTCGGTTGTCGCTTTCAAGTGTACTGAAATGGCCAAATACTTTACACCCTTCGACAACCGCCAATGCCTCTTAAACATCTTAGATTCACAGGTGACGATTTCAGTAGTGGACACTTTGATATTTATGAATGTTTAAACTCTCAAAAGCTGGATGTGATTTTATCGATGAAACCGGTTGTGTGCTTACAACGCTTGACAGATGCCGAATGTCACTTCAACACAACAAATCCTGCAAATACTGTCGTAATTGAAACAAACCATGAACCTCAAACTGATTATGACAGCAGCAATCCAAGCTGTGAGATTTGAGACAAGATTACTGTTCACATGGCCAACTGTACGTTGCATGCTCAAGAGTAAGCTCAGCGCACAGCTTGGTCATATTACAACCGGAGGGCCGAACTGACAACGTGGTATACAAAGAGATCCTTAACAAATAATTATTGGCATATTTTCCCTCAGTTTAAAAAGGTTTAATTTTCTTTTTAATAAAAATGTTAAGGCAGTACTTCGCCGCCGCGAAGTGCAGGTATTTTGCTAGTGGTTCTATAAAAGCAGTTACCACATTTGTACAACAGGAGCACCGGTGAGCCAAAAGACCCACTCAGGGTCACACAGAATCGGGGATGGTTGGGGACTGAACCACTAGCCTTGTGCACTGCAGTCCATTGCCTTAAAGGATAAGTTTTTATATTTTATAGTTTTTATACAGTTGTGGTTGGGGAGCATTCATTGCTACAGGGCAGAAACGCAGTCCAGTCCCACCCTCTGGAAATGACCATCTATCTGCTGTAGCCAGGTGATACATGGGCATTCCCTTGGCCTGGTCCAGCCACTCGGGTCTTCAACAATGAGGAGCCTTTGATCCGGATCACCCTCAGGGAATCGCACAACATGGCTGTAGTGCAGTAATTGACGCTCCCTCCCAGTGCTTCTAATGCGCTTCATTTGGGACTCTGTGAGCAACCGCTTGTTCAATACAACGTCAAACCAGTGGTGTCCAAGGAGGCAGAGCACCGAAGGCGCCCAGTCTTCGTCTTAGGTCACTTGGTAGTATCCAAGTCTTGCAACTATATAGCAAAACAGTAAACACCAGGACTCTAAAGACTTTGACCTTCATCTTTTTGCAAAGATTTTGGGAATGCCACACATCCCTTTCCAAAGACCACATTATCCCCCATGTTCTCCCAATCTGTCTACTGACTTCATAGGAAGAATCACCCTAGACATGAATGTTGCAGTTGAGGTAAATACTAAACCTGTCAACATGGCTGTGCCCAAGAGGTTATTGAAGACTTGAATCTTGGTTTTTATCCAGGACACTCACAAACCCAGACACTCAAACTCCTCACTCAGTGCCTTGAGAACCCCGATCAGAGCCTCCATTGACTCAACGAATATCACAGCATCATCGGCAAAGTTAAGATCCGTGAATCTTTCTTCACCAACAGATGCCCCACAGCCGCTGGACCCCACGACCTTGCCCAACACCCAGTCCATACAAGCACTGAACAGAGTAGGAGCAAGAACACACCCCTGACGAACCCCAGAATAAACTGGGATAAACGCAGAGGTTCTGCCTCCACTCTGTGCAGCACTCACAGTACTAGAATACAGGCCAGCCATGACATCCAAAAACTTCGGGGGGATCCCACAAAGTCTCATGATGTCCCACAGGGCAGTTCAATCAACTGAGTTGAATGCTTTATGAAAATCGACAAAGGCTGCAAAGAAACTCTGCCGATATTCGCGTACTTGCCTTTGCGCTCCATGAGAACCCTCAGTGCAAGGATGCGGTCGATGGTAGACTTCTTAGGCGTAAAACCAGACTGCTCTGGTCGCTGGTAGATGAGCAAGGACCTTACCTGGCACCGAGAGCAGTGTTATCCCCCTCTAGCTGCCTCAATCCAGGCGATCACCCATTTCCAGATACGGATGACAAGTCCCGTTTTCCAGTCAGTTGGGATGATGCCAGTCTCCAAAATGGAAGCAAATATTGTTTCCAATGCCAGGAGGACAGCCCTACCACCAGCATGGAGAAGTTCACCCCAGATACCACAGATCCCTGCAGCCTTCCCTACCCTCAGCAGGTTTACCGCCTGTACAATCTCAGTGAAATTGGGGAGTTCACAACTAATTGGAGGATCAGCCTCAAGAACCGTCAACCCAGGGATATCCAAAATTGTAGCCGGAGGATCAGTTTTAAACAGACAGTTCCATCTGTCCCTCTGACTGCAACTCTGTTACGTCTTGTTTCTTCACAATCAGGGTATACATATTAGTTTACCACATGAAACTGTGTTCTAAAGTGAAGACAGGGTATCACCATCTATTGCAAGGCCCAGTATTTTACTTATGGTGGTCTGTACTTCTCCACATTTAATTTGTGACCAGTCCCACCCCAGTATTTCTGGATAGGGTGGAATGTGCATGACAGCCACCCGGATCTTACAGGGTACTATTGATAAATGAGTATAGAAGAAGCAGACTTGTACCATTGAGATTCCCCATGGATATAGGTTAGACTGGCAGAAGCAAGTAATGGTATGCAACAATGGAGGTGCTGCTGTCATTATCTATAAGTCTGGTTATTTTGGGCCCATTGACTACATTCACCCTGATGTAAGGGAGGAGCAAGAGGCTGGCAGTGAAACAATACCTTTCTCCTCACGGCCGCCTATAGTCTGTCAGCTCACTGAAGCTGGGGCTTTTTGTGTTGGTATGGCCCACTTTCCCACACTTGAAACAGCAGGGAAGAAGTGTGTACTTCTTCAAGTTGACCAATATTTCCGTCTTGCAACTGGTGGACTCAGAAATAGTAACACATTCTGTCAGAAACTTGTGGCAACCAGCAGACCATTCCAAATGCTCAACTTGTGAGGCTGCTCAGTGGCACTTGTGGGTTGCTATGAGGACATCCATGGAGTGTCATATTCTTGTCGCTGGATCAGATGGGCAAGGAAATTCGGTAGGGCATTCATTAGGATGTCACATGTCACCAGTTCAACCATCCTTTTTTTAATGACCTGGGTCAAGTTTCCACTCCCAACAGGCCCTAGCCTGCTGATCCAGACAGACACTATATATCAGTCGCACCTCGGCTTTGTGATAGTTGTAACAGGGTGCTCGTCAAGGTCGTAATAAGCCCACTGAGCCAGTACCATCTAGAACGGTGCCAGTATATGCGCCCAGTTCGTATGCTTCCAGTGATGATGGGTAGCAGTACATTCAAATACTAAAACATAAGTCTCAATATTGCCATCAAAATGTAGTGGCAACAATACCTGGGATGGTCCTATCTGTTGATCCCATTGGATAGTGACACACGTGCTTGGTTATGTACCTCCTCCTCAGCAAGCTGTGTCCATTGTTCCCCAACCTGAACCTTGATTGCCTGGAGTTCTCTTGCCATGGCCTGGATGAAGATTACCACATCCTGTTGCTCTGACATTTTCACAACAAATCCTGCCTACTACGCCACTGTAAGAGATAAGACAGACCACAATAAAGAGTTGGGGAACCACCCGGTGATCCCATAGCAGTAGATAATTAAACAAGCAGTAATTGCAAAATAGAACATCTTTTCAGACAGGAGGTCCACAGTGAACTAACTTCAAAATGGCCAAACCTCTGGTCATATGTTTTGCTAGCAGGAAGAGACGGATCCAAGTGGATGGAATCCTGGAAGTGACGTAGGGTGTTGCAGCTATCAATCAACTGGTCTGCAGAGGAAGGAAGAGAAGAGACATTAGAACACAGAGATGGTTTACTCCTTGCACCCAAAGCTGTCAGGATGGGCAGGTTAGAAAGGATGAATATATTGGTTTTAGAACAGCTGAAATGTAAAACACAATTGGAGTTATGGGATATATTTTTGGAATATTTGGAAGAGAATGTGTCACTCTTTATGCAAGTGAGGAAGAAAGCTGGCATATTTTTGAAATTCAAATTCTACCCCTTCGCTACGTCACTCCACATTCACTGTTTTTGTTAGAATTTTGGTGTTGCCCTTCGGGTTAGAGGAAGAGACTGCTGAATTTATGTATTCTTTAAGTGATGTATTTTCATATGCTAATTGAAATACCCAGATTTCAAAAAAATAGATGACTGTTCATCTGTGTTTTATTTTTCAACCATCCTATTCATACAGATTTGCAATGAGTTGGTGCCTATCCTGGCAGCAATGCTAACAAGGTAGCAACTAATCCTGGATGTGATGCAAGTCTATCATATGGCTCATTCTTCTCTCAGTGAGTTTATTATTACCTTCAGAGAAATTTTTGTGCAGTTGGAAGAAACCCTTTTGAAACTAGAAAGGATGGCCATTGCCTCCATGTACCATATGCTGGAAACATTGAAAACTGTGCCTCTGAACCACCCTTCTCTAAAACATATGTTTCATATCCAATGGATATATAGGAAAAAGAGATTGGTAAGCAATTAAAACACAGTCCTTATTATTATTATCTTTGGCATTTTTCCGTCTCTCATTTGAAGTTAATGTTATATCTCTGATGATGATAAAACTGTCTCCTGAGTATTTGGTGAGGTACAAAAGCACCTGTGTGATGGGGATGAGTTTCATTGGTCTAACAGTGGAGATTTATTTTATATGTGCTGTGGGAATCACAGAGGGATAACACACATTAAGAAGAAAGGATTCCTTTGAGAGTAGATCTGTATTTATATTATATGAAATCAATAAAACGGCCTTTGTTTTAAGCTGTAACATCCTTTCATAACACCTTCTGATGTACCTTTGTGGTATTGTTTGTGTATAGAGCTATGTGGCTGCCAGCATCAGTATGTGGACTGATATTTCCATATGTGAAGGACTTTGACCACACACAACACAGGCACCAGTTCAAACCTGAAAGCTACAGCCTTCCTCTTTCATCCTAATGCTAAAAGGTTTAGTAGCAATGGTGCAATACTGTTGATACAATAATAAGATTATTTGTGGCTGTTTTACACCAAATTATTCTTGTTTAAATTTTATCTCGTGCTCATGTACTATAGGGTGGTCCAGATCTAATTATGCAATTGTCATTACGCTATAACTTATTAGTTTATTACATAGAAAATCACCCGAAAAATCCCGGACCATCGAAAAGTGTGCAAACTGATGACATGAAGAATCATCTTTGCGCCGAACTGGATCGTCCCCGCATAAATCAAAGTCATCCAGACGATCTGGATCTGCATAATTAAATCTGGACCACCCTGTACAAATTCTAATGCTTTATTTGATTGGAACAAACTCTCTCTTGTTCCTTTAAGTATTTACAACTGCCAAAGAAAAGATTAATTTAGAAGAACTGTTTTATTTGGCCTTTGATAGTAAAATAAGTTTATGTCACCAGTTTGGGAATTACCTTCTTGAACTCTCTTATACAGTATTGTAGGTCTTTTTAACATTGTCAGACCTTGTTCAACTGTTATACAGCATCATTGGTTAATTTGTCATAAAGTCTTGTACAGTCACAATTCAGAGAATAACTTTCTTGTTTAAAAAGCATACTTATTCTGCCAACTTAAACTTGAGAAGTCTTCATCCGTCCATTTTATATGCACTCTTTTTGATGAGGAGCTGGAGCCCATCCTGTCAAGTACTAGTACAAAGGGAGGAAGACCTTCTGACAGTGCTTATTATAAGGCAGAAACAAACACTGTTTCATTTATAAACAGCATTTACATCTTTGAAATATGCAAGAAAACACCACATTATGATTAGCCTGAGAATTCATTCCTGGAGTAATGTGCCATTGTGCTGCACATTCTAAGAAACGGAAAAAACCTTACAATAATACCCGTCTGTTACAGCAAAGCTTGTATTTAAAAGTTATTACTCCAGAAACTTTATATAAAAGGAGGATACTTGATAGAGTGCTTGTTGAGTGTCTAATTTATTAGATTATAAAGGTGATTCATTGTGCATCTCTAGAGGGCTAGAAACTGCTTGTGCAATGTGTGACATTTTAAGTCTTCACCTCTTATGTTATCCTAATTATAACACTAAATATCTGATGCAAAGTACCACTTTCCAATCCTCCACCTCTGCATAATTTAAGTTAATTTTTTTCCCTCTGTGAGCTGAAGCATCGCATTAAAAATGTTAGCCACATCTCAACTGTGATTGTATAAGACAGGAAAAATAGAAACCTGTGCGATATTTAAACACATGGAAGCACACATGTGTATTTCAATATGCAGTAATAGACTAACAAAAGATCTATATAGTTTGCCTTTCATCCATAAACATAATTTTTGTAAACAAAGCAATATTTAACAATTTAAGACACACAAGAGAGTAAATTAAATTCAGTTTATCAATTTAAAAATAAAGCTGTGGGAAATCAATAACTCTTTAGAATATGCAACATGAAATTGTGGCTGATCTAGGTCAATGGGTGGTTTAAGCACTTCACAGGCACTTAATAATTACAGTAGAGTCAGATCTGAGAACCTATAGATTCATTTGTAGTAAAATAAATTTGTAATATTTGCACATTCAATTTGTTTTTGTTTATTCTGATTTGTTTTTGTATTTTCGGATTTGTTTCCAATTTATTTTTCTCTTTTCTGATTTGTTTTTGCATGATTTAAGTTGTTTTGTGCATTGCACCACAAATTTCATGGGAGTTCAATATCTGAACAATGCTGAAATAAAATGCATTAGTCAGCCATTTTCTATTACTAAACAGTCAACATGTGACTGTGGGCTGAGCAGATGATCATATTCGTGTGGAGTTTTTGCTGTTGCTGGATTTAATTTATTTCCATCAGCTGTTTCTCTCTGTCTCTTACTTCCACCTTATAGTTCTTTTTAAAAGGTTGATGCTCAATTTCTTGCTTTTTCTCCAATGTTTTAATTTATCATACTCCCCACTACAAATTTTCTAATTTTCTCTCTGCATAGTGAACCAACGCTGATAAATTCCTTTTCATTATTAACTTCAGCAACCTTGTTGACTGCCCATCTGTTTCTCTGACTTCCTAAATCCTCATTCCTTTGGATTCGTTCAGAGAGTTTGCACTTCTACTCATTGTGCTGGACACACAGTCATGGTCACCTTATTCTTCTTCTTCTTCTTTCGGCTGCTTCCCTTAGGGTTTGCCACAGTGGATCATCTTCTTCCATATCCTCCTGTCCTCTGCATCTTGTTCTGTTACACCCATCACCTGCATGTCCTCTCTCACCACATCCATAAATCTTCTCTTAGGCCTTCCTCTTTTCCTCTTCCCTGGCAGCTCTATCCTTAGCATCCTTCTCCCAATATACCCAGCATCTCTCCTCTTCACATGTCCAAACCAACGCAATCTCGCCTCTCTGACTTTGTCTCCCAACCGTCCAACCTTAGCTGACCCTCTAATGTACTCATTTCTAATCCTATCCATCCTTATTATTACATACTTATTTCCAGTTCCATTAAATCTTCTGATCTCACAATATCTGACTACGTTTTGAAATCTGCTGAGCTTACTCTTCCATCATATTTCTCCCTTTTTAATACAGCCATCACCAGTAGTGAATTCTAACCAAAACATTCATTTGGAGCCTTTCCCTTCCCCTCCATACCATCTACTGTCAGAGAAGCTATTCAGCTTTACTATTATGTACTCCTTGCAAAGAGGAAGGTGTCTGGTGGATGGGAAGAAAAATTAAATGAACAGGAGTTAGAAGGAGCAGGCAAAATTGTAGACAGATAACATGTTGGGATCAAAAGAGCCATAAGGAATCTACACACACAGCCAGAAGCACTGAATTTTCCCTTGGGATTAATAAAGTATCTATCTATCTATCTATCTATCTATCTATCTATCTATCTATCT
>JANRMT010062791.1:242231863-242265806 GCA_026402145.1 Polypterus bichir lapradei | reverse complement strand
TATCTATCTATCTATCTATCCCTTATATAGTGTCTTTCATATCTATCTATCTATCTATCTATCTATCTATCTATCTATCGATCTAAACCAAAATCAAACTCAAAATATCATAGCAAAAGTCCTTACACTAGTTTGTTTTAATTGCTCCTAACTAACAGTAATAAAGATGTTTGTTAACAGTACAAATCCAAATGTTTGGTTGGCAGAAGCTGTGCCCCACCATTTTAGACAAGTGGGACAAGATAACACAACACATCATGTGACTTCTGTATCATATGGATAGCAACAGGCATAGCACCTGTAAATGATATTATCACGGCCCTGCAAAGATCAACATAAAATGGTAGCAACCACAAAAAAGACAATGTCAGAATATGATTAAAAATATTAAACAAGAAGGAAAATAAGTTTACAAAGTCCAAAAACGAAACAAACTGAATGTGAGGACTCCAAAGCTCAGATTCATTATAGCTCCTACCTGTCAGAGTATGTACAGAAGGTAGTGTCTGGTAATGAAGCTAGCTTACTACTGCCTCTCCTCTGCAGTGACCCTAAAGAGTTAGTGCTTAATACCCACATGCTGCCTCTAAGCTACCTTTGTCATCAGCATGGTTTCATGTTTCCTACTTATCTATTTAGTATGATACCCAGCTCTGCATGAAGATCTGTCCTAGTCAAACAACAAACTTGCCTAAATGACATCTGTATATAAATACCTAATAACCTCCCACACCTGAATGCAAGAAAATAAAAATAAAACTGCTTCTTGTAGGATGTGAGGATCAATTAAATGCATTTGATTTCATGTATCTCTACCTCAGTTACTTCAAACTGCCATCTTCATTCACTTTGTGTTTTGAATACCACATTTCTAATATTGTCAGGACAGCTTTTATTGTCACTTATAGAAAAGTTCTACAGCTCAAACTGTTCTCTCCTCCTGTAAACCAAAAATGCCATCATGCCTTAATCACTCCTTGACAGGATTAATACAATTTTGATTTTAATAGCCTTCCTCTTCAATGAATAAGGTGGAGTGGTGGCTCTGAGGCTAGGTTGCCAGTTCGAATCCCGTAAATGTTGCAAGTGACTCTGTTCCTTTGGGCCCTTGACCTGCGATTGCCTCATCCTGGGTATGACGTTAATCTGCGTCCAATTTACAGGGAAAACTTTAGGGTTGGTGGTAGGACTGGCACTCCAGCCACTATAAAAAAAACTCACACTGTTTTCAATGTGGTGCTGAAGTGCCACCCACTGCACTCGGGTCCCAATCTAGGTGGTTCATCATGTGGTTGGTATACCAATGCACTATCACCGTATAATTCCAGCCTCTCTCCTAAATGAATCAACTGACTGCAGCAACTTCAAAATTATACTGGCAGAGTTTTGGCAAGGACTAAACGTAATGAGCACATCTAGCATGGTAAGAATGACAGATAAAATGTCTGCCTGTATGGTACTGGATTAAGGTTGGGATGATCATTTTGACCCAATGCCTGTTAATTTCCCAGACTACCTGTCATCTTTAAATGTATCTACCCATTAGAAAACCGAGAACCTCAGATGACAGCCTTCTCTCAACTCCAAGGACATGTTTTTAGATCTTGTTGGTGTTCATTCAGGTATATGGACTCTATTCTGTAAATCTCTTGGTCCATTTATGAAGCATCATTAGTAGTCTCATTCAAATCTCACTTAAAGACGCACCCTTTCTCCCTTGCATTTAAATCTACTAAGCTATGACTTGATTTTTATGTCATCCTTCTAATAACTTTACTAATCCTAATCTTGCCAACTGTCATTTCTGGTTATTTATATCTATACTGTAATATATTTATCCATATTGTTGCTGGACTTGTTTTACTAGTTGCTAGCCTTGATTAAGATTAAATTTTATCTGACTTCTGCCTTCTCATTGATAGTAGCCACTAGAAATAGGATAAATTAATTTTAAGTGGATTTCAATCTCACTGATGATCTGCACTCAATGAAAACCCAGTTGCCATTTCATCTCGACTGGCCTTCAAACAGGCCATGAACTTGGGAGAGGTCGTGAAGAGGATCAGGATGCTCGCTTATGTCTGCATCACCTGGGAATATTAGAGAGACTGAGAAAATACAATGGGATGTATGAAATACTCCTGTAATCACCTACAGTATTTGTGCCCTGATTGTGAGCGCCTAAGAAGCTTAGTTTCACTGTACTGCAAGACTATTTGCGTGAAAATGGAAAGTGCAAAGAGGTGGCATGAGAATAAAAACAAGGTGAAAAGGTTTTAGAACTTATCTGCATACCATTGTAATGTTTGATCACTCTTAAATAAAATGAATGAACTGTATGCTCTTATAGAAGGTCATGATGCATATGGGTACACTGGCATTTTGTGTTTTACTGAGAGCTGTTTTAATTCAAGTATACCTGACATGTTTTAATGTTGGATAGATTTCATTTTATTCGAACAGACAGAGACCCAGTTTGGTGTGGTAAAATGACAGCAGGAAGACTGGTCATCTACAGTACATGACTGAGGAATGGTGTACAAATGAGCATATCATCATTAAAACTATAGTTTGTAATTCAGACATTGAAATTCTGGCTTTCGAAATTCATCTATGGTATTTTCCAGGGAGATAAGGTACATTATCCTTATATTAAGGCGGAGTGGTGGTTCTGAGGCTAAGGATCTGGTATCCCGAAGGTTGTCGGTTCAAATCCCCGTCACTGCCAAAAGAGATCCTACTCTGCTGGGCCCTTAAGCAAGGCCCTTAACCTTCAATTGCTCCAGGGGCGCTGTACAATGGCTGACCCTGCGCTCTGACCCCAAGGGGTATGTGAAAACTAACAAATTCCTAATACAAGAAATTGTATAAGGTGAAATAAAGAAAAAAATATATATATACTGTATACAGTATGTTTATATTCCTCCCTCTGCAAATGGGGACTCAGGAATGGAAATGATTTACTCTGACCCTGCAGTTATAATGTGTGGGGACATCAACCATGTGAATTTGAAAGGAACAATGACAATCTTCCATCAGTTTGTGTTTTGTTCCACTCAAGGAAATAGCATGCTGGACCTGCTCTATTGAAATGTTAAAGGTGCCTTTACGTGCAAACTACTGGTTCCTTTGGGCAGATCTGACCATACCCTGATTCATCTTATTCCCAGTTACAAGCCTGCTATTAGACAGTATCCTGTTAACTCCAGGGCAGTGTCGAAGAGGAGCCTGTAGACTGAACTGTAAGTGACTTCAAACTGATTTCAAATGACAGACTGGGAAATGATGTGCAAGTGACATGGGATAATACTGATAGTCTCAGCCACTGTGTCACAGACTATATTAACTTTTGTGTTGACACTGTGGTACCCATAAAGACAGTATGTTGCTTGTCAAACAATGCACCCTGAATTACTAAAAGCTAAAAAGTCTCCTGAATGAGAAAAAGAGAGCATTCAAATCTGGTGACAAAGAAGCTCTGAAGGATGCCCAGTGAGTGGTGGAAAGAAAGCTTACAAAGCCAAAATAGAAAACAAACTCACTCAGAATAATATGCAATATGCCGGGTCCAATGACCAGCCCCCCACATCATCCCTACTACATCAACAACTAGTAACACTTGATCTGGAATGTCCAGTGATGAGTCCTCCTCTGACCATCAGTAAGAGTTGTTCATAACTGAAGACCAAGTGAGGAGATTACTGAGGAAGCTACAAACATGAAAAGCCACAAGACTAGATGGAGTCAGTCCTCTCATTTTTAAGGCTTGTGCTGACCAGCTTTGAGGCATCCACTGTCACCTGTTCAGTCAGTCCCTAAAGCTCCAGAAAGTGACTCTGCTATGGAGAACGTCCTGCATTGTTATTTTTCCATCTATCTGTCTATGTACACATTTATGTCTAACATGGTAAATATATTAAAAGCTTTTGTATTTACTGTTCATTTTGAAATTCACTATGATTTTCTATTATAAAAATAAAATATATTGTGATGGTGTATGGGCGGCATGGTGGCGCAGGAGACCTGGGTTTACTTCCCAGGTCCTCCCTGCGTGGACTTTCCATGTTCTCCCCGTGTCTGCATGGGTTTCCTCTGGGTGTTGCAGTTTCCTCCCACAGTCTAAAGCAGGGGTGTCAAACTCCAAGCCTGGAGGGCCGCAGCAGCTGTGGGTTTTCATTCTAACCCTTTTCCTAATCAGTGACCAGTTTTGACTGCTAATTAACTCCTGTTCCCTTCATTTTAATAGCCCTATTCTTAAGGATTCATTCCTCTGAATTGATTTCTTTCTTCATTAAATGGCAGCCAAACAGAAATGAGGCATGAAACGAGCCAACAGATAACCAGCTAAATCGGGGCTTCAGACTCCAACCAGTTTCCCAATGAGAAGCAGATTCTTGCTGTTAATTAAACTCGTTATTTAATTCCATGGCTTGTTGGTGCTCTTATTCTGCCACAGGAGACATTTCCAGAACTGTTGATTTTTCTAAGACAACCCTCACAATGTTTTGGTGAGCTGAGAGATCAGCCTTACTGAGACCTCCATCTTTCTTTATTTTCACATATTTTGTGATGGGCACAGGTGAGCTAGTCATATGGATTCTTGTTTTGTGGCTCGTTATTGTCTGGCTGCTAATTAAGAAAAAGGAAACAACTAAGGGGCCTGAGTCAAGGTAATTCAAATTAAGGCAAAAGAAGGTAATTAGCAGCAAAAACTGGTCACAGGTTAAGAAGATTGTTAGAATGAAAACCTGCAGCCACTGTGGCCCTCCAGGACTGGAGTTCGACACCCGTGGTCTAAAGACATGCAGGTTAGGTGCATTGTCCCTAGTGTGTGCTTGGTGTGTGGGTGTGTGGGTGGGTGTGTGTGTGTGTGTGTGTGTTTGTGTGTGCCCTGCGGTGGGCTGGTGCTCTGCCCGGGGTTTGTTCTTGCCTTGCGCCCTGTGTTGTCTGGGATTGGCTCCTGTGTTAAGACATAGAAGGTTGGATGATGGATGGATGGTGTATTTGATGAATGGTGCTTGTAGAAGGAGAACAGGCCTTTCGTCTCAGTAACAGCTTCGTCCTCATCTCATCCAGGATGCCCGTTCTCCTCTTACATGCTATAGAAAATACATTTTGATGAACAGATTGATTTTTCATTTAGGAGTGAGCTAGTAAATAAAATATGTTGTATAGGGTGGTCCAGATCTAATTATGCAGTGTGGTATTTGGCCAGCTTCTCATCCCGGCCAACACCCCCAGGCCGCCAGATGGAGCCCTCCCTGCAGTATGGAGGTGCCCCGAAGACCAGCAGGGAGTCATGGACTTTGTAGTTTTTATCCTCAGCCCTGCTGGATACCACAGGGGCCACAAGAGGGAGCTGCAGGGACGACCGAAGATTCCTTTGTGCCCTATAACCCGGAAGTGCATCAGAGGAAGAGCAACGTGCTTCCGGGGTGAAGAAAAAGGACTTATGCCTGACCCGGAAGTGATAGTGAATCACGTGGACTGGGGATTGGGAACACTTCTGGGTCAGGGAGAATAAAAGGACTGGGAGAGCTCCCAGACGGCAAGCTGAGCTGGGTGGAAGGGTGGCAACGCGTCTGGGAGTTGGAGGATTGTTTATTGTATTTATTATTGTTGATTTATGAGTATAGTGGAGGAGAGGGTGCTTTGTGCACTGTGGCGATTTAATAAAGTCATCGTTTGGACTTTTACCTGATGTCTGGAGTCATGGACAGGGGTTCAAGGGAGCGATAGCGCCCCCAGTCTGTCACAGCAGATACAGATTTGATTAATGCGGGGACAATTCCAGTTCAGCACAAAGACGATTTTTCATGTCGTCAGTTCGCACACTTCTCGATGGTCTGGGATTTTTCGGGTGATTTTCTATGTAATAAACTTAATAAGTTATAGCAGCGTTTCTCAGCTTTTAAGTATTTGCGACCGAGTTTTCATAACAGTTTTAATCGCGCCCCCCCTAACATTTTTTTGAAATGTAGATGCATATTTTATTATACCTACTTAACTTTTATCGACATTTATCTAACTCTATAATTATTGTTCTAGTATCAGAATGTAGTTTAAGTTAATTTGTTTTGGTTTCAACAGATGTTTTTTTCATATTTTTGATTCTTGTTTTCTTTTTTTCACATATTCGCGCCCCCCTTTTTGTTACTTCGCGCCCCCCTAGGGAGGCCTGCCCCACAGGTTGAGAACCATTGAGTTATAGCGTAATGAAAATTGCATAATTAGATCTGGACCACCCTATACAATTCTATAGAATTATGAAAAACTGGACACTAATGTAGAGAATTAAGAAAAAGACTTCCTAGTTCAAATACCAAATCATGAGACAGAATTTATAATTAACTGAAGGACAGATATAATGGAAATGGCTGAATTAATAAGCTGTTTTGGATACCTGAGATTCTCGTTGAAATCTTCATTGGCAGAGTTGTCGAGCTGCTCCAGCACCTGTCAGTACTGCAAAAGTTAGCTGCTTTAGATTATTTAAGTGGCAAATCTCCAGTGTCCTGGAAACTAACATTGAGAATATACCATAACTAATAAATACCCATTTTCATTTTAATTGTTATGTGCTTTCCTTTATACTTTATTGTTTTTGATACTAACACATGTCCATCATGTACATCATCTCAGGGAATTTAACAGGTATGTAAATGTTTTTCTGTTTTTCTTCACCTTAATCCCCAGATTAACTCCGGATCTTAAAATCCAACATGTTAGCTGCCCCACCACACAGCCTGCCATGTTCTGACTAAGATATTTTTAAATTACTATTGTGCAGATCTGCAGATCAAACGTCAGCTGCTGTGAAGCTGCATACCCCATAGCAGTAGCTAGTTAGATTTTTTTCATAATGAATGATGTCAGCTGCTCATTAGAGATCTGTGCTTAAAATACACATGCTGTGAAATTCATTCATTCATTTCCCTAACCTGCTATATCCTGAGAAGGGTCACGGGGAAGCTAGAGTCTATACCAGCAAGTGTAGGGTGTCAGGCCATTGCAGGATGAATGTGCAGACCTGTACTCAATTACATACACATAGTACACTAGGGCCAAATTAGTATTGCAAGTCCACGTAACCTGCATGTCTTTGAACCAGTGTAGCCAGAGGAAACCTATGCAGTCCAACTTCTTATGCAATATTCAGCCAAACACTGACGTCTGGGGCTACTAACGGGTTTGAAGCCATAACTGTCCTGGTTTAAATCACAGAGAAGGCCCACAGTAACTTGACAGCTGGAGAAACTGATATTCATAGATGCCCACTTGACTGAAAAAACCTGGGTTCAGAATTTTTAAATTAGTTACAGTCAACTATGAATGCAGCTCCATAGCAAAGACCACTGCTGTTTAGTAAAAAATTAGTGCATGGTCACTTGGGAAGGCTTACTTCTCGGCTAATATCAGTTTCTGGGCAGCACTGTAACATAGTGGTTACCACTACTACCTTACAGCTGCAGAAACACCAGGATGTAAATCCCATTCCAGCTTCTGTCCTTGTAGAACTGACATGTCTTCTCCATATCTGTGTCTTTGCTCAGGCTATTCTGGATTTCCTTCCACATCCTACTGTGATTTCAGAAAGTATTCAGACCCCATTAGTTTCTGTGCAATTTATTGTGTTTTAGACTTCATTTCAAATGGATACATTTTCTATTCTTGACCATCCGTCTACTCTCATAACTCATAATGACAAACTGAAAACATGTTTTCAGAAAGGTTTGCAAATGTATTAGAAGTCAAAGCCTGAAATCTCTCATTCAATTAAATATTCAGACCCTTAATTCTTTATTTTGTAGAAGACCCTTTGGTGGCAATTACAGCTCTCAGTCTTCTTGGGTAAGTCTCTACAAGTCTCTACTTTAGAACTGCAGAGAACCAACTTAAACTTCTTATTCCAGGTTTCTCTTTAATACTGGATGGGTTTCATCTGAAATGATCACAAGTGGAAAAAGTAGGAGAGGACTTGAGATTTATGTGAATAACCAATGGTAAAAGAGTAAGCACATTACAATTAAAACTGAATGTGTGATCTAGACATTGGAATGCTGACTGAATTTGTCTATGTTACTGCCCAGAAAGATAACTTACCTCATCCTGACCAACTTGGCAACAGAAATGATTCACTCTGTTGCAGAATGATGAATCATTCTGACTGTAGAATGCTGTCTGCTTACCCATCCCCACCACGTGCCATGCTACAGTTCAGCTGTGGGGCACCGAGTAGTCATACCGAGGATAAACTACAGTAAGGTGAGTGAGAGAGACACTGACAAGGTGTTACAAAGATAAAGTTTTTTTAAGTATAACTAGATGATATCAAAATGTCAGTTCTTTACAAAAGCTGAATGGACCATCAAAGACTTTTGGAGTCCGTAAAAACAATAACAACCCAGCAACCCATTCTTTCTCTTTTTCATCTTCCAGGTTATCCAAAGGACCCAAAGACATTTTAAAAGGAAAAAAAAAAACTGAAATCATACCCATGCCCTATCTCACCATATTATCCCCACTTCTCAATGCCCTAGGAGATCATCAAAAGTGTATGCACCCACTTTTATTGTTACTTAAGGCTGTGCAGGAGTGCCATTGTGTATTGAACACTAGAGACAGACATTTTCTGAAATGAAAACGCCCTCTGACGCTCCTCTTCCCTTAATTATACGCCCTTGAAATCCCATCCACCAATCCCAATGGACACCTGACTTTTCTCCCTCTAATTACTAAGTGTGCCTTATCTATACTGCTGTGCACACTGTAACCTGGAAGGATTCTGCGACCCACACTCATGTGCACGTGATTCATCATGGATGCTCCAATTCTCGATTACCCTCTTGTAAGTAATAACTTTCTATCTATTGCTCAAACCTTTTCTCACTCTGAAACATCTTTGCTGATTTTAATCCTTTCCCTAGCAGCTTGGTACCACGTGCCTGGATGCTTCTTCAGGTGCACTCACATTGCACACTGCAAGACCCTCATTGCTCTAACACAGACGAGAACATCCATGCAGCTTCCTTACTGTTTCCTACTCTCTTGTTGGCACCACTTGAACACGCTCCACATAAGTGCCATACTGTACTGTATAGCTATTTAAACTTCAAAGTAAATTCTATAAACAGTTACACACACACTTTATAAACTCAAGCAAACAGTGTCATCATAGTGTGATTACCATATGGTGGTGACTTCAACTGGTGGAACAAACTTCAATCAGCATGCTCCACTTCTGGACACAACAAACTAGACCTTAAGAGTGGTGTTTGGGGGTGGCAAGTGGGGAGACTGCCGCCATGCCCCTCGCCTAAGGGGGCCCTGCTTTTGAGGTCCGCGTGTCCCATTTGAGCGGATTTGTCAAGTTATATTCTCCAGTATATATATATATTTGAGATGCTTCTAAAAGGAACCCTTTTAAAATTCCTCTTCAAGGTCAAATTCCATAAATGTATGTCTTTGACAACATTCCATAGTTCAAATATTAATGCACAAAAACATGTATCACTAATGATAACCGGTTGACATGACAACAATGTGAGTTATGACTATGACGTCCTTCACATCGAGACTCAGAGTATACTTTTCTAGAAGAGGCCCTGCTAATTTCCGCATGACACCACATCGCATTTCGGTATTGGTATTGTCATGAATTATGAATTTCACTTTTTTAATAGATAATATCGTTATATTTTGATTAAGTCCACATGCTATCTTGCAAAAATTATGCTGAATACTGTAATGAGAAAATCTGGTGTATGTTAACATTATTTTTATTAAATTTGCGCACAAGTTTGTACAGATCACACATAAACCGGTACCAGGGTTTGACGTAACTGGCCCCACGTGGGGTTGGTCAGCCCTTGGCCCAGCCTAAGTTTGCCTCTGCTGGACCTGCACTATTCAAATGTATTTTAATATTAAACCTGTAAGTCTGGCCTCATCTTATTACAACCTACAAGCTTGTTAATGACAGCAACAGCTCTCTGTTATCTAAGCCAAAAGACCAAACGTGTCTTCAAGTGGGTTGTTGTTTATAATAATATTTATATTATTCTTGAGCTTCTGTAAATTTTTAATTTCCCCTTGTGGACAAACAAAGTATTATAAAATCTAATTCAAGTTCAATTAAATTGGATGAGAGGCATTTATAAACTATTAACTTCAGGCCTCTCTTCAGATGTTCTATGGGGTTTAAGTCTGGGCTTTGGCTGGGCCACTCAAGGACAGTCAGAGATTTGTCCCAAAGACACTCCACTGTTGTCTTGGCTGTATGCATCAAGTCATTGCCATGCTGAACAGTGAACTGTCCCCCCAGTCTAAGGTGATGTGCACTCTGGAGGAGGTTTTCTTCAAGGACCTCACTTTTGAAGGTCTGTTAGAGTGACCATTGGGTTCTTGGTCACTTTACTGACCAGATCCTTTCTTGACCAGTTACTCATTTTGGTGAGACGGCCAACTCTAAGAAAAGTCTTGGTGGTGCCACATTTCTTCCATTTCTCAATTATTGAAGTCATTATGATCCTGGGAACACTCAGAACTTTAGAAATGTTTTGATACCCTTGCCCTGATCTATGTTTCACCACAATTGTATTGTGAGGGTCTACAGAGAGTTCTTGACTTACAGAGTTTATGACTTATTTTTTGTTCTGACATAAAGTGTGAATTGTGGGACCATCAATACACAGGTGAGTGCTATACTAAACAATGTCCAATAGGTTAAAGTTATCATAGGTGAACTCCAATCAATGGTAACTAAAACTAACAGGATGCACCTGAGCACATTTTAAAGTGACACAGCAAAGGATCTGAATACGTTTATGAGAGATTTCAATTTTTGGGTTTTAATAAATTTGCAGACCTTTCAGACAACCTTTTTACTTTGCCATTATGGGTTAATAAATGTAGATTGATTGGCAAATGTATCCATTTAAAATTAAACCTACAACATATACAACGCATACAGTATGAGTAAGTGAAGGAGAGTGCATGAAGATGCTTTGAGATTCCATCCTGGGTTGGTCCCAGGGCTGGATTTTCCTATAGGCTAACTAGGCTTCAGCCTAGGGCCTCAAGATCAAGAGGGGCCTACATTCAAATTGTTAGCAATTTGAACAAACTTAAAAATGGGAGGTGAAAGGGCCTCATAAGTGGAATAGCCTAGGGCCTCTTTTCATCTAAATCCGGCCCTGGTTGGTCCCTTCATTATACCTGATGGTTCTGCCCTGGATGAATAAGGTGTAAAATAGGCAAAAGGTAGGGTGAGATGAAATATTAGTTTTAATTCTTATTTTGATTTGGTGTGCCCCAGCATGTTAAATAATACGTACCATACATTCATCCATATATCCATTTTCTGAACCCACTTTTTCAGTTATTGGGTTGTGGTAGTCTATGCTAGCGGTAGTTGCTGTAAGTCCAATCCAACATAAAACATTAGTCTGTCAAAAAACACAGACACATGCGCTGAATCACCAATTTACCTATGATGTCAATCTTTTGAATGTGAAGAATAACTCGACAGGAGAACAAGCTGACTTTACACAGAGGAAGTCGTTGCTGTCCTAAAGTTGAAATGTTCACAAGTATACCCCCATACACCTCCCAAAATATTAATATTTTCACACATTCAATATCTTGTGAGTCATAAAACACTTTATTTTACAGTTTGAGAAAAATCGAGGTCTCGTAATATTTCTGAAACTCTGCTAAACAAACCGAGTTGGTGTTGTTTGCTCCTCTCTTACCTACTAGTGCGCCGAACCCGTGTCTTTCAAACGGCCCGCCGGCACGGGCCCCGCCTCCTAAATGCTGCCTCGGGAACGCGCGTGCTCGGTCACGTTGACAGGGTCTAGTCGAGCTGAGCCTCTCAGCGGAGCGCGTGAGTCGCGCTCTAAAGGACAGCGGGTAGGCAGAGTTCGCGTTTTTCCCACTGTTCGAGGGTCCACCGAAGATTTCTGTCAGTCTCCTTCTGTTTTCCATTTATCGGGCCTTCGGTCATGGAGATTTCACGATCGGATTAACAAGGCTGCAGTTTTGAGGCAGAATGAGCGCGAATGTACCGGGCTCGGGCTCGGTGCCCTGCCGCTTCGCACACTATTTCGTGATCTGCGGCATAGACACTGAGACTGGACTGGAGCCGGACGAGCTAGCAGGTAAACGCCGAGTTCAGTGGGGTCAGGTTAGCAGGGGGGGGCTCTTTTTTGAGACCGTTTCATATATTGTATATTTTATTGTTTTTTTTCAATTTATTGTTTGTTGTTCATAAGAATGCAACGTTCAAAAACGATAACAAGCTGACCTGAAGCTGATATTCCTACTTAGTCGTGATTTGTGTGCGATTGGTTTCTTGGCAGCTTTTGCTGTTTTTTGTCCTGTTTTTTGTTTATGCTGCGGTTTCTGAATCACTTGACTCTGCGGATGCAAGAAATACGCGCGCTGCTTGAATAATTAATTTTAAGAGTTTATTGGGATCTGTAAACCTGCAAGTAGGGAACACGGTTTCAAAACAGCGGAGGGGCTGGTGTCGGCTTGGAATCGGCTGACGAGTGGACCTTGAGCTTGGTGATCGCGGGCTTGAATGAAGTGGGACAGCGCTCGGGTGCAGCTTCTTCTACAGACTTTGGCACCACAAAATCCGGCGTACTCAGTCCAAACTTTACGTACAGGTGCAAAACATTCAATTTTGTATCACGCTGCGCAAATTAAGTTAAAACATATCTGTGTTCAATTACTGTATACTCATATACATCTGTATTGATGATTCTTTTCGTAAGATCGTAGTTCTGTGTCATTTTTGATAGGATTTCGATGTAATATACGGTATTCAGTGAGGTGATGTAATGCACGTAAGGTTTCCGTGAACTGATGTGCAATATGTGTTATTCTGTGTAAGTACCTGATGGATTCTCAAAAAAATGTTATCGCAAAACGTCAACCATCTATCTATTTATTTATTTAAATAATGTGTATATCTGAGGTGTACAGAATTATTTTGTATACGTAATATGTAGCGAGCCAGATGGCGTTTATAGATTAGCACAGTACTGCTGGTTTTTATACAGTAATTTTCCAAGATGTACAGTCAATGGAAGCAAACCTAGCATTTATAGTATTTACATTTATTTATGGGGCTGTTAGAATTCGGATTTTTTCTGAAATGGTGTGTACTCCAAGCTTTTAAGTTAGCAAGCCATTTGTCTTTCTTTCAGACGTTTTTGTTCTTCAATGTATATTTCAAAGTGTGAGTATTCATATACTGCACAGTACTTGTATTTATATCTGAATCTGAGTATGTTTTCTTGTGTCCGTTCATACTTGTGTCAGATGCTCTGTAACTGGTTGTCACAGCCTAGTTTTATGTATTTTAGGTAATATGAGACTCCAGTCAAGAACGTTAAACTGCTTTAAAGTTGTGTCTCAGGCCGCCTTTGTTTTTCTTTTTCAGTAAAGAAATATTCTTTACTTATTTTATACTTTTAAGGCAGTAATTTATTTCCTTGGGATGTTTCCTTGTATTGTTATGTAGTGCATTTTATAAAATGACATTTATATATGTCTATTTTGTTCATTGTTTATGTTAACACTGTTGATTATTTAGTTGCTTTATGTTTAAGCATCTTTTATTATGTGGGTGGTCCCCCAAGAGACACAACAGCCTGCCCTTTACCATCATGGGACTGTCGTCGCCCTATAAAGCCTGGGATAACCCACAGCGCCTTGCGGTTCATTGTGAATTCGCTCATGGTGCAGTGAATTTCACCTGTGATTATTCTTGTTCTTTTGTGATTTCGGGATTTTTCAATCTTTTGCTGTGTTTTTTGACTTCATCTGTTGGATTTCGCATTGAGACTGAGATTGTTTGTTTTCAAGGCATTTCCTCCCGTGCCATTTGCATTGTGGTCCTTGGAGCTTGTTTTGTGTTAGAGTATTTCTGTAAAATAAATCATTTTATAAATCTTCTTCATTATCTTTTTTTTTGTGACTGGCCAGTGTAGATAGTTTACCCACCTAGTGGGCATTTTGAGCACTTATTTTGATTTCTGAGTTTCAGGACTCTTTAGCTCAGGAGGAGTCAACTCTGGTCTTGGAGGTTCACAGTGGCTGCAGGTATTTGCTTTAACCAAATTTTTAAATTAGAACTAATTTATTTATTATTAAAGCAATATATTTATTCGGGCTCGGTTTTATTTACGTCGTTTGATAGGATTTGGAACCCTTTATTGCCAAATTTAGCTTTAAATTGCTGCATTTTAGGATTTAGTTATTGCCTGTTTCTTAACCAGCCATCAGTTAATCATGAGGTAAAAATGACAAAGGGACCGCCAGCTCTGCAGCTAAAGTGATTCCATCTACACGATGATTCCATCTTCACGCACCCGAGTTAATACAATGTTTTGAAATAAATGAAAGAGAGGGGAAGGACCAAGAGGTACAAATCTGTTCTAGAGCACAAAATATATGAATAATGATCTCAGAAAAAAAAAAAAATCTACAAGTTGAGAAAGATTTACCATGGAGGAATTGAAGCTCTAGCAAGCCATAAAATTAAATATCAAGCTTTATTATCTTCTAGGCTTGGCTTCTAAATAAGCCTATGTCACATTAGATACTTTTTTCCACTGCTTTTCATTCATAACTTTCAATTATATAAACTAGCCAGTCAGAGGCAGTCGGCTGTGCCCTCCCATGAAGATAATTGTGATATACCCAACAAATGACAAAAACTAGTCTGAGTCTAACTTTGATAAAATCAAACCTGTTTGATTTTCTAGTTAGTTGGAGGGGCTTGCTCTGTATGCAGGAGAGTTGACAACCAATAGAGTGTTCAGCTGGAAGTACAATGCATGGAATGTAGCGACAAGGAATAAAAAACACATATTTTGAACCTCATAATGGAAGAAAAGCTCACCTGCCTGATGCCTTGTGTTTTATGTACAAAACAGAATGGAAAAAAAGAAAAAGGAACCAAAACTGAGGCTGAACGCTCCATAGCTATTAACCCTTCACCTAGTTCCGTCGAGCAGCATGCGGACTGTGAACCTCATAACAGAAGAGAAGCTAATCTACACTATATTGCAAAAAGTATTGGGACGCCTGCCTTTACACACACATGAACTTTAATGACATCCCGTTCTTAATATACTGTATAAGCTTTAATATGGAGTTGGCCCACCCTTTGCAGCTATAACAGCTTCAACTCTTCTGGGAAGGCTTTCCAGACTTTTTTGACCATTTGTGACCATTCTTCCAGGAGACCATTTGTGAGGTCAGGTGCTGATGTTGGACTAGAAGGCCTGGCTCGCATTCTCCGCTCTAATTCATCCCAAAGATGTTCTGTCTGATTGAGGTCAGGGCTTTGTGCTGGCCAGTCAAGTTCCTCCAAACCAAACTCGCTCATCCATTTCTTTATAGACCTTGCTTTGTGCACTGTTGCGCAGTCATGTTGCCATCCCCAAACTGTTCTCACAAAGTTGGGAGTATGAAATTGTCCAAAATGGCTTCATATACTGAAGCATTAAGAGTTCATTTTACTAGAACTAAGGGGCCAATCCCAACCCCTGAAAAACAACCCCTCACTGTATCCACCAAACTTTACACTTGGCACAATGCAGTCAGGCAAGTACTGCCAAACCCAGACTCGTCCATCGGATTGCGTGATTCGTCACTCCAGAGGACACATCTGCACTGCTCTAGTGGCAGTGTGCTTTAACGACTGCATCTGACACTTTACATCGCACTTGGTGATGTAAGGCTTGAGTGCAGCTGCTCGGCCATGGAAACCCACTCCATGAAGCTCTCTACGCACTGTTCCTGAGCTTTTGGAGGTCTGTAGCTATTGACCCTGCAGTGAGCTGGCGACTTCTGCACACTATGCGCCTCAGCATGCGCTGTTTCCGCTCCGTAATTTTACATGGTCTACTACTTCGTGGCTGAGTTGCTGTTGTTCCCAGTTGCTTCAACTTTGTTATAATACCAGTAACAGCTGACCATGGAATATTTAGTAGTGAGGTAATTTCACGAATGGACTTATTGCACAGGTGGCATCCTATCATGGTACCACGCTTTAATTCACTGAGCTCCTGAGAGCGACCCATTCTTTCACAAATGTTTGTAGAAGCAGTCTGCATGCCCGTGTGCTTGATTTTACACCTGTGGCCATGAAAGTGACTGGATCACCTGAACTCAATGATTTGGAGGGGTGTCCCAATACTTTTGGCAATATAGTTATGTGATGTCTAGTATTTTATATACCTTAACAGAATGGAAAAAAGAAAATAAAAGGGCAGAGATTGCTGTTGAACTCACTGCAACTGTTAATCCCTCATACAGTGCCAGCTATGTCAGGCAACCTGCTATTGGCTGTCAGAAAAGGGGTGACTACCACTGCGCTACAAGATTAGAGCTTAGATGGTAAATGTGACATGGGCTACAATTTTCGCTTGTGTAATTTGACATGCCCATGACAAAAAGTCGTGTAATGTAACATCAAGTGTACAAAGCTCATTTGAATGAAAACCTGCAGCCACTGTAGCACTCCAGGACCTCAGCTCTAGCTCATAACAGCATTTCACGATGGTCGATGCTGTTAGCAGTGCTATATAAAATAATAATTGATAGATTGAAAAATTAATTGTATTGTAAGATAAAACAAAATGCACCCAATACCTTGTAATTTAGTGCTGATATAATTATAGTTAGAGTTTAGATATTTTAGATTTTGTAAAGAAATTTTTGTATCAAGGTTATCCGTGTTCAGATTAAATTCACCAAAGATATTCTTTTAAATGTCTTTCTTTAGACTCACCAGTCTGCCTTTAACTTTTTTTTCCTTTGTTGTAATTGGTGTGAAGACTTTCATCTTCTCTAACATGATGTTAACACTTATGATAATTTATTGTTAATTTTATTATTTATTTCGCCTTTATCCAAGGTGACTTACAAAGCAAGTTAAACACATGCAAGACTGAATTTGCAAACATCAAAAATAATAAAGAATAAGATAAAACTGAGCACAAGGGAATTAGAATTACATAATTATACGTGAAGTTCAAATACTACAAAAGTCCGTGTCCTAAACTCTTTGTCATTTCAGCAGCAGCTACCCTGTGGGAGAGAAACTAAGCAGTTCAAAAATATTTAATAGTATTTTCAAAATAATAAAATAACAATGCTTGCTTTTTTGCTTTAATGCTGTAACTTTTTTGGAGGTTGGGGGATCAGTGTTCTTTGTTGTACATTAGCATGTACATGTGAAAAGAAGTGCCATGCATTGTTCTTAAGTGTTTCTTTCATCTATTGTTTAAGTTATCAGTCTGCAGACTATTCCATCAGCATTAGGTTGTAATCCCTTAGCATGAAGTGCATCTTGCACAATAACATTTTCTACCAAACCACATACCACCAAACTGTGTGGTTTATTGTTTGCTTTGTGACCTACCTGCCTTTGTGTGGACAGGTGTGCATCAGCTTTGTAGGATTTCCAGACTAGCAATGAGACTTAGAGAATAAGGAGCTGAACTTTAAACTGTGAGCTTATTGTGAGGTTGCCATTACCTGTACTTAAATTGTTAAGATATTAACATTTTATATGTTATTAAATAATGGCAGCGTAATGGAGTATGGATTGCATCTTTGTGTGTTGTTCACTTCTTAACCATGATGTATTAAATGAAGATTCATTCATTTCTCCGACTTGCTTTTTCATCGATTCTTGATTTTGTTTATGTGAATTGCTTTTCCATTGTCCATTTTTCAATTTCTGAGCCTGCCATTTCAAATACTGAATAATATGGAGTAAAGAGAACAAGGTAGCAACTAGGCCAGGATGGAAATGCAGCCAATGTAGAATTGTCAGTCAGCCTAACAGTTGAGCGTTTGATTCTTAAAGGAAGCAGAAATAACCCTGAGGGTGCAGTCTCTACTGTATATCGATGGTGCTATATCAATGTTTTCTTGTAGTTGTATAATATCAAAAAGGCAAGTTTACAGGGAGATATGTCATGGGGGACTTTAATTATCCAATTATTAACTTGGATAATCTTGCAGATGGAGGAGCACAAGAGTTTTTAGAAGTAATCAGTAACTGTTGTTTAAAGCAGTATGTTAAAGCACCAACATGGGGTAAAGCTTGTCTGGATTTAGTATTTTGTAATAATCAAGACAGAACTGAGGGTGTAGAAGTGATTGAACCACTAGGGTCAAGTGACCATAATATAATATAATTCTCAGTATTTTGTAAGAGTGCAGATGCAAAGACTAAAATTGTTAAGTTGAACTTTGGTAGGGCAAATTTTGACCAGATGCGACAATGTCTAAGTAGGATACACTGGGATAAGCTTTTAAGTGTGGAGACAGTCGAAGAGCAATGGAACAGGTTTAAAATGTTGTACATGTTATGAAGGACAGATACATACCTAAATTGAAATTAATAGGATATTAAAAAAAAAACTCCACAAATTTAAAAAAGAAGCTGCAAAGGAAAAAACTGCTTTAAAAGGCATATAAGACTGACTGGAAAGTGAATTGTAGAACATATGAGAACATGATGGCAACTATTAAGAAGGATATCAGGGAGGCTAAAAGACAGTTGGAGAGGAATATAGCAGATAAGGCAAAAGAAGACCCTCAGTATTTTAGTAGTAAAAAAACAGTTGGCTAGGAGGTCAAGTGTATAAGAAATACAGTAGTAAAGGGGAATTAAAAGATACAGACAATAAAACAGTGGATGTCCTAAACTTACATTTTTCTGAGGTGTTCACAAATGAGCAAGTGGATAACCTCCAGAGGTAAACGGGACAACTAAGGAGGTATTGAGGGGTTTAGAAATTGTAGAGGGAGAAGTGCTGCTCAGATTAAATAGGCTGAAATCAAACAAATCACCAGGCCCAGATGATATTTACCTTCTTAAGGAGGCTTGTGAGTACATACATATATAAACCTTTGACACACATTTTTAGGAAGTCACTGCACACTGGATCATCCCATTATATAAAAAGGGTGACAGGGCAGATCCAAGCAACTATAGGCCAGCAAGCTTAACATGCATCACAGGAAAATTAATAGAAGGAATTATTAAGGATAAGATTGAGCAACACCTGGCAAGGACAGGAGTTTTTCTTAACAATCAGCATGGGTTTAGAAGAGGGATGTTGTGTTTTACTAACATGCTGGAATTCTGTGAGGAGGCAACAAAACGATATGATCAAAGTGGAATTAATGATATTTATCTCGACTTTCAGAAAGCATTTGATAAGGTGCCACATGAGAGGTTGGGCATCAAATTAAAAGAAGTGGGAGTTCATGGTGATGTTTTTAGATGGGTGCAGAATTGGCTCAGACACAGGAAGCAGAGGATGATGGTGCGAGGAACCTCATCAGAATTGGCTAATGTTAAAAGCGGTGTTCCACAGGGGTCAGTGCTAGGTCCGCTGCTATTTTTAATATATATAAATGATTTACATAGGAATATAAGTAACAAGCTGGTTACGTTTGCAGATGATACCAAGATAGGTGAATTAGCAGATAATTTTGAATCCGTTATATCATTACAGAGGGACTTGGATAGCATACAGGCTTGGGCAGATATGTGGAAGATGAAATTCAATGTCAGTAAATGTAAAGTATTACACATAGGAAGTAAAAATGTTAGGTTTGAATACACAATGGGCGGTCGGAAAATCAAGTATACACCTTATGAGAAGGATTTAGGAGTCATAGTGAACTCAATGCTATCAACTTCCAACAGAATGTTAGGTTATATAGCACGATGTGTGGAGTACAAGTCCAAGGAGATTCTGCTCAACTTTTATAATGCACTGGTGAATACTGTGGAGTACTGTGTGCAGGTTTAGTCTCCAGACTACAAAAAGGACATAGCAGCATTAGAAAAGGTCCAGAGAAGAGGCGGATTCCAGGGCTACAGGGGTTGAATTATGCATAAAGATTAAAAGAGCTGAGTCTATAGAGTTTAAGCAAAAGAAGTTTAAGAGGTGATATGATTGAAGTGTTTAAAATTATTACTGTGAATTAGTCCAGTGGATCGAGACTGTTATTTTAAAATGAGTTCTTCAAGAACACGGGGACACAGTTGGAAACTCAAAGGTAAATTTTGCACTAACATTAGGAAGTTATTCTTTACACAAAGAATGATAGACACTTGGAATAAGCTACCAAGTAATGTGGTAGACGGTAAGACTTTAGGGACTTTCAAAATTCGACTTGATGTTTTTTTGGAGGGAATAAGTGGGTAGTACTGGTGAGCTTTGTTGGGCTGAATAGCCTGTTCTCGTCTGGATTGTTCTAATGTACTCCATCCAATGGTACTGGGAATTGCATCAAGATTCAAATACTGTGAGGTGGCAATACTACAATACATTGCACGCCAATGTCATTCTAATATATATTAAATGTTCTTTTAAAGTCCAAAATGTGTTCCATGGAAACCATTTTTTACTTTTAAGAATAATGTTTGTGAGAACAGGTGATTTGACTCAACAGTCTATTCACTTTTCTTATTCATTTCTTCATCTTCTCAAATATGAGGCCAGTTTTAAACATTGTGGGTCTTGGTCTGCATTGCTGTAATTTAATTCAAGCAATTGTGCATAATTCTTTAATGGTAATGTTTTTCTCCCTTCCTCCATCTAATGTTCTGCGCCCACATTTTCTGCTGCAGAGTTAACAGGATCCTGGATTCTGTGTCGTCAGCATTAGGTCCAAGGCACAAGCCAATCTTGGATTGACCGCCAGTTCAATGGAAGGAACTTTTACTGTGATAATTTGTACAGTGCCGATTTATTAGATATACATGGTAGTATAATGTGCACATCTCTGGGATAATTAGAGTTTCAGCAGAAAAAAACACATTTAAACAGAGAGAATCTGCAGACTCCAACAATGTTCCACAAGTTGCAATTTGCCATATTCAGAATTAACTTCATCATGATGGATTGTTGTCTTGTAGTTGTATAAAATACAAGTCTATAGAGAAGTTTTTGGCAGAGTGTCAGCTGGCAAGATTAAGTGTCACATATTCAAAGGTTTGAGTGACATCATGTATCTGTCTTAATGAGTAGTAAAACATTTATGTTTTTCAAGTTCAGATCTCCACGTATGTCTGTACAAAGGTAAAAGTACAAAGGCTATGTTCATATAATATGGTCACCTGGCAGTTTCATTCATTCTTTAATTAACAGAAATGTTTGGGATACAGCTTGTTTTGTTAATTTCTTTAAATTCATTTGATGCATGCATATTTTTCTGTTCTAAATTTAAATTTCATAAACCTGACACAATCAGGTTTGTAGACTTCATTTCAAAGCCAAAAATCTCCCCCATACTACATTGACATTTCTGATTGAAAAATCTGAGATTCATTCTTTTTTTAATCTTTTATTTCTTATCCCATTCCAAATTGTTGCCATGGATATATTTGTTCATATGCTAATTAATATACTCTTCAAAAAACGTTATTTTATCATGGATTTATTGTAATACTTGGCATATGTTTAAATGTTCATTGTTTCAGTGAGCTTGAAGTTCTGAATATAGAGAAAAAATACCTTAATTACAGGATTATGATTTATTTTGCTAACTCTATAATTTGCTAGCTTACCTATACGGAATTGCATCATCTATGCCTACTTTTTATATTAATTAGCAAGAGGCTTCTTCATATGATTGACTGAAATGCGACTCTGTTTGAACAGTAGTTTAAAAAACATGACCATGTCTTGTAAGGCCAGAAAGTACAAAAAGCCCAAATCAGATATATACTGTTATAAGAATTTATTGGTATATTATTGGGTTGAGATGGTGTTAAAAATACACATTTGAAGTTTCTCAAATCTAAAAATTGTGTACATATGAACACATAGATGTTTAAAAAACTGCCATTTCTTCTCTTTATACTGTAAAAACTATTCAAGTAAACTTTAATTGTTGCAGTCATCACAAATGTTTTTGGGGCATTCTTATTCTCAATAGTCAGTCAGTGTTTTATAGCAGTTTATGTGACTTATGATATGAGGAGAATGGGTTTGACCCCAAAGAATGCCCATTACTTTGGAGAATGGAGAAAAAATAGAGGTCAACAGCTAACCTTGGTAAATCTGGAAAATGGCCATTAAGCTGGTGATGATGTGTACATGTGTATATTAAAACACTTTTACTGTCCTGAGCTTGTACATCATCATCTGTAGTTGTGTCACCCAAATGTATATTAATAATTTCTTCCTAGAACCCTGTTAAGTCTTATGTATTGTGGTGATGATTGTAATGAGACAGAGTCTCTGGATTTATTGTGAGTGACAAAAAGATCGTGATATAAGATAATAACATGTTCCAGAAACATAGTCAGTGCCAGGCAAAGTCAAAAGGAGATCAAAAATATATGGAGCAATCAAAGCGCTTGGGCAAATCAAAAATAAAGTAGAACGAAACTGAAACAAACCAAGCACTTGGCCTGAACTGACTCTAACTAACACTAGAGATTGTGGTTGATTTTTTTATTTAGGACAATCTCAACTCAATCCACAGCCATATTTATACCAGAGGTTCTAGAGATGTTATAGATATGACAGCTGTGGTCACGTGTCATATTATTTGTGCCATGTAAATAGCAAATGGGAAAAACTAAAATAAGTACATATCATTCCCAAGTTTTTTAACATTAAAACCTATGGAAAATAATGTGTACTATGACATTCCTCTCTGAATTTTAAATGAATTTTCCACCTCTTACTATAATAATGTATGTTAGTTTATGGGTGGAACATCAAAAAGGTGATACATTAGTCCACTCATCTCACTAGGTTCGCTTTAAGCTTAGTTGTCTAAATATCTCTACAGCTGGTTTATAAAATCTGCCTTGTTTTCTACTTTAATGACATGACTTTGTTTTATATTCAATATGCCTATCCTTTGCATAAAGAAATGCTTCATGGGTCCATGTTGAATGTGCTTTTCATGCAGAATTGTCATATTTCCCATTTGGATGAGCATAAAGACAGAGTGCTGCCTACTAGCAAGACACAAGCAGGTATACCTAACAGCGTAGTAGGCATGATCAGTGTGTTCACATGTAGGGGGTTTTGCTTTACACAAAATTAATTTTATTTTTTATTGTATTGTCTCTATTGAAGAATGGTACATTACAATGCATGGATGGTTAGATGGCAAGCAGAAAACATACATAACTTTTAAATAGTGGCAGTGTGGCAGACGACCAGGGACCCCACCGGGACACCTGGATCAGGGAAGGACCTAGAAAGGGGCAATATCTCCCCTGGGTGCAAGAGGGCAGCCCTCCTGATTTCCACTAAGGACCACGGTGGGGGAGGCTGGATGGTTCCTGAGCCCTGGAGAACAGCACTTCCGCCATACCAGAAAGTGCTGCCGCTCAAGGAACTGTGTACGCCTGGAGTGCTTCCGGGTGCAAGGGCAGCACTTCCGCCACACCAGGAAGTGCTGCCAGAAGACCATCACTGAGCACCTGGAGCACATCCGGGGCGTGATAAAAGGGGCCGCCTCACTCCCTTCGAGGAGCCGGAGTCGGGAAGAGGAAGACGGAGCTTGCGAGAGAGGAGTGGAGGCGGCCATAGAGAGACAAAGGACTGGAGGAGTCGTGTGTGAGTTGCTGGAACCTGTTGTAAATAGTGTGAAATAAACTGTGCGTTGTGGACATTGGTGTCGTGTCATGTCTGTGGCCGGGCTATCTGTTACAACAGAAAAAAACTATGCGTATTAAAATCATATGCTTATTGTCACTAAAGCCAGGCAGCACTGTATATGAGGAAAAAAAATTCACAGTGATAAGCTAGTAGAGGGAAGAAAAAATAAAAGGTTTGGTGGCCTGCGATCCTTTGGAAATGTTTAATGTGAAAGTCTAGTTAATAGACATATGCAGTCCTTGATGTAGTAAGTAAGTAAGATTTGTTTGTTACATTTATGAAGTGTTGAATGTAGTTCATTTTTGGGTGGTTTTGGATTTTTTTTACAGGTGGATAGATTTTGTCCCTTGTGATGTTTTGTGCACTATAGGCCATGATAAGTGCTATATAAAAAGTAAATTTATGTACTGTGCATTTATCTTGGTGATAGATTTATTTGCTCTTATTATCAATAATGTGTCTAAATCTTTATGAGACAAACAATACAATCTTTCTGTAAAGTAGCAAAGATTATTTTAGTTCTCTAAAGTTGATGCCTTTCAAAAGAAACCTTGGCTTTCATTATTTCAAACAGAAGCAAACGAGTATCGAAATCAAGCCAAAGAGGAGTTCAGAGCTTTTGGAATGGCATTGCGAGCTTGCCTCTTGGTGAGCCTTTGAACTATTACCAGTTAAATCTTAGTTTCTTCGTTTCAAATCTACTTTTTTAAGGCATCCGCTGAATGAATGCTTCCACATTGTATAGCTCTGTGCCAGATTTACTGTATAATGAGCATGGGTTGTTCACTAATTGCTTTACCTGGTGCTTCCTTTAGCTCAGCTGCAGGGAATCTTTGAATTATTGCCATCATTATTCAAATTAGAGCCCCATGGGGTGCTGCAGCTTGTGGGTAATCTGCCTGAAGATCTAAGTAGGGATGCGGGGTGATGTGTTGGAAAGCCTGTTTTTCAGAGCCAAATGAATAAAGAAGGAAAAGTTACTATTTGTAATGAAGGAAAAAGTAACCTTAAGTGTAGGAATACCATATTTTAAATTATATCTTTTGTTTATTCTATTTTGATAAGTTTTGTAGTGAGCTCTTTTGTTGTCAGTATACAATTAACAAAGGCTTTGTTCATGTTGAAAGCTTTAAGCCTCTAGAGAAACATTATTTCCCCATTCAAGCACAGGGATTAAACAAGTAGAAGACTGGCATGCATATACAATAGTCTTTGCTCTTTATAGTGTATGAGGTTATGTTTATGTATGAAAAACAGAATCAGTCTTTTTAAAAGATTGTAATTCATTTTCACCATATTCATAAGATTCTGTGTTTTAGTGGCAGGTCCATAAACTGCTAATCAGAGGCTATCTGATATTCCTAATTTGCTGTAATGTTTTAACAGCAGCTACTCTAGTCGTATAATGCATCTTGTTATGTACCATTCCTGAAGAGTAATGCTGAACTTTTCGGCTTTTCTTTGTTTAGGAAGGTCAAGTTTTGTCTCATCTCCTACAATCTAAGAATCATGTCATAATGGACGGCCATCATCTGTTTTTTTTCTAAATCCACTGCAGTGGTCCTGATGGACCTTCCCTTGTACCAGGAGATTTAGATCATGATTGGGGATGCTCAGTAGCCTGCTTAAATGGCTTGCTCAGTCCTCTATCCTGTCTGCAATATTGATTTATTGGGCCCTCATATTTTGCTCCTGTCTCTGTGTCCTGTCAGAAAATTGTTAGGTCAATTTGACAGCTTCCTTAAATGTTTTTCACAGCAATACATTTTCTGTCCTGTGCATAGAACTGCCAGTCATATTGGTGTTGCCAGGATCCTCACTGAAAATCCTGATTGTAAATGTGACCGCACTCTCCTTATTTTGAGCCAAGACTCTCACTATGATGCTTACCACTGCAGATGATGTTGCATGTGGCTTTCGGTACTTTGTTATGGCACCATCAGTAAGCAGTCATTTTACCTAGGACCTTTCAGCAACAAGTGAGACTTCAGTGATCCTCATCATTTCAGTGGTTTGAATGTTCTTTAACTTAATGATTCATTTTCTGTCAAGATAAATTAAACCTTTTAGGAAAAGTGGTCAGTTTTAAGGTTGGGTGGGTACAGTTGCTTTTATATAATCTGATGATTTTGTTTCTCAGCCCCAGGGAGCCACAGCCTGTGCCAGCAGCATTAGGCACAAACTGGAAAGCAACTCTGAGCCTTGAATCCAGGTTTTTATTCTCTCACTTGCTCATTCATTCACCTAGATTCCATTTAGAGCCACCAGTTAATCTACTGTGCAAGACTTAAGCATAAGGGAGAATACTGGTGCACCAGGACAAATCCACTTAAGCACAGGGAGGACTGCAAACTTCTAAGAGGAAGGGACTAGGCAAGGAGTCAGACCTTTGTCTCTGGAGTTGATGTGTGTCAGCACTAACCACTGAGCTGGATAATTCAAATGCAAGTGGTATTAAATCTAGGCTTCAAAGGGGGTGTCGTATAGTGCAAAATTTTGGACCCTGATATGACCAGTCTTTGACCTGAATTACAATTATTTGTATTGGTGGGGTAAGTGGGATTCTTGCACTTTACAATCCTTCTTAACTAGGAGGTCACATTGCTTAACTACAAACAAAAGGAATCAATTTATTAGCTCACTGAACAGTAACCATCATCCTGTGATGTGGACTGCAGAGCTAAAATACTCCTTTACGCATTGAACATCTGACCAAGTGATTTCTGTTTATTAATTTACTCCAGCATTGTTGTTCGATTCAGCATCATTAGTTACTTTAATGAGCTCTGAGGAAAGGCTAGATGTGTGTGCTAGCATTGTTATTTATGCCCTCTGTGAATATCAATTACAGGTTCTTTGACCCCAGAACTGATAGAGTGACAAAAAACATGAATTGAGGAATAAAGGGTCTTGTATAATCTTGATCGTGGTCATTAAATTCTCACTAAGTTACTAATACTAATTGATATGTTGTAGTGTGGCCCTGGTGGCATATCAGTGCAGTGGGTAGAGTAGCTGTCCTATCTGTGTACAGTGTGCATGTTCATCATGTGTCTGTGTGGATTTTTATTCATATCATCCTGTACATTTTTGGGAATATAGGAATTTCCTGTATCCCAATGTTGATGAAGTTAGTTTAATTAATTGGTCCAAATTTCCAAGGTAAAATTAAGGGTATCTTGAGATTGACTTTTGAACCCATCCAGGGTTGAAAAAGATAAAGAGAGCCCAATCATCCCAATCCCCACCACCACCCTGGCTAAGATGTGAGGCTTGAAAAGCTCCAGTGCTTTGTGATATTTAGGGTTATATTTATATAAAAAAGGAAGAAGTTCAAAAAGCCAATCAAAACTACTTAGGTGAACCTAAAACAAAATCAGAAAACTATAACCAAAGCTAAAAATAAGAGCAAATTTTCAAAAACCCAATGATTAAAATCAGTGACTTACAAAAATATTTAATGAGAATCTCACAGGGAAGCCAAACAGCCTGAGCAGGTGCTAATCTCTCAACATGGGTTTGGGGCATCCAAAGCCCTAAAATAAGCTGCAGGCTTCCACAACTGCAGGGTCAGGGTGGGACGGGGGATCCACTTGAGTTCAACATATATAAAAAAACAAGGAAAATAAGAAGACAAGTAACAAGCTAACTTCAAATACTTAACAATTACAAAATAATACAAAAAAAACGTCATTTAGAAGCAATATTCAGGGGTGACCCCCCAACAACAGAAAAACTAAATAGCCTAGAATATCAAAAATGCTCTGATGAATTTGATTGAAATTTGGTGATGTTATAGAAAAAAGAAAATTAGTTGGCACTCATTTTATTTCTTGATATTTGTCAACGATAATGTTGTAGAGTGGGGGCTATTCTAATGCACAACATCCTTTTCTCTGCACAGTACTGAGAAATGAATGTAAATAGTTGGGGGTTTGCTGTGTTTGCAAATGAAGACTACTGGCAGTTACACTGGCAGTAGAGTGGAAGGGATGAAGAAGGCAAACTGTTCTGCACAGAATTAAAATTGGGAATCAGGGCTCTTCGATTTCATATACTAACATCAGCATGCTCTGATCTCAAAATCACCATCCATCCGCTTTGATATAATATACTAAAGTAAATGTGGTAAAATCTCCAAATGGGACGGCTACACTAAGAAGTTGTGTAAAATTTATAAGGCATTGTGAAGTGAAACAAGACGTTTACAACACAGAGTACCTCCTGTATCATTTCACTTCATCCACTGGATGGGATGATGTGTGGCGTAAGTCATGAAGTGAAAGGAGGAAAGTTCGACTAAACTCGAGTAAGATGTCAGATTGTCAAAGAGGGAAGGAGAAATATAGGAGTACTAGTTTCCTCTCATCCTACTGGCAGACTGCGTAATTTAAATTACTAGTGCAGCTCATTTAACATGTTCCACATGACCAAAAGGGAGAAAGGTTGACAACTGTACATATACTGTAGTTTCCAAGATTATTTCTTTTTACCTGTTATGTACGATTCTTATTTCTCTCCTGTTTAAACCTCACTGCTTCTTGAAAAGTTATTCCCTTGGTTGTTTACATTTCAGACTCTCATGCATTCTTTTCTCTACCAACAAAGACGTCGTTACAATACATTTACGCAAAGAAATCCAGTGCTTGAATTGGGCTGGTACTGACCCCCTCAGCAATCATTTAAGAAGCCTACAAACCATGGCCAGGTCCATTATTGTCCCACCCTGTAGCCTAGCTTTTTTACTATTTTTCTTTCTTAAATGAAAATGACAGTATGCTGCATACATGCGTTTTAATACACATCCTGATTAAAATATCAGTTGATTATAAGCTTACACTGCAAAATCATCAGCAAGACCGAATAACAACCCCCACAGGGGTAATAAAGAGTGCATGTTCTTGCAGACGTCCATGTTCTTACAGAAGAGTGGAACAAATGATTGTGTGGCCTCGCATCTAAAACAACGCAGAGAGGTTACTTAAGCGGATACATCATTGTTTCATCAATGGTGATTATACAGTGCACATCTGCGAATAAGGTTTATTTTATAAATGAGTTTGACTTTAAATTTTGCCAATCACAACTGCTTAATGCATGTAATGTTAACAGGAGGCTATCAAGTAACAACTTACTGAAGTTACTACATAGCACTCTCACTGAGCTCCTCTAAATCGATTTGTATGATTCACCAAAAAGAATTGTTCAAAAAGAAGAAATCATTAGTGAGTTGCCCATCACTAGCTGCTGTTGGGATATGTTGCTGTTATTGGGGGGAAACATGAACAATGTCTCGACTACCAGTTGTTAAAGAAACAGAGTCTGATGTTAGCATGGAAAATTTAAATGATGCTGCAATGCCAAGTGGAAACCTTGCCACTAGCTGTTTTCACTTTAGCTATTAATGCTATTGCTGAGCGTGCTGGATATTCTACAACCACAAATCTGCCAAATCCCAAACGACTGGTCAGAATATGAATTTGTTTGATATCCACGAGCCACCTACTCGGTCAGCATTAAAGTTTCCAACAAAGTTTCTTCTGTTACAATTGGTAAGGCACACAGCTTTGTAGCTCATTGATACAACAGGTAACAACAGTGTGTGGGTGGAATATGGGATATTAAGAGAGATAATTTTGGAATTTTTGTAATAATCTAGTTGAGGACAGATTCACTGAAGTATTCAGAGACTAGAAACGCATGTATCAGATTTTCGTAGACAAATTACAAGGCATAGCAAAATGTAATTGAACTGCTTGCTGTAATATAATTCTATACTGGTTAAAATTATAACATATGTGCCAAAAATGCCATGTATATTTAATAGTAATAAAAATAACATTAGGTCCACTTGTGACAAATTTAGGCCCACTCTTTTATAAAATCTTGACGTCACTACTGCTACAAACCATAGTACCAAATTCAGACTTTACAGAAAACAGCCCTGTAATTAAAATGTTCAGTTCCTTGTATCATCTAAATGTGCAACCCCTAAACAACATTGCTGTCAGTATAGGTTAAAGAACAACATGGTTCAATATAACTTTATTGTTTAGCTATTGCTAGGGCAAATAAAAAAAATAGAAGCTTGAACATACAACTGACAAAAACAGGAAAAGCAGTGCTTGAGTGAAGGACAAAATCAAATGAAAATCATAAACTTATAATAATAAAAGTATATTAATAATAAAAATATAGTAAAGACTCCCAGAATTCCCATTATTCTTACTGATTACCTGTTTAGATTCAAAAGAATACAGCTTCCTCTAAAATTGTTTTATAATTGTTTCAACAAAAGTCAAGGCCACTAGAAAAACCAGAAATTAATAAACAGCAAGAAATTTTTAGTCATGTGCAATTGTATGTATCATATTCAAGAGTAAAGAGCTCCAGTGAACTAATAATATTAGTACTTCTTCTTCTTCTTTCGGCAGCACCTGGTAAATTTAAAAAAAAAAAAAAAAAAAAAAAAAAGCTACATACAATGTATACAAAAAAGTAAAAAGTTAGTGAGTAGTAGTAATTTTGATACATCCAATTAACCAGCAGCTTTGAAATTGTGGCCCATTATTTTTGGAAATTTCCCTGGTTAATACAGCTAGTATCACATAAAACAATTTAACAAAAACATTTGCATAGAAAGATATTATAAAAGATTGAACAAAAAATAACAGGATAAACAAGCAAAAATAAAGACAATATAGCCCAGAGACGGTGCCCTAGTTAAACTATTAGAGCTATACTAGAAAGTGCTGACCACTCCACCACCATATTGCCCTTCTATATTGTATTTTCACTAAGCCAGTCCATGATACATTCTGACACTATGGGATCCCCTTTCACTTTAACCTTTTAATCTGGCCTAGAACCCTCTTGCCTGAATTGTGAACATTTAAATAGCCAGAAAATTAAAGGGTGGGTCTAAACTGGAAGATGATGATACCAGTTACTGGACTACAGGTGACTTTGAAAGCACAGAGGAATCCTCCTTTTTTTTTTAAATTCCTTCACACAGTATATATGAAAAACACAGCTCAGAACCAAATAGAATCACCACCAGTACTACAAAATATTTACATTCTTTTTATGAATTGGATTTTCTTGTTTTAGCTGGTTATCAATCGGCTCAGTTGTAGTAGGATGATACAATAGTTAATGCAGCTGCAGTCTCACAGTTCCGGAGTCTTTTTCCTGAATCGCATGCCCCGTTACTGTATGTGAAGTATTCAAATTCTCCCAATATATTGGTGTTTTTTTTCTCCACATACTTTACATACATATATCCCAAAAACATAAATATGTTTAATAGAACACTTTAAATTCCTAGTATGGGTGAGTGTTCCTTACAATGGACTGGTGTGTCATTCAGGGATGATTACCACTTTGTTGCCCTGTGTTGCTTGAGTAGGCATAGGCTTCATTGTCTGTGAGCTACAGTAGATTAAGTGGGTTGTATAGTAGATTCATTGATTTTTAAACTAGTTATTTTTTAATCCGTATATATGAGATTAGATTTTGGCATTCCTGACACATAGTGACATTAATGACTTGAATAAAAACAACTTCATTTAAATTGACATGTATCTGCAGAATTAACAAAATCTGTACAAATAGACCTACACAAAGCACTGGTACACTATTCCTTCATCCATACTGTACAAATCCTTAATTGTACTGCATGGTAATAATAAATAGGGTAATTAGTAGAGGACTAGAAGGAAGATGCAGTGGGAGCTGCCTGTAGATAAACAGCAGTGAAGAAACAAAATGCTTCAACAACTAGCATCCTTAAAGAGCTAACACAGGGAAGATCTTGCATTACTGTGCAGGGTCATTTTGGGAATAACAGTGTAGAACATCCACTATCGTAAATGAACAAACACTCGTGTGTACTGTATATTTGTGTGTATTTAATATTCCTTCCTATGCAAAGTTATACTGTAATTAACCTGGAAAGAGAATGAAAGTTTTTTTTTTAATTGTAAAGATTTACAGACAATCTGCCTGTCATACACTGTTTCTTAATCTGCACTTCTATTGATACATAAACAGTTGTTGCCACCACCTTTAGCCGGTGGCTGCCGAGTGAATCATTGACATTAAGTGCCTGTCAGGCTGCTGATAATGCCTTTGCGTTATGGAGCTGATTATACATTAATGTGACAGAGATCTTTACGGGGAAACCTCTTTTCCAGTTATTTACATCCTTTAGGATGATGGTAGGTTTTAAAACCAATCCAGCTTTGACACAGGGAGATTTCCTGTGGAAATCTATGCCTCTGGGCATGAGTTTATCATTGCACTCGGACAGAGTGTGTGCTCTGATTTAATTACTAAATCAAGCCAAGCACAGAAGCATGCAGTAGCATTCGTTGCTATTTTTAGCACAGCACCACAGTAGCAGCAATTTCAAGTCCTTGGAATGATAAATTGAATCCACTGTTCGACTGTAGATGTGCTATTAGTAGGATGATGTGGCTGCTGTTCATTGCAATAACAGATCTGATTTGATGCTCATTTTATGAGTATGTGCAGTTTTTAGAAGTGTAAAATGATAACTCTTCATAATGCAGCCAATCTTTGTAGATATATGATGAGTGATGTGACTTGATTGATTTGAGTTTTATAAGTCATGTCTGAATATGTTGAATGGGTGTTATACACAGACTTTTAGCCTCAAACATTTAGAGGAGAAATGGAGTAGAAGAAAAGGAAGTAATTTCAGTAAGACATCTCACATCAGCCACAGTTTTTACTGGCAAATATATATTTCTAGCAACAGATTAACAAACTGTTTTTAATATTGGGACAGTAAACAAGTTTAATCAAATATGTGACATCAGCAATTGTTTAATTTTCATCTAAATGAGTACTTAATGACTGGAAAAAATAAAAATCAACCAAAAGTTCTGATAGATGTTATGATGGAAACCAATGCGCAAAATTTAGTGATGCATTTTAAGTTTAACTTGTGGCTTGTAGAACATTGTCAGGTTCAAATTGAGAAAGGACAGACAATGGACTAGGGTAAGACTTCCACAACTGGAAATGACCCAGACTGGAACGTGTGGTGTGTCTATATGTTAAAAGTGGCTGGATAGTGTGGTAAGTTCTGTATTTGTGCTAAGTATCCTGAAGGGAACAGTAGTCAGGTTCACCTGTACAGGAAATGTTTCAAAAAACATACAATGTTCTCCAATTATAGTGGAAATGCCTGAGCCAAACTACATTTTCAGGCTTTCACTGGGAGCAGTAGAGCATTGTTACTTTAATGGAATGGGTAGATCATGACTACTTTGGAGACTGATCTGTCAAAGGTCAGCTGAAAGTTCAAAGGTATAATTTTTTTTTTTTCAAAAGTATAGCACCCCCTGACACTGCAACCAGTTTTGGGGCTTGGTGGGAAGTGATTTTAGTATGTAGTTCAAAACAACCGCAAGGCAATTTGAGCCACATCTTTGCAAAATAGTTCAGGATAAATACTCTGTTGGTGGGAGAAAGAGACTAGTGTTACAGTATGTTCTATCTGCGTTCAACCCTTTGTATTTATTTTTTTAAAAGTTTCCATTTTTGTTTAGTTTTTGACCTCTTTAGATGTTTTTAGGCCCCTGTGAGAGCACACTACTGTTAAATTTAAAAACTTTACAGTCAATAGCTTTCCTTTTATGTGTTTAAAAAGAAATAAATATGTAGTAGTATATGCTATAATTTCACACAACTGAATTTAAATTTGAACTGAATTTTATATATATATATATTTATATATATATTTAGAGAAGAGCCAAGCAAAATTACACCTTTTATTGGCTAACTAAAAAGATTACAATATGCAAGCTTTCGAGGCAACTCAGGCCCCTTCTTCAGGCAAGATGTAATCAGTTGAATGGCCCCCAAGGTCTCCCGATCTGACCCCCTTAAACTTTTATCTTTGGGGTCATCTGAAGGCAATTGTCTATGCTGTGAAGATACGAGATGTGCAGCACCTGAAACTATGGATACTGGAAGCCTGTGCTAGCCTTTCTCCTGCGGTGTTGCTATCAGTGTGTGAAGAGTGGGAGAAGAGGGTTGCATTGACAATCCAACACAATGGGCAGCACATTGAACACATTTTATAAGTGGTCAGAAACTTGTAAATAACTCATGAAAGAATAAAGTTACGTTAAAACCAAGCACACCATTGTTTTTCTTGTGAAATTCCCAATAAGTTTGATGTGTCACATGACCCTCTTCCTATTGAAAAAACAAAAGTTGGATCCAAAATGGCC
>JANRMT010062791.1:242198306-242226863 GCA_026402145.1 Polypterus bichir lapradei | reverse complement strand
AGGAAATGGGTACCTGAACAATGTAAAGTAAGTCTAAAATACCTACACAAGAACTATAATCGTAATAAATGAACAATAAAACAGCGGAGAAGCCGTGGATTAAATAAAAAGGCTGTATTTATCAGCAGGGCGATGTGAATCCCATGGCGAAGCAAGGAAGGGAATGAAGAGACCGGAGCAATGGACGGCCTTATATAGGCAGGCAGCAAACAACATGGGAGGCGTTGGGATGGGGGACCCAACGCCGCCTCACACGGTGACCGAGCTGCAGGCTAAGGACGTATATATGTACGTAAGTAGGATTCAGTTAGCGTTGGGAACCCGCGTACCAAATTTCTTGAAGATGGGCCCATAAGTAACAAAGACCGTTGAAAAGTTCAATATGGCGGCCGACAGTGGCATCATACCACTGAAATAAGTACGTACATCGGTTTCGGTTAGCGCAAGGAAGCCACCTACCAAATTTCGTGAAGATGGGGTCATAAATAAGAAAGTTCAACATGGCGGACGTTGTCGACCGTTATGACCGTTACGCGTATAATTTCGAAATGAAACCTGCTTAAATTTTGTAAGTAAGCTGTAAGGAATAAGCCTGCCAAATTTCAGCCTTCTACCTACACAGGAAGTTGGAGAATTAGTGATGAGTGAGTGAGTGAGTGAGTCAGTGAGGGCTTTGCCTTTTATTAGTATAGATAGAGTTCTGTCAAATACTGCAACAGAAAAAAAAACTATAGCATTTGTAAACAAGTTCTGTCACATATTGCTCAAAGATAAAAAAAACAAAAAAAACAAACCTATAACATTTTAAACAAATTACTAGCGGGTTGGATAATGGATGGATGGAAGTTCTGTCCAATAATGTGCAAAGATACAAGGTAAAACAATTGTAAACTTTTACTGAGGAAACTTAAAGTAGTGTGACAGAAACACCAGTCTGTCCACAGCATCTGGATTTAGAGCAGCATGGCTGCATGTTACAACATTTTTTCTGATTCTGAAAGCCATCTCAGAAGGGCTGCTTGAGGCACGGATACACAGGCACTTTTTTGCAAGTTTTTACAATTTAGGAAAATGTATTACTTGAGTTTTCCACCGTTCAAGTGGAACCAGTAGTGCCAGTACCAGTATTTACATCCCTGTCCACCTCAGGTATCATAAAGTAGCTTTTGATCTATTTTTCAATGACCAATATTGCACACTTCTAATTGAAAATCTGATCACAGCAATATGTGGGGATGTTACATCCATCCATCTATCCATTTTCTAAACCTTCATAATACTGAGTAGGGTCACTGGGAAACTGGAGCCAGTCCCAGCAAGCTTAGGGTGCAAGGCAGGAACCATCTCTGAACAGTGCACCAGTCCATCACAGGGTAAACATGCACAGACTAGGGTCATATGTGCTCATGTACTACAGGAAGTGGAAACCAGATTTACCTTCAGAAGCATATCAACAACTATTGTTTTCTTCTTTGTAATTATGCAAAGAAGTCCGTTGACTCTAGGTAGAGGTAATAAATCAGTAAGATTTCTAGTGGTTCAATCAATCCATTTATCTGTATAAAACACTAAATGATTTTTCATAGGCTTATTTGCTTTGTAATAGATTTTGTTATGTTTTATCTAAAAATGAATAAAATAATTAGTAAATCAGTTGGTGTATATATAAGTAAAATATGAAAACATACAGCAATATAGAGAGAAACACTCCTACAAAAGTCTATTTTAGTTTTCCACTGCTGCTGTTAGTGCATTTAAACAGGGTATCAAAATGTGGGATGGAATACTACTGAACACCATCAATCTATCAGTCTTGTGGTCATTCATTAGCAGGTAGTTAGAGACAATCTTTAATGAAGACAAAACACCAAGACATACCTTTGGATTTGGTCTGCTGTGGGTATTTTGCTAGCTCCTTTTGAGACTTCTGGTTTGAGTGAACGCTGGCGGGGCTGGTTGCCGCTGCTTGCCGATAACTAGACTGATGATTTTTAGATAAGACTGGTGATTTTACTGGTGATATTGCTGATATCTCTGTGTGGCTTTGTATGGCTGTGTATGGACTAGCTTCAGCCTAACCCCGTTTCGAAACTTACATTTTTTTTTTTCTGGGCGCCTGAGTTGCTTGTGGCCCCGCCTACAATGTGGTCTGGTAGGATATTCATCTGGTTTATGTTTGTTTGGTCTTTCCTGTCGCTCGCTATCCAACCTGCAAAGGGCTTGCTTCAATACTCAGCTGCTGAGCTGCTTCGACTGTGTCTCCACCAGTCTGTTCCTCTGCTGTCTATGCTGCACTTCGACCCGGACATCATATTTCTCCCACATCGGAGATGCATCCATCATGGGTCCCGCCAGACATTCCAAGTGGACACCTTGAAAGGAATTAACTCCTTCTGGTCTAACTCCCGGTGCCCTCCACTCCTTGACCTGAGTGTGGCTTTTGGTACTATTTGTCAAACCACTCTCCTTAATAGATTATCTTTGATTGGTATTACCCACAATCCACTAAATTGGTTCATATTTTACCTCTCAATTCATTCAGCTTAAAACTTTCACATCCCAGCCCACCGCTGTTACTTCAGGTGTGCCTCAGGGCTCTGTCCTGGGGCCTCTTTTTTTATTATTTACTTTCTTCCCCTTGGCAATATCTTTCGTAAATATAACATTAATTTTCACTGTTATGCTGATGACTCCCAGCTCTGCCTTGCTAGTAAACCCGCCTCTTTTCCACCATCTTCGATTATTGACTGCATTGCTGAAATTAAATCCTGGTTTTCTTCAAATTTTCTTAAATTAAACAAAACTGAGGTTCTCCTCATTGGTACAAAATCAATGTTATCCAAAGGCAATAATCTTTCACTTGTTATTTATAACTCCTTTGTTTCCCCTTCACCTCAGGTCAACAGTCTGGGTGTCATCCTTGAAAGTATTCTGTCTTTCCAATCTCCCATTAATAACATCATCCAGTCTTCCTATTTCCACCTACGTAATATTAATCGCATCCACCCCTCCCTCACTGCCCATACCACTGCCATTGTGGTTCACAGTTTTGTCACTTCTCACCTGGACTATTGCAATTCGCTCCTCTTTGGTCTCTCTAATAAATTTCTCCATAAGCTTCAGCTGGTCCAGAATTCTGCTGTTTGCATCATTACTCAAACCCCGTCTATTCACCATATTACTCTGGTCTTTCAGCAGTTTCATTGGCTCCCGATTAAGTTTCGAAGTGATTTTTAAAATTCTTCTGTTAATGTTTAAGGCCATTCTTAACCTCTCTCCATACCTGTCTGACCTTCTTCATGTTGCTGTTCCCTCCTGTAACCTTCGATCCTCTTCCTCCATCAACCTGACTGTCCCTCTTGCCCATCTAAACCACCACTGGGAGCAGAGCATTCAGCTGTTCTGCTCCCAAGCTCTGGAACTCATTGCTTACTGAGTTTAGAAATACTGAATCATTCTCAACTTTCAAATGTAAAATTAAAACCCATCTGTTCAAAAATGGCTTTTTTCATTGTGATTACAGTGGTTTTGTTTGGTTTTAACTTCTTATATGTTCTGTATTTTCTGATAGTTTGAGTTCTGTTTATAATGTGCTTTTTATTTATTGTTAGTTTGGTGTCCTTGAGTGCTTAGAAAGGCACCTTTGTATAAATAAAATGTATTATTATTTTGTCCAGTATTGACTTGTATATAGTGAACTCACTGAGAAAGTGTTGTGCAGCTGTTTTCCATTATCATGATACAACAGTCTGAATTGATATGACTTTGGTATGTCTTGATATGTTCTTGATTTGTATACACATGGTTTATCAGTGTAAATTGGGCTTTTCATGGTAATACGGGTATAGCCAAATCAAGAGAAAAATTAGAGATACATTCCTGTCAATTATTAACTTGTTGCAAAATTTTTATGTTTAAAATTGAAGCCCAGACAAATTATAACGCTCATTCACATCCACTTAGCACCTAAGTGATTTTATGAGAATCAGTCCTGCATCTCAAATGCCAGACTCTGTGAATGTGCCCTGTGAATACACATTAAGCAAGTAATAAATGAGATTCAAAAATATTTTGATTATGCTGTCATTTGTCTTTCAGTATCAAGGAGATATTTAATAAAGTATAAAAAACAGTAATTTGTGTCTTTTACATACAAAGCCCACCACTTACTGACAAAATCCAATTTTTATTTCTCCGAGTGCCTGGCTTATTCATTTTTTTTCTCACAATCAGCAGGAGCACAAAGTCACTGTAAAAGGCACATGACAATTTCTGGTTGTATGGTGGTATCAACTGAACAGAAGGGGAGGGAGATTTTACAATTTCGGGTCAAGCTGAATGTCACATTTCTAGCAGTTGCTTGCCGTTGTGATGAACAGATGGTCATGGTGGCAGTGGGGGGAGAAGGAGGGTTTGTTTGGGTGTGGGGATAGACGTTAGACAGCATTGTTAAGGCTCCTACAATGGATTTAGGGTGGCAATAGTAGTGTTTATAATAGCACAGCAGAAAATATTGTTATCCTGCACAGCTTAGCTCTGATGTTAGTGTGTTTGCCTTTTGTTTGGCTGCATAAGGCAGCAGCTGGGCTAGGACCTTTGCACCGTGCTTAATGTATTATAGTGAGCTAAATTGAAAACAGTGGCTTATTGCAGAGATTAAATTTGAACTTACTCATTTAGGCTGGCCATTATTTGAAAACAAATTAGTTTTCTGTTAATACATACATGTCCTTGGGGGACTGATTTTGAATGGGATTTAGTCTGGTTTTTTTATTACTGCGTCATTTGAGAGCTACATCTTTCATATTAAACAGTGATCCACACCTGATGAGCATTGTACCTTTATGAGTGGTGTTTTCAGATTAGTGTAGGCCGTGTTGCCACCTCATCTTCTTTGAGTTCAGACAGGGATTTCAGATGGGACTTGCATGTTATTCACAATGCTTCAGTTTCGTGGAATCTTTAAGCCCATGTCATATTAGATGACTTTTTCACCAATTTTCAATTGTAGCTTTTATTAACATAATCTTAGCCAGTCAGTGGCAGTCCGCAGCGGCACGCTCCTGTGAAGTCAATCATCTAATTTGACATACCTAACCACTTAGACTAGTCTACGACTGGTTAGATGAAGTCAAACAGGTTTGATTTTCACTTTAGTCAGAGTAGTGGGCTCTTTAGCAATAGCTGAGAACCAAAGAGAGTTCAGTCAGCAGTACAATGCCTAGAATGTAGCACTGAGATATTACAAACCTGCATATCTTGAACCTTGCACATAGAAGAGAAACTTCTCTGTTTGTGTAATATTTTATGTACTAAAACATAATGGGGAAAAAAGAAGGGCCAAGACTGTGGCCAAATGCACCACAGCTTTTAAACCTTCACACGGCGCCAGTACACCATCAGCTCTGTAAGGCATCATGGGGCCGTGAACCTCACAAACAGAAAAGAAGCTTGTCTGTTTGATATCTTGTATTTTACATATCATAACAGAATTGAAATAAGAAAAAAATAGGGCAGAGATTGCTGCTGAACCCACTGCAGTAGTTAAAACTACATACAGCACCCGTTCCATCATGTAACACACTATTGGCTGTCAGTAAAAGTGCCGAGCATGACTGTGCTGGAAGTTCAGTGTTTGGTCAGTAAATGTGACATGAGACATGCAATTTTCTGTCATGTAATATGACATGGTGCTATGATGAGATCAGCGATTACAGTTTGCAAATCTGGCTTGCCCCATGACAAAAGGTTGTGTAATGTGACATTGGCTTGGTTTTTATTCAAAAAGTAAAGTAAAGAAAAGTAAAAGTCAAGGTGCTTAGTATGATTGTTTCAGCATAGTTATTTTAGTATTTATAGAATTTAAACTTCGGCAAGTTAAATGATTTCTTCACAGTCAAGCAGAGTCTGTGGTGGGGTTTGAACTTGATGCCTTGTGATTTGCAGTCCATTCCATAGACTGCTATGGATCCGCGCTGCCTACTAAACACTGACTGGCATTTCTGAACAGCATTGGTTTATTTCCAGTGATCCCAGGAAGTTCCTACCAAAATATACTATAGTTTTACTGCAACCATGAGAAGTGAGAATGTGGTTCTAGAAAATGAATGAATTAATAATATGCACCAGTATACATGCAATATTGAAACATTGCACAGTTACAGGCTTCCATGTCAATCCCTGATACAGTATACTTTTAAGGACATCTTGTATGACAGTTCTCTTTCTTGTATTTTCTGTATTTGGCACGCCAATATCACTTGTCCATCCATTTTACCTAACTTTCTAAATCCTGTTTCAGGGTCACGTGAATCAGGTGCCTGTGCTGGCAGCATTAGATGCAATTTGAAATAAAAAATCTGGTTCTACCAAAGAATTAGTGATTAAAAGCTTATGAATTTCAGTTTTCTATATCCCCCTCATGATTTTGATTCTTGTCAAGCCGCTGTTGTAAAATTGCACAGTAGAGCGAACCTTGCCTGTGTTCTCGTTTGTTTCTGTTTAAATGATTCCAGTGCCATTAACTCAAATATTTCTACTAATGATGCAATTTTGTTTGGTGGACAGAAGTGCTGTTTAGTCAAAGTGAAGGGGGAACTGGAGAACTTAGAAATACCCCATGCAGATGTGTGCAAAATATGCAAAATCCACATAAAATACTAATGTATTGTAAATGACCTGACAATTCACCTCAGCAGGTGAGCTAAAGGAGATCTGCTGTAGCTCTGGCAGTTATTCTGTGTTTGTGTACTATAACACAGATGGGAAATGCAAGCTTCTCAGTGGGAAATTTCATATGAATGTTCTCTAACGTTGTAGCTCACAGTAGGTCAATTCAGATAACACAATGCTACCCAAATTAGCTGACGTGAAGTGACGTTGACCTCTTGCCTCATTCATGGTGGCTCTGAGGCTAAGGATCTGTGCTGATATCCAGAAGGTTTCCAGTTTGAATCCCTGTTATTGCCAAAAAAGATCCTACTCTGCTGGGCCACTGAGCAAGGCCCTTGACCTGCAATTGCTCCAAGGGTGCTGTACTGTGGCTCACCCTGTGCTCTGAACCCAAGGGATATGCGAAAATGAACAAATTCCTAATACAGTGGTACCTCGGTATACGTCCTTAACCTGTTCCAGACCCTTTGACTTATACCAAACAAATTTTTTCCATAAGAAATAAAGGGAAAATGATTAATCCGTTCCCATGAAAAAAAATCCTATTGTTATTGGCATATTATACATTGATGGGGTTGTATAAAATAATTTAAACACTGCTTAATACTAAAATACATAAATACAAAAGCAATTAGATGAAATAACTGAAAATTTAACCTCAATTTACTTTTTAATAACGTCTTTGTTTTTCACAATCGTAGATACCGTCATTCTCGGCATACGATATGCAGTAGCCATGTCCCGGATACGCATGCCACCTTCATACTTTTCAACAATCAATTCAAATTTACGCAAAAAAAAAAAAAATCACATGAAAATTCACAGAGAGTTAAAGCTCGGGTTCTTCACTGAATGCTAGCAACTGGTGTACTGACGCTCGTGGGCAGTCGTGGCTTTGTCTCGAGAGAGGTAATCAAGGGTAGCGCGTGGGTTGTTCAATGAATGCTAGCAACTGCCATACTGACGCTCGTGGGCAGTTGTGGCTTTGTCTCGAGAGAGGTAAACAAGGGTAGTGTAGTGTTCTCTAGACTGAAGTAGCGACACACTCAGAATAAAGTTTCGAATGCTGTTTATTTTGAACCATATTTAACCAACTCTCCATACAGCGTGCCTTCTAAACCACACCCCTCCCTCCGCCAGTCATACGTCTCAAAAGACGCAGACCATAGCAATCAACACCTGAACATAAAGCAATGGACAAAAGCATTATTTAACAATCATATACAACAGGTAGCACGCGGGTTGTTCACTCAATTCTCCCTTAAGAGGAAATTCATATGAACTCAATGAAGTGGGAAAACAAGACTTAATAAGTGGTAACTCTGAAAATTTCCTAGCACATTAACTCAGTATTGGTGTCATTGCTATATGTTTAGCAGGTGATGTCCCTGTGCTGAAACAGGTTTTCATATCAAAGATGTTTTTGCTGACAAATAATATCCTATTTTTGATACTACAGCAACCTAAATCAAGTTTGTGTGTGCAGCCACTGGGACCATATTACAACCATCATTTCTTCAAAACCCTGGTGCAGAGCATACACAAGATCAACCTAATGTGAGGTCCATCTGTACAATGGTGCTGGAAACTTTGTTGTCTGTGAGGAGAAAGTAGGGTGAAATTATACCTTTTATTGGCTAACTAAATAGATTACAAATGCAAGCTTTCAAGGCAGCTAAGGCCCCTTCATCAGGTAAGGTGTAAAGGGGCCTTAGCTGCCTCGAAAGCTTGCATTTGTAATCTATTTAGTTAGCCAATAAAATGTGTCATTTCACCCTACTTTCTCCTGTATCAATCTATGGCTAACATGGTACAATACTCTACGGCTATGTTGTCTGTGAGGACAAGTGTGATCATAACACCTTAATAGGCTCATAATTTTGTTTTTTCTTGCATAAGTTCTTGGGGTGTATGGGTATCTTATTTCTAATTCTATTGTAACTAAAATCGGTCTCCTCCTCGTACCTTCCACATTTTTTACCATGAAAGGGATCAAATATCAGTTGTCACATTCATAGTATTTTTATGGAGAGGACACCCAATTGACCTAATCGGCTGAGCTCTGAGCAGTTCATGCTTCTGTTACAAGTGACATGTGGATCCTTGTCACAGCATGTGTTGGAGATCTTAAATGCGTACTGAGTTCCCTGAATATCTGCATCTTCCATTATGCTTTTTCAAAACATCCAGATATTATATAACTGATTCAACAAATAAGGTTCGTAGTCATAATTTAATTTCATAGTATTATTTTGAACAGCATAATTTACTTGACATTGAGTTTTTTATTTCTTACTTTATTTGTTTAAAGAAGCGTGCAGATCTTTTACTCTGCATTAATATTTAACATTTTAACAGACAAAAGCTGTATTCTCATTCCACCAATTCATTTACTTGTGAAAATATATGCATTGTAAAATCTTCTTATTGGGGGGGAAAAGATATATGGTGACCTCTCTGATGTGTAACTGAGTGAAATGAAGAAACGTGAAACCTGACCCTTCTATTTATAGCATCAATAAGCAACTGCCGTCAGCTGAATTAATGTTATGGTGGAAAGCACTGCTAAGAGCATGTTACTGAACCAGTGCCGAGTCCACATGTATTATTAATATCCGCTCATGCCAAGCAAGCATGTGACAGTCTCTTGTTTAGTTTATCATTGTCACTCTGGCCTGCTAATGATATTTAAAATGAGCTGAAACCAAATGAGCCAAGTGTTCCCAAAATAAGCTCTATCTGCTGGTGTTGGCTGTTAAAAAGCTGGTCATTTCATAAAACCAATAGGTAAATTGACACCATCTGAGTACTATACAATCATAAGATGAGTGAGTTCCAGTGAGTGGTCTCAGGTATCTCCAGAAGGCAGTATGGCTTTGTTGTTGTCCCTAGACTTTACAGACATGTTTGTAATATGCATGTTGACCTGATATTCTAAATTAAATTCTTCTTGTGGTATGGATTTTGAAAAGAACTGCTTTTAACAGTGGGCTAAAAATTAGTGGAAACCTACAAAGACGTCTAAATGTAAAACGTTCAATCACAAAACATGGTAGCGTCTTTCAGTATGGATATTTATATGAACTGTGTGTAATAAGTGAGCCTACCCCTCAATAAGAATATTACCCAAAATGATTTACTCTGATGAGTTGGTGCAGACAGGAATAGAAGACCAAAAAAAGCTTTTTGCTTGGTGGTGGCAGAGGTGGCTTGACAGAGTGAGAAAGGTATGGTAGTTTTATTAGTTCGACAGAAGTGAATATCTGATATTGAATCCGTCTGAATAGCAGAAATTTGACATGCATTTTCATGAATAAGTGGCACCTGTGTGCATATTTCAAATTGACACATGTATGTACTTTTATTATTTAAAAAAAATAAGTACATTATGCTAGTATCTACCAAAATATTCAAAGTTTGTAATTACATATAGTAATTGTGTAGACTTTGTCCATACAGCATATTTCTAGACCTGCCTCTGGTTTCAGAAGTAATTCCAGTCTTGGCCCTAACATGAACCTGAGAAGCATAGAGTCATCTCAGGACAGTGACACACTGAATATGAGGCAAAGGCCTAACTGATGGGAAAAGGATACACCAGGTTAGAGAGAAGGGAGGTGAAAAAGGAGTGATGGATGCATTACTTTATGGCAGTCATGTTGACAAACCACTTCACCTGGCAGAGAGGGCTTGAAACTAATATGGAGAGGCCAAGAGGAGCTGGTTTTGTTTGTTTTTACTTTGTGTTTCTTCCTTTGTTCATTCCTCTTTGTGTACAAGATAGTAATCAGCAATAGTAACACAACTGATTGGTTTTCCAAATGAGGGATCTGCCTACTTCAAGGTGACTTTTATGTATCCAATCAGTTAAATTCAAAACTGTATTTAGGGCCCCAGTGATAAATGGCTTAATCTTTTAACAGGGATGACCTTCTTTGTCTGAATTTTAGGATGTCGTAAAAAAAGAGAATTATAAAAAAAAAATGGTAAGCTCCTTAATCCAGTCCGTTCAATACAAAATATTGGCAGCACAACAGCTGATTTCAAACTCAGTAAGAGCTTTCTTTTTTATGTTTTAAATTTTGGAAACCTAGTCACATCTGCACTTACTGTCTATGTTGCCATTTAAATGGTCTCAGACCTAGGGGAGTGGAAGCAATTTTTTTTCTTTGCTTTTTTATGTGGCAAGTATAGCAATTCATTTGGGTTTGCACCTGAATTGTCTAGACTATATACAGTAAGATTCAGCTAAGGCATTATTTTGATTAAATTGCATACTATTTCATTTTTAAAATCTCAGAGACCCTACTTGTCCGTGTTACTGGATGGCAGATACCAATCTCAGCATGCTTGGGAAAGACAAAAGGACTGGGAAGTGCCTGCAGCTGCTAGCAGTGACACAATACGCATACAAATATGAGCACAGCGACATGACACCACAGGTTAAAACAAAATAATGCTGTGGAGTGTGGACTGTCAGTTGGAAATTTTGAATTGGAGTATATTTCAAAAACAAATTTTAGATTAGGTAATACTTGTGATGATACTACTCAATCAACATTCATTAATAGAATATAATGTCTGCATTGTTAATTTAGGTTCAGTATGCATGTCACATGCATTCAGTACAAATTAGTATTTTGGTTATCTGTCCACTTCTCAAAAACGTCTTTGTATACTGATCATCCATATGTTTCCCGCATGAATGGTCTTGAAATGCAGGTGGCTGCTTTTAAAAGCTGCTCTTTCACATTTCAATGTGGCACAGCCTATAAAGCACAAAGTCGCGGGTTCAGTTTCAGTCATTGACTCACACTTAACAGTGCTTCGACTTCAGAGCCACAGTGTAGAAATTTTACTGTACCACCTACTTGTATTGTAATGTTCCTACAAAATGGCACTATGTAAAATAAAAGGTGGCAGTTTCAGTTTCCATTACAGGCTAAATTTGTGTCTCTGAGTCAGTCATTTAAACTGCCAGTACTTCATTAACAGGAATACTAAAAAATTTGGTGTATATCTCAATTACTGTATAATATTAATGGACTTGCTTTGTCGTGATTTGTTTGTGCTAATCATTTTGTTCTGTTTTACTGTGTTTAAACTAATTTGTGTTTTCATAAATGATGTAGAGTTTAACTCTTTCTGTTATTGCATTATAGCAATACCTCTGAACACACAACACAGCTCAGTATGAAATATTGCACAAACAAATTGGTATGAATTAAGTATTGTACGTGCAAAACGTCATGAGATGATGTAGAATAGTGCCATATAAAAATCACAACAATGCTAATTCAAACTTCCCCATTGACTCTTGGTGGGGCCTAGAGTTATTCACTTAATAATTCAAATCAAAACAAATTGAATCTTATTTGTTACATACAAATTATACATACGGTACAATTTATAGTGAAATGCTTAATTGCTAAACTCCAATGACTGTGCATCTACATCAAAGAAGAATACGAAAGGGCAATAACAATAATACATGACTTTATAAATATTAATAACAATTATCAATAGAATTATTTAATATATGATAAATAATTAACTAAACTCAGTAACTTAATGTAGGAGAGTTAATGATAAGAGGCATAATGTAGTTCTAGACACTTTCCTTATTCAAGTGACTCATGGACTGTGGAAAAAGCTCCCATCATTTTCTCTGAAATGGTTTTTAGGGAGCAGTAACGTTTCTCTGGACACAACACAGAGGCCATTGTTGGGATGGCTGGTGTATCTGATAATTTCCTCTCTCCTGGTCCCACATCGCTTGTTGTAGATGTCCTGGTAACTTGAAGTGTGCACCCAGTGAGGTGTTCAGCTGATTGTACCATTCTCTGCAGAGCCTTGTGGTCCTGCTGTGTGTTGTTTCCAAACCAGGCATAAATACTTCCAGTCAGGATACCATACTTTCAGTGATGGATATGTAGAAATTCTTTAGTAGTTTGGAGGGCAGCCTGAAATCCCTGAGGCCACTGAGATGTTGAAAAAATGTTGTTGTGCCTACTTCCCCAAGGTGCCCATGGGCTTGGACCAGGCCAGATCCTCTATTATGTGGACACTGAGTTATCTAAATCTGTCGACTCTCTCTACCTGAGTGCTGTTAATTCTGAGGGGGTGGTAGCAATTTGTAACTTGTACTTTTAAGTTTGTCTGGATAAGGCCATCCATTAAGTAAATAAAAAAATATTTAGAATTAGCAAGCTCAGGAGTGCATAAGATAATTGTTAAGTGATCATATGCAGAAAAAGCTGGTCTGCTTCTTCAGCATCCAGACTCCTGGGGTTGAATTCCAGTCTGGGCACTGTTAATACTGAGTTGGCACATTTGCCCTGTTTTTTTTCACTGGAAACTCCAGTTTTCCTTCTGCGTCTCAAAGATGTTTGTGTCTGTAAAGTTAATTGGAAACTCTACATTGTCCCAATATGAATGAGTGTGAATGAGCAGTGCAGTGAACAGGCAGATAATATACGGTTGCCTTCTACTTTACTTTCAGTGTTGCAGGTATTTTCATCAGTCCTGTACAACCTTGGACTGGATGAGTATTTGGTTTTCAGGCAGGTAGTGTGGCATAGTGGTTAAGGGTTTGGACTTCAACACCTCAGGTTGTGGGTTCAAATCCTGCTTCTAACACTGAGTGACCATGAGCAAGTCACTTTACATGCCTGTGCTCCAATTAGAAAACAAAGAAATGTAATAGATAGATATAATCAATTGTATCTTGGAAATGTCATAGCCAAATAAGTAAATAATAATTTTTATCATTGAGATATTTTTTTAAAATCATTACTCTGTCTAAAGGAAAGAGTTCCAATTTGTGACATCTGTCAGAAAAAAAATAAAACCTGCAGCAGGTTGTTTATTATATTTGTTATATTATTCTGAGTTGAGATGTTCCATAAGATGACCATGACCAGGCAGATTCCTGGCTTCCTTCTATTATTACGTAGACTGGATCACTGCCAAAACATCTATCTGTGTGATCATCATTTTAAAAAATGCTTCTAGTACAGTAGAATCAAAGTAGCCCATTATGTTTTTTTAAAGATTAAAGCTTGAGTTAATTAGGATTCTAGTACCCAGACTGCAGCTCTACATCTGTTCCAAATTTTTAAAGAAACTTTCATGCATCATTGAATTTTATTGAAAGTTCTAATTGAAAATTGCATATAATAAAATACAACCTGGAAATGAGATAATTGCCAAACTTGCATTTACTTTTGTTTAAGAAGGGGTTATATGTCATCTGGAAGTCATTTATGTGCAATAAACAAACTTGTTTTGGCTCTTTATCTTTCTGTACTTCTAATAGCTGTGTAAGAGTTTAGATGTTTTAATTATATCATATTTTTTCAAAGTTAATTCTCTCTTTCGTTAGCTTGGCTTCATTTAACTTTCAAAATCGGTACATTTGCAAAATGTGTGTTTTTCATTAAAGGTTTAATTAAGTAAATAATGTAAATCAGCTTCTCTATCCACTCACTTTATAACTCACAAATCTAATCCAGAGTCTACTTACGCTGGCTCTATTGAATTGTTGTATTTGTCTAATCCCTTTATCCAAGATGACTTTCAAGATCATTAGATACATTACACTTTTAACCATTACACTACACTGACTGTGGGGAGTCCATTGCAGTGGATACTGACATACATTGACAGCTCATACTTTTATCTCATTTAAATTATGTTTATTCCATTTTAACTTTTTTTTTCCATATTTCACAGTACACATCAGAGCACTGTGAAGTTGGCAGTTCAGTCCCTACCACTAACATGCTGTGGGAAATATAGACAATGTAAATGTTACAATGGGGAGTTTTATGTGGGCAGCCTTTCAAGTTAGGCATCTCCCAGTGGAACGTGGAGATAACTTATCTTTCCAAAATTTGCAGAGCTGTGACAGAACGCTAATAATACCTGATTTCACAATCTCTATATACAGAGTGAGTCAAAATTATATTAACACTAATGGTACTGCTATTTATATACTTATATACAATTTTTGTTGACAAATTATGTTCCACATATGGTACATGTGTTGAACATGATGGCGAACAGGTTGAGACATTCCTGTAAATCATCTTGCACATAAGTATATTTTGTGAATAAACTGTTTCCTTCATTCAAATATTAACATAATTTTGACTCACCCTGTATATAAAATATGTCTGTCTATCTGTCCGCTTTTCACGAGAGAACTACTTAATGGATTTAGATTGGGTTTTTTTCCTATAATTTGCTTGAACATTCCGGTTGATTTTGTGACCTCTCTAATCATGCTAAGTATCATAGTTCACTTGCGGTACCAATTTATTCGTGTGAATCTGAGAGAAACACAGCGGGCTGAGGAAGGGGCGGGGGGGACGGGGGGAGGGGGGTGGGGCCCTCTTCACTCACGTGCCAGCTTCAGGGCATATCTTACATCTGCTTAGTTAGTGAACCAGAGAACTACTTAATGGATTTAGATTAGGCTTTTTTTCCTGAATTTGCATAAACATTCCGGTTGCTTTTGCAACTTCTGTCATCGTGCTAAGAATCATAGTTCGCGCTAATCTGAGACGGAGGCTGCGGAACGAGGGGAAGTGGAAGCTAGACGTCAGGAGTAGGGAGAAAGGCAGGGCCCTTCTTGCTGTCCTGTTTCACTTCTATGCGGGCGAAGCTGTGGGGGACAGCTAGCATATAATAATAGTAAAGCATTCAACTCAGTGAAAAATCTCATTTGACAGTTACATTGTTTGTGGACTAATGTGATATCTCCTTAGTAGATTTCCTTTGCTTTTTATTTTCATGTAAAAATTAGACCTACTGTACCTAACCTTGAATTGCTTTTTGTGTGCATTGATTAGCAAATGAACAAAGACCTCTTATTTTTCTTATGGCACTGAAAGAAAATGCATGAGAATATAACGAAGTAGGGATGTGTGATGTCACAAGCAGCATCTCCTAGCACATGAATGCAACTTCAGTGACCATGAATGATGGTTTATAGGTCCATAAGGTCACATTTACAGAGGAGAGTGAAATTCTTGCATGGTCTAATCAGTATACAAAATATCAACACTCTCCACCACCATGAAATGTATTATTCTGCTACCTCAAAACCTCAGTGGGCGCAGTGGGTAGCGCTGCTGCCTCACAGTTAGGAGTCTTCCCTGCGTGGAGTTTGCATGTTCTCCCCGTGTCTGTGTGGGTTTCCTCCGGGTGTTCTGGTTTCCTCCCACAGTCAAAAGACATGCAGGTTAGGTGCATTGGCCATCCTAAATTGTCCCTAGTGTGTGCTTGGTGTGTGTGTGCGTGCCCTGCGGTGGGCTGGCTTCCTGCCTTGCGCCCTGTGTTCGGCTGGGATTGGCTCCAGCAGACCCCCGTGACCCTGCAGTTAGGATATAGCGGGTTGGATAATGGATGGATGGGTAACTAACTTACCACAATAAGCAAATGACAATGGAACACATCAACAAAGATGATACACAGATGAGGCAGATCACACCAATATAATATTGATAATCATCTTAATTTCTCTTTATGTATTAAGTTTAAATAGATGTGGCTGTCCAGAAAATTCTGAATTGGAATTGAAATGCAATAGAAAACAAATGGATATTATATCCAATATGTAAATGTTTCTTTATGCCCTTGCCCTTAAATAGATGTTGATTTTTGAAATTATATACAGGTAGAGATGTGAGTTTGCTGCAGATATTTCCATATTGGTTTCCAGACGTTATTGTAAAATGAGAAATATTGGCTCTTACACAAATAAATCTGTCAATAAAATAAAAAATAAGGCCACATTTTGATCTTCTAAATTGAGTAAGTATAATGGGAGAGGAAGTGGAGATGGTCACTAGCTTCAGGTTTTTGGGCATTCACATAAGTGATGATCTTAAGTGGACTATAAATATTACGGCTCTGGTCAGGAAGACTTTACTTCCTCAGAATTTTAAGGAAGAACAACTTCTCTACAAAGTCACTGGAGTCTTTGTAATACTGCTCAGTAGAAAGCATACTGATTTACTATATAATGGCCTGGTATTGAAAATGTGCAGCAGACAGAGCAGCTTCACCCAGAGGTATTAAGAGAGTCTTGAAGAACCACACTTCCAGATTATGGAATAGTTTTTATCCAACAGCTGTAAAAGAACTAAATCTACATTCTTTACCCTTCACATCATTACAATAATTCTGTTTTGTGTGTAATATCATTGATTTACTATTGTGTAATAACTGCATAAGCACCTTATTACTTAACTGACTTATTTTTTGAATGTGTGCGTATGTGGGCAAAAATGGAGTGTATGATGTATAGTTTCTTTTTTTTAAAAGAGACAGTAAATTTCACTGTATGTTTACATGCAATGACAATAAAGGCATTCAAAAGTAGCGAAGAGTTCAGTTCTTTTATTTTGTGATTTCTTATGAGGTTAATTTAAGCAGAAGCATTTTGTAATGCCTCAGTATTGAACAGGAATCTTTTTTGTTTTAAACTGCCATATTTATATTTCACTCCATTTTGAGGGCCTTTTGTCACGACCATGATGCTAAACAACTGAATAGATGAGTCTCAACTTAAACAAACCCTATTTTATACATTTATGTGGGCCTGGGATCATTCCTACTGTAGCACTCAGTGAATGACTTTGATCAGCTGTGTTCTATAAATTCCTTGGTAAGCAACAATAATTCATAAAATCTAACACGTTATTGTACTGGGGCTCAAATGGCAGAAGCCCCCCTGCAAAAAAGACACCCCTTGCATTTAGAAACCTGATTAGCCAATGGAGTTCTCCTTTACTTTCTGCATATGGTCTGGATACGAGTTCTGGGAGCCCATTGAGGATGATGTGTTGATGGAGCATTGTTTTTTAATTAATAGATTCTCATTACATTAGATTCCTGTTTGCTTTTTAAAAGTATTTTATTACAGGTATTTCTGTTCCAAGTGGGGCCCTCCTGTTACAATGATTGGAGAAATCCTATGGGTAAAGAAAACCACTAAATATCCCAAGGTCTGTGTAGCTTTCCTTCCAGGTGATTTGGCTTGCCACTCATATGCAACAGACATATCAGTTCAAACTATATTGGCGATGCTAAATTGACTGAGTCCGGCCAGCCTTGTGTCCATTGCAGGTTGCACAGCCCTGAACTGGGTTAATCAAATTTGTTAACCACCGGATAGGCATTGGTGTCAACATCTTAGGCCAAACTTGTATGTCTGTATTACTTGCCCTGTCCTTTTTTGCCTTTGATGTCAGTATTAAATCTTATCATCACAGACCCGCTAGCAATCCCATGTTTATATCTGCACAAGACATCTAAACTTGCAGGTAATTTCTTTGAGACTCAGAGGTGTTACAGTATATTCATCAGTTTGGAACAATAGAAGTAGGCACAGCCAGTACACATGATTTCAAATATTTTCAGTCAGCAGTGTTTTGTTCATTCATGCGTGCTTCCTGGCATTCATGATTAGAGAAAGGCTGCCGAAGCAGAAGCGAGGGTTTCCTCTTAACAGCCGGAAGGCTTTATTTCCCTCTGCAATTTCTTCCTGCCGTTTCATGTACTGTAAATGCATGTCCTGCTTTGTAAGCCACAGCCTTCTTAAGAGGACAGAAAGGTGTTCATTGTGATCAGCACAGTGGAATGGGTGACATGCTAAATTAAAGGAAAAAAAAAAACCCTCTGTGTGTGTTCTTCTGGTGGTGTGTACATGGAGCTGTCTTGTTGAGTTGGCATAAAGGTGGAAAATGAGCACAGAGGTCACATGCCTTTAATGACATCTCCTTTATGAAGAAGTGTCTTTTTCAAATAGGGAAGGGTGAGTGAAACTTCACAAGAAGAGTATTGGCAGATCAGAATAAGCCATCAGCACTTTGTGCTGGGATTGTTGCACCATAAACAGAAAGTCCATGTGTATCCCTAATTTCATTGTCAAATCTGTTTGATCCGATTCAACGTAGTGGGGGATTGTGCCTATCTCAGCAGCATCCGGCACACTGCAGGAACCAACCCTAGACAATGCACTAATCCCTCGCAGACCAGAATCACACTCAACAACAACAACAATTAATTTCTTGTATAACTTAAAGTCACATAAGGAACACCTCACTGGGCTTTGACAGGCTCTGTCTTTTGACAGCCCCCCCAGCCCTGACTCCCTAAGAAGACAAGAAAAAGCCCCCCACAAAACACTTGTATTGGGGGAAGAAATTTTGGGAAACAAAACAGAATACAAGTAGTCCTCTTCACAGAGCTAGATGGCCAATCTTATAATTTCCACTACAGAAATACAATACAATAATAGAAACTACTTTTTTCTTATTCTTTGTTCTTACCAGGTCAGTTTATCATTTGCTAGCTTATCCATTAAGCAAAAGCTGTGTGGCATTATGGCACAGCAGGTGGTGGTATTGTCTCATGGCACTTGGGCATTGGTTTGATAAGTAGCCAGGAGTCTTTGTGTGTGGACTTTGTATGGCCTACAGATTTTTGTGTGTCCAAAGACATGATACTGGATTGATTGACTACACTAACTGGCTTCATTGGGTTTGAGTATGTCATGCCCATGTGGAGCTATTTTTTTTGTATAGGTTGCAGCACATAACCATCCACTGAACATAGCAGTTTTAAAGAAATGCATGGACTGATTGACAACAATGTTACAATTGCATGTACAGAAGAACATATGGGTGGTTTTCTCTTTTGGTTTTTGTCATATTCAGATGATTTTTACACTCTTACCGCTGATAAAGGCTTGGGTACATGTTGAGTTGAATGAAAGAGGCCAAGAAACAAGGATAAATGGATGTACCTGTCCGTGTATGTAATTCCTTCATTCTGCTTCTCTGTCCTTTACTGAAACGAATTCCTCCAAACAAGCAAGTTTGCTAAAAATATTCCCAGTTAACAGTGAAAATCTAAGACCTATGATTATGTGTAATTGGTACCACATACAGCTTGAATCCTGCCTTAAATTGGGGAGGTACTCTGAAGGATTTTGCTCGATCATCCCTGAACTGGATTAATGAGGCTTAAATGGATGGATAATATTCTGTAATGAGAAAAAGTTCAGAGTCTCCAAAATTCTTGCCTAAAATCAGTAATATGATTGATGTTTGGTTAAATTTAAAGGGCTTGGAACCCTGAAGTCTTGAAGTTATTTTGTTCAGGATATGGACATTTAAAGACGTATATGAAAAAGGCATGATGATTTTTATGGTATAGAAGCACATAATGCCAAACAAACCTGTCTCTAATTAAGATTTGTTATTTAGACATTAGAAAAATACCCCTATTATCTTGTTATTGTGATTAGTAAATAAATGGAACATCTAAAGACTGTTACGAAGACCTTAAGTCAACGTTAGTAAGGGTTTATTACTAAACTACAAATATGAATTGAAGGTCCACAATCGGTACACAACACTAGTCATATGGACAACTCTGGTGTTGTGAATTAGTTCTAGTAATGACAATGATTCCAGCCAGGCCAGTTCTTCTCTCTCGTACACCAGGGCCCAAACTGGATAAGGAAATTGTGTGTGTGAAGCATTCCCCCCCCCACACATCTAAACATGCTTAACTCAATTTATTGTCAAGGGGGACCGAAGGCCATTCCAACAGCATTCAGCTCAAAGCAAGAAAAACCTTTAATATATTTCAAATGTTTATTTGCCTAACTGGACATGAATGTAGCACGTCTTACAGTATACTGATAAATCTTATTAAAAAAAATATATATATACACTATTCTAGAGACAACATGCAAAACCTGGGACACATTCATTCTCTTGATACAGGCAAGCGCCATGTCCCCTAGCTGTCTGCAGGCATCTCTTGGTGTAACAGCCGCCTATCAGATTTTTATATATATTATTTTCAGATTAAATGTTGTGGTCATATTTAGAGAGTTTAACTGCTTGCCAGCAATAATGAAACTGTTGCTTCAGAAAGTGGTTTTGACATTTTCTCTGTATTCCTGCTGATTTAACTGATGTGTCACTGACTGACCTTACTTACAGTTACTGCTGGGTGATAACTGTCGGCCTTGGTTTTCATTGTTCAGATTACATTTTCCATTTCCTTTCCTTATTAACAGCCTAAAATTGACATTTTTTTTACTTTGATTGTCCCCACCCTCATTTTTGTTTTTAATCACTCCCTCATGCCCAAAATGTGCTGATCAGATTAATTGGTGATTCCAATTTGTCCTTATATGAGTGTGGATGTGTGCATGACTGGGTCCTATGGTGAACTAGCGCCATGTCCAGGGCTATTTCCTGCCTTGCACACAACGCTGTAGGAACAGGCTGTGGCCCCCCAAAGCTTAACCTGAGTTAAGCAGGTTTCAGAATATCCTGTGTGCTATATTATCATGTACTGTTCATAATTACCTTGCTTTGAACTGACTGTAGGTACCCGAGGTGACTTACTAGTAATAATAATAGAAACATTACTGTGGTGTACAGAGTATGGTGAAAATTCTTACTTACCTTATCCATGCTTCCCTTTTGCTATTGCCTGGCAACTGCAATTACATCATAGTCTAATTAAACTGCTGATGTGTTGTAATTAAATGAGTTAATTGGTTTTTATTGTCACTTGCTTGTTAGTTTAGTTTATAACTTTTTGTGTCTGGTTAGTGTCTAGCTACATACTGCACTGTACCTCTCATGTTGTGAACTCTGCTTGTTTTGCTAGTAGTTTTTTTATTATTATTATTATTATTATTTTAGATCAGCTTGCTTTTAACTATCCTCCCTGTCTTCCTTCAATTGTCCTGTTATAGCCCAATCAGATTACTCATTTTAAGTATTTGAATTTCAGTTTAAAAGTATGTTAAAGTCCCACTGGTGCAGCCACAACAAAACACAGGAAGAGTGTGTACATAGCAAAATGACAAAGACTTCAAATATGTACAAACTTCAAGGTACTGGAAATAATCCACAGTGATATTTACCAGTCACTATGCAATTGTATCAATAACATACTGTATATAGTCCATCATACAGTCAGTCAGTCAGTCATTCTCCAACCCGCTGTATCCTAACACAGGGACACTGGGGTCTGCCGGAGCCAATCCCAGCCAGGACAGGGCGCAAGGCAGGAAAAATCCCTGGGCAGGTTGCCAGCCCACTGCAGCCATCATACAGTACTGAGAAATTATTCGAAGTTGCCTCACAATCCTCCACAATAGAAGATTTATTTTCAGGAGATGGTCAGCCAAGTGTGACATCATACACAATTAGATATGCATTTGCTTACAATCCATCACATGATAGGGATGAAATTTACAAGCTAGACGTTTGTAACATTAGGTATTTGTTAAAAATGTTTTTATCATTATTACGTGGAACATTTCTTCTGTCATTTATTAATTGTTTTCTTGACTGGGTATGTAGAGCTTAAAGTCGCTATCTGAATAAACATATTAGTTGAGATGAATTCTGGTACGTTATGGTTTTTGTCCTTGGGACCTGCATATTATAATTGCAAAGAAAGGCAAGATATGAGATTGTTGTCATTTTAGCATTGAAAACTAATAAAACAATAATGCTGCTTTAAAAGAAGTATTCATCTCAAAAGTTCATTAAGAAAGTCAAGTTTAAGTTGTGATGGCATATGTATAAAAGACTGCACAAGGTGACAGCAACAATATTTTACTATTAAATTCGGACAATGGGGTCAAAAGTAAGAAATGTGCCAAGGCTGATACTACAGACCCAAAGACATTTAACCAAAATCGAGTGAAATAAATGAAGCAGGGAGGGGCAGAAACCAGTCAAATTTTATAAGTAGCTAATACCAAAACAAAAGATGAAACTGTTGAAAACCAAAAAGAATTCTTAGCCAGAATGTCAGGAAAGACAACTTAATAGATGAGTTTTAAACTTGAACAACAAGGAAATCTAAAATGCTGAAATTTATACTGTTGTCCAGGTGATATCACCTGCCACACGCTTGCAGTTGATCTTATCAAGCCAGACTAAAGAAAATTCACAAAATGGCTGCACCCATAATACATATAAAGTGGTGTGGAGGAAGAACATATTTAATGTTTTACATTAAAGAAATCTCACTAAATAAAAAATAAATGTAACCGCTGAATCCCTTGGCCTCCCAAACCCCTAAAATGAACCCTTGTCGACTTTTGAAGGCTAAGGAGTGATAAGAAACAAAAAACGACAAACTTAAGGCAGATCATGACAGTAAAATGATATATTTATGTGGTATATATGCAATAAGGTTTTATTGTTTTGCGGCCACTAAATAATTTTGCAGTTATCAATCAAACTGAGTAGGCTTGTGGAGGGCCGGAGCCTATCCAGGCTGCATTGGATAGAGTGGTAGAAATCAACTCTGGATGCGATGTCCATTCACTTGCACACCCATATCAGGTCAATTTAAACTCACCACGTAACAAACATCTTTAATAAAGGGGTAGGAAAATTTGGGGACCTGGAGGAGAACCTGCATAGACAAGGGAAGAACGTGCAGACTAGCATAGAATTGAGACAGGGGGTGCTTCTTATGTGAGGTGCAGTAGCAGCATTTCCACTGGGCAAACCTAACCAGGAAAAATTCGTAAAGCACTTACTTATTTTTCTAATCAGACATTTTAAATGGGGTTTATGGTTTTAACTTAATGTGTTCGATATGTTCTACCTCACTCATGATTAGTTGTTTTTAAAAAAAAAAAAAAAAAAACAACAATTTTCTCATTATCGTTTCAAACCAGCAGAAACATTAGACAGTACATAAACGTAAATCAAGCAGGATCAATTTTAATAATTTTGTTTATAAACTAGCAGTTATAAAAAGTAAATGTTACACTGAAAGAAGGTTTGTCTAATTAGGCATGGTTTTAAAGATTTGGTTTTAACAATTAATACAATGCATTTTTTTTAAAACTGCAGAAAAGGATTTAATTTTTGTGGTCAGATTTTTATCAACGAGTTGAAAAGTATAATATTTCCTGCAAACAATTTTTATGGTTAAGTATGAAAACAAAATTTAATAAGCACTATCCTGCAAGAAAACAGAAGAAATGATGCAGAAATACACAAAAACACAAAAACCCCAGCGCCCAGCCTCCACTTTCAAGCCCTCTGAGAACATCCACTTTCTAATATGAGATACAATAGAGGACCAGCTCTGAAGACCAGGGTTTTTTAAATGACAGCTTTGCCAAATGGTTAAGAGGAAAATTAGGATGTGTCTCAAGTGAAAATAATTAAATTAAGAATTCCACGTCTTGCTTACTGGAAAAGGTGAAAGGATGATGTATTAGTTGTTGGCTATTTCATACAGGAAGTGTTTAATTTTCCAGCACAAGTCTAATTTCACGGCTTGTGACACAGTTTCTGTGACCCTAATTGAACCGTATTTGTTTCAAAGGTATTTCCAGCTCCCTAGAGCTAAGGCTTTTTACATTGCTTTCAATGCAGACACAGTCTGAAGCCAGCTTCAAGACTTTGGCTCAGAGCTATGTTCAGTTTTGTTTTGAATCTGATTAGCCTTTGCAGAATCTTGCCTTTTCTACCCAGAAACAGCAGTTAAACGTCTTCAACAAACAGTTCAGTGTAGCTAAAGGCTGCTTTGACAAACATGGTTAAAGATCACATCTGACAGCTGAACATATCTGATAGGCATTGCAACAGACTTTATACTCTGACATGGATTGTAAACCGGGCTTGGCAGCAGGCTTTATCATGAATCACTTTAAACTACACAACATTGTGGAGCCCAGAAAAAGTCAAGTAGTGATTAGTCAGCTTTGTTAAAGATGCTATTGGCTGACATGACCTTTCAATTATCTAAAAGAGATAAGGCGTGAGATACAGAGGTATTGATCGATGGAGACCTACAGACAGGTTGTTCTTATTTAAAAACCTGCAGCGAATCATGGTGTTTACACTGGGATTCTTTGCTTTTAAGCTCACAAAGACAGCTAATTGATCAAAAAACAATATGTAAAATGCACTGGCAGCAAAAACTGATAAAAGGCCATGGATTAGACATGCTAACTTTTTCCTGTTTTTGAGCTCATTTTATGGTAAATAATTACACCTGGTATGTCGCACACTAGTGCAAACTTGTGTTGTGGTACATGCTCGAGAATGATTGATGCACTGGAGTAATGATGGAGTGATCTCCTTAGATCCCTTGTCAACTGGAGATTGTCAGCCATGCAAAGCAGTAAAGGAAAACAAGCAAGTGAAAAATAAAGAAAAAGCACTCACACACTGTACAGTGAGCGTATACTCACCACAAGCAAAGTTTGCACGTCTAAGCAAATGAAATAACATATTTTTAACTAACATATGGTTAGTTCCTGACTTGGATCAGGTGCTACTCCGTCATCCATGATTTGAGAACGGTATTCCAATCAGATATATGTAGGCAAGAGACGTAAGTTTAATTTTAAATGGTAACGGGATGACCCAACTGACAAGTTAAAAGCTAGTCAAACTACCAATATTTAATGAGCATGTGTATTATTACATGTTTAATGAATGAAGTAGGTGATGGGATGAATAAAGTATCTATCTATCTATCTATCTATCTATCTATCTATCTATCTATCTATTTCATATGCTGAAATTAGTAGTTATTTGTTGCACAATGAGTGACACTGTATCTTGGGCTGGTTCCTATCCTGCAATCCCTGCTGGCACGACTGAGTCTTCGAAATGGATACATAGATGACTGCTCATTACGGGAATTGTAAAATGTAACCATGGAAGTAAGTAGTGAGTGAATAGATTGTACAATGCTGTTCAACAGTTAGCCTGCCATTATCCACCTAATGCCAACGTTTGTCTTTGAACATCTTGTCAGAATTTACCTTTTTGAGACAGTATAATAGTAAAGATGCAGCCAGTGTGGGAGTACAATTGCCCTTGTTAATTAAGGTTGGATGCAGTGATGGTTTCAGATTTATGCCAACTGCCAAACTCTCAAATGAATACAAGGGATGTATGGGGACATTTTTGTTTTGTTTTATCACTTGGCATGGATGGAGCAACAGTGTGAACCTACAAAAGTGCTTAAACGTACCAGTACCCTCACAGTTGAAAATTGGTTCAAGTTCTCCTCCTTCAGGTTATGGATTTGCCATTTCTGAAGATGGAGGGTATAGCTCAACCAGACAAATACAGGGATCCACCACTCCGTGCAGGTGTTTGTTCATTCATCAATTGCTGTAAAAGCAGCTGGGAAGTCCAGCATTGCCTGCCAGGAAAATCGTGCAGCCATGGTGCTGCAATTTCGTGGAAGATAAGGTCAGTTCTTGTAATTTTAATTTCAATGACACTCCTTTATGTGGGAAGTTGCCAGAACATTTGTGGCCGCAGCATTGGCTTCAGTGATGGGGTTTGTCTGTGTATGACCCATTTTATGTCTAATTTCACATCAACACCTGCTTGCCTGCTCTGTCTCGATTGATATCAAATTATTGTGATTCCCTCTGGCATTGCCCTTTGAAAAACCAAAGCAGTACATTTTTAAATGTTATGTGAATTGTAAACCTTGCACATACCCTCTGCCCAGGAAAATGTACTTGACTATAAACTGTCTAAACTGAAACAGCAACACACCCAAATTAGAATCAAACAGGTTTTATATCAGAAAGGACACGCAGATTACACACACTGCACTAATCAAACACAAGACTCCAGGACTGTCCAGTAGCAGCTCTAACCACTGGGCAGCCAAATGTTTACTGGACAGAATTGAAGATGGCAAAACATTGAAACAACACTTCTCTACATACGTATTCTTTTAGTATCAGGACTCAGTTCTTCTTTGAAACAGAGACATCATCCCAAAGTCACTCTGGGGTTGTCCTTTGTTGGCTTCATTTTCCCACAAAGTGGAAGATGCATGCCAATGGCTTCATAAGAGGCTTTATCAAATGAAAGAGAGCAACCCTTCTTAGTATTTGTGGTGGGTAAATGTCAAGCCACATTCTGATCAGTGTAATGTTTTGGGATAAAAGTGTTCCTTATTATAAGATGTGCTTTCTTTTTTTGAAATTATTATTATTGGGACAACAGAGCAAACAGTACTGGACTCAATGCTGACTTTGCACTGCATAGCATTGAGCAGCTCCAAACAGAGCTTTAAAAATGGCAGCATTCATTTTTCTACTGAGAGGAAGGTTGGGTATACAAGCAATGATCAAAATGTTTTGAGCCTGAACGTGAACAGGGTATACTGAGGTTGTAAGTGGTCAAAGATGAACTGTTCCATACTGAAATATCCAAATTACAGGTTTCTAGCATTTGTGACTTCTACTTTCAGAACCAAGTCAACATTAACGGTGAAAAGCATAAACTCCAATTTCAGATTGCCCTTGCATTTCTGCCTTGGTTGAAGCCTTCTCTCCTAGTCAGCTTATACCAGGACCACCCTTTATTGCAAAAGGCTATCATTTCAGGATGTTTTTTAAATGTGACCCATGGTCTACTGGCTGTCAATATCAACAACAAAAGAAAATTTGTCACCCGTGGAATGAATCATAATGGAGAGTTGAAGAAGGATAGTGCATGAATTAGCGGACACTATAGTGATGTGTCATTGGTCAGTAGAATGCATTCTTCATGAACAGTTAAGCATGAGCAATGTCTATACACATTAGGCGCGAAAAATGTTATGCTAATGTACATTGCATAGACTTTTCCTCAAAACTACGTTCAAACAAATGTCACACCTGCTCTCTTCTTCTGACCCATGGTAACTACCATCTTCACCCCATCCTGAAGGACAACTTCTGTTGCCAGTACTGTTTTAATGATAAAAACATTGTCAAATTAGATACAGAAAAGTGTATATACAAGCACAACAAGACTTCATTTGACTTGTACTCTTTGTGAATGCTATAACAGGTGTATTAGTCTTCATGGGGATTACTGTAGATTCAGAAAATATTCAGAATCTTTCACTTTCTGTACACTTTGCTGTGTTGTAGACTTTATTTTAAATGCATCTATTTCCCATTTCTGCCCATTAATTGAAACCCAACAACCCATAACGACAAAGTGAAAACATGTTTTCAGAAAGGTTAACAAATTTTTTAAAAATCAAAAACTGACATTTCTCATTCATATTAGTACTTTCACCCATAATTCAGTACTTTGTGGAAGCCCCTTTGGCAGCAGTTACAGCTTTGAGTGGTTAAGTCTCCACAAGCTTTGCACACACACTTCCAGTGTTGCCCAGGTACGATGACAATAAAATCTTTAAATTTTTTTTTTCACAAATTTTAATCCAAAAATCTTTGTTTCAGTCTGAAATTTATTGATCCATTAGGCTCTGAAAGCCCAGCATTATTTTACTGCTGCACTAGCCCTGCTGTGGTTAGGTTGAGATTAAAAGCTTGCAGAAAATTTTATGACCAGGATCTTTAAATGAAAGGCATGTGTCTTTATCATGACTCGCCAGAATGTCTCTGGATGCCATTTGTGACTTATTTGCTGTCTTTTATCATTGAGTTCACAGTGAAAGCCACTTGTTTGATGATCATTTTATCACTATGTGATCATATGTCATTGCAAAACCATACGGTATAGCAGAAGTACAGCTGCTTTATTCTATTACAGTAAGCTTTGTAAGAAATTTATAGCTTGCCATGTGCATAGGATACCATTAACCCTTGTTAGTGGCATTAAGTGTGTGTGCACAAGTCTACACTGGAGTGCAGATGAGAATGATGACCTGTCTTTGTGGCTTAGTATGGTGTTCCTAATTTGGACAGCAGCATGTCAGTGGTGGCTTACTTTTAAGATACTGCACATAATAGGTCAGGAGACTAGAAGGCCAGTTCATTTAATTTAGAAGATACAAGGTGGATTTACTCTAAGTAATTTACTGAGTGTA
>JANRMT010062791.1:242163811-242184090 GCA_026402145.1 Polypterus bichir lapradei | reverse complement strand
ATTGCAGTAGTGGACACTTTGATGTTTATAAATGTTTAAACTCTCAAAAGCTGGATGTGAAGTTGTTGATGAAACCGGTTGTATGTTTACACTGCTTGACAGATGCCGAATCTCACTTCAACACAAGTCCTGCAAATACTGTCGTAATTGAAACAAACCATGAAACTCAAACCGATTGTGACAGCAGCAATCCAAGCTGTGAGATTTGAGACAAGATTACTTTTCACATGGCCAACTGTACGTTGCATGCTCAAGAGTAAGCTTGGTTACAACCAGAGGGCTGAACTGACAATGTGGTATACAAAGAGATCCTTAACAAATAATTATTGGTATATTTTCAGTCAGTTTAAAAAGGTTTAATTTTCTTCTTAATAAAAATTTTAAGGCAGTACTTTGCCGCTGCAAAGCGCGGGTATTTTGCTAGTTCAAGATAAAATGGCACTTCCCTAAAATTGCTGGGCCATAAAATTAGTGCATTTATATGCGCTTTAGTACCTCTATTATTCACAATAACCCAACTTCTAAAATGCCATTTATACTTTTATGTGGGTCAGAGAAACCAGCATATTGGTCTCTGAGAATCCGGGTTAACATGTAGATGTCTTCATGAGTAAACCATTTATATGGCTATTTAAACCCTTAACTAGGTTACAGGATTTTGTAATCTGCCTATGTCTGTTGCACTCTGTTAGCCTGCACACACACATCCAGCAGCCATGGGTAGGAAACAGTGAAAGCGTCCACAAAGATACATTTCCAAATTCAAATGCTCAAGTAATCAATTTTTCCTTCTCCTGGATGAAATAATCAGTCTCAATATTTAGAAACCTCTAAATTTATGTTGATGAACTGAAAGTACAGTGCCAAACTCATCAGCACAATCTTAGGAGCAGTGTTGCGGGTAAAACTAACATGTCACATAGTCTGATTACTTTTTTAATAACAAGTAGCCTAATGTAATACTTATTTTATTGAAGTAAACATACCTGCGTTATTATCGCCCAGCAGCACCGAGTATGAGACAAGAAGCATATGTACTGGTATGCCAGTCCTTTGCATGGTTTAGTCATCTCAGCCAAGCAGAAAAGAGTGTGCTGCATGCACTTCACTTACAGAAACATGTAAACAGATTTTAAGAAACCAGGTTTCTGCCTTAGCCGGGTAACTCACTTTATCCTTGTGTTGTGTGTGCACTTCATGACTAGAATGTGCAATCTGCTTTCTTTATGTCATCCTGTTGGTTAGCATTACTATGTGGCTCCTGTGTGTGCGTGGCCTTCACTTACTTACATGTACCCTTCACTAGACAACATAGGATCTTAATATATTCAGCATAGGCTCAGAGAAAGCTGAAAATGAAAAGCAGGGTTGAATACTGAAATTTAGAAGAAGTATATGAGCAAAACATAAAATATCTTGGCAGCATCACATCTGAATCATAATTTTAGTGTGTATGTATTTTTATTAAAATTAGCACTTTGGTTCTTTCTGTAGGGAAGTTTTACTGTTTCTATCAGGATACCAGATAAAACAAAAACAGTACTGGCAGTCTTTCACACAAAACTCCCACTATGTGCTTTCTGTCGTGTGGAAGCCAAACACTGAAAAATTTAGTTGTCACCCTTAACACAGCAGAGAGAGACACAGAAACAAAGGTCACTGTAACTTATGTCAATTTTTTTGCATTAGTTAAATGTACTTAAAACCCCTTACACTTTTTAGAGTTGGAAAATGGAAATAGAAAATGAATTTTCAAGTTCAGAGATATAGTATAACTGAGGCATCTGATTACAAATTAACAGTTAATATGATAAATTCAGTTGAAATTTACAATATCTGTCCCAAATTTCATGTTTATAAGCCAATGATTGCAGCCCAATTACTGCCTGTGTCAAATCTGTAAGGTCTCTGTTGGTCCTCATTGATTTCCTCCAACATTTCAAAGACATCAATGTTAGGGTAGCTAGCACTTCATTTAGGGATGTGCTGGTAGGGTGTTTGCATTGTTTGAATAACTAATAAAAATATCCATTTTATAAGGTACTCCTGTATTTCATTTTTATAAACAGTGTGTATGCTTATTTAAGAACTGCAAATGACTTAACTAACATGTCCTGTAAGTGGATCTGCAAATTGGTCATATTTGAGAATTTAATGACTGCCTTTTTCAGGCAATGCTGGCAAATAGACCCTTTTACATTTACTCTATCTCCTTTATTTTTTATTTTGAAAGTCAAATGAGTCCAAAAAACAGCTTTGAAATTATTTTTTCCTTTTTCTTTTTTCTCTCAAGGCAATTGTTCTATAAACACTACACCTTTTCTGTGACCAGAACTGAAGTGCCTGGGTAGAGCAATCATTTACATTTGTGGGAAATGTTCAGCCTTTCAGTTGGTCCAGCATACTGTTACAAAGTAAACAAAAGAATTATTAAATTCTCTGAGAAACACCTATTCCATTTAATCACCTTGATGAAAAGAATAATTACCTTTGCATTCTAACTTTAATTTATTTGGATACAAAAACCCAATAACAAACCACAATTCGGACAAATGAGTTTAAGCAATCCTAAGAGAACACTGCAATCACTAACTTTAAACAAAAAGCAGGTCTAAGTAACCAGAAATGTCTTTCCCTGCTAATGTTAGGAGAAGTGCACATTCTTTACTGTCCAGAATTTAAATGTGGAGGCCATGACATTTTATTTCTTATTAATGTTTTGTACCCCCCTTCCCCACTTTGTTCTCCTCCAGTAAATGAATTCCACTTCAGCTCTGTATATTCAACTGCATTCAGAGCAGGCAACAATCTCACCTCCTGTAGACAGTTATATATCATGTGCGTCACTGAGCAATGACATACTAATGTCTGAAAGAGAGTGAAAGGTCTTCCTGGAATTTACCTTTAGAGGTTAGTTATTGTACAATGCAAAGTCAAATGCATCATTAAAGGGTAAGGGGGCATTAGTCAAGTTTAGCAGGACAATTCATGAAGCAATTAGAGATTCTTTGTAATTTAATGTAGCAGATAGGCAGCCTTGCATAACAATTCTACTCAGCATTGAATAGTTATTAGTGAATGCATATTCATTAATTGCAGAATGGGTCTTAGCCATTATTCAAGCCTTTTTGTTTTACTTAATAATTATTCCCTATCTTTGATAGGTGCTGGCACATAATTTTTTAATACATCTTTAATAATAATATTTTTGGTCCCAACTATAATTATAATTTGTTCATTATGATTTGTATTAATCACAGGTTAACTTACATAAATGTGAAATAATTACATCTAAATAAAAACCAAATGTGCAGATTTTGTTTCTAAAGTACTTACAATTGCTAGTAAAACAAATTTGTTTTCTTAGCAGATATTTCTGTTACAGGGCTACAAAGAGCCAGGACATATCCCTGGAACAAGGCACGACACACAGTGAAAGGGGTGCCAGCCCATCACAGGGCACACATACCCTCACTGATACATTGTCAGCTGGGAGTTGTATACAGTCAATTGCACATGTTTGGAATGTGAGTTATTAGATAAGACCCTTAAGCAGTTGTCGCATTACGTGACTCTTTGTCATAGGTAGGGGTGTGTGATAATGGAACAAAATTATATCGCAGTATTTTCTGGGACATTGACGATAATGATAATTAGATGATATTTTGCATCATTTAAAAACGTGTTTGTAAAAGTCTTCTTGATCTAGCTTGGTCTTGATTATAGGATAATAATTTTAGCCTAGTAATGAATTAGTGGAAGGAACAGTGAAGGAAAACAGATCTTATTTATTTACTTAATACTAAAGTAAAATAACCAAAAATATTAAAATCACCAGTACTATGGTGTAAAAATCCCAAATTCTGCCAAATACTGCACAGGAAAAAGCATTTGTAAATACGTTCTGTCATATATTGCACAAAGATACATAAAAAAAACAAACCTACAACATTTTTAAACAAATTACTAACTTCAGGTTCTGTCCAATATTGCACAAAGATATCAGAAAAAATAAAACAATTGTAAACTTTTACTGAGGAAATTTCAAATTGTGTGACAGAAACACCAGTCTGTGATACAACATTTCCCCTAGTGCTGAAAGCCCCCTCAGAAGGGCTGCTTGTTGCAGGAACGCACAGGTACGTTTTTTCAAGTTTCCCCAATCTGGGGAAATTACTTCTTGTGTTTTCCATCACAGAAGTGGATTTAAATCACTGTCCACTTTAGGTATTGTCAAGTACAGTAACTCTGATCTCTTTTTCAATGGCAGTGAAAAGAGACTTGCCTTCTCTGAATTCCTGTTTTTTTTTTTTTTGTTTTTTTTGTTTTTTTTTTAAATAGCTGCTAAAGGACTTTTTTCCTTTTTTGTTCCCTCTCTTGTGTCAACACCTGCTCCAACTTCTGCAGCCATAGGGGTGGACAGAGCAGAGCGAGGACGTGGGGATCTGTACGAGAGTTTTAAATAGTGAAAGAAAAAAGTGTGGTTTGGAATCGAGAACCCCCAACCAAGATGACTTGCGAAATGAAACATGCCCAATAGGCATATGCTTCTTATGGAAATAAAAGAAATCCGTTCAAATAAATTACATTATTTGTTCAAATGAATTAATAATTCATTCAGCTTTTTATTTTTTTTATTTTTTTTTGCCTGACACCTTCAGGGCGCCATACTAGATCAATTTCACTTTGCAGATGATGAAACAAGTTAGTTGTCGAGCTGTCTTTAATGGCAAATGATTTTCAACATTGCTTGCAGATTGCCATCTTTTAATCAGCATCAGTCTTTTCAAAACCAAACCATCTTTACGTGAGTGAGGATGATCCTCATCTTGTAATTAAATATAATGACGCAGATTGTGAGGCTGTTTATCCCCTGGCCCTCTTTGCTTACTCAGTTTTAGACAGCTACGCTAGCTGAACTTGTGGTGTGCTGACTGTGCATGTCTATATGCTCACTTTGTGCATGCACAGTAGTCTATCCTGTTAGGTTACATGAGACAGTGAACATGTGGACTCGAAAGGTTTTTTTTTGATTGTTTTTTGCAAAGTGAGTGACATACTTGAGTGACATACTGCTCGCACATCGTTAAAACTACAATTAAGATATTATCATAGATGATACATAGTGAACACTTCTAGTCATGGGGCATGTCAGATTTGCTGACCAAAGTTGCTGATTTTTGTCAGTGAACCATATTACTGACTGACCACCAAACTTCCAGTGTGCTCGGACAGTCAGTTGTGCGCTTGCTGATGGGCATGGGCCTTTTTGAAGGGTTAACAGCCACAGTGAGTTCAGCAGCAATCTCTACTCTTTAATTCTTTTGATTCTGTTCTGTTATTGCCTGTAAATTACAAGACATCAGAGAGATAAGCTTCTCTTCTGCTTGTGAGGTTCAGTGGGTCATTTGGTTGTCGGCCCACCTGTGTCGCACCATCCCAATGATAAAATCAAGCATGTTTGATTTTATCTTAGGCAGTCACAGACTAGTTGGTCTCATTTGTTAGGTTTGCCACATTAGATGATTGTCTTTAAGGTAGCACACTGCTGACTGCCTCTGACTCACTGAGATTATGTAGATGAAGGCTATGACTGAAAATTACTGCAAAATTCGTCTAATGTGACATGGGCTTTAGGGACACAGGGCGAATATGGAATATTCACATTCAGTCAAACATCTCAGCTTGGGACTTACTAATATCTATAACATGGTTAAGTGTTGTACTTTGAATTTCATCCTTTAGCGAGGTGAAAGGTCTGACTTTCAACATGATGAGATTAATATGAGCTGGAATGTAACCTCTTTTTTCTGTGTATTTCCTCCTATGTGTACTTAAATGCTTTAGAATTATAATGCATTTTTGTTCCATTTCCCTAACTACCAGGGCAGTTGGCCAGATATTTTTATTGCATTGTTTGTACTGTATTTGTTTCGTATTGAATCTTTTTGCTCTTCACTCTAGAGTGTAAGTAGACCTTCACCAACATAAAAACTGAAGAACTGCTCATGAAGAACATGGACGCAGTTTGCACATTGAAAAAAGTATTCAGTTTAAGGTTTTGCACAGAAATTGGATTTAAGAATAAAAGGAAAGAAACCACTTAATTATTCAGCTAACATTAAGCACAAGGTGATAAACAACAGTTATGATAGAAAAATAATGAGAGGCCACCAACAGCAGTCACACTTCAGAAGTAATGATATCACAACTTTACTGATCACTCCAGACTTGCATAATAGAATCATAAAGACCACACCACAGGATGGCAACCTCTGTTTAGCACCAAAAAAAAATTGAAAGGCCAGATAAAAGATGGGCCTATTGAGCCCTGGAGCAGTGTTATGGACAGAAGTGTTAAAAGTAAGGCTTCCATTAGTGTTGGCAATGTGAAAATTCAATTCACTTCAGTTCATTTGGGTATAGTGCTCTTCACTAAGTGCAGGCTAAAAGTGCTGTAATAAGTCCACAAGTAAAATGCAACTATAAATTTTACAAATTATTTATTATATAATGTATGCATATAAAGGCTCAGATTTTTTTAAACATTGTGGCTGGGTGCAGGAAAGAGACTTTGGAAGGATAAACCAGGTCATCCTGTTTAATCAACCAAAATAAAGTTCAACAAAAGAAATGCCTCTTGGCATAATGTGTTCAACCCTCTGGCAAAATACAAACAAATATATTCAACTCTCAGCCACAGAAATAAGGGTCTTTTACAGGAGTTCCATTCGGCATGTTTGCTCAGATCGTAAAAGATGCCTCCTTTTGGTCAGCTGGGCTCCTTATACCAAATGGACTGGAAAGTACCGGGCTAAGTGCCCCCGGGAGAGAATGAAAAGAGAATGTTGGCAACACTGCCCCTTCTCGCCCTGGCAGGATACTACCTACCTTGATCAAGCCTGTGAGGAGATCATCTGATGCACGTGCGTGACAATATACAGGAAGACAAAGTAGCTCCAAACTGATTAACGTAAGTAGAAGCTGACAATATATCTATTAACATAATTGTTGAGCTATGGCCATTTGACAACAGAGAAGAGGTAAACAGAAACTCCAGTCAGCAGCATCCCTGGAAAAAGAATACTTCAGAAGACCATCCAAAGCAAAAGCATACCTTGTCAACCGTGAAACATGGAGCATGTGGTGTTATGTGTGATCCTTTATGGCCACCTATGGAACCAAATACTTAATTGATAATGTGACTAATTAGAGAGATTATACTTTATTTGTCCCCAAGGGAAATTAAAATTTTACCAAAGCCCCAAATATATATAATGAAAACAAACAACAAAACACACATAACTTCTGGCTTGGATAACAGAGAGCTGCTATTGTCAATAATAGGCATGTAGGTGGCAGTAAGATGAGGTCAGACCCGCTCGCATTTTACCACAGGTTCGTATTTAAATGTATTATTATTTGGATGGAGCAGATCCAGCTCATAGTGTCCAAAAATTAAACATGCAGATATGCATTCAGCTGGTACACTTATCAAACCTGCTCCTGTTGTCAGAAATCTTGGTGATTTGTTTGATTCATCACTTAACTATGAGCTACACATTAGGTCTCTTTCCAAAATTTCATTCTATCATCTCCGTAACATTGCCCACCTCCGTCCATTTCTGTCCTTTAATGATGCTCAAACTCTGGTTCATAATGTCTCATATTGATTACTGCAATTCCCTCTTCATTGGCTTCCCTGCAAAATCTATACAGAAGCTACAGTATATTTAGAACTCCGCAGCCAGAGTCCTCACCCACACAAAGCGTTTTGCTCACATCTCCCTTGTTCTCTCCCAACTTCACTGGTTACCGGTTCCATCACTGATTAAATTTAAGATTCTGCTTCTCACCTTCAAAGCCCTACATAACCTTGCCCCCCTCTACCTCACTCAGCTCCTAGCGCCTTAGGGCTTGTTTATACTTCATGCTCAGAACGCGTACGTGCCCGCATCATGGCTGCCACGCATTCCCAGAGTTCATTTGATTCGTCCTCTGAGCAGGTCCTTAGAAATTAACATGCCGCGTGCACAAGTTGCAGTATCAGCAAAAAGTCGGGGGCGCAGTGTGCTAAAAGTTGGAATGTGACGTCAGAGTCTCTGTTTATTATCTACATGTGACAGAAAGCCACTTTGCGGATCCTACGAGGTCGGTGTGCGCGCTTTGATGTTTTTTGAATAGTCGATGTGGTGAAGCAAAATGGCAGCATACAGATATATTCATGGTTCTTTTATATTCAAGTGTCGCATATTCCCAATCATAATGACATGATACATGTCTATCGTCTTCTGTGCCGTCTTTTTTTGTAGGGCTTCCTCTGGTCCTGACAGCAGCGGATCTCCAGCAATAGATTGCCACACTGAGCACGTTAAATGTACGATATTCCAACTCTCTGCACATTTAGAATGCTTAGATTTATACTTGATATCACTTTCATGGTGAAATGCATTAAAGTATGTATGTTACATTTTACAGATTAATCGGTAATTTCGTTTAAATAATGAATACTGTTATTAATTACACACATGGGGGTGACACTGTGGCGGAGTGTTAGTGTTGCTGTCTTGCAGGGAGTCACGTCGCTGATATTCCTTGCCTGGAGTTTACATGTTTCCCTGCCGGGTCTCCTCAGTGTGCTCCGGTTTCCTTCCAAAGATATGCAGATTTGGTTACACTAAAATGATGCTAGTGTATGTGAGTGCATGTATTCACGTTACGATGAGCTGATGCCTCGTCCAGGGATTGTTTCTGCTTCGTGCCCAATGCTAGCTGAAATGGACAAATCCATGGACTGATGGATTTAATTATTAAACATCCTTTTCAGAGATATTGCGGTAAGGTGTCATTGGAATTTAATGGGTGTTCCAGGCAATTCACAATACAGCGAAGCCGAACCTGTTCTCACCGTGTTAATATCTTGCACTGCCACCTGGTGGATTCCTCCAGATTTACATAAAGTACGTGCGCAAGTATAAAAAGTACAATACTTGGGTAGCAGGGGCGTCCGCTGCAGCATGCGTCACATCGCGTGAAGTATAACCCAGGCCTTACACTCCTTATCGCTTTCTCAGGTCCTCAAGCAGTAATCTCTTTACTGTTCCACTCACCAGACTCTCCACCCTGGGAGGCAGGTCCTTCAGTGCTAGAGCCCCTTATCTCTGGAACTCTCTTCCTTAGTCTCTTCGAGATTGCTCCTCTTTCTGCACTTTTAAATCTCAACATAAAACTTTCCTCTTCTACAAACTTTTATAATCTGTGTCATATGTAAAGCTTCCTTGGGTTTGTGAAAGACGCTCAATAAAGGTAACTTATCATTATAATTAATGATTGATCATTAAGATATTGATACAGAGTGAATCATTTATGTTGCTGAGTATAATGTAACTTTCCATGGGCAAACAAATTCAGTCTGCATTTCAATGTCACATTTTAGTTTAAATTGTACTGTGGTCCATTTTTTCATCATTGCACATTCACAGAAAACTCTAGTCCCTCTCCTGCTATTTCAACTTCCACTTATTGTAGAAGATATAATGCTTTCTAAGTGTACAGAGACATCAGGTATGTCTGTGTAGACAGCCAATATCACCCAGGACAATAACCCAAAACACAGTGCCAACATAACCACAGAAGTCATTGGGACAAAGAAGTGTGAAGTCTAGTATGGCCAAATCAGTCTCCTAAATTCAATCCAGTTGATCCTGCACTTTTCTTGCCTAAACAAAAAGTTCAGTGTTTTCCAAGTCAAAGTTATTTTTTTTAACAATCATGCTAATGGATTAATTTACCATTGGGAATTGTCTTCTTAAGTGAAGCATTTTTTAAAATAAATTGTATAAAGTACCGTGCCTGCTGTTGCACTTTAAAATATCATTTCCAAGAATCTGTGATAACTTGTATTACTTCCAATTTCCTTTTGTTGCCACAAGCATGGCTCAGAAACATGGAAGGCATATTTTCTGAAAATGAAACCTCTGCTGCTTCAAAGTGGATGCATTCTTTAACTGTTAAGGCTTGATCTGGTGCACTGTGTTCCATTTTAAACCACAGAACAGACAAAATTTATAAAAATGTTCCATTTAAGGGCACAATTTTCTGTGCCATACCTAATGTATAACATGAATGTAAAAAAATTAATTTGACTTAAAAAATTCTGAACTTATCCTTTAACAGGAAACTGAAGAGTAAACTCTTCACCATTAAAGCAATACCTGAAAGTGGTTGAAGCAGAGAAAAGAGAAAACCAAGAGCTTGGTCACTTTAGTAGGTCAAAAGCTTCTTCTCGATACAGCTTGCAAATGATCTGTAAACAAATGCTAGAGTTTTTCCCATGGGCTGCTGCCAAAATAAAAAATGATTTTTTCCCTTACATTCTCTGGGCCTGATTTGGCAGAATGCAACACCACTCTTCAGTAAGAAATTTCATCATTTGATGTTTCAATGATAGTGGTGGAAAATCTTAGGAACTCCCCTAAGTGTTTAGTACAATTGAGCTCCAATGACTGGGGTGGACACAGTATGTGGTTTATATTAACTCCATGATGCTTGTACCATTATTTGACCATTTGTGGTGAATGTGGATGATGGGCTTTGTCACCTTAGAATATTCCACTACTACTAAATCTGAAATACTTCACCATAAAGGCCATTTCACATTAGAGTACTTTTCCATGGATTTTCAGTTGTTGCCTTCATTTACTTGACCTTAGTAAGTTGGAGGCAGTCAGCAGTGTGCTCTTATGAAGCTAGTTGCATAAAGCGACATGCCCAGTGACTTGGTTCAAATAGTCTGCAACTCACTCTGATAAAATTTTGCCTTTGGTCGTAGGATTGGGCTCTGTGTGCATGAGAACTGGCAACCAATGAATGCTCATTAAAAAGTACATTCTATATAATGTAGGGATGAAGAATAAGGAATTTGAGAGTTTTGGACCTCAAAAACAGAAAAGAAGTTTCTCTATATAATGTCTAATATTTTACGTACCACCAAAGAATGGAAAAAAGAAAGAAACACAGAAATTGTGGCTGAACTGTCTGTACCTGTTAACCTTTTGTACCACACCGCCTTCATCAGGCAGCACATTATTGGCTGTTGCAAAAAGGGGCAAATGTGACATCCACAGTTTTAATTGTTTAAATTGATGTGGTCTGGTGACAAGATCAATGCCTGCAATCAGCAAATCTCACATACCACATGACTAGAAGTCACATAATGTACTATATTGGCTTTAGAGGAACGTGATCACTGATTATTATTTTATATACATTACATTACATTTGTTTGCTTAGCAGATGCTTTTATCCAAAGGATTTACAGAAGAGGTCAACATAATTGAGTAAACATCAGTCTGAGGGACAGTTTGGGAGCAAATATTGCAGGACAAGGTTAGAAAATGGATCACCAAAAGTGAAGAAATCAGAACAAAATACAAGCTAGTAACATATCCCAGATTATAAAACCTAATAGCTAATATGAGTTCGAAAGAAATTCAACAAACAAGAGTCTTCAGATGATGCTTAAGCACATTGATGAAGTAAGAATTCCAAATGGAGGTGAGCTACATATGAAAAGAACTTGGACTGTGATTTAATACCACACAGATGTGACATCGCCAGATGCCAATTTATATTTATCAGCACTAAATCACTGGACCTAACCCATATTGTTGACAGCCTAACAAAGCTAGGACAGCTCTTTCACTTTTGGAATCAAGTATTCATGTCCATTAATGATGACTCTGCTGGCCACATGACCTCCCCTCACCCCCCTATTACCGAGAGGGAGACTGACTGTGTTCTTTATGCAACATTACCTTCAGAAGTTACGTTTTAAGTTGAATAAAGGTTTTTAAATGGGTAGTCAGACCATAATACCCCTAGTAATCAGTGAACTGTTCTTGCTGAAGCTACCAGCTCTAACCTTTTAAATTTTGTTTGTCAAATGATCCAGAATTGCTTGTTCTTTTTTCTTTTATCTTCCATCAATAAATGGGCATCACATTCAATTAATTTATACAGCTGCCCTTAGCTAATGATGTCTTTCACTTCAAAATTGTGCCAACATCTGCTTAGTCACTTTTCCTCTTGAAACCTCATCAAGTTTAGTAGCCTTCACAATACAGCTTCTTTTAAATGTGCCCCATCAATCAGACTTCTCAGAAAGATACTGAGATCTCTTCTGTGATCCATGTTAGCCAACATAATACACACCTGGCTTTATCTGGATTGTAAAGGTCACAAAAAGGTGCCATGTAATTCCATAGTTATTTCATTCATCATAACAGCAATCTTGACAAACTCATGACCAGCATTTCTGTTTAAAACCTGAAAGAAAATCAAAACTTTTTGGCTTTGCCCTGTAGATCCTTACACATTATCTGGCTGTAGTAAATGATGGTATTCTGTTCTAATTAAATAATGGAAAATAACATTCATCTATATAAATGTCATCTATATAAATTTTTATTGTTTGTATATAGTGTATTTATCCATCCATCCATTATCCAACCCGCTATATCCGAACTACAGGGTCACGGGGGTCTGCTGGAGCCAATCCCAGCCAACACAGGGCGCAAGGCAGGAAACAAACCCCGGGTGGGGCGCCAGCCCACTACAGTACTGTATTTATGAGCCTGCTTAATCTCTTTCAACGTTCCTAATTTGTGCAATGTAGGAAGTAACACTGAATGTCTTCCAGGACAGGTAAGGCTAATCAGAATGTCTTTGATATATGGGAAGAAATCATGAGTGTAGAAAAAACCAACATAGACATTGGAAGGACTCCGCGCAGGCAATGACCAGGCCTGCAATTTCAACCCAGGCTGTAATCACTGAACCACCCTGGCTCCTGTAAATGATGTTATAATTCAAATTTACAAATTAAAAGTAAACAATCTTTTTTGGATTGATTACCAATCAGTCAGTCAACCTTTTATTTATGGTATGTGGCACCTTTACCTCTATGAGCTTATTAAAGGTGCTTTGCTAAGTAAGCAAGATCAGACTGAAATTTCTGAATAAGATCCAAATTGAAAACAAATATAATGCAGTAAGTTTTACCAGAGATTAGATACAATTTAAAATAAAGAATAAAGAACAATGCTTTGGGAAAATTCAGTGAAGTCAATCAAGCTAAAATATTGTAAAAAAATGTTACAATATATTACACAAATTATTACAACTACAAAAAATATGGCGGCATGCATAAACACAGCAGTTTTTCAAGGTCCGGAAAAAAATGCATGTTGTTATGTTTGTCCTGAGCATCTTACTTTAAGGTATGATCGAGAGATGTCACTGACTATAAAGTACAATCTTGAAACGCTTGGGGAAGATTACAGACTTCCCATGTTGAAAGTGGGGCTGCACAGCCTCGGACTGCTGTTGAGGTCTCTGGAGTCGTCTGAAAGAGCTGACCGGGGTAGGATGTGCAGGAAGTCATCAGAGTTCCTGAGAAGGCTTAGAATCAGGGATTCTGCCTTCAGCCCTCAGGTTGGCAAGAACTGACCTCTCCCGTGCCATCAGGAAGGCTAAGCTGGAGAACACAGAAAGAACTGAGGGAACATTCTGTGATTTGAGACACAGGGAGCATGTGGTAGGGAATTCAGGCTATAACAGACTATAAAATAACACTACAGGTTTAGGTCATCGATGCCTCCCTCCCTGAGGCTGAATGAGTTCTGTGGTTGTTTTGAGGCAATGAATTATATGCAAGGGAAGAAACACTCCCCCAACCAATGGTGAGCAAGTGCTTAGACTGTGTATAGCTCACATGAGGAGGACACTTAGCAGTGCTAATCCACATAAAGCTGTGGGACCTGATAACCTACAGTATACCAGGTCGGGTGTTAAAAGACATGCCATGATTCCTGTGCTCAAGAAAACAACTGTAACCTGCCTCAATGACTACCGGCCTATGGCACTTACCTCAGTAATATTGAAATGCTTTGAACGACTATTTATGGGTCATATTAAAGCTAGCCTCCCACCTTCACTGAATCCTTCACAGTTCTTGTATTGTGCCAATGGTACCACAAATAATGCAATCACACTTGTCTAAGGGCCGGTTTATACTTCACGCTCAGAACACGTACGCACATGCATCATGGCTGCCACGTGTTTCCAGAGTTCATTTGAAACGTCCTCTGAGCACGTCCTCAGAAATTAATGCATGCATGAGTTGCAGTACCAGGAAAAATTGGGTGGGGCGCAGTGTAATCAAGTTGGAATGCGACGTCAGAGTCTCTGCTTACTATCTACATGTGACAGAAAGCCGCAATGCGGATCCTACGGGATTGATGTGCGCGCTTTGATGTTTGATGACTGGTTCGATGTGGTGAAGCAAAATGCTGACATACAAATGCATTGTGGTGCTTTTATATTTAAGCGTTTAGAGAAAAGCCAAGCAAAATGACACCTTTTATTGGCTAACTCAAAAGATTACAATATACAAGCTTTCGAGGCACCTCAGGCTCCTTCAAGGCTAACACGGTACAACACCCTAGTACTATTTAAGCATTGCATATTCTCCAATGTAATGACACAATACACATCTGTGCTGTCTTTTATTTATTTATTTTTTTTTTTAAGCGCCTTCACTACAGCATCAGAATATACATCAGCGTATTTGAGCCACAGTGAAAAAAAATTAAGGGCATGGTGAAAAGGTCTATTTTGTGATTAAAGTGGAAATTTTGGCTTTAATTTCAAAATGACCACTTTAACTTCATAGTTTACTTTTTCATTAAAGTAGACCGTCGTAAATGTCATCTTAAAACCGACCTAGTTGTTAATCGCTACGTGCTTCTGGGGCTTCCTCCTGAACTGACAGCAGTGGCAAGCAGCAATAGTTTGTCACACAAAATACATTAAATTTATGATATTCCAGCTCTCTGCACATTTAGAATCCTTAGATTTATACTTGATGTTACTTTTATAATGAAATGTATTTAAGCATGTATGTTACATTTTAAAGATAAGTCGTTAATTTCATTTAAATAACGAATACTGTTAATAATTACAAATGTGGGGGTGGCACAGTGGCTGAGTGGTTGTGCTGCTGCCTCAAAGGGAGTCACTTCACTTGTGTTCACCTTGCGATGAGCTGATGCCCCGTCCAGGCATTTTGTTTCTGTCTCACCCATGATGCTTGCTGGAATGGGTGTATCCTTGGATTGATGGATGTAATCAATAAACATCCCTTTCAGAGATACTGTGGCAAGGTGTCCTCGGACGTTAATGGATGTTTCAGGCAATTCACAACACAGCGAAGCCAAACGTTTTCTTACCATAATGATATCTTGCACTGCCACTTGGTGGAATCTTCCAGGTTTACGTAAAGTATGTGTGCAGGTATAAACAGTACAACGCTTGTGTAGCAGTAGTGTCCGCTGAAGCATGCATCGCGTGAAGTATAAACTGGCCCTTACACACCATACTATCCTACGTGGAGAAAAAGAACAGCTATGTTAGGATTTTGTTTGCAGCTAATAATGAAACTTCCTATGATTTGATTGAACACCTCACTTTGTAAATGGATGAAGGACTTCTTTTCAGAAAGATAAAAGACAGTATGTGTTCGCACTAACACATGTTCACCATGAAACTGAGCAAGGGGTGGCCCCTCAGGGCAGCATGCTCAGTCCATTGCTCGTTACTCTGCTAACGCATGACTGTACTGACAAATCCAGCACAAATCAACTCATTAGGTTTGCTGCTGATACAACAATACTAGGACACATCAATAATGAAGATGAAACATCTTACAGAGCATAGGTGGAACAGTTAGTGAGTTGGTGTGGGGACAACAATCTGTCCCCTAATGCCAATAAGACAAAAGAGTTGATTGTAGACTTTAGAACAAAGCCTGAACATCTCCCACTGCATATCAGTGGCTTTCTTATGGAGGGGGTCAGCAGTACGAAGTTCTTGAGCATCTGTATCACTGAGGATACCTCCTGGACTCTGAACACCACACACTAGGTCAAGAAAGTTGCACTTCTTCATAGGAGGCTGAAGCAAGTGAGAATCTCTCCTCCCATCCTTACCACTTTCTCCCAGGGAACTATTGAAAGTGCACAGACAAGCTGCATCACATTCTGGTTCAGAAACTGCAGTATGTCTGACAGGAAGACTGCAATGTGGTGAGGATGGCTGAGAGAGTTATTGGGGTGTCTCTCCCCTCCACTGTGGACATTTTTAAGGATAGATGCAATAAGAAAGTCCTCTGCATTTTGAGAACTCCTCAAACCCCTCTCATGAACTGTTCGATCTCTTGCCATGTGGTAGGAGATATCGCTCCATAAAATCAATAACAACCAGAATGTGCACTAGCTTCTTTACACAGGCAATAAGACTGCTAAACTCTCTGTAATGTGCACATAACAAGCCAGTTTTTATACACATAATTATTTATCTTTAGTTGTAGTATTTAATTGCCTATTTTATATAAGTTTTGTTTGGACTTTGTGAATTTAGCACTGTCTCGGTTTACTTTTTTTTTTTTCCCTTTCCCTTTTTCACATTTTCTGGTCTTGAGTAACACAATTTCATCCCACTGTATTTTAGATATGGTTGGAATGACAAAAAAAAAACCAAAAAACTTGGTAATATTCTAAAATAAATACATGAGAGCTATTACTCTCTTTTTATTTTAGAATCCCTTGTTGGAGTAATGAGTTCATTTATACACACCAAGGATCCTAAGAATTTCATCAGAACAATGATGTTGATGTCTGGATCCACAGCATGGCTCCTGAAATGAAAATTGACAGATAATCTGTTTTTCAACAGAATGCTGGAGCCTGTGATTTCACAGATATTGAGTTGGAATGACAGCTGTTTACTTTTTGCCCCTTTATTGTGATTAAACTATTGTTCCTAGAAGAGGAAAGTAGAAACATTTTAAACACAAAAGGGTGCCGTGTAATCCCATAGTCATTTTAGTCATCATCATGGCAATATTGACAACGTTATTGTTCAAATATTAGAAATGAGTTGTTTCTATTTTTTATGTTGAAGAAATGCTCAGCTCCTCTCTAGTGTCTAAATGTATGCTGTTAGCATGATTCATGACATTAAATTAGCCTGTTGAGTTTGAGTACCATGATGTACTAGCAACCCAGTTCTGATCTTGTCCCTATTACTGCTGGGTTAGACTGCAAAGATGGTAGGTCATTACTTAGTTCTTTATAGAGGAAAATTTAGGTATTGGTTCTTGACCAAAATGGTACAATGGTTTGCTACAGCTTATAGCAACATAATACTCCAGCAGCAGCATACTGATAAGAACAGTATTAATTAAAGAGGTGCTGCCTACCCACCCCACAAACACACATACACACATCTAAAATTAAGCTATTAACTGTGAACTGGTTTGTCTGATTTTGTGAGTGAGGGTGGCCACAATTGGACTAGTAGATCATCTATTTTTGGTTTCTGCATTGTGTCTGACCCTGCTGGGGTAGGCGCCAGCTCTCTGTGACTCTGCATTGGACTATATGACTGAAATCATACTTTTTTGTAAAAGTATACATTTTGGAATGTTTCCTGAATAAAGCAGTGGTGCAGAGACACCACTGAGGTTTTGGTATTGGCTGGTTTCTATGCTTAATCCACATGCTCTCTGATTTTCTCCCATAGATGAACAGTACAGTCTATTCACATTTGTAGTGATCCAGAAACATAAAAAATTGCACATAAAGGGTAATCATGCCTCAAAATAAATAAAAAGCCTCACTTGGACATCACAGATCACCCTCAGAAATGCCTCACCCTAGGCTACCTGAGCTTAGAACCTGACAGGCTGGCTTCAAGGCTTGCACATGCCCAAAATTGGTGCTCAGACTTTCAAGTTTCAAAAGTCCAATTGTTATGATATGGATTTTTCTCCAAAGCAAGATAGTCTGAGTTCTCCATAAGTTCCACAAAGGCTTCACAGGCCAGGTCAGGTCAGGTAGCACCTCCTTTGCCTACATTGAAAAAGTTCTCAGCTCAGTGGGTTTACTCACAATTCTGCTGACTTGGCTCAGGCTTTGCAGGCCTAAAATGAATATTAGTCTCTATAGTTAAATGTCTTAGGATATATGCCTAAAAGCCTTACAAGGATGACTGTTAACCTTTGACTTGTATAAACAGTGCAAGCATGGAATCTTTATAAAAACATTTGTAAACAAAAATTTAAAAAATAAAAAGAACAGCAAAAGAGGTACATGGAGTTGCCTAAAAGGCAATCCTAAGTAAACAAAGTCCCAACACAATAACCAAAAATCATTATCCTTAGAACAATAGTAAAATAATTCCTGAAAATGGGAAATCAAACAATAAGAAACACAATACTGACAAGTCTCCAATGCAAGGCCATTTCAGTCAGTTTAAATAGCATGAGAGAGGGCTCGGGAATGGTAATGTCAGGGTGGTCCAACCTTCTGGGGCTGCACCCACAAAGAGCAAGAAACATTTGTACATTTAAAGAGACAGTACACTATTATCACCTTACTTATAAAACCAACAGGAATAACAAAATACTTGAGAAGTAATAATTCAAAATTAACAAAAAGAATTATAAAACATTAAATACACATAACCTCAGACAGATACATGACACCAATGAAGAGAGGGAAAAACTAAAAAAACCTGGCCAAGCAAAAAAAAAAAAAAGTTCCTTTAAATATTTAACAATTTATTAATTTACTGTAGAAAATGTAAGATAAAAGGCAAGGCAAAAATGGGAAAAATAATTTTTACCAGAAGCAAACAAAGCAAAGAATCAAAAACCAAAACCAGTACCTTAATCAAATCAGAGCTCAAAACGAGGGAATCTACCCAAACCAAAAATCACAAAATCAACAATCAGAAATTCTAAAACAGCAATGTCGATGCATCTTCTTTTATACCACTGGGCCAATTCCCCTGCTGCATCATCAGATGTCCCTGCCCCTTGAAATGTTTTTTTTATGGGGACAACATATAAGACAAATAACACTAAGACATATACTCTTAATACAATAAAAAATTGAAAAATAATTAACAGGCACATTAACAAAAATGACATATTACATAAATATGAAGACAAAAACTTAAACCAGATTAACAGCGTAATTTGTAAAATTATGTTTAAACAACAACAAAAAGTCTAAATAAATAAGAAATAAGCTTGAGCCAGGGTCACAATTTTGGCTGTGCTGTAACAGCATCTCAGCCTCAAGCAGGTCTCTAAATGTCTTTCAGAATAAAGTATGTCATTATCATCATCAATTGGCATCCTGTCCTAGTCTACAGAGAGAACAATTGGAATAAATAAATGGTTTTCTAATTGTGGGGTTGGATTATTACGTCTAAACCAGGAGTCCTTAATCACGGTCCTGGAGGGCCGCAGTGGCTGCAGGTTTTTGCTTTAACCCAAATTGCTTAATAAGAAGCACTTGTTGCTCAAGTAAGACTTCCGCATCACTTTAGATGTCTCGCTCGTTAAGATTGAACCCTTATTGCTTATTTTAGTCTTAAACAGCTGTATTCTTGGTTTTTAATTGCTCCTAATTAGCAGCAACATGCAAATGACAAAAGAGACCAGCATTTCTCCATTTAGCTTGTTAACATTTACACCTGTGTGTATTTATCTTGCGCTGTTGGGTTTAATTAAATACTTGGAAGGAAAGTGAAGAGAAAAAAGTGAAGGACTGAGAATTACTCCTCCATTTTAGCTTTCAGATCAATTGGATGATATCCTTAGAAAGGAGAAGAACATCTAGGATATGAGAATGACTTGACACAGCAGAGTTAAAGCACTAACAAGCCATGAAATTAAATTATTGGCAAGGATTGCTTTCTAATTAAGCAACCGGGTTAGAACAAAAACCTGCAGCCCCTGAGGCCCTCCAGGACTGTGATTGAGGACCCCTGATCTATACAGTTTTATATATAAGAACAACCAGAAGCATTAAAGTGTAGATACAGATGAATGGGAGCACAGACAAACCTCATCAGGGTTCTCCAGCAGAGCTCATCCCACTGACTTGTTCATTGAGATACTCGTGAGAAAGAAGAGAAGGGGTAGCCAGTCATGTAGTAGATTATGTACTAAATGATCATATACTTGCTTTTGTTACTTTGAATTATATTGTAGTCAGTGGGCATGCAAAAGGTGCCATATGAATCAGAGATTGATTGCTGTAGAATGAGGTTGATTGAATTCAAGAGATACTTATATATAAGCTAACTTGTTTGAATTTCCTATCTATCTATCTATCTATCTATCTATCTATCTATCTATCTATCTA
>JANRMT010062791.1:242141328-242163801 GCA_026402145.1 Polypterus bichir lapradei | reverse complement strand
CTATCTATCTATCTATCTATCTATCTATCTATCTATCTATCTATCTATCTAACTTTTACTGTAAGCAGTTTGTATACTCTTCCCATGTCTATGTAGGCACTTCCCTGCATACTCTCATTTTGCTGCGCCTCATATCTGTTTAATAAGTTGATTTGAGGCTCTAAGCTGGCCTTATGAGTGTGTACTGGTCTTGGCTTTGTCCTTCTGTGATCCTTGAATTAAGTGGGTTTGGGGATGATATATTAGGTTGGATGAGTGGTATAGTTTCTCTTATTTTGAAGGCTTGTCTGGATGTAAGTCTAAGGTAGAAAGTATTTCCAGTTGTGAGACACAGTGTGACTTTTATCAAATTGTTAGACATGACTTGGCTCAGATTGTATAAAGGCACTCTATTGTGTTCCACCGCAGCTGTGAAGCATTTCAATCTGTAGGCATTCACCATGAAATATTCCTGCATAAAATAGAAATTCTCTGTCCGCGCATCACAATCTGGACTGGACACACTAGAGTGTATCTGTGATACCTAAACTGAAATTGAAATACTGAAAAGATTACAAGTGAAATCACAGAGGCTTCATTTTAACTCCCTTTGTTATTCTTACTAAATTACTAACAGAGATTGCTGGAATAATAACCTTGACTCTGTTCATTATTATTTGATTCACCATGAAAAGTTGTCTCATTCTCCAGCTTAGAGCAGAAGCTCTATAGGGCCAAATTGTTAGGTTCATTTTATATCAGGATGAATGAACAGATATCACTTAATTGCTTCATTTTAGACAAATGAGTTTTCTTTTCCTTTCTTATCTTTTTTCATATTCTGACTCCTTGACACAGCAAAGAACATAATGGGAAAGTTGAAATTATTCAAAATTTTGTAGCCTTGATAAAATTTTTAAATAAATTAAATCACTAGGTTTTGTTTAAAATGAGGTAATTATCTATAGAACCTGAAATTTTAGCCTAGTTTTAAAGAAATGATTTTTGGTATCAAATGAAACAGCTGCTTTCTTTTGCTGCTGTGTAACCTTGTCTAGATAGCATTGGTAAAAATGGAGTACAGCATGATGGCGCAGCGGTAAGCACTGCTGCCTCCAAGCTGCAAGTTGATCTCAGTCTTTACAGACTTTGAAAATTCCATCCTTTTCTGTATGGATATTTCTCTGAGTAACTCCTGTTTTCCCACCACATCCCAAAGACATTCAGAATAGAATGATTGGAGGCTTTAATTTAGCCAGTGCGTAGGTAAATGAGTGGGTTGACTTTCACTCTGTTTGGGTGTGACTTCAGCATTTGTTGGCTTATATTGCCAGATTGGACTTCATCTCTTTGCCTGTTGAAAGGGTTAATGAACATTAGAATAATTCTGACCAGAACAGGCCCACCAGCGCTCACCAGTTCAATGCATTTAACTCTTCCAAAATAACATCAAGACTAGTTTTGAAAGTCCCTAAAGTGCTACTGTCTACTGCACAACTTGGTAACTTATTCCACTTGTCTGTGGCTCTCTGTGTAAAGAAAAGATTCCAAATGTTCCTGTTAAACCCATTTTAAAGTAAAAACCTTGACCAACTGTACTAATTCCTTTTATAATGGAATATAAAGACGTAATGTGTAACCTTGATGGCGTGACTTAACTTTCCATGAGTCTTCCAGTTATATCAGTAGAAAAACACTATACAGTACTTAGAAAAACACTATACTTAGAAATGTTCTGGAGGGCCAGTCACTCTCAAAAGGTGCTATATAAATTGCTTGTTCTTTGGGAACTGTTAAATTAAAGTCTTGAATTGTTTAAAGCTGTCACTCAATCCCCACTCCTACTCATTGTGTGACCTTGAGTGACTCACTTTGCCTGCCATGGTTGCAGTTGTTGGCCTATGAAAACGGCTCTACTTAGTGCTAGTGATTTCTCAGTTCCTTTGGACTAAAGCATCAGCAAACTGAAATTTTAATGTGTGTTGAAAGATTTCATAAAGGTTGACTAGTACCATTAAATGAGCGGTATGAGTGTCCTAAAAGGATTTATAATTTGTCTAATGGTGATAGGGAGTAGTAGAGGAATAAAGATACAACATACAATATAATCAGCTTTTGTGAAAATGGAATTGTGACCCCGATGGAGCTTTGATAGAAAATCAAAACCCAGTGTTGGAAGTGCTGTGCACAGGCTTGTTTATATGTAATATTTGAGCCGATGCAAAACTCAACATGGACTTCAAAGAGGTCAGAAATCGCAGATGGATGTTCAGTATTCTTAAAACATTAGCATTCGCTTATGGATCACAGGCATTTCCACAGTTCAGATTCTGTGGCCAGCTTACATTATGCTGAAAACCTTTTAAGTCGAGACTTTTTTCATGCGGCTTATCCATCCAGGGAGTAAAGTAAAAAGCAGGTAGACTCAATGTACTGCAGACAGTGTGGCTTAGTCGCTTGAACTAAGAAAATTGCTAGTTCATAGCACACTGTGCTACTTTTAATCTCCTGGCACTTTCAACATTTAAGCGCTTTGAGATCAAGTCCTCCATGGACATAAGGATTGATTTTTCAAAGCTCTCAATTTTTCTGTTAATTAAAAATTGGCCAGCAAGTGAAAATATTCACATAAACCTTGTGATGATGTCATAAATGAAACTTAGGTTTTTTTTTTTTGTTTTGTTTTGTTTTCATGTTTTACTGTGGACTTAACCTTCATTGCCTTCCCCTTGAGGATGGTATAGTTATATTTAATTCTTCAGATGTTCAGCTTCTTAGCAACAGGCATGTATCACATTTTTCATGATGTTTACTGAGAGGTGTAGGAATACATTAAAAGAGTTTATGTGCATTAAATGTCTGTTATCCATTTATGCACCCACTTTTCTGTTTTGTTAGACCCTGTGTAAGCAACATTAGACGTAAAAACTAGAATAAGTCCAGTCAATAACAGGCCACACTCCCTCATGCAAGGTCAATCACCCTAACACATAAATCTAGGGAATGGATGTGAAAGGAAAGTCATGAACCTGTAGGAAGCCCACACAGATACTGACTGGGCCAAGAATTGAATCCAGATCCCTGAAGTTCTGAAGAAGCAATGTGAGCCACTATCAAACCATGCCCCCTATTATTATTAGAAAGTTCACACTTTATAACAGAAACATAAAGCCACATTTCACTTTCTGTAGTGCATTTCTTTAGTGACACCAATCCCCTGGCACATTTTATTGTTTTTGGTTTTTTTACACAATTAAGGCCGAGGCAGGTTAAGTCTTGTACTTAGGATGATGTGGTCACATTAGGCAACTAAACAGGCAGCCCTGTGACATACAGAGTCAGTGCCTCAGACCTTACCCTCTGCTTAAGATTTTATGTTGGAAAAATGAAAACAATCTGAGCTTAACTGGCTGAATTCCTCATCAAGAAAAACAGCATAGCAATTTATTATTTGTAGAGTGGTTTTAGTAGTGAAAGAAGGCAAGCCAAGCTTTTCCTGGTTGGTCTCTAATCCAAGTATAGGCCAGGTCCCAAACACACTTAGCTTCTTGTGGATGACCTGTTCTGAAGTGCATGTGGTATGGCTGCTGGTTAGATTATTTAGATTTCAACCCTTCTTAGACACACAGCATCACCAGTTTTATATACAAATATATTCCAATTTCAAACCAACTTAATCCAATCCAGAGTTGCTGAGAACTGGATTTTGTCCAGCAAGCACTATGTACAAGATAACATCCAAATCTGCATATAAATGCATCCACACAACATGTCTGTGTATATATTGTGAATAAATCCTACAAAGAATGGTTCAAAACCATGCTGGACAATTTCTGTTTTTGACAAACAAGGAAAGAAGTTGGAAGTTTATATATAGACTGAGGAGATTAGTAAAGGTGGGGCCTCGTTTTCCTCATCATTTAAGGGTGGGTCCTCTTCCTTTCTGAGTAGAGAACATGGAGATACTTGAAACTAGTGATGAGAGACTCCACATCCTGTATCTCTTTCTCTGCAGTATATTCACCCTTGGAGCAGACCAATGGTCACTTTCATGACATTATGTTCTTTTAAATGTGTATTTTTAGTGTAGTATATCAGAGTGCCTTACTATAAAATCCTTGCCTGGATTAACAGTATATGTATGCTCTTATAAAATGTTAGTTCTGAATTTCCTGCTCCCAAGGAAAAATATCTAGTAGAAGACAAAGTGTAGAGGAAACTGAAGATAAAGAAAATATCTTTTAGATGCACAGGCAGCAACTCCGGAAGGGTTGCTATGGTACCTTTAACACTGCATTTAATCAATAATAGAATACAAGTATGTAAAATTGCTGATTTAATCCATACATTTTTTACAGGCAGTTGTGATCTATAGAAACAGAAAACAAAAAAAAAGACCCTAACCTAGCTAGGGATCTTTAATGACCACAGGATAATAAAAACACACACAAGGCAGAAACTAGCAGTGGATTATTCACAAACCACAAAGATACAAGTTACAGTCACTTCTTAAAATAAAACACACATCTTTATTATATTTTTCTTATTATTTTCTTCTCACGTCTCAAAAACAGAGAGGTTGTGTAACATTAAATTGGCTAATTTGAGTGAGTGTGCCTATCCAGGGTGGGTTCTTACTTTGCATCCAGTGTGGTTGAGGTAGTATCTGGTTTCCCGTGATGCTGAATTTGGACCTAAGGTGTGTTGTGTGGCTGTCTGGGTTGTCAACAAGGATTAAGTTCTATTTAATGATTGTCCTTGCCTTGTAGTGGAGTAATGGATTCAGAAAACAAATGAATACAGTGAAAAGAAAGCTAAGATGATGTTTGAAATTGTTTGGCAAAAATTGCTGAAAAGAGATTACATTTCAAATGAGGTTTTAATGATGATAGCCAGTGTGAGTAAATATTATGCAAATATTTTATTGGAGGTTAGAGATTTATGCTTTTAAAAAGATCTTTAAGAAAGGTTCATAAGCAGTTGCCAGTACTAATTTTTGTGAACTAATTTTTCCCCAGTATCGAGTTACAGATACCTAGGAGGCCCAACAGAGGAGGAGGAAGCACTAAACAAGATCCTTCCCAGCACAAACCCAAATTTGCCTAATTTAAAGTACCAATCAACCTGACAACAGGGGGAAATTAAATAAGATAATAGTTAAAAATAGCTGATTTGGTGCAATAGCACAACTGCTTCACATTTAGAGGTTTAAATCTCCAAGATGTGCAGTTTGGTGAATGTGTGTAAGCTCTGAGGTTAGCAGATTTTCCTGAATGGAGATTGCCAGGATGAGGCTGTGCTGTAATTTAAATGAATTAAGTGGTTGAATGTATCCTTAAGATAGAATTTAGGGGTCTATTCAGAGTTGGAAAGGGCAAAAAGAGGAACTTCTTGGCAAATATGTCCATCTACAAGTTTATGAATTTCGCTAATGCATCAAATTGTCACAATTTGGCAAGTTAATATCAAGCTCTTGTGGACACTGGCCTGGACACAGACATGCAGACATCATTAGATCACCCAACACACGTTTATTTACAATATATACAGAATAAAGTGCCACACACAACCCCAAAACTCCCCCAAAGTCCAGGCCTGACAATGCCTCTCTTTTCTTCAGACCCGCCTCCACACCTCCCCTCCAAGACTTCGTCTACTCTGCTTCCGACTCCAGCCCTCGAATGGAGGGAGGTGGCCTCTTTTATCCTCACTCGGACAAGCTCCAGGTGCCTCATGATAACCTTCCGCCGGCCCTCCCAGGTGTGGTGGAAGTGCCGGCCGTGCACCTGGAAGCACTCCGGGTGTCCCTGGTCGTCTTCCCCCCAGCACTTCTGGGTGTGACAGAAGTGCTGAGGGCCAGGGCTCCTCAGGCACCCGAAAACCCCCTTGCGCTGACCATGGGCCCCTATAGGGTTGAGCTTCTAAGCTCTGTTCCCGTGGTCCCCAAAGCCTTCAGGGCGGTCACCCCCTCGTGGTCTGGAGGAGGCATAAGCCCTCCTCGCCACACACTGTTTTGTGAATATGCATGGTGGAAATCTCTGAGCCTTTTCACTTAATTTTTAGTTTTTTTGTGTTTAGTTTTATATGGGGCATCATTATTCATACAACATCATTTTGACTTTTTTGTAGGATTGTCAGCCTTGTGTACCTGTCTTTGCTTTGTTGAGGCCATGATTTTTATAGTTGCTTCACCATGTGTCAGCACACTCTGCCTGTATAAGATTGTGGCTCCCAGCAGCATACATCTGAGTATTTGAATATACAGACAAATGTAGTGTCAGTGAGTGTCCAAGAAAATAGGTTTATAGGGCCAGTATTGTCACATGTACAGAGTACTGTGCAATTATTGTTTGGGTGTGCTCATCAACATGCAACACATTGACCCTCTCCTATGCCATGATTATGTCTAAACTTGTCTTTTCTATCTGAAATAAATACATTAACTCAAAAGGTCCCAAAGAAAAACTTTGGAATAATCATTTTGACTACGATTTCCTGGTTTTATGTTTTTGGTTCAAATGATTTATTTTGCTCTGTTTTTGACTCAGGCTGGTATTCTGACTGCAGTTTTATTTGTGCCTAAAACAATTTTTTTTTCCATCTCCTGGATTTTCCATGCTCAAATACAACCCTGAGCTTGTGGTTTTACCAAAGTACTCATTACACGCTCTGGTTCTGCTTACAAATGAAACTAATATGGGCAGGATGCAGCCACATCAGCACTCCACAACGGTGACAGGTAAGACGCATTATTAGAAAGAGAAGCCCAGCTGTGAGATGTGTAGCCGTCTTTAATAAGGGAGCCTTGGGGGAGCCTATTAATGATGCCTGTCTATGGAGTCTTCCACGCCAGTTTGGCGAGGAGTACCTCTGTATTAATTATCCATAAGTTCCAATCTACTTTCCCTACCCTGTTTCTTGTGCATTTGGAGTGGTGATGTGCTGGATGTCTTTTAAGATCAATTGAACAGCGTGGGACTTCCTTATGTAGTGATCTCAGTTATTTCTGAATTATTTCCAAGGTTAGTTTAATTTATTCTTATAAAGTGTCCTCATTGACCACGTTAATATCTTTGCAGTTATTCAGACATTTACTGCATAAAAAGCAGACAACATTACAAATGCACTTGTGTATGTAATGTATATATGTATATTCACCATTAACAATTAGGCTTCCTTGCTGCATTTTAGATTTTTAACTGTGATAATATTAAGTAATGGTAATTTAATGTGAGGTAATTTAAGTTTAGAAAAGTGGGCAAAAGAGGTGAGAACAAGCCTCGAGTTTAAATAAATCCTAGAAGCGATTATACCTTGGAAAAGGAGAAGCTGAAGTGAATCTGACTTAAAACAGCTCTATATGATTGTAGTTGAACCATACATAGGCCTAACACTGGATCTGTTACTGCTGATGCCATTATGTACCATACCAGTGCCTGTAATTTGGACAAAGCAGAAGAGCCACTGCCAGACAACAAGAAGAGAAGGAGAATGGCAGAGGGATAGAACGAAAAGGAGATGTAATAGTGCAATATGAAGAGTCTCCCTGGCATATCATATCAAGACACCTGCCTGCCAATTTGACAGCATGCAGTTAAAGAAAAACAGCATGACCTTATTGCCTGCTTCTCCTGGCCTCTAGGTAAAATGGTATTAGTTTGTTATTCAGGCTTTTGTTCTCAAGATGACTCAGCAGACATCTTAATCATTCTGATCAGCTACAAAAGACAAAGTAAAGAAATGACAGGGAGAAGATTATTCAAGAAAGAAAGTGGGTCAATCTGTTGTGTCTTGTGAGTCTGCAGGAAATCTCAAATAGATCCTTGAGAAAATTCTAAAATTATCTGTGCAATACTGTACAGTAGATCTACTTACTGTAGGAGCAAAAATAGAAATGGTAATTTTAATGTCTAGGACATCAGTTCAGATTTAAATGGAAGGGAACAAACACTGAAACAGACACAGGCATGTATCCTCTATGATCTCTTACTGTTCACATTAATATTTATTCATTTTTGAGAAGCAATCAAAACATTTTGAACCTGACCTATTAAGAGAGACAAGCAAGCTTTATTTTTCACACAATCCCCTTGAACACTCCTAACCTTCATAAAGATATTCTAGGCCACTTGGATAAAATGTTTTGTCTTGCTTGTGTTGCCACTCTTCTGTAGCTGACTTGATGACTTCATCATGACCCACAGAGGGCAGTTACTCACACGAAGTCTGGAGGACAGGGTGGATAAAGCACCTGTTCAAATCCATGGTTTTGCAGAGCAGCCTATGCAGTGTGAGTGGGTGCATTGTCATGAAGCAGGAGGGGGACAGTCAGCAGCTTTCTTCACTGCATTTTTCCCAACAGCCACAAACAGCACAGCAAATCAGCATAATATTGATCAGTCATGAGGGCCTTTTGAAGGGTAAAATTAATATTAATACCCTCAAAAATCATGAAAAAATATGATCTTGCTGGGGCTGGTTTGGATCTTGAATTACACTAATATAAGAGAACTGCAATGCTTTCATTGTTTCATTTGTTCTTTGGTTATAGAGGTGTATCCAAGTTTCATTCAAAATTAATGTTTCTTACATTTCTTCCAATCTAAATTCTTGAGCTCAGGATTTTCCTTGAAAAATTGGATGCAGTAATGCTTCATTTCAGGAGTATACACGCCCCTTACTGACCCATAATTAATCCCTTTAGTGTCTGCTGCCTCACATATAACAGTCTTTGACTGTCCATTGTGATTTGCTCCAAAGTGGCGTATTTACTTCTGGCAACATTGTCAAAGGACCTTGAGTTATCTTTGAGTAATTCTCTGGAATTTTACAGCCCATCTTTTGACTGTGATATGAAGGAGATTGGTCTTGGCACACACTGACTATTTGAGAATGAATCTCTGAAAGCTAGAAATTCGAGCACAATACTTGATTTATTTTTGCCATTTACTGTATGTTGACTTGTTTCTGGAACAAGAAATACACTATAAAACACAAATTTGACAAACTTGATATTTTAGTTTTAGTGACCTACAAAATCAGCAATGTAGAAAGCTCTTGTCAGCTTTAGGCACAAAACATACCATGTGTAGTTATTGTTATCTATCCTGTTGGACTTTATTTTTGTTATATTACTGCAGATTTGTGCAGCAATGTGCTTAGTGAGAAAGTATTGTTTCTAGCCTGCAGTAATAATTTATTTGGCTGAACTACTCTCGTGAGTCATTATTAGTAAGCTGCTATACCCCATAATTATTTTCTCTTTGCTATGTAACATTGGATGGATCAGGTGGATGGGTGTTGAGGGGATGACAGGAATAAACCTGACTTTTAAACTGTAGTCATGCATGCGTAACATAGAGGTTGGTAGCATGTGCTGATAGCACATTGCCACACTCACCATGTGCCAATCCACCTGGATTAGGACCAGAGTGCAGCGGGTGACACCTCAGTACCACACTGGAACAGCGTGAGGTTTATTATGATGGTTGGAGTGCCAATCCTGCCACTAACCCCCAAGTTTTCCTTGTAAGTTGGAAGACCTGCTTGCAGGGCTGGATGCGGATTAATGCCATACCCAGGATGGAGCAATTGCAGATGGAAAACAAAATTATTACAGCGAAAAATGAATATAAACCTGTTTTGACAAGAATTTTTTACAATATTTATTTTCACTTAAACTTGAAATGAACTTCTGAATTGAGGATGGGGCTCTTTTTTGGCAGAAAGAATAGTTAGTCTTTGCCCATATTAGCTTTTAACTTGGGTACATAACATTTTCAAGCCAAATAATTCAATTCAGGGCAGTAGGGGATCTAGAGCTCATCCCAGCAGAATCTGCTTCAAAGCAGAAAACAGTCCATCTCAGAGCCCAGACGTACAAATTCTTATGGGGCTGATAAAGAACTGCCAACAATTCAGACACAGAGATAATGTGCAACCGCCACACTGTCTACATTTTCTGTTCTTTAACATTTCTTAACAGAAAGGAAAGTGAATTCATATCGCTTTCCTCAGTTGGAGAAGTACTGTATATTTAACACTAGCAGTAGCCTGATTCTTTGGCTACAGATCACTATAGAAGTCGAGACTACCCTGCGATACTGTGCCAGAGGAAAAGCATGAAAGGTAAAACAACATTATGAAATCTGGAGTTACTTTGCTTTTGATTTGTGGCCTCTTATTTCACACAGGGAAAGCACTATTAACTAAAGAGTTTACCAGACATGATGCCATTGAAAGGCCTTGCAGAATTACAGACGCATTGGGACACTGACATGAAGAAGAGCAATCTGAAAGAGAGTTCCTTCAAACAGAAAAAGAAAAAGTGACTGCAGTCTTTTTTATGGATCTGGTCTATACATTTTACCTTGATATTTTTTTTCTTTTTTTGAACAAAAACAATAGATGTCAGTGAGAGATTAACATTATCCAGCTTTATAACAACTTATTGAAAGAATGTTCCCAGTAACTAGTGTGCTGTTAGACAGATCCTGAAGAGATAATGAAATGGTACAGCCTAACAAACTCACAGAATTAGAGTGGAGGTGCCTTTATTATTGGCTGGAAACCTATGCATATTAATTTTACTTTTTATTTTACATATTGTTTTGTGCATTACTGTCTAGAGGATATAGCTGTTTGGTTTAAGATTAATGTTTCAGTATGGGTTCAGAACTCCTATAGTAAATTTGTGATCATCCTTTAAAATCCAACTTCTATGTTTCTAAGAAATTTTATTACAGTCCACCAAACACACTAAAGTTATGCTTTCTTCATGCAGTATTTTGGAATATGGTTCAGATGTACCTTAGGGTAACGTTATGGGTGTTTCAATAAATGTCCACATGTGTGGAAAGTCTTTAGTAGTGTGGGAAGTGTGGATCATGTGAATACTCTTATTCAAGAAAACCAGCGGATATGTGTTTCTGCTGTAATTGAGGCTGTAATTGAGCCTAGAAGCAAACAACATAGAATTGAATGGAAACACACTACCTTTCCACAAGCAGAAAAGTTAAGTACATGTTCTTCTGCATAAAAAGTCATGCTGGTCTTGTTGTGGGATATCAGTGGACCTGTTTTGGAATATTACATGGAAGATGGAGAGGCAGATAACAGTGAAAGGTATTCTGCTGTTCTTAAACACAAGCTGAAATTTACTATTTGCAGTAAACTGAGAGGATTTTTGTCAAAAATTGTGCTTTTGCATCATAAGAGTGCTTGATTCTGCCACAGTCACAATTGAAACTGTTCAGAAATTTTACCTTTTGGGCTTCTTCCTCTTCCTCCCTGTTCTCCAGACTCCTCAGCAAGTGATTATCATGCTGTTGATCCACTGAAACAGACACTGTAATGACAATTCATAAATGATGAAGTCAAACAAGCTGTGCATATTGAAATTAAGAAGGTGGTCGACTGTTGTACAGTGTGGAAAGCAGGGAGTCTATTTTAAAAAGGAATGTAATAGATCGGCATCATACGGATTTTTTCAATACTAAATAAATTGCCTTCAATTTTTAAATGTGTTTTTCTTTCTAGTCTGTGTTTGTGTATATAGTATATGTATATCGCTGCAATAATTTATACTGTGGTTCTAATTTAACTTGTAATAGATGCTGCAGTCAAACAGCAGCTTAAAATGAGGTTTGTGTTAACTAGCATGAACTGAACAGACACTTGTCTTAAACAGACAGTTATTTTAGAAATGTATTGTGTTTTGCCATTAAACTGCCTAGAAGTAAGCTTCAGTGTGCATTTGTTCAACTATTCATTATTTATTGGACACCCCATGTACCCTTTTAATATAAGCAAATATATACAATATTATAATAATATGCTGCGGATGGCATTAGCTATGAGTCACCAACAGTATGAGTTTGCGTGCCATCATTCAAATGACCAGCTTTGGTGCCAGCAGCAGGGGAACCTATTAAAACGGCAAGCCTGCCACAGTCCACATGAATTCCATCTTGTGCAGTAACAGCAAGCTTTCTAAAAGAGCAACAGAAAGAGCAAGAATCCATAGGTCAGCGCTGGTGAGCACTGCACAGCATATATACAGTATACTGTGTATTTATAACATAAAATATTCATGAATGAATCTGGAATGAGTAAAAGAGGGTGCCCTCACCCTACCCTCTCCTTCCTCAGAGGCAGTGCTGTTGGGTTTGGTACGAATTTCATGGAGCTCAGGTCAACCAGGCTTCATGTGACCTGATTCCCCTGTTACCAGTTTGGGGTTTGCATAATGGTGTTCACCCATCATGGGAAAAAGCTCTAAAAAGTTCAACTTTGCAGCTACAGAAAAGTGCCTAATTTTTGGGCATTACAAATGTCAGAGAGAAAAGATCAGCTTGAAATTGAAGAAGTTGTGAAGCTGACCTGGTTGCACTAATGGTAGCTGATCTGCACACTTTGTCTGGGCTGTCAATACTCTGTTCCAACAGGCAGGAAGACTGAAGATCGGCCACCTGTGTCATGCTTTGTAGCTTTCTGGCATTGTTTGCTGCCAAATTTTGACACTAAGGCTGCTGAGAAATACCCAGTTATTTGTTGAAGTTGGCATGAGTCCAGTCACGTTAAATGATTATGCCATTAAAAATGTCCGAAACAAAAGAAGACAGAGTTATTTTATGTGAAAATAAAATATAAATAACAACCAAAAAACTCACAACAATACGAGCACATAAAATAAAATAATGTAATATGCAGCTCCTGTAAACTTTATCATTTCATTCAATAATTACTCTGTTTATACTGCCTTGGCAAGAAATTGAGTTTACTTAATTTAAAAAAAAATAACAATAATTTACATCCAGAAGAATTCTTTCAGTGCAGCCAAAGCAGCTGGCCCGATCCCTACATATCCATCCACCAAGAATATCTCATGTTCCAAATATTCATCAAATCAATGACGACTCCCTGATTGAATGTGGTTTGTGTTCCCTGCAGTAGACCAGCTGTCCATCCAGGATAAGCTCCTGCCTTGCCCTCATGGTTCAGAGATGGGCTCAAGCCATTAATAGCACCAAGCTGGATTAAGTGGTGTAGCCAGGTACAGGAATGACTGGGTGACAGAAGAAAATCTGAGGCGCCAACCAGGCAGTTTTTAACAAAACAAAAAAGATACTGTATTTGGTGTCTTTGCCCTTGTGTTCAGACTAAAAAAAAAGGCTCCGGAGCTTCATCCAGCATGTCGCTCTTGTCAAAATGACATCTCCCTCCAGAAAGCCGGGAATTATAAGGGTGAACTGGAAGGGGTGGAGTCAGTTGCCCTCACTGGGCGGTTTCTCAGCACTGCTGGGAAAGAAGAAGATGACAATGTTAGCAATAGCACCCCCTTTTATCCCGGCAGGTTTTTGCATAACTCGACAAAGCACATAATTAGATCCTCTGATGTGGCATGTGTGACAGTGGGTTAAAAATAAATGGATCGCTGAACAACTACAAGGTAATCATTGTTATTGCACTGTACTGAGAAGCAGTGCATGGTGGTCCATGTGATCCATGCAGCAAATAGTTGATGTAATGAATCACATCTGATAAGTGTGTCACAAAGCAAGTTGACATAAAATGCAGCTGCTCCTGTATTTTATTTACTTTAAAGAGTAAATTTTACCATACCTTGCAATCTCGCTGTTAAGGTCCAGGGGTATTGAAATCTAACACCCGACTCGTCCGACACGGGTAAATTGACCATCGGACATGCGTGTTTTTCTGGTTTCAGTTGTCCGCGGACAAGTGCAATTTTCTGGAGAAAAAAGAATTATATGTGCTGTGCAGGGCACATTTTTACCACTACTTTTTTTAAACATTTGGGTACGTACTTCATGCAGAAACAGTCTACTTAGGCATGTTCTTCATGTCTCAAATTGGTATTCAATATTGTTTACAAAATGACGGCTGATTTTTCAAAGGGGAATCACTCTTGTGGTCTTACATAAGTATTTTACCCTACTATTTACACGCTTGGAGATGCGGTCATTTTTTTCATGCCGACATTACGATTTAATTTGATGATCTTTCATTATAATCGATAACTTTTATATACTATTGGTAAAATTCATTTTTTCTACATATAAATGTGGTAATTTCACCTACAATGCAATTGTTTTTGCCACATAAAGCTTGTTAGGCAGTTAATCTTTCCTGAAATTTGCGATTTCGCGTAGGTTGTGATATATTGAGGAGTTAAGAAATTTATTGCATGACATCAATTTTGATGAGCTGTCTATAGATCGTTTTTGATTAGAGAATTTTTCATATAAAACAAGTTGGTTTCAGTTTATTAAAAATAAAGAATAAAACATTCTAACGGTTTCCAAATGTTATGAAATATCAACAAAATCTTCACTTAGATGCGATTATTTTTTTCCCGACAACATCGGTAATATTTACTTCTTTGGAAATGTACCATCTTGCGGAATTTCGAATACGTCATTAGGAATTACCTGCCTAACCCATATTGCACTACGGTAAGCACGTTGTTCTCGCTATATGCATGTTGCTGAGACTGAAACAAGTAGCATCGCGGATGAGAAATGGATCATTGCTTGATTAAAACTGGCACAACAGGCCCAGAAAAACCTATGGGAGCGTATTAAGGCCACGGTGAAAAAAATACGGACACAGTGAAGACTAAAAAAAAAAATGTTAATGTCGAGATTAAAGTCGACATGTTGACTTTATTCTCGATATTTCCACTTTATTCTCCACATTTACATCGAGATTAAAGACATTTCCACTTTATTCTCGTAGTTTATTTTATCAGTAGAATGTCGCAAACTAAATTTCATCTTAAAATGAATGTTTCATTTACTAGATTTCCTCAAACCCCGTCATAAATTAATGTAGCACATTAAATGCTTTATATTAAGTGTTCCCCGACTCAGTTGTTAATCTCTGCGCGCTTCTTAAACGTACTTCCTCTTGAACTGAGGAAGTGCCGGCAACAATCGCCACACATTGACTTCATGATATTCCTGCTCATTGAACATTCAGAATACTAAGATAAATACTTGATATCTTTTTCACGATGAAATGCATTAAAGCATGTATTAGACATGGGTGGCGGGGGGCACGGTGGCGTGGCTGGTAGTGCTGCTCCCTTGCATTAAGGGGTCCTCAGGTCAGCGTTCAGTGTAGAGAAGTTTATGGCAGGTGTGACAAGGCTCCAAAAAACTGGATATTTCAATGGATATCACACAGGTTTAATTGAAATATTGTGTAAATGTTGGGTTCGTGATCTGGAGGTCGGAGATACGAACACAGAATTCAATGGATGTTTTTCTGAGCAGGCTTTCTTTATTGCATGTTTGCTGTGTCTATCTTTCGTACTAAACCCCCAGTTCCTATCCTTTGTCTTTCTCCATATAACCAATCACCACACGATAAACGTCTTTGTGAAATTAAAACTAGTTATAATCCTAGACCTCAGAGTTTTCAGAACTTTAAAAAATTTTCTTCATACATGTTTAATTATGCCATCCATTCAGAGGTCTAAGATTATAACTAGTTTTAATTTCACAAATACGTTTATCGTGTGGTGATATGTACAGAAAGAAAAAGGATAGGAACTGGGGGTTTAGTACGTCAGATAGAGACATGAGTCTAAAAGTAACAAAAAAGTTGGCTCAATTGAAAAAGCGTTTTCTAAAGCTCAACGCTTGGAGGTTGAGCGTTATGCTAGGCTGTTCAATACTGCTTCTTTAGAAGAGTTTGACCCACAACCAGCTGTGGAATTCTGGCTGTCACCTGGCAACAAGCACATCACTCATAAAAAACCTGAAAAGTCATCAGCATCCGCTTCTGCAGGACCATCAGTCCAGGAACCATGCAGTTCAGCTCAAGCAGAAATGAACAGCATTCAGCCCACACTGTCTGAGATAGTAAAGATTCTTGGGGGAGAAGATGTTGCAAGACAAAAGCTGAAGAACATAGCAGAAAATGAATCAGGACAGTGTTCTGTTATGTAACTGTAATATATGAAAAAAGAACTAGTGTAGCTATAATGAAGGCATTGTTTATTAGCCAGTTAAAATAAGGGAATCTTTTATATAATGTTCTAGAGCACGAGTGTCAAACTCCAGGCCTGGAGGGCCACAGTGGGTTCAGGTTTTCTTTACAACCCTTTTCCTAATCAGTGTCCAGTTTCCACTGCTAATTATCTTCTTTTCCCTTCATTTTAATAGCCCTGTTTTTAAGGATTAAGTCTTCTGAATTGATTCTTTTCTCCATTAAATAACAGCCAAACAGAAATGAGACATCAAACGAGCCAACAGATGACCAGCTAAATTGGGGCTTCAAACTCCAACCAGTTCCTTAATGAGAAGCTGATTCTTGCTGTTAATTAAACCCGTTATTCAATTCCATGGCTTGTTGCTGCTCTCTTTTTGCCACAGCAGACATTTCCAAAACTGTTGATATTCTGTTTTTCTTTTTTCTAAGAACTCCTAAAATGTTTTGGTAACATGAGGGATCAACCTTACTGAGACCTTCATCTTTATTTTCAGATTTTGTTTGATGGGTGCAAGTGAGCTGGTCATGTCCTGCTTGTTTTATGTCTCATTACTGTCCAACTGCTAATTAAGGAAAAAACAACTAAGGGGCCTGAGTCAAGCTAATTAAAGCTAAGGCAAAAGAAGTTAATTAGCATCGGAAACTGGTCACTACTTAAGAAGATGGTTAGAATAAAAACCTGCAGCCACTGCGGCCCTCCAGGACTGGAGTTCGACACCACTGTTCTAGAGCAAGGTGGCAAAATACTACTCCCTGAAAGAACTTTTTTCAGTTTTAAAATGGAAGGCAATTTTGGTATCAATAAAAGAGATCAGAAAAAATAAACTATTTTTCACTTTTGTTATTTGTTTATGGGCAAGTGAATTTTCCTGGCGGACAAGTGGATTTTCCAAGTTTACTTGTTCGTGGACAAGTACAAACAAATTTGATTTCCACACCCCTGAGGTCAGTACACATTGTAGTCCCGATTTTTCCTTCTTTGTTTCTGTTAAAAGTTCTCTTGAAATAATTATGTGTGGCACAAAGAACATTAGTCTTATCAGGAAGGACACAAATTGAATTATTGTTTTTTTTTTTAAATTGGATTTATTTTTCATATTTGGCAGTTTCATCATGTTTCAGCCTCTGCTGTTTCTACGGTAACAGAGCTTAGATGTGCGGATGTTGCCAATAATTTGTTACCTTCTTCGTCTTAGTCTAAACAACAGATGTTGCCAAGCTTCTCAAGCAGAGTTGGATTAGGAATTCATTAGAATAAGTACATTTTGTCGAGGAAAGTGGCATGACAAGGGTTTCTTGAGCGCCATGTTCCAGATGAAACAAGTGCATTTTGTCTAACCAAGATTGATTAATTTACTGAGCATCTCAAGGGACTTTTCAGTTTTTGAGTTTCTGTTACAAAGATCATTAAGATATACAGTATATTGTACATTGTAAAGGGTGGACTGGTAAGCAGGGGGTTGGGGGTGTGCAAGATAGAAAATGTGGCAACTGAAAGGAATAAAGCATGTCAAAGCCGATATTTGTACAGGGTGCCCCAAAAAGTTATAGGGAGAGGACTGGAGGTGGTTTAGGAGGTAGCAGGTAATGTTACTCCAGGATGCCAGAAGACAGAATATTATCCCCAAACAGGAAGTACAGTTGACACATGCCAGCTCATGAGTCTGCATGCTCTACGACCTCTACAATTACTTGAACCTTGTGTTGTTGGATCAAAAGGTGGATCTTTTACCCTAGAAGTAATTCTGAGTTTCAGTTAAGAGTTAATGTTGAACTGGGTGGAGTTGGGAATGAATTAGTGGCAAGTGCCCAGTAGGTAGAAAGGTCAGACGAAAGAGAAAGACACACAGACAGGAGGCATAAGGAGTAGTTTATAAATGATATGCTGGTGTGTAAGTGGACAAACCCCTTAATGCATTGTTCTGCTCCCCAGGCATGGACTTGAAACCATGGAGGTGGGCCTAGAGTGGTACAGCATGATTGCTTTACATTTGTCGGCATTGTTTGTATCGTCTGGCCTTCATGGGATCCCATAGAATTATTTTAAAACATTATACAAGGTTTACAGCACTAAACAATGAGTGACTGGTGGACAGCCCTGTAGGCATTTCAGGTAATGTTTATACTGTATTGATACCATCATGATATGTCACTCCAAGAAACAAAAAACAACTTCACTCGATGCAAATCCAGCAAGTAGCATTTCTTCACGTCAGCATTTAAATGGAAAAAAGAATGATGGTAATACTGTATGCTTTCTAAGCAGCTGGCACATTCATCCTGTGTTGCTGTGGGGTTTTCTCCCACATCCTCATGTATGTGCTACTGTAGGTTCATTGGCAGCTCTAAAGTGGCAATCCTAGACTAAGCTGCTGTGAGTGTGCCCAACATTTGTTTAATTGTATGTTTTTGGATCTTTGATTTCTAGTTTTGCATGTTTTATAAATGTGTAGATTGTTTATCCACTCCTCAATATATTTTATCATAATGATGGTGACATCACTATTTGTTATTTGATTTGCATGCCTGCGGCCTTTGCAATCACTATTGTGTGTTTGGTGCTGGCTCTGCAAGGGTTTTGTCCAACATATTGAATTCATGTGTAAAACAAAACAAACATCTTTAGTAGTTTAGTTAAGGCAAAATAATAGTAGTCTAAGGACCTCCTTTGTTTGCTCTTTTTTGAGTTTGCTTTCCATGACAGTGTAGTGAGCTTTTGGCGATTGGTGCTTTTGATTTCTCTCTGGTATTCTGGCCCTTTGCCTGTCTCCTGGCCTCATCTTTGCCCTTTTCTACAATTTGTGACCTTCCTTAGTGTTAGAATAAAGAAAAATGTTTTCAGTGCCAGGACTCTTGTTTGTCTCATTCACAACAACATTGGGTTATGTTTCTGGATAATCTGCTTGCTTGTCTCCTGGTATGAAACCCCTAACTGTCCTTTTGATTTTAGTTGTCTGCCAGTCCTACCACCTTCTTCGATCTCCTTGACATTTTAACCACATTCATTTCATTTCTGAAATTTAACAAAGGAGGTATTTCCGACACTAGCTTGATATTGTATTTGGATAGGTCAAAAACCAACATTTTAAAAAGCACTCTGTTAATATGTCAGGCAGTTTTTAAATGTTACAACTACTTTTTTGGAATGATGTATTGAGAGAGTTTAATGCATAAGGAGTTCAATATAGTTCAAATCTGGTTTTGACATAGCTTTATTTTAACATCTAGGAGTTTACTGTTGTTCTGAGAATTTAAGTTGCCAATCTCTAAATTGCTGTTCTTAGTGCATGACTTTTATGGAAAGTTCTTGATGGTTGCAACAGTAATCCATGTTAGATAACTTTAATTTTCTAATTAATGTTGCATTTTTAAACCCCCTTAATCTATTTAGGGCTGTGAGTGGTGGAGCCTATCTTGGCAACATGGGGTGCAAGGTAGGAACCAATCATTGATAGTGAGCTGGTTCGTGGTACGGTGCACTCTTAGACGCACCCACACTTAAAATCAGACAAATCCAAATCAAATCACTTATAACCTTACACATATGTCTTTGAGAGATGCAGGAGGAAAACTGATGCAGGCATTGGGAGAATGTGGGAACTCCACAGACAACAGAGGATTTTGATCCAGGGTGCTAAATCAGTGAGGCACCACCAGTGTACCCCAGAACTTGCAATGCTGGTAATTGACAATTATCACTAAACTTTTATAGAGATAGGTCAGGTTAGGGAGCATGCATTAGTACAGGGTGTTGCTGTATCCACCACAAAATGAAACAGCTCGGTATCCTATTGCAACCTGAGTGATACTGTGCAGTGGACGATGCCTCAGCACCACAACAGTTCTGATCCCCCACAGGCCTGACCCCATTGGCTGTCCGACAGTTTTGACTCTTCCGGGGATGGGGCTCCCGAGGGCTTTCCCCCATTCCCTTCATAATGTGAGCAGCCTTCCTATGGGTGGCTGCAGCAAAGCTACTCTGCGGAGAGCAGAGCATTCTTTTCTGTCTTGCTGCGTGAAGTTTTTTTTTTTTTTTATGGGGGCTGGAGTGCCAATCCTGCCACCAACCTCCATGATTTCCCTGCAACTTGGAGGACCGCTTGCAGGACCGGATGCAGTTTAACATCATACCCATTCTAGTCTCCTCTATTGTTTCAGCGATTCATAATGTATTTCTGGTTTAATTTCTAATGTAAAAAAAGGCTGCAGTCAGGCGCCTTATAAAATTAAATCTGTGTTAATTTGCTTGAATGTTGCTGCTGATGGATGCTTGCCTTAAACTGATAGTTATAGTGGAATTGCATTGTGTTTTGCCATTAAACTGCCTAGAAGTAAGCTTCAGTGTGCAATGAGTCCAACTACTGATTACTTATTGGAGACCCTCTGTAACCTTTCAATATAAGCAAATTATTCCATCTGTACTTACAATATGTACTGTATAATGCAGAAGGGAATCCTATGCACTATAGAAAAAAATCAAATTAATCATCTGTCAAGGCTAAATATTTATCATATTAATGCACGACTGATTAAACCAGAAATGACCATTCCAGATAGTAATCTTTCGAAATGACTTGAATCAACTGTACACAATAATTTATTTCTTGCAATACTAGAGTAATTCAGCATAAAAGCCATTCTGCCTCTGGCACTTTTTGACCTATTTAAAAAAGAAAAGAGAATTTGATAAAGTCATGCAGATGTGAAGGATGGGCATAACTGCACTATTTATTCATCTGACCTCCTTATCTGGTCCACAGTCAGCAGAAGCCAGAGGCTTTGAAAGCAGAAAGGTGCAAGGCTAAAAGAAGGAAATGAATTTACAGGAATTTACAAAAGCTACAAAATGATTTATAACTAATATGTGAGCTTTCTGGAGGTAAAACTGGAGGAATTACCTGCTCAAAAGCCAGAAAGAGTCAGAGGTGGAGATACAATCAGCTATCACATTAGGAATTAAGCCCCATAATACAAAATTGTACTGACTGTGCAGGATGGCAGCAGTTTTTATATATAAATAAGCAATCTAGAATCATAACCAAGGGAGCAGGAATCTAATAAACAAAGCCAATGATGTAAAATAAACAAATAAGATGAAGGATTGGAGCAAAAAGATCAAAATGAAAATGACAGCCACATTTGTATTGGTGTAAAACCTACATGCATTTCCACCTCCACTCTTCTTACCATTTGTCTCCATGAAATAAAGGTGGATACAACACAATTTCCTTTACTAAACTCTTTAAACACTGAGGTTATTTTAGTAGGTACTTTTTCCTCATTTAATCATTTTAGTCTCTAAATATAATATTCAGGTATCACCTACCACTAACGTCCATAACCTTGGAGTTATGTTTGACAGTCACCTTGCATGCGAGGCATACATTAAAAACATTAACAAAATGTCCTCCTTTCATCTTTGTAATATTTCAAGACTCCAACCATTTCTGTCACAAACTGCCGCTGAAAGGCTTATTCACACCTTTATCACTTCTCGTTTAGATTATTGTCTACTGCAAATCATTTTTAGCAGCTCAAGAATGTGCAAAACTGTGTTGCTTGGATTCTTACTCATGCACCATCACATCACCCCTGTACTCTCATATTTATACATTAGCTCCCTGTTCATGAACGCATCACATTTAAAATCTGCGACCTTGTCAAGCTCTGTATCCCCTTGCTCTCTTTTCATTCTGCTGACTCTTTCACCCAGCAGTAGGCTTCTTCTTCTTATGATCCCTAGCTTTGGAATGTCCTGTCAATAGCCATTAGAAAAGCCCTGACTGTTGACTGCTTTAAGAAACGTCTGTAAACACATTATTCTGAACAATCACATCATCATATGCTTTATATTTTATTCTGTTTTTACTGTCCCGATTTGTTGTTATATTATACTGCATATTACATATCGTTTTTCATTTACTACTTAGTTTATTACTTTTTATTCTACTTTTTAATGGCATTGTAGTCTGCAAATAAGGAGAACAGAACAGGAACAAGGTTGGGGTCTGCCAAATCCCATTTAATTGTGACAATAAAAACAATAAAGAAACAGAAAATAAAGAGAACATAACATTATTGAGCCCTTTAACACTGGCTTTTCAGTGAGTACACACTCACTGCACCCCCTCTTGGGGAATCGATCCTTGGACGTCAGTGCTAGAGGTGAAGCCTCTTGCGTTGTGCCACGGCGTGTGCGAAGCCTCTTGCGTTGTGCCACGGCGTGTGGTTCGTTTATTTGACAGTATGTACGCCTAATGAGCCCAGAATTAGGGCGAAACACGTGTCGCGTACTCTTTGCATTATTTGACAGTAAAAAAAAAAAAAAACTGTTCAACCATTCTATGATCTGCTTCTCGCAACTGAAAGAGGGCACAGTGGCGAATGTTTGCAGGCTCGCAGACCAACCACAAGCGTTACCTGGTAGGTAACCACCCATACAATCAGATTGTGATTCAGACTACGAATGTCATGAAT
>JANRMT010062791.1:242127139-242140928 GCA_026402145.1 Polypterus bichir lapradei | reverse complement strand
ATATATATGATATTTTATTTTAATGCTGGTTTTACAGTCTTACATGCTATCAGCTGAAGGAATCCAATGGAACAGCACAGAGTAATAGCAAAAGTCTCAGTTCAACACGGCATAAAACATGAAATAGAGATGCTTTATCTGTGGGCAGACTTATTTTTCTTTGTTCTCAGGCAGGCTCTGATCTTTTCTGGCTTTGACAATTACAATATCATTTCATGTAGGTTATTTTTTCTTATTTTCAAAAATCAATCCAATCAGGTAAGGTGCATTTTGCAGAAATTGTATGAAAATCTTTCTTAGACGTTTGCTTTTGTCTGTCTCTTTATCTCACTCTGTTTTTTCTTATTTGTTGCAATAAGACAGATCGCTAAACTCCGCTAGATGACAGTAAAGAGGTAGTCTACATTATATTATAGACTAGGGGGCTTTACTCCCTACTCGCTTCATTTGTCAACCCCCTGGCCTGAAGGCAACACGAATTAGATGATCTACAAGTCTCTGACTTAAAGTTTAATTCCAGACTTTCGCTGTTCCATTATTTCACCATGTAATAATTTTCATTTGTTTGTGCTAATGCGATCTTTACTATCATTTTTTTTGAGACTTTCGAATTTTAGTTCTTTCATTATCTCTAACTTGCTCTGCATGTGTATAGCGCCAAGGTTTTTGAATCTCTTTACGACATTCTACTTTGTCAGCTTCTCTTTGTCTTTTATTTCCGGCACCGGGCATGGTTAAATCTCTTGGTATAGTCTCGTCTTGCGGGACTTGAAAGTATCTCTCTGAAAAGTCTTGTCACGTCCCAGGATTTTTTTATTATAATAGAGAGATAATGGACTATTTTATATAGTACCTGCCAAATAATACAAAGAGTACACAACCCTTGTTTAGTCCTAATCGGGGCTCATCAGGTGTATGCACCTTTGCTTTCCCTTATGTTGATCGAACCTTAGACGTCGGTGCCTGAGGTGAAGCCTCTGACATTGCACCATGGTGGCTGTTCATTTACTTGACAGGGTGTAGATCAGAGTATTACAAGCATAGGTTTGATCACAATCTGATAAATTGGTTGGTAACCTTCCAGGTAATGCATGTGGTTAGTCGACCAGCTGGTAGACATCCATTCATGTCATGAAGCAGGTCATAGACACATTATATAGTAGCTGCCAAATAATACAATAAGTACACAACACGTGTTTCATCTTGTTTGGGGTTCATCAAGTGTATGTAGCTTTGCTTCCCCTTGCGGGGATTGAAGCCTAAGACATTGTGCCACGGTGGCTGGTTCGCTTATTTGACAGGGTATAGATTGAAGTATTACACGCATAGGTCTGATCACAATCTGATATTTGAGTGGTTACCTACCTGGTAATGCATGTGGTTGGTTGGCTAGCTGGCAGACATCAGATACATCCTCTGAGTTGCGAGAAACAAATCTGCCAAATAATACAAAGAGTACACGACATGTGTTTCATCCTGTTTGGGGCTCATCTGTTATATGCACCTTTGCTTCCCCTTGTGGGGATCGAACCTCAGACATCAGCACCTGAGGTGGTTGCTTGGTTTCTTATATGTAGGTGGAGTTGAGTGGGTTCCTCCACTTTGCCCCTTAATGTCCCAATCACTCTGTTCCAGCTCTGGCAATCCACAATAAATGTTATTCTCCTAAACCTTACCCTGGGCCAAAGATGTACTTTTCAGATATGCTTGTTGGGAAATAATTGTTTTATTTTTTGTAGTTTGTGTTAGTCCAGTCCTTTATCAATGATCATCATGCCAAATATCCCTGAGGCTCATTGTGCTTACATTGATTTCGTAAATGTCTTGTGAAATGCAGATTCAGTCTGCAATGGAAATCTAGCCTGAGAATAATTTGAGTAATAGCATTGGCTTAAAGCAGAATGTCACTCTTTCTGTTCAGCTAATGATCATTTCTTAAATGTCTCCATCCAGTACAAGCAAATGACTTTATAATTAGCATAGGTGGTGCGGAGTGTGCTGCAGTATCACCAACCTGCCTTTCAAACTGTAGCCCATCAGCAAGCTCTAAACAGCATTTGCCCATGTGTGAAGAAATAAGCCATGAACGGTAAGAAATGTGCTCAGCAAACCAATTTAGACAAGCTGATTCAGTGAGGGATTACCCTAAATACAAATGAACTGTGTAACAGGCTGTCTGCTGACGCCTGGCCTTCTCTAAGCTAACGGCTGTCTTCATAGTTAAATATCGGAGACAGGCGTGAGTGCAGAATATTTTCACATTAATTGAGCATGGCTCATGGTATTCATAATTTGAGTCAAAATTTTCATTATCTTTTGTAGTTTATTTATTTATTTATGTATTTTAATAGTGTCCTGTGGTTTATTTCCATAGAATTCAATGATGTCAGGCTTCCACTGGCACTATTATAAAGAGCCAGACAGCCAGGACAGTTGCTGTACAGCCTGCTTTTTTCCCCAGTTTTGAGGATGTAGTCTGATGTTTTGTGGGGTCTGTGGAGCCTTCTATATCACACAGTGCCTGGAGAAATCCATGTACTGGGCCACTGACTATCTGAGAAGTAGTGGGTACGTCCCAGGATCCAGATCAGAAGATGGTAATGGTTCACTGTAGAGTTCACTCATTTACACAGCTATACCTGATAATATTGAACCACCCAACCCAATATGCATAGATTTTGAATGTGGGAGGACATCAAAATAGCCACAGAAAAGCCATATGAACATGAAAAGAATGTGCAGACTTTACACAGATGGTGCAGAGTCTAAAGTTTGAACATGTAATACTGGAGGTTTAAGTTTTTCATTTTTTTAATTGTTGCCCATATGGTTAATATCTTTATCCAAGGTAACCTCAAGGGTCACAGCCATGTGCAGATATTTTTTTCATTTGATGCAGAGGCAGGTTAAGTAACTTTCTTAGGGTTGCGTAGTCAGTCACTTGCAAAAGTTGAACTGGCAAGCAAGTGGCCCAAGGTTTAAAACCCTGCTTCCGTGATGTATGAGAAAGTATACACAATTCATAGAGTACATGCTGACATGATCTTTGTGATAAACGCTATTTTGACTTATGAGGATGTCCACAATGTTGGTGACAGCCTTTACGGTACAAATGGAAGATTTTCTTGGTTGTGGTGCATTGCTGACAAAATCAGCAGCATGCAAATTTGTCACCAGTTGTTGAATTGTGCATATTGTAGAAGCTCTCATAACAGAATTTTTTCTAAGAATCTCTCACATGTCTGTATGAACAAAATCGATATATGCAGTTCCAATAAATATGACATGCACACAGATAGCAAAGCTGATAAAATGTGTATGGGAACCTTCCCCGTAGGTTCACCTTATTATATTTGCCATTGTTGTGATCTGTGCTGTGCACAGAGCTACTCTGTTATCTGCTGTACTTCAGTGCTTTATATTATAAAATATTTGTGAGGTATTTATGTCTGTGCTGGTTTAATGCTAACATTAAAATCTCTGCACTGCTTTATGGCACAAGGCTGTTAAGCAAACAAATAGAAAGTTTAAGGACAGTGTGTATTAGTTCATGAGGCCTAAAGCAAAAAAAACATACACAGCAACTAAGGTGTCTGACCTTTTTAACATTTACTTTTATTTTAGTCTAAACTTTCAGTAACTCTATAGTGTAATCAGCCGTTGAAATGTGTCAGATCAAGTCAGAGGCAAAAGCAATGCTGGTAAACTATAATGCAAAATGAGTGAACTATTTCATTATTGTGATACATCCTTTAACGGAGGTTGTGATGTCACTGACTGGGCATAATCAGACATCATCATTGGTTTGGAAAGTGGGGGAAAAGGCAAATCCTTCATATGACAAAAACTTGACAAACTGAGCCAGAGTAATAAAGAATTACTAAATAAGCATCCAATATATTCATTTTAGGAACACATACTGTATAAGAGATATTGGCAGCTGTAGAGTAATCATGAACAAAAATATCGTCAATGCTTTCATTCTGAGTAGGTTCCTCAAAGCCAGCTATAAAGATGTTGTGAAGAAGTCATTAGCATGCACAAGACTAGAATAGAAATTCAGTCTGCTGCTAGAGCTCTGCACCTCCAAGTAGAGCATTACAAAGAAGTCTGTATCTGTAGTCATATCCATTTTCTGGATTGCTTTTCTTCTTGATGGTTGTGTTGACAACATGCTCCGCGGAGCAGCTCTGATTTTCATTCACTGGGCACTGTGCTTTTATTTCTCCTGGCAGAGTCACAATCCCTTCTGCTTGTGCCAGGAATGCTCAAAGATTTTATCCTTGTGCCTGGTGGGCATTCTCACCAGATGGTCTAGACAACTTCAACTGGTTTCTTTTAATTCTAACCTGGGAGCCATCCAGACATGACCAATTGTGCCTGACTATCCCCATAGGGATGTTTCATTATGAAAGTGCTCATATTGTATCATTTTGCAAGTTTGAGAATGTCACAACTACTGTAAATTTTAAACTTTTTTTATGGACTTTCTAAATAGTTTCAAAACCTTGTATTTTTATTTTTGGGTTTTGAGCATTTTACAGCAAGAATTACATTAGGCTGAGTGCCCAAGACTGTGGATAAATCCCACAAAATCTCTTTTGTATTATTTGTTTGTACTTTTTTTAAGGGTTAATGAATTGGGGCAATTTTCTGAAAATGATTTTTGGTCTAGCGTTTTGGAATGGGCTTTTGATTAGTATGGTTTTCTTGCCTTTTGACCGCTGCTCATTTTCTGACTTCTAATTCTAACTCATCTCCTAGTCCTTTTGTTGTTATAAACACCTGGCACATCCTTCTTGTCAGAACAGAGAAGTGTTCTGTACACTGTACTCCTGTCACATGTCCATAGGCAACATGCAAGTAAGAATTTCATTTTGTTCTATACATAATGGTAATACATTTCACTTTCACTTGAACCTGAAAATGATGCAATTGTTAGGAAGGGTTTGTCCAGTAGATTTGTTAACATTTGAACATAAGAAATGTGACCAACAAAATAGAAACCATTCAGTCCATCCAGCCTGTTTGTTTAGCTAATAGCTAAGCTTTCTCAGTATCTCATCCAGATGCTTCTTAAAGATTTTTAACATTTCTTCTATAGCTTCATGTCTTGGTAATTTGTGCCAGACTCCCCCAACTTTCTGTTTTAAAAAAAAAAAAAAAAAAAAAAAGGTTCCTGGCTTAAGTCCTAAATGCACTTCCCTTTGATTTCCACTGGTGTTCTTGAGTTTAGTTGAAAGAATTCAACAGATTCTACTTTATCAATGCCTTTGAGAGTTTTTGAAAACCTGAATTAGGTTCCCATGCAGTCTCCTTTGCTCGAAACTAAACAGGCTTAGTTCTCAGAGTCTGTCAGAGAATGACATGTTCTTCGGTCCCAGGATGCATCTCGTTGCTCTCCTCTGCATAGCTGTTATGCCTTTCTTGTACTGTGATTACCAGAACTGCACACAGTACTTCAGATGCAGTCTCACTAGTGCATTATATAGTGTAAACATAGAGTCCCTTGACTTAAAATTCAACAGTTTTAACTTAATATTTTCTTTGACTTTTTATGAGCTGTTCTGATGAATAAGAACACTGCAGAGATGAACTGCTGCATTAGTGTTTTAAAGACTAAAAAGCATTTCACTTTTCACTTTCACAGATTTCACTTTTTGGAGTATTACAATGCAGTACTAGCTGAGGTACCTGTTCTTTACATGTTTTTTTTTTTGAAAATAGTACTTAATAATTTCTAACTTTATAAATGTTTAAATGGTAGTTTTAAATTAATTAGTCAGTTTGCCATATACACTTGATGCATGTGTTGTTGAACTTAAATAAGTTTAGCTATGAAGCAGCAATTAAGATATAAGTAAGAACAAATGTAACAATTCACTTTATCTTTGATCTAGAGATCAATCAATCTAAATATTATATGTTCTAGTCCATTTTGCAGTGGAGCAACTCAAACTTATTCCTGATGTGGCCTAAATAAGACCAGAAAGGATCACTTATTATTGACAGGCACAAGACAGCATTTAGTCATCAGATCCTAGAAGTTGCAGATTAACATGGACAGCCATGTTACACTCCGCTCATAGACTGTTTACTGTAGATTTTATGTAGGACCCAATCAAGTGTCAAATTTGAGACATAGTCAAACTATTTACTTGATTATAGTGAATTAATTATTTTGCAAAAATAAAAGCAGTATAATCAGTACTATGTTGCAGTTTCAGAATTCAATATCCAAATCAGAATTATTTTATTGAGAAAAATAATGAGCCAGTACTAGTTGAGAGTTTAAGGGTTGACTCATTTAGTGTAAGTTGAGTGAATGACAGACTGTGTAGAGCTCTAACATAAGTGGTAATTGACCCCCAACTTAATCCACCATCACTCTACAACTTTCTTCTTCCAGCACTAAGCTGAAAAGGCCATTCTTTGCATTTGTACCTTACAAATACATAAGTTGTGAAAAGGTACTATAGTGTTCATCATCTGACATGTTAGAATTGGAGTATAAAAATCTAGACTCTAGAGATCTGATGTGTTTAAAGCTTAGTTTTATGCACCAATAAGTCATCATGTATCTTTTGGGTGTGTGCAGTACACGCCCCTAGACTTCAAGTGCGAGAGATGAAAACTATTCTCAAAATCTAACTGGCTGAAGACCACCTGAAATAGCAAGAAATTTCAGTTTCTCCAAAAACATATTAAGTCAGCAAAAATTTTAGAATTGTTGTGTTAAGGACTATAAATGCCTGCAATATACCAGCAGAAAGTGGGAGGATGGCAGAATTTCGATTTTGAAACAGGAAATCTATATTTTTAAAATGAAACTCTGTTCTGTCAGCCTTCCTTTTTCTGACACTCAACTCTTGTTGGGACAGTCCCTACCAGTTTTTGTCCTTGTGTGAGGACAGGTGACAGCAGTTTCACATTTATTTATTTAGATTTTTGAGGAGCCATTTTTTCCACTCCACATGCAGGTGTTTCATAACAGAAATGTGTTTTTTTTAACTGATATGCATATCTTGAATTTCATTTAATTTTAATGTACAATTATTTTAAAGTTGCTGCACTTGAATTTTCTAGATACTTCAAAAATTTGCAAAGGTTTTAATGATGACACAACCTGGAACTAGATTAAACGTTTAGAAAATAGATAGATATTAAAGATTATGGTATTAAAGATTATAAAAAAATAAGGAAAGAACGGTTTGTGCTGTTGATGTTGTGGTGTTCCTCAGCTTTCCTCTCAGTTTGGGTGACCAGTTTGGCGTTCATGGATTGCAGTTGTATATATATGTGATTTTATGATCACAGCCATTGATTTTAAAGGGTATTTGTCAGGTCCTGCGGTGGGCTGGCGCCCTGCCCGGGGTTTGTTTCCTGCCTTGCGCCCTCTGTTGGCTGGGATTAGCTCCAGCAGACCCCCGTGACCCTGTAGTTAGGATATAGTGGGTTGGATACACACTCCAAACTGTGACCTGAGCCTGCTGGAAGCCTTACTAACCTCCAACACACAGCAAGCATGAAAGGTGAATTGTCAGTGGTCGTCATTATCCAAAATACAATGCAGCATTTCTTCTAATTCTGAAATCCTTTTTCATTTCAAAGCAAAGGTCAAGAATGCCACAACACCGTTTAACATCAAAACACCACTTTTTATAAAGATGAATCAATATTGATTTGAGCTTAGACCCTGGATCAGATGCATCCTTAGGGATTGATTTTTCTGTTCTCTTCTGTTAAGAAGAAAATTTTAATGGAGTTAAACATGCCTGGCTTGATTTCTGAGGTAAAAATTTAAAAGCTGTGAGAGATGTTGTTTTCTCCACTCTTGTTGTGCCGCAACTTTATTTGCAAATAAAAGTACAAGAGATTGTTCATCTATTGATCCAGCCCTTGAATAACTTTGTTAATTTAGTAGTTGTTTGGTGTCTCTTTTAATGCTAGATATTGAAAAACATATAATTACTTAAGTGTTTGAGCAGCTTAATGTCTGCTTTAAATATAAGCTGGACCTTGGATTACTAGTCCATTTTGTTTCTTTAGCTGCCATTTTCACCTAGAGCAACCTACATGTCTGTTTTTCTGTCAGGTTTGAGTGACTGACATTTGGTGTCACAGTGATTTAGTGGTTAAGACTGAACTAGCAGCCTGTAATTTCCAGTCCAGTGCTTTAACCATGGTTTAAATCAAGGATTTGGATCCTGCTCATTAGTAGTATACTGTTGTTCTATGTGAACTAGCAATGCAGTTACATTCCATTGAGATGTATTTATTCATGTCCGGTTCTTCTGTCTTATTACAAGCACTAGTTGTTTTCCTATATGACTTTCTACTGAGATACTTTGTCAACAGTGGCTGCTACTGACTAAAAAGAGCAGAGTTAAGGAACAAACAAATTGTCTGAGTATAAGTGCAAATAGCAAAAGACCAGGAGATGGTACTGGAAAAAAGACTCTGCCGTAGACTAGAAACAATACAGGAAGTCAAAATGGGCTGAGAAAATACACAGGACAAAAATCAAATGTCAAGGATATAAGAGAGACTTTGGAAAGCAAAAATCATCCTAGCACTAGGACCCACTTGTAAATAAGCTAACTACACTAAACCGCACATTATTTTATCCACCTTCGGATAGTCCATCCATCCATCCATCCATCCTCTTCCGCTTATCCGAGGTTGGGTCGCAGGGGCAGCAGCTTGAGCAGAGAGGCCCAGACTTCCCTCTCCCCAGCCAATTCTTCCAGCTCTTCCGGGAGAATCCCAAGGCGTTCCCAGGCCAGCCGAGAGACACAGTCCCTCCAGCGTGTCCTGGGTCTTCCCCGGGACCTCCTCCCGGTTAGACATGCCCGGAACACCTCACCAGGGAGGTGTCCAGGAGGCATCCTGATCAGATGCCTGAGCCACCTCATCTGACTCCTCTCGATGTGGAGGAGCAGCGGCTCTACTCTGAGCCCCTTCCGGATGACTGAGCTTCTCACCCTGTCTTTAAGGGAAAGCCCAGACACCCTGTGGAGGAAACTCATTTCAGCCGCTTGTATTCGCGATCTCGTTCTTTCAGTCACTACCCATAGCTCATGACCATAGGTGAGAGTAGGAATGTAGATCAACTGGTAAATTGAGAGCTTTGCCTTACGGCTCAGCTCCTTTTTCACCACGACAGACCGATGCAGAGCCCGCATCACTGCGGACGCCGCACTGATCCGCCTGTCGATCTCACGCTCCATTCTTCCCTCACTCGTGAACAAGAGCATGAGATACTTGAACTCCTCCACTTGGAGCAGGATCTCTCCCCTAACCCTGAGAGGGCACTACACCCTTTTCCAGCTGATGACCATGGTCTCGGATTTGGAGGTGCTGATTCCCATCCCAGCCGCTTCACACTCAGCTGCAAACCGATTCAGAGAGAGCTGAAGATCATGGCCTGATGAAGCAAACAGGACAACATCATCTGCAAAAAGCAGTGACCCAATCCTGAGTCCACCAAACCGGACCCCCTCAACACCCTGGCTGCACCTAGAAATTCTTTCCATAAAAGTTATGAACAGAATCGGTGACAAAGGGCAGCCCTGGCAGAGCCAACTCTCACTGGAAACTGGCTCGACTTACTGCCTGCAATGCGGACTAAGCTCTGACACCGGTTGTACAGGGACCGAACAGCTCTTATCAGGGGCTCCGGTACCCCATACTCCCAGAGCACCCCCCACAGGATTCCCCGAGGGACACGATTGAACGCCTTTTCCAAGTCCACAAAACACATGTGGACTGGTTGGGCAAACTCCCATGCACCCTCCAGGATTCTGCTAAGGGTCTAGAGCTGGTCCACTGTTATGCGACCAGGACGAAAACCACACTGTTCCTCCTGAATCTGAGGTTCGACTATCTGACAGAACCCCTGAATAGACTTTTCCAGGGAGGCTGAGGAGTGTGATCCCTCTGCAGTTGGAACACACCCTCCGGTCCCCCTTTTTAAAGAGGGGGACCACCACCCCAGTCTGCCAAAACAGAGGCACTTTCCCCAATGTCCATGTGATGTTGCAGAGACGTGTCAACCAAGACAGTCCTACAACATCCAGAGCCTTGAGGAACTCCGGGTGTATCTCATCCACCCCCGGGGCCCTGCCACCAAGGAGTTTTTTGACCACCTCGGTGACCTCAGCCCCAGAGATGGGGAAGCCCACCTCGGAGACCCCAGGCTCTGCTTCCTCATTGGAAGGCATGTTAGTGGGATTGAGGAGGTCTTCGAAGTACTCCCCCCACCAACCCACAACATCCCGAGTCGAGGTCAGCAGCGCACCATCCCCACCATATATGGCGTTGACAATGCACTGCTTCCCCCTCCTGAGACGCCAGAACGGTGTACCAGAATCTCCTCGAAGCCGTCTGAAAGTCGTTCTCCATGGCCTCCCCAAACTCCTCCCATGCCCGAGTTTTTGCCTCAGCAACAACCGAAGCTGCATTCCGCTTAGCCTGTCGGTACTTATTAACTGCCTCCAGAGTCCCATAGGACAAAAGGGTCTGGTAGGACTCCTTCTTCAGCTTGACGGCATCCCTCACTGCCGGTGTCCACCAACGGGTTCGGGGATTGCCGCCATGACAGGCACTGACCACCTTACGGCCACAGCTCCAGTCAGCCGCCTCAACAATAGAGGCACGGAACATGGCCCTCCCTCGGGACATGGTCGAAGTTCTGCCGGAGGTGGGAGTTGAAGCTACTTCTGACAGGGGACTTTGCCAGATGTTCCCAGCAGACCCTCACAACACGTTTGGACCTACCAGGCCTAACCGGCATTCTCCCCCACCATTGAAGCCAACTCACCACCAGGTGGTGATCAGTTGACAGCTCCGTCCCTCTCTTCACCCGAGTGTCCAAGACATGTGGCCGCAAGTCCGATGACACGACCACAAAGTCGATCATTGAACTGAGGCCTAGGGTGTCCTCGTGCCAAGTGCACATATGAACACGCCTATGCTTGAACATGGTGTTCGTTATGGACAATCCGTGACGAGCACAGTAGTCCAATAACAAAACACCACTTGGGTTCAGATCGGGGGTGTGGGGGGGGCATTCCTCCCAATCACTTCCAGGATAGTGAATACTGAAATTGTTGTGTATTTATAGTGTAATCACTGTGGTGTCATTAATGTGTCAAGATAAAAAACAAACAACGGAAATGTGATCTGCAGGTCCACACTCCCAAAATACACAGAAGCATGCACTTAAAAACTATTACTATAAATCACCAAGGATTTATAGTCTACCTCATGGATGTCGAACTCCAGGCCTGGATGGCCGCAGTGGTTGCAGGTTTTCATTCTAACCCTTTTCCTAATCAGTGACAAGTATTCACTGCTAATTAAATTCTTTTCCCTTCTTGTTTTTAAGTATTCAGTCGTCTGAACTGATCCTTTTCTTCATTAAATGACACCCAAACACAAATGAGGAGTGAAACAAGCCAATAGATGACTGGAGCTTACTCTAACCAGTTTCTTAATGAGAAACCGATTCTTGCTGTTAATTAAACCTGTTATGTAATTCCACACTTTTAGCCAAGCTGGTATACACATTCCACAGCTTAAGTACTGTTGTTTCCATATTGCTGTAATTTGGATGCTGGCAGGTGATTCACTTATGGTCATACCAGATGATAGTGTTGGGTGTGAATTTGTGACCTTTGTAATCTTGTATAGAGCCATTTTTCTTAGTGAAAAATATACCAAACACATGATAGGTACAGCACAATTTTCTTCATGTTGCTGTTGTGGTAGTGCTGGCAGGTAATACAACTCACTCAGAATCTCACCATGTGTTAGTGATGGGGACCGAGTCCACAACTTCGATATTATAAATTTTCTACTTAGCCATTGGGGCCACATTGAGTGCATAAAGGTTTCATATCCTAGTCATATTTTAAAGTCTTCCTTTAGAGTGACAGTTTTGGTGTACACTGTTTTAAAAAAAGTATACTTTTTAATATAGTGTCTTTCAATATTAAACTGTGTGACCTTGTGTAAGTCACCTAAGTAATGTAAGAATATGAAAATGCATGCATTACAAATATAAAGCCCCTCAGGATGAACAATATTGAAAAGTATTTGTTTCAATTGTACAGTACAGTTCTTTCCCATATGGGGCTACTCTGCCATCATTTAAGTCCGTCAATCCATCCGTTTTCTCTCCCTTTTTTTCCAGTTTAGGGACATTAGGCAATAGTCAGCCATAAATGGAGGCACCAGTCCACTACAAGACACCCAACCAATTTATAGCTGCCATGTCTTTGAGATGTGTAGAAAACTCCCTGGAGAAATAGGGAAAATATGCTAACTCCACATGGGCAGTGCTTAGAACAGGGGCTTTAATTATTTTGCCACCACTCTATTCATTCACTATTTCTGTAATATTCTTAAGTTGAAATCTGGTGTTATTTAACATTCAACTGAATTCTAAAGCCCCTGTCAGTCACACCACACAGCTTCTTTAGTTATTTTCAGCCTTAGCCTTCATTTTTGCTGTGTTATATTATTAGTTCATAGACAGTCACGTCAAATACTTGTGACCATCAGTTTTGTCAAGTGACACCACCATGACTTCGACAAATTGATCTGTAACTAGTTGTGAGAGGGCTCATGGGTATGTAAGAGTTGATATCTAATGAGTGCTCCGCTAGAAGTACAAAGAATACAAAACCCACAAACAGAGAAGATCCTCAGATCCACAAGAAGAAGTACAGAGAAGAGCAATGGTGGCCTCAAAGCAAAATGGCATTGCTGGACCATATAGATGAGAGACTTGTTAACCTTTGGAGCCAGCATATGTATTTAATGTCTTGTTTTTATCCTGTATGCTCCAAAGGAAATTTTAAGTTGTGAAGAGAAGTCGTGAGGGGATCGTGTAATCCATCATCCATCCCAGTTGTTTATGGTGAGATCCAGAAACTGTAGATGTTAAACATGACGTATTCTCTGACTTGAAATTGTGATTGTGTAGTGTGACACCAGCCTTAGATGCCAGACAGGGAGAAACTCTTATGGTCCAAACACAGGGACAAATCCTAGAGGCTAATAACCCCAGCTTGGTCCTGCTTAAAACTTGTCTATATTTTGTTAACATTGTCCTTCAAAAGGATTTTTAAACATGTTTAATGTGTATTTTTGCAGAACTATTTCAAAAGTTGAATCGATTTCTACTTCAAGCTGTGCCATTCATCCACTCCACTGTGCTCTCCTTGTCCCACATACAATATGAGAAATATCAGGATTGCTAGGACTAATGCATATTCAAACGTATTAACCATCCTACACACCACATGCCCTTTTCGATTTGCATATGTGTTTGGGTGTTCTTAATACCATGTAATTCGCCTGGAGGATGGAATTGCTGTGGTAGTCTGCCTGCTGCTGTGTAGAATTTAGCTGTTTCTAGGAGACTTTTCCTGCAGTCTCTTTTCTGGTTTGATCAATGAGTGAATTCAAATAGCTCAGGTTCCATATACTGTACTTAAAATATTGTTTTAATGGGGAGGTTATTCAAAGTGATTTACAAATCTCTATTTCTTCAACACAGTGGCCAAGCTACACAGGGGCCTATGGGATCCCACACCCCTGCATTTATATCTGATTTACCCCTGTCATACCTTAGATGAATGATTAATGAAATGAGCCTCTCTAAACTTTAAGGAGGACCCAACTGGAGTAAGAGGATCTTCTGCTAATGTCCTATTGCCACATACAACAGGACACTTGATTGCAGTTATTGCTGCTAAGGGTGGCCCAACCAGTTATTAGG
>JANRMT010062791.1:242109126-242122139 GCA_026402145.1 Polypterus bichir lapradei | reverse complement strand
TATATATGTGTATATATATATATATATGTATATGTATGTATATATATATATATATATATGTATATGTATATGTATGTATATATATATATATATATATGTATATATGTGTATATATATATATATATATATATGTGTATATATATATATGTGTTTATATGTTTATATTTATATTGTGAGACATGCCTGAACACCACCTTACAGACTTCATCAAAAGCACGTTTGTTCACAAACAAATTGCACAGTCCCACACAGTACACTGGGCTCCTCGCCCCAATTACCTTTCCTTCACATCCCACAATTTCTGTCCCTGGACCGCCCTTCCTCTCTCCACGGGAGCTTCGTCTGGCTCCCACTCCCGACTCTAACTCCCAGACTGTAGAAAGGCGGGCCCTTTTATTTTCACCCGGATGTGCTCCAGGTGCTCCCTCTGACGATACTTCCTGGTGTGGTGGAAGTGTCAGGAGAGTACTCGAAAGCACTCTGGGCGTCCCTGGAGGGATCCTCCTCCATCTTCCCAGGTGTGGTGGAAGTAGATCATTCCTGGGCCCTCTGAAATTTGGGGTGCCCCATGGTGGTGGCCATGGACCCCAATAGGCTTGACCCTCCTTGGTCTTCTCCCGTGGTCCTCCTCTGATCTAGGGCGGTTGCCTCCTCGTGGCCCAGAGGACGTACATGCCACCTCCCTGTCCTTGCAGGCATCAGATGCAGCCCCAGTGACTCGCCACTATATATATATTTATATATACACGCGCGCACACACACACACACATATACTAGGGGGTTCACCTCCTGCTCGCTTCACTCGCCAGCCCCACCAGCCTTCGCGTGTCTTCCGCTCACGTTGTAAAGAAACCCCCTCTTAAACGGTGATACAATGGGAAACAAATACAGTTTTTTTTTTTTTTTTTTTAACCTCCTCTTTGCTCAATCAGCTGCTGACTTGCTGCTGCTGCCGTGCCACATCATCTGCATCTTGTGCGGCGCTTCGAACATTTAAAAGGCTGTACAGCAGCTGTCCTACTCTTCTGTTCGGCCCCGGGCATGGTTAAATCTCTTGGCACAAAGTCTTGTCTTGTGGGATGTGAGTTCTTGATATTTTTTAGTTTATAATTTAAAAACGGAATAAGAATCTGAAAATCTAACAACATCACATTAAAGTTCAACAAATTCTGAAAAGAATGATGCTAAACATATATATGTAGGTTTTAAAATAAACCAGATTTAAAGCGTGAGAAAAAAGTAACATAATAAGTCACGTAAAATCATTGCACAGAGAGTGCATTAAAATTTTAACCATAAATAATATAGCTATGCCTAAAGTAAAAGTGACATTTGAAAAGAATCTTGGTAACAGAAAGTTGTAGCTCCAGGCTCTCTTCATATCTTCATGTTTAGTGTTTTTCAAGCATTTACATTTAAAAACTAAGTATTTTCACTCAATGATATTGTCCCTGTTATCTTAAACTTGCTGACATAAGAACAGAGTCTAACAGCTGACGTGTTTGCTCTAGATTTTAGTCATGTAAAGCCTCTTCTGGTTTCATTCCTTCTTCAGCTATACTTTAATGAGGTCACAGTTGTTCTGCTTCAGGTCTGCACAGAGCTCACTTTTTCAGGTACTTCATAGGAGTGATTAAACATTTAATCCCATTATAAATCGTATCTGCCTATTGTTGCATGTGTCTAATGAGTATCTTATCTTGTGCTCATCCTCATCAACAGATAATCCAGACAGCATACACAGTTTCAACGGGTTTTGATTTTATTTTATTTTTTTAATGTTTCATGTTTTGAATGGTGCTATATTAACTTAACAGAGTTCTAATATTGTAGGCAGGATGACCGTTGGTAGCTAAACAACAACATTATTTGGTGTCTTTTAGTGTGTCTGCTTACAGCTGATCTTCTTGTCTGCAATCAGAACAGTGTGCTACTAAAGTGACTCTGAGTAAGAAAATCCATTGGTTTCCCAGCAGCTCTCATTTTGGTGCTATTTATAACATTCCAGGTTTCACCTGGCTACTGTTGATTTTCTTACAATATAAACAGCACATGGGTGAATTTTTATTACACCTGATGCCTCTGGAATAGACTTTTGCACTTGTGACTGGATAAGTGGGTTCAATAATGGGGTATGAAATTGTTATACTGTAAAGTTTGATACTGGTATGTAATGGAGATCTATCCATATCTCAAAACTGAAATAGTTAATTGAAAACCAAGGCCGGTATCCCAAAGGGAATGTAGACATGAGTTAGGAAGGTTAAGGTCTCCTCAAAGGAGTGAGGGCAATTCAAATAACCACATAGTAATCATTGTATAATTAGCACACTGGGCACCAGAATAACGGAGGATTTTAGAGAGGCAGGGTTTTAGGGTGGCTGCCTCAGGTCAGCTGCAAATTATTTCTCCCTCTGGGTAGAATAAAGTCTGCCAATTAGAGATACAGAGATGCAGCTAACCATTTGTTTTGGACAATTATGTGGCTCTCAGGGGTGTGTAAATCATTAGATTTAGCAACAGGGAGTACAATTTCTGATCTCAGGAGTTACATGAAAGAAGTCCTAGTCTCTGGTACCAGAATAAGTTGTAGCATTGACTTTAGAATAAGACTAAAGTTGAGGTACTGACAAATGACAACAATCAGTCTAATGTTCAACTAATTCAAGGGTCAGAAGTCAATTGAATCCAGGCTGTTCTGCACCCTAATGTCTAGAGGAGCTGAGCATGACGAGGTCTAGAAGTTGATGTACTGATTTTGTAAGAAAATGTCTCTTAATGGAAGAATCTGAAAAAATGCACAAGTATTTCACAGAATTAACATATTAATAAAATAATAATGAAGCAATATCAGTGTGCTTTAAATCACAAAACACAAACAATTTAAACAAATTTAAGCTGAACTAAACCATGGGGGCATACAGTGTTGACCTAATGCTTAAACATCGACTCCTTAACATCTTTTAGTTTTTGATAATGATACAGTACCACATGGAGGTGGAAAAGGCAAAATAATGGCTTGAAACTTGCTATTAAGTTACGATTATGAGACACGTGTTTTTCCTGCTGATGGACACTTCTTCCTCCAGAGGTCACAGGACTCCAATTCATACTTAAGACACAAGGAGCTGCAAGCAGCGGGTTCTACCGCTGAGTTAAATGGACACTTGCCTGTCTAGCAGCATACCTGAAACAGTTTATTGTGCAGCAACGTGTGCTGCCTATTACATTTGATGATGTGTGAACGAAAGCACAAAATTAATAAAAATGGTGACAATGTATATATCGTAATAATAATAAAATAATAATAATACATTTTATTCATATAGCGCCTTTCCCATGCTCAAGGCACTTACAGATTGTATTGTACAGTATTGTATTATCCCTTATTGTTAATGACAACTGCTACATGTTTGTCCACATCAGAACTAGTTAAATTTGTTAAAAAAAAAAACATAGTTACTAGTTGAAGATTCATATTCAAAGGAGATGAGAAAATTAGAGGACTTTTATGCAGGACTGCGGAGTCAGAGTCAAGGAGTCACAGTAGACAATTTTGGGTACCTGGAGTCGGGGTAGGAGTTAGCAAAAATGTACCGACTCCGACTCCGACTCCTAATAAATTTAAATTGTAATGAAAAAAAATACAGAAAGTTCAAATGTCCCATTTCACAAACCGTAGTCATAATTAAATACTTCTCTGATGTAAGAAGAAAGCCCAGTGCATAGTTGTGTTACTACTAGTGTGAAGTTCAGCTGAGCTAATATACAACCTGACATTCACATATTGTAATCTGGATTATGGTACATTACAAAAAGTGTTTTCATTTTATTTAAGATATAATGTGTTTAGCAAGTTCATTTGAGTGTAAACAAGTGTAATGATGTAGGTGTAGGTGTGTGCTATGGCCTGATGTGTGTTCAGAGATTCTTGTCTTTTGTTTAAACTGGCCAATATGGTAGAGAGTCAGCTTCCTAGCCAGTATTTGTGGTTAAATGACATGTATGTTGCCTTCCTTCAATCAACATGGAAAATACATTAGCATATTGAATATAGAGGAGTCAGAGTCGAGGAGTCGGTGTCAGAAATACCAGAAACTAAGGAATCCGTGTCGAAGGATTCATCTACCGACTCCACAGCCCATTTATGTACTCATACATGTCTCTAGAATTGCTGTAACCTGAGACCCAGCTGTTGGTGGTGAGCTGGGGCAGGTGGGAGTGCCATCTTGCATTTGGTTGCAGGTTGGCTTAAAGGACTGATTGGTCAAGCCCAGCGAATTACCTTGATTTTTGGTTATTGTTTTGTTTTTATTCACTTGTCTATTTCCTGTTTTTATCTCTTTCTTTTTCCATCATGGTCTTTTCTCTTTCCTGCTCCTGCTAGTGATAATTCCAAAAATGAAGTTTTAGAAATTGATTAGCTGTCACTGTCCACATTCAGTAAGTCAAATGGGAGATATTCCTGTCTAACTTTTTGTAGGTCCCTTCGGAGGGAGTGGGGTTTTCCTTTGTTGACATTTTTGGTGAGCACATTATTTGGTCTTTGAAATTACATAAATGGACCCTGATACAAGTTTGTAGTCCAACTGATTCTATAGTTTTGTGTGGAGTAACTAGCTGAGGGACAGACTGCATAATGGTAGGTGTTATTGTTCTTATAAACTGATGAGAAAATAAAATTATTTTATGTAGTACACTTCTATATTGCTGCTGCTTCACAGTTCTCGGCCTGAATATAGTCTGTGTGATGTTTCTACGGTTACTCTGGTTTTTCATTCTCATATTCAAAAGATGTGGATGTTAGGTTACAACTGTTATAATTGTCTCTCAGTCCAGGGCTGGTTCCTACTGTCCATTCCTGGGGACCTGAATTGAATTAAACTTATCTCATAATGGATGGATGGATGAGTAGACAGATGAATGAATAATGTTAGGTATTTGGTACACTCTATTTATCCCTAAGGGAAAAGGGAGGTCACAGCACAGGGACAGTCATGGTACAGTGCCACTGGAGCAATTTGCAGGTTAAAGAATGCTATAGGTAACATCATTTTTAGGGGCTCTACCAAAATAATTTAGCATCATTCGAGTACAGGCTGATGAAGTGAATAGACAGAAAGGTTAGTTCAAGATATTGTGATGGCCAGATTTGCTTTTATATATTAAGTTGAAACATTTATCCAAAGAATTTGTTTGATTCAATATTGCTACAGTTCAGACAATCTGAAGGTTTAAGACCTTAAGACTTTAATACTTGACGTGTCTGCTAGTGTGTGTGATGTAAATTACATCACCCGTCCTGGCGTGCTGACCTTCACGTTGATGACCGTGTGCCTCCAGAATTCTGTAACCACACCTGAGCGTGTCAACAGTATATGTGCTAGACCAGTGGTGAGCAACGTCAGTCCTGGAGGGATGCTGTGGCTGCAGGTTTTTGTTCCAACCCAATTGCTTAATGAGATGCAATTTATTACCTTTGAATCACCTTTTACTCAAGTAACATTTTTCTGCTTCTTTAGTTGGCTTTTTGAACTCTTACTGCTTTTTGAAGTTGTAAACAGCTACATTCACTGTTTTTAATAGCCCTTTATTAGCAATAAGATTCAAATAACAAAGGAACCAGCAGTCCTACATCTAGCTTGTTTCCATTTATATCTGTGGGTATTCGTTTTGCACTATTTAGTTTAATAAAATAGTTAAAAGGAAACTGAAGAGAAAGTGAAGAATTTAAATGATCAGTTTTAGGCTTTAAATCATTTGCATGATATTCTTAACAGAGGAAAAAATCTGTGATATTAGAATGACTGGACAGAGATAAAACATTAAAAAGTCATGATATTAAATAAGGCCTGCTATTGGCAAGGATTTTTTTCTAATTAAGCAGCTGGGTTGGAACAAAAACCAGCAGCTACTATGGCCCTCCAGGAACGATGTTGCTCCCCCCTAAGCTAGACAAGAAAAAAAGCGCTCATTTGAGGAACAGTTATGCAAAGTGTCGCTATACAATCCAACATTAAAAGTACACAGAGAGAGCCAAATGTGCTCAGATTAATGGCGAGAAATCGCCCAGACCCTGGGCAAAGATAAGTTTGTGCAGGCAGAATTGAAATGCCTGTGATATGTAAAGGTAAAGACAAAAGTTCAGGGTGGAAAGTTGGGAGATTCTGCTAATGTGCATTGTCACGTGCTGAATGCTTGAACTATAAACAGACTGAGGTGTGCGTCCTTTGAGTGTTGACCGTACCTACAGCTGTCTGCGTCCGAGTATAAGCGAGCCTTTACTTAGTGTCGTACAGAAGAGCCAAGCAAAATGACACCTTTTATTGGCTAACTAAAAAGATTACAATATGCAAGCTTTCGAGGCAACTCAGGCCCCTTCTTCAGGCAAGATGTAACGTACATTAAATCTGTTGTTAACACTACACCGATTACCCAATGAATTGCACTTTAACAGGTTAACCACGGAAAAGCCACCCTTGCTGATCAGAAGACATTTCTATGCAAACAAAGCTTTTTTTTTAGAAAACAAGTCAGCACATCTGTACTAATTTAGTAAGAGCCACCATTTGGTTAAAATTCTTTTACTTTGTTTCCATTGCCCAAACTTTGTGGTTAAAGGCATCCATTGAAGGTGACCCTGCCTTCCTGAGTGTATTGATTTATTTTTCAGAGATGTCAATGAAAAGTTCAGTGTTCCAGCAGTTTCTTGATGATATATGCAGATTTATGTGGGCCTGTTTTGCTTTGTTGAGGTGCATACATTTCCACACAGACAGACAGATATCCAAAAGCACCCCCATATCAATTTACCCATCACTGAGCTCTGCATTACTGTGATTTAAAAGTACAGTAAAAATGAAAACGATCAAGCTTTAGATTTCATCCATGTAAGTAATAATACTGTAGATTTTCTCTCAGCTAGATGTCATCTCTTGAATTGTTTCATTACGTCCCTTGGAAATATGCTGCAAAGAAAATTGAAAATCATGCCACAGCAAGACTGAATTTGAAATTTGTGACACCGTTTTGGTGTCAAACATTAAGTTATCACATGAAAGGTATGAAGAAGAGCAAACGTCCATTTTCCCATCATCGTCCAGAAGAGTGTTGTTATTTTTTTTTTTAATCAACGTGATGAAAATACTGTGAGAGCTTGAGACTTTTGAATTACACCTCCTCTGAGCTTCTTCACAATATAATGTTATTTTAAGAGTGTTGTGTGGCTGTTTCTACAGTATAAACAATGCAATGCCCTGAGGAAACATGTGAATGCAAATCATTTATCATTTCTTTGCCTTATTTTCAGGACCTGTCTGTCCATGTTTTCATATAGTAGCTGATATTTTATGGACAAAAAGATAGCCCATCACAGAGCACAGTTGGGCACGTCAATTTAAAAAAAAAAAAAAAAATCATTCTTGTTCTTTACCACCCGTTTGGTAAAACTTGACTTGACCTAATGCCTAGAAAGCTCTTTTCCGTAATCACTTTAAGCTGAGGGATTCATTAAGTGGCATTTTTATATTGTTTGTTAAAGATGGCACAGCTTTAAAATCTGGGCACCACATGTTGGCAGTGGCCAACACAGTTTCTGATTTGTGGTTGCATAGCCATGGAGCTGTTTGTTTAAGCCCTGTCTGCAGGGTGTACAGTAGATTTCTGTTTGCCGTTTACTTAACCACTGGGAATGAAGCTCACTTGGTAAATGCCAGATTTAACATTTTGACTTTAAATTTAATTTTAAGTGTTGTAGCTTGTGGTTTTTCCACCTTACAGTGCCTGGTTTATTCCCCAGCTCAAGAGGCATCTACATGCCCATTTTTAATTTTTTTGTTTTAAGACACATTTTATGGATTGACTGGCTTAGTTTGAGTAATGGTATGCCTCACAATGGTTTGGCATCCTGTGCAGCATTAACTTCTGCATTGTTCTTATTATTGCTCAGAGAGTCTTTAGCTCTGTACAGCCATTTACAAGAAAAAAGTCAGCTTGGAAAATTGATGGGTGGTTTAATTTTTTGTTCGTCATATATTTAGTTTTTGCCAAAATATTGTGCAAAGAGAGCTTTTCACGGCATGCATTCCAAGATTGCCTTTCAGACTTTAACTTGTGTTTATTCTGCATAGTTTACAATGCTTACTCAGTGTCATTTACCCCCAATCTTACCCTGTTGTCACTTGTACCACCATTGCCCTCTACAATTTGCGTCTTTGGTTTACAGCTGGCAGGAAGCTTACAGAGTGGAGTGTGTCTAGCAGAATAGCTTTGAATGGCCTTCTGACAAATGAGAATACAGCAGCACAGTGCTGTTGTGGTTAGGGAAGCAGGAGACTAAGTTCAGATCCTGGCTGGGTCACTGTTGGGGTTGAGGTTGGGGAGCATGCAGTGTGTTGCTGCACCCACCACACGATGAACCACCAAAGGATCCCAAATCACGACTGAGTGCAGTCATACAACAGGTGACACTGCAGCACCACATTAGTTTGAAGGTTTTTTTACAGTGGCTGGAGTGCCAATCCTGCCACCAACCCCCATGTTTTCCCTACAAGTCACCATTGTGGAGGTTGCAAGTCCTCCCCATTCATTTCACTTTATTTTAGGTCAAAAGAATGCATATCAGTACTGTAGTAATAATAATAATAATAATAGTGGATTGGTTGGTACAAGCCTAATGGAAGGTTTAGAGGGTTCATTAGCTGTGAAAAAATGACTGAAAAGATTACTGATGTGTGTTAAAAATTTACAAAAGTTTAAGCAACAGCACTGCTACTCTGATTATGTTTATAGCTGGGGGTAACAAAAGGAAGCAATCATTTTGCTATTGCTATATTATGCTGTAGAAAAATTTCAGTGCTAATTCATCTGTGATTAAGGACTATTTTGTTTAGCCATACGGAATGCAATAGCATGTTTGTTTTTCCAATATTGCTAAGTTGACCCTAAAGTCCTACTGTCTGCCACACTAATTGGTAATTTTATTCCATGAATCTGCGGTTCTTTGAGTAAAGAAAACATTTGTTCAAAAACTACCATTAACATTGTTCCTTCCGTATTTCTGCATTTTTGAAGAAGTAATTTTAAAGCAACATCTAAGAATCACTAGATTAATTTCTTTCATAATTTTAAACACTTCAGTCATCTCACCTCTCTGTGTAAACTCAAATGGTTCATCTTCAGTCTCTCCTCAGAGTTCATACCTCTTAATCCTGGAGTCAGCATAGTCTGTCTTTTCTGGACTTTCTCTCACACTGCTATGTCTTTTTTTTTTTTATAATTTGGAGACCCAAACTGCATACAGGCCTCACTGGTGAGATATGGAGCTTAAGTATAGCCTCCCTTAACTTGTACTCACACATCATGGATGATCTATAACATAACATCCATTTAGTCCTCATGATCGATTTTGCATACTGGCTGGATGTAGATAGTGATGAGAACACTAAGAGTCCTAGGTCCTGCTCATAAGGGGTGCTTTTGATTTTCAGACTTTACATTTTGTATTCAAATCTAAAATTTCTACTTTTTCAAATTCTTTACATTTACTTACATTATTTTTTTTCTGCCACAACTCTGCCGAAGCCTGAATGCTGTTCATGTCCCTCTGTAATGATTCAGTAGAATCCTGATTGTCTGCCAATCCACCTAGTTTGGAACCATCTGCAAACTTAACCATCTTATTGATTATATTTGTATCCAAATTATGTATGTATATTAAAAATAGCGGCCCTAGCACTTACCCCAGAGGGATACATCTTTTAATATCACCCAGTTCTGATAAGGTTTCTCACACCATAACACTTGGCTTCCTGTGTCTAAGCCAATGTTGTACCCTGCCTGGAAATCCATCTTATTTTAATTTATTCACTAGCCTTTCATGTGGTACTTTATCAAAAGATTTCTGAAAATCCTGATAAATAATATCATATGCACCTCTCTAATTGTATGCTTCTGTTGTTTCCTTACATAAATCCAGCATATTAATGAAACACAATATCTTCCCATCTGAACCCATGTTAACTGTTCACTAGCATACCACTTCTTGTCATGTCATACTCAAACTTTTCTTATGCATTCTTTAAATTCTTCATAATAGATTTTAAGCTAACTGGCCTCAGCCTGATCACCCTTTTTATGTAACAGGATAATATGTGCTAGCTTCTCGTTATCCAGGAATTTCCTCAGAGTGCAGAGGTTTTTGAAAAAGATGTGTCATGAAATTATCTGTGCACTCCCTAACCTCCTTAAGCACTCAGAGATAAATGTTATCTGGTTAGCCTTTGTAATCCAATCAGCACTTCTCATTGTACAATTTCCAAATCTTTCCAAATCAGTTGGTACCTCCTTGATTGTCCCTGTCACTGCTGGGAGACTATCCAGTTCTTCCCATGTGTAAATATTTGAGGGCCATTAGAAATGTGACTAATTCTTTTCATGTCCTCTTTCACCAGATTAATCAATATCTGTTTGGCCTACAAGCCATCTCTGTGCCACTCAGGCTATTCTATTCATCAGCAGTCCTCTCTGATAAGTGATCCTCACTTTCAACGAAATGCCACATATTTCCTTCTTCACATTCTCCTTAGTTCCTCATAACTTTGCTTAATCCCATGTCTTCCAGCAACAGTTTAAATTTACTACATGGGGGTTCAGTCAAACACTAAAGACTTAATTGACTCAAACAACTACTTCTTGTATGAACCAACATCCTTCTAGCAGTTCATCTAGTGAAGAATGCCCGACCAAACATTTTTGTAATCGTGCAACATGGTCCTGCCCAATCGCTCTTGCCAGTTCACCCTACAAAAATATATGGAAACAATTTTAGCCATGTACTTTTAAAGCACCCGGGAAGGAGTGAAGCAGTATATTGAATAAAGCTTTTATGTTTTAGATTTTGCTGAGTGATTGGTTTTAGCCTTCATCCACTGTCCATAACAAAATAAATTCTCATTCCAGTAAACAGCAGATGAACAGCATGGCTCAGATGGAAAAATGCATGCCAGTCTGTGTCTCCATGATACCACCATCTAAGGATAACATGTGTTAGACAGTCTGTCCTTCATTTAATATTCATGAGCATCCCTTTTAGCAGCTTCCCTTGTTGTCTTCTAATGGAGGACTCGAAGTCATGCAGATGTATGCATTTTCTGCTTCTTTGTTTTTAAATTATGCACAAGGTTTAAATTACTAGCTTGTCTTTTATTATAAAATGCTTTGAAATTTCAAAGTACCGTATTTTGCTAAGTTCTATATTTTAATTACATTCTTTATCTATCCCATCTTATAGCTCGAAAACAGCATAGAAATGTCATCAAAGCCTCAAAACTGAGGACAGAACCAAATGCCTGAACTTACAATGTGCCTTATGTGTGTCTTAAGAAAGTATACTGTATATGACACTGTATTGTTCATTTAACCTTTAAGATGTATTTCTGATATTCATATCTTATTTTTAAATAAGAACCAAACGCTATGGGGTTAATAGTGTCTCATTTTTTACACATATTGAATGACATTGGACAACAACTGTTTTGTCCCTAGGACTGTGACAAGTCGTCTAAGCATACTTTATAATGCCGAATCCAAATATGAAGACAGATTTTCATTTATCAAGCTTAGTTTGCTTGTTACACCGTCATCCTATTTTCATCATGTAGTGTCATTATGGGATAAAAATATTAATAAATACATATATAAATATTTTTCAAATTTTAATCCCTATTACTTTTTTAATTCAGTTTTGGAGACGCTTAGCCATGAATACAGTGTGGATGAGTGGCCCTTGTTCATTAACTCCTCAAAGTCAGCTTGAAAGCTGTCCTTCTCCATAATGGTAATAAATTCCCTTCTGTTACCTACTAACATGAAAGAATCTTATGAGAACATGAAGTTACTTTTAGAAAGCATTCTGTATCAGAAATCTAGGTGGAATATCTGTGGAGATCTAAAGGCAATTGCACTTTTGCTTGACGTGCAGCTTGGTTACACCAAGCACCGTCTTTCAGTAGGGACAAGAAGAACCAGAAAAAGTGGCCATAATGTGCCTCACTTGTTCCAGTCCACTTGTTGACCCTGAGAAATTTAATTTCTTCCGCTGCATATCAAACTTGGACTTATGAAAAACTTTGTGAAAGTAATGATTAAAACACAAATGGGATTAATGTGCTTGAGAAAAATGCCAAGAGGAAGGATTGCATTTCTGTATGTCCTCAGATAGAAATATTAAAAGATGAGCGATTTGAAGAAAAGTTCAAAGAAATTGTCAGGCTGAAAATTATGTAAGATCGTTTGTGCCAAACTTAAATGTAATCCAAAGTGTTAACCTTGTAAATGCATTACATATGCAACTGAGCTATTTAATTTGGTCACAGGTTTGTCGTGTCATAATTAAAATCACATTAGTCAAATGAATGATTGCTTTTCACTACAGCACACAATTTTTGTTTAAGTTTAAAATGCAATTCAAAAAGCACATTACATTTTAACTTGTGTCCATAGGCCACATGTCATAACTATAAGCAAAGTAGACGTATCGCTTTTTGCTTAGTGGTAGCTCCATGTGTATTGCATTTCAATTTGTAACCATGCTATCATCATGCCAAAACTAAATGTAATCAAATGACCCTTCAGAGTCAAAAGGTGGGGCAAGGGGCATCAACATTTGGGATAAGAGGCATTCCAATCAGAGTATTTTGCTCTGGAAATGAAGGTAAACAGGTAGTTGATAAGGCAGGGGATTCACCACCTCATTGATGGAAAATGGTAATCCAAATGACAATTCTCTTCCATGTCAAAAGAAGGTAGAAAAATACATAATATATGGTTATCACAGTGGGTATGAATAAAAAGCTACAAAGCAAGCAAGCTCAGTGATCATAATAAATGTTTTACTGTAATAAGCATTTAGTTAAAATGGCTAACAACCCACAATTTGAAATTTTAACTGCACTGCTTAACTTAACATACAGTACAGGCCAAAAGTTTGGACACACCTCCTCATTCAATGTGTT
>JANRMT010062791.1:242070471-242104126 GCA_026402145.1 Polypterus bichir lapradei | reverse complement strand
CTACTACACCCTACTTTCTCCTGTATCAATCTACTTGTATGGTTAACACGGTACAATACTCTACTGCTATTGAAATGAATATGTCAGTTTAATAAGTTTGTTTGAGATATTTTTTAAAAGTTAAAGTACACAAACCTGTCCACCAAAAGTAGGACATCTAGACAAAGACTCGTTCAACTCTGTCCCCCATAACAAAATATTAAGTGTCTTTCTGGTTCCTATGTCTGTGTCATTCCAACAGATGCAACATCACAGACATTAACACTTATTTTACAAATCCCATACCACATGACATATAACAGAGACATATGCATTGCATGGTGCACTGCAAACATTAACGCTGAGGTCTATGTTGATTACTGGATTAGATGAACCTTCTTTGCCTAAATGTAACATGGAATTTAAACGGCATTATATTTTTGTGAGGTTAAAACTAATTGTTAAATATGAATTAACAAGCTAAGTAAAATGGTAGGTTCAGATATAGGACTCCCTGGAGGCAGTAGAGGAGGGGAGAATGAAGACAAAACTGAGTGCCATTATGAACAATGAACATCCACTGTCACACTAAAATTGAGGACTTTGAGCCAATGAATTATTAAGCAGAAGTGTGTCAAGAAATGCGACTAGGGCTCCTTCAAACCTTTTCTTAGCCAAATCAGAGGTTTTTTTCTTTTTATTAGGCCTTTTGTATGTTTGAGGGAGGCTGTTGTTGATGTTGTTGTTTGTTATAATATTTCTTGAGCTTATATAAAAGGTAAATACCTCCTTTGGAATAATAAGGAGTCTGTCTGTCAGTTTTTCTGTCTATCTAAACAATGATACAGTAGGAGAAACATCAGTCCTTGGCATATGGACTAAATATAATGATTTATATTAGCCTGACATAAAACTTAGAAAAAGATAAGTCTTGGGAAAATAAACCGTTTTAGAAGTACTATATAACAAGGGGCAGAGCAGGCCCTTTGTCCTTGGGAGACTGTGTTCCTTCAATGTGGCATCTGTCACATCTTCTATAGCACTTTGATAGCCAGTGTGATTTTCTACGCTGTGGTGTGCTGGACTGGTAACATCACTTCTGGACAGGCCCATCAAATCAACAAGGCAATTAAGTGAGCAAGCTCAGTTATGGGATGCACTCTGGACCCCCAGAGATCGTAGCAAACAGAACTGGGTGCCAATATTAACAAAGCTACACATCCTCACTCTGACACACTAACACTGAGGACTTTCAGCCAATAAGTTATTCAGCAGAAGAGATGCTACTGGGGGCTTCTTTATACCAACAGCATGCCTCACTGTGACTGTAACTAGTTTTTTAATCTTTGTGCAAGTCAAAACGTTTTCTTCTTTTCACAATTCTTGTGTTTTTTGTGGGGGACTGTTGTTGTTTTTTACAACATTCCTTATACTTCTATAGAAGGTAAATTTATCCCTTGGGACAAATAAACTTTCTATTTATCTTTCTAGCTAGATAGCTAGCTAACTGTCTAAAGATATAGTAGGAGAAACTGCTGTCCTGAAGCACATATTGTTTATAATTCCCCAGCTGTTTAGCCATAGGCTATAAAAAGAGAAACCTGACTTACAACTCAGTAGAACATATGTCTTGAGAGAAATAAAACATTTCTTGTTTTCACATAGTGATTAATATTGAGGCATCTGTTGTGATTTTTGAGCCTTTTTACTACATACAGTATTTGGTTGTTTTTTTTTCTTTATTGCAAAGCATTAGTTCATTAAATTTCTGGAATTATTGAACTAGTTTTTTAATGTTCTTGTTATTCTGGTGATGCCATTTTGTGTTTTTGTTTTCTGCATGGTCGCTGTCATCTTATAATTAATTCTGAATGGCCACAGTAGTTGTTTTTTATAGTTGCTATGCCAATTGCCAGTCACTTGAAGTGGAGATCATGTGATGTGCCATGTCATCATACATGGCCACAATAGGATAGTGACATACACTAGCTTGCTGCCCTAGGTTTGACCCAATAAAACAAACTGACTTTCTAGATTAGTTGGGGATTAACAAAAACATTTGGTTAGGAATCTGTTGCACTATTTATTTGGTTTCCTTTTGATTTCTCTTATTTATGTTTAAGACAGTTCAAGCCTTAGTGTGAACTTTGACACCCTTACAGATCAGTGCAGTCTCTCACTTCTAGATGGTTTATTCTCTCATCACTCCAGTTTTTCTTCCACATCACAAAAACATGCATGTTCAATTAGTTTGTTATTTTAAACTGGCCCTGTTTAAGCATACGTGTGTGGACGGGCGCTCAGTTTAAGGTTGGCTCTTACCTTATGCCCAGTACTGCTGGGTAAGTTCCAGCCTTCCAAGATAGTTGGGTTAAGTGAGTTTAAGGATGTTATCTTGTTTTATATTGAGTCATTAATATAAACATATATTTTAATGTGTTTGACAGGGAAGACAACATTACGATACTGCATCAGATATGCACATTTATCTATATGATAAATTAAAGCAGTAAGTGCAAATAAAAACAAGCTCATAGATATTAAGAGTTACTTGGACTTTTGAAACCATGCACAAATATAACACAATTGTGATGTAAAAGTAAGAAAAGTAGTCATATTTAAATGCTCAATTTAGTGCTACTGTGTAAATAGTTACAGTCAGAAGTCCTAGTATAAAATACAAGGTGTCAGCAATCATACTTGGGGTGGCTTTAAACTATTGATAAATCAATAATCATTTGATAGTGTCTTCTTCAAATTCAAAATGAAAATATAGCTGTTCATATTATCACTTGAAGTGCTTAGCAGTTAGTGTATTTTAAAAGGTGCTGATTGTGTTTTGGCAGCAAGAGAACCTGCCAATAAAATTTGATTATCCATGAATAAATCTACATACCTTTGTAGAAATTGATAATACAGCAAAAACCTCTGTAGATGTTGCCATAAAAAGAGTATATGGACGTGGGCTAAGTTTGATGGAACTGAAGTTGGCCCTCATACATTTACCAGGTGTAGAGGTTTCTGCAGAAAACCTGAATGCATGGAATGCACCAGCAGCGGTTGAATTATGTGTCAGCTTCCTTTGGTTTTATTCATTTACCTAAAGTATATTTCAATATTCTTCTGAGTCCAGGGCTGAGATGACTTGAACTAGTCTCTTTGGGGTGACAATTTAAATCATATCCCACCTTGCTTTTATATATTAAATTATACCAAAATCTGAAATTTATGCCAATGATTATCCATGGTTACAAATCCTTAATTTATTCTAAGATGGATTAAATGCCACACCTTGTATTGGGTTGGTTATATGACATGGCATACTGAATTAAAAGGAAGTCAATGACAGACATTAGCAGGAAAGTCCAGCAAGAGGGATAAATGAGCATTTGCGCAGTTGACTGTGGAGAGACTTCAAAAGTGTGAAGCTCAGCTTCAGAGGGTCTCGCTTGAGCAGATTGTTGCTGTAGCAACTGTACATTAAGTTAAGAAGCAGCAAGTTCTGACATTGGACCTGACATTCTTATTAGAGGTTGCTTATGTATGTGTTTGTCATTTTAAATAATATGCCACTGCAATGGCTAATTATCTAATGCCTAATCCACCCACTAGTTATGCTAATTAAATTAAGGAACTTGCGGTGTGTATTATGGTCAGATTGCTTTATAAAAATTCACTACTTCTTAAAAACAAATTAGAGACTTTGGCAATTAATTTAGACTTGTAGCAATTTTTTTTTATGATTGCTTAAAAAAAACTGGAATCACATATTCAAAACACCCACAGTGGTAGGTAGTTTACAGAAAAACAAAAAGTTTTCAGTGTATTTTAAGGTGTTTTTTAGGTACAGTATAGAATGTTTATTCACTTTTCACAATGCTGCTAACTGTTTTCTGCCTTAAGGCCTGCTAGTGTGTTCATAGTACACAAAGCTAAATTTCTACAGTTCAGCAACCTTGTAAAAAGGCATTTAGTGCATTATTGTAACAAGTCGTCCTTCTGAGAGGCCATAGTGTTTATTATTTCTCAGGACAGATAGTGTAGACAGACTTATTAGACTTTTTACTACAAAAAGATTTTTATTTTTAGAGTTTCTTCTTTGCATTAGCTTATAATTTAAAATGCTGTAGAATGTTACTGACTGATGAGGATTTACTTTGTAGAAAGCAGTTTTCATCATTTTTGCAAACACTGAACAGAAAAACAACAGTTTTCTAACTTACAAAGTGTGTTTGCTTTTAGGTAGCCTTTTGCAAATCAGACAGTACTATTTTACCTGATGGCTGATAACTAGCAAGCAAAATTTTAAATATCGTAATATATATCGTGTGTCATGACAATATCTACAAATATCACAATATGTTTTTGCCATGTCAAACCATAAGAATAATCTAACATCTAATCTGCTTCAGTGATATCAAAAACACAATGCTGTGTGCCCAAATATCGAATTACTAAATACAAATATAAATATTGTTTTTGTATCTAGTTTTGAGAAGACCTCTGCAAAGATTTCTCTTTTTAATCTGCCACTATTAACATTTTATTCTGTGTGTGGGGGCAATTTAAAAAAACAGGTAGTCTGAGATTGAAACTACCCATTGTTATGATCCGAAAGGATTTTTTTTTTCTTTATTTGAGTTAAGAAGCATTTCTATTTATTATATTTAATGTAAATATTTCACAATGCAATCTGGAATCATTACAGGCATCACCACTTTTATTATTTTTTTACTTTTTTTTTCCTTTTACTTTTGCCTGGGTGCTGCCTTGTTCTTTATAGTTGCAGATCATATTATGACACATCTGATGTCACAATGCTAGCGGTGTAAAATAAAGCAATGCATTTCAGTCACCATTCAAGTCTTTGTATTTTCAAAACAAAGAAATTACGTCTTGCTTTTTTTTTTTTTTTTGCTTTTTGTCTTTTTTGTTTTTGATTTTTACAAATGTATTTTGACTTCAGCTTCTGTTTTACATTTTAGCCTTTTTGTAAAATTCTTTTCTGATCCCAAATTTTAGGTCAAACTTGTGTTTTCCTATGTAGGCACAGATTCTCCCAATACTGTAACACATTACAAAGGTGATCCTACCTACTACTCTTTTAACACTAGAATTCCTGAAGCCTACAAAAAAACTTGTAGTCCCGGCCCACCTTAAATTCCTTCACACCTCTCCCATCAGCGTCTTTTGTGTTGTAAACGTGTCGATCAGCACAAAAATAGCAAGCAGCCTGCTGTCCCATCCCCCACCTTGACAGAGCTCAGCTCAGGCAAAACGTTCTCCTAGCTCAAGCCAAGGCTCCTTATCTGCGTGTGGGGTGCCTGGAGTTGTATAGGGTAAATAATACAGTATACAGTGGAACCTCGGTTCACGAATGTCTCGGTACATGTACAAATCAGTTTACGACCAAAAAGTTCGCCAAACTTTTGCCTCGGTTCACGACCACACACTCGGTATACGAACAAGCCAGTTTCCCTTCCGGTTTGTACATGTTCAGTCTTTCCCTGTGCATTTCCTGTGCAGCCAGCAAGCAAGAGAGAGAGAGAACGCGACACACACACACACACACACGCTTGAGAGAAAGGCGCACACACACACACACACAGGTGCGCGAGAGAGAGGCACGCACACACACACACACACAAACACACACAGGCACGCGCTAGAGAGAGGCACACACACAGGAGCGCGCTAGAGAGAGACATACACAGGCGCTCCAGGCTCGCGAAAGAGAGACACAGGCACACACAAAAGAGAGAGTGAGCGAGCGAGAGAGGGAGTATCTGGACGCATAAGGTAGAAAAGGCTTGTTTTTGTTTTTAGTTCTGTTTACAGCGATCGGTTCATAGTGTGCATTGTGGCAATGTTACTTTTCTTGGTGGTTTATTAAATTACGGATTTTTCAAATGTTCATTTTTTCCCTGTGCTTAAAACTCATTAAAAAAAAAAAGTATTTTTAACGAGCGGTTCCTAGCACTATAGCGTGAACTATTGCAGTGTTAGTTTTTTCTGTTGTTCAAGGTTCTCTCAGTGTTATGCAATGTTTTTAAATGTAGTTTACTATTACACTGTGCATTCTATGGTATAATTAACTATATTTGTTCTTAAAAACTAAAAAAATATATGTTTACATACAGTTTGTACGGTCTGGAATGGATTAATTGTATTTACATACAATCCTATGGTGGAAATTGCTTCGGTTTCACGACCAAATCGGTTTACGACCAGAGTTTTGGAACGAATTATGGTCGTGAACAGAGGTTCCACTGTATCTTCATTTGGAATACAGTAATCCCTCCTCGATCGCGGGGGTTGCGTTCCAGACCCCCCCGCGATAGGTGAAAATCCGCGAAGTAGAAACCATATGTTTGTATGGTTATTTTTATATATTTTAAGCCCTTATAAACTCTCCCGCACTGTTTATAAATATTCCCCGCAGAGTTATACAGCATAATCCCTTTGTATTCTCTTAGATATTAGGTAAGATTCATTGAAATTATGTATATAAACACACTGTTTATATACAGTAAAACCTAAATATTATTTTAAAGATATTGAGTGTCTCCGATATCACATATGTTACAGCCATTACGATAGACAGGCCACCAGCAATAAATACGTACAATGCAAGAAAAATAGTATACAGTAAATGTGTGTACAGTGACACTAAACGTACATACATGTACTAAGCACTGTAAGAAGAAAATTAATTATGGTTACTCACCAACAATGACACGATGACTTGTCTGATAACAATGAGTTTAATTTTACTGCACAACAAAGGAGAGCGTTACAGCCCTTGTAAAGGAGCCACTTCAGGCAACTGCCGTTGTTCTTCTTCTGGCAGTCTTCAATCCAAATCCCTAGAGCAGATTCCATCCAGACTACTGCCTTATTACATCCACTTACAACTCGTTTTGCACCCTGGTTAAAAGGACGCTGCAGCCGTAGATCTTATATTCCTTTCCTACTTTTTAAATAAAAAGAATCGTAGCCTTCAACAAATCCAAAACGTTTACCTTTTCGGCAATCGTTAACATCTTCTTCTTGCGCTTGGGCACGGCCCCTGAAGCAGTAGCAGATTGTTTTGGAGCCATAATGAAGGGCTTGACTATGCACAAAGATAAACACTAAAGAGCACAACTCTTTACACAGCGAAACACGTTGATGCTGAATGAGCGAGATGAGACTTCCTGGTTAACACTGCATTCAGCACGCAGGAGCTCAACTGCGTGCTCTGATTGGTTAGCTTCTCAGTCAGGAGAACTTAACTGCGTGCTCTGATTGGTTAGCTTCTCAGCCATCCGCCAATAGCGTCCCTTGTATGAAATCAACTGGGCAAACCAACTGAGGAAGCATATGCAGGAAGTAAAAAGACACATTGTCCGCAGAACCCAAGAGCACCTGGCTGCAGCCACTGTGGAGCTCCACAGTAAGCGGAAACACGTGACCTCCACAGTCGACGGAGACCGCCTTCAACCATTCACGCATGCGTTAAACAGATTGGGCAGCACCGTAAAGTGTGTGATGACGTAGCCTTTCAATACACACGCGCACGCAGATCGGGCCGGCAACGGGAATCAGGTAGTGACACACACCGCATGCGTTTAATGAAAAAAAACATTAAAAACAAAAATATCCACTTTACGGCACGGCCCGATCGGAACTGTGCATGCAGTACAATTTGACATTACAGTATATTATTCATTTTAGTTCCACATTAGTTGACCATAATGAAAATATTAATCCTGCAAAATAAACGAAGCAGCCTTTGTGGCGTAACGTTGATGTCCAATGTTCAACCGCCGTAAGAGGAAGCTTAGGTGTGCACACCTGAAAAGCCCCAATTAGGGCGAAAGACATGCGGTGTACTCTGTATTATTTGGCAGGTACTGTACTATATATATATTATATAAAGTATGTAGTGTTTTTATTTTCCCACTCACGTAAATCATATAAAGTTTCCTTTCCGGTTTGATCTATTGTTACAATTTCCCTCTTATGAGCAAATTGTGTTTGTTTAAAAATATCTTTAGACATCAGTTATTATTAATAAAATTGCCATTTGTCTTAAGGCATTTGGTTTATAAAACCTAACGTATCCAACCAGTTTTTATAGAAATATATGATCCTTTTTCAAAAAAAGAAAAGAACATTGTGTCGCTGACTGTCCCTGTCCTTAGTGCTGTTACTGTCCACTTGTTAAAATTCTTTAATTCGTTCTGAGTTGTGCAATCAGGTCAGATGCCGAAGAAATGAAGAGCACAAAGCCACTGGTTCAAATACTCATTTATTCCAATGACTATTAATCTTTCAGAGAAGTTTAACTTTATATCCACAGACTTAAATTAAGGAAATTAGCTATTATCACTTGAACCAATCTATTTGATTAAGTTGCTTGCTGCTATAGTTCATATTTGTAATACATTTGTTCTTAGTGATGTTTTTAATGTTATTTCAAGGCATCTTTGTAAAACACCCTGAGAAACCATCTTACCTATTAATATAATAAAACTGAACTGAATTTAACAGCTGTAACATAAAATATTCTCCACTAACTGAGCATGAAATAGTTCAGTTTATGATGAACAGCATGTGGACAGAGGGCAGTGATATTCTTTCTTACAAGTTTAATCAACATAACACACCGCTGTTTGTGTGCAGACTCGTCTCATGTCAATGGTTTTATTCACCTATATACTAACGTCACATTTGTATATGAATAACTCTGTCCCAACCTTTACGATCCACGTGCGCGGTTTCCGTCACTTTGTTTTTCCGACCTGCTGTGGAGGTCACGTGTTTCCGCCTACTGTGGAGCTCCACAGTGGCTGCAGCCAGACCCCTCTCGCAGAACCCGCGAAGCAGCGAAAAATCTGCGTTATATATTTAGTTATGCTTTCATATAAAATCCGCGATAGAGTGAAGCCGCGAAAGTCGAAGCGCGATATAGCGAGGGATTACTGTACATGCATTTCATGTGTGTTCTGTGTCTACAAAGATCTGGGTAAGTGTAGAATGAAAGGAAATGCGAGGCAAGAAATACTGAACACATATCTAAAGCAGAAACTTTTTCTAGGTTATACTAATAATGATGTGAAGTGTATAATGTGTGAAGACTTTAGTTCAAATATCAAATAAACATGTGCGCTTTTATTTAAGAATATAACCAAGCATTCAATTTACATGTGGCTGTCAATGAGTTAAAAACTCAAGCTCATATGTCAATCGACAGGGTCATGTACACGTATTCTTGAATGGTGCAGAGGTAAGAACTGTTGTCTTATAACCCGAAGGTCCCGGGTCCCAGGTTGAGTTGAGCTGCTATTATTATTATTGTTATTTCTACAATATAATAAAAACATGCATTTCATTTGAGTCTGTAACACCCGGTTCAAATGATAGCTACTTATAAAAGTTAGTGCTTGTTTTTTTATTATTCAGTTTTATTCTCTCAGTGATGTTCACATGGTACAAAGAAATTGTCTCTCCCCATCTGAGTTGATGGTATTTATCTCCATTCTTTTCACAAGAGCAGCACTGTGGCTGATTCCTGCTCAGAACTATTTGTTGTACCGGCAATCAAAGATACAATGTCACGTGACCACTATAAGACTTTCCCTGGAAGAACTGGAGTCTTTTGCTGAGGTTAGGGTGGCCTAGTTTGTCCACCTCAACGTGAGGCCACTGTAGCCCTCATCAGGAAAAGCAGACTGGAACTAAATTAAAGTGAAAGTATTTAATTGAGTTCTTCTCTGTGAGGAACTGTCTAGCCACAAAGTTACCTTGGAGGTTGAAAAGTTCCATGAGTCTCCCTTTCTCCAGACTAAACCTTTAGAAGTGTCTGTGAATGTAGCATTTTATCAGCCAAAGTGCCTGTCAAAGGAAAAACAACAAATATGTTCATGATTGACCTGTCCTTTTGCAAAAACCAGTTTAAAAAGTTGAAAAATATAAGAAGATTGCATCTTGATTAATTAGTTTTAAACCTACAATTTAAACAATTCAGTCAGTCTTTACTTTAAATTATCCCAGAAGAGAACATAAATTTTGTAAACAGAAACAAAATTCTGCAAAGTGAACTCTTGCTAAAGCCTGTGTAATACTTCATGGCTTTACCAGCAATTAACAGTCATACCTGTCATGGGTAGTTGTGGCATGTGCATGTGAAACCAGTCATGTAGTATGACAATCACAGTGACTCAGTTATGTCACTCTGCAAGTAGATATGACAAAATCAAACAGTCATTAGGGTGGGCTCTAGTTTCTGAGATGACAACCAATTAGTGTCATTGAGTATAATCCATACAATGTCTGTAATGCCAGTCATGAATACTCACAACTCTCACAGGCCTGCTTCTTTTAATTTCAGCATCTTAATTTACATTGTCTACTGGCAGAGTAGATTGTAAGCAGCTGCAAAGAAGTGGTAAAAATGGACCAAGAGATGTCAATGTTTTTGAGAAACTGAAGCAAAAGTATTGTGATCAAAAGCTAAATCCAAAGCACTTTTAAACTATAAGTGAATTTTAAACAAGAATTGCCAGTTATTAGCAAAACTATAATAATGTCATCAGAATCAAAATGCTATGATTATGGACCGAATCAAGAAATGAATCAAATATCCAACACTATGAGATCAAGACTAACACTATTCAAGGTTTAAATCTGCCATCTCAGACATAGAGCTGAAGTGTTACACTGAGAGTGATAGCAGTACCTTCATGATATTACACATAATGTTTCTTAGGAGGCATTTCTTAGTAATGATGCAGTGTGTCTCAGTAGCTTTCAAACAAAATACTGAAACTAAAGCGGTAGTGTGATGTATTTTAGATTAAACAACAACCCTAAAGAATCTAAAACTGATATATAATCATGTTCTTTGAAAATAAACCAAATGAACAGAAAAACTGTATCTAAGACTAACAAAATTTGTTAGCACATTAGAACAATCTAGACAAGAACAGGCCATTCAGCCCAATAAAGCTCACCAGTCCTATCCACTTAATTCTCCTAAAATAACATTGTCGAGTTTTGAAAGTCTCTTAAGTCTGTGTCTACCATTCTACTTGGTAGCTTATTCCACATGTCTATGGTTCTCTATTTAAAGAAAAACTTACCCTTAACAACTTTCCAACTGGGTCCCTGTGTTCTTGATGAACTTGTTCAGTAAGATGTCCAAATTTTAACAGTTTTTAAAAATGTCCACAAACAAAGAAGAGCCCAATTTAAATCTACAAGTTAATAGTAGTTTAGAATAATGAGTTATCCAGACAGTGTAAACAAGAGGGGCACGTCGATCTTTGAAATTTGCTCATCTATTCAACCTGACACCTTTGTAGGAAACTGATGTTCCATTGATTGGCTGCTTAATATCTTAACCACCCAATACTTTTGCAGTGCAGTATGAAGTCTGAAACAGTGATGAGAAGTCGTAAGGTAGTCGTGTAATCCATTATGTCATCTGATGACAAGTTGTGTAATCAGACATTTTCAAGGTGATGAGATCTAGCAACTGCAGTCATTAAGCATGACATGCACTCCATTGCAAAGCTGAGTAGAGTGATGTTTGCCTAACAGAAGATCTGGTCAGTTTGCAGTAAGCAAAACCACTAGTGAACTGTGTTTTACAAAAAACTAAAACCCTGAAGGGCCATGGTCTTCTGGAACAGGCAATCCAATAGTTCTGGTGACCTAGGCCATCTGACTGCCACATTCCGCAGAGTATAACTGTTCAGATACTCTACCTCATTTTGAGACTTGTTGATGTCAGTTGATTAATGCCAAAGAGAAAAACAGAACAGAAAAAGGTCCGTAATGGCTGGTAATCATGGCTGCTACAGTTTTATGTGATATAAAAAATTATGAACAAAAAACTGAAATTTTACCTTATTTATCACCAAACCATAATTTCTAAAAAGGGGGTCACTGTGCCAAAGTGGTGATGAGACAAAGGTACAGTATGCATCCATTTATGCTTTCCTCCTATTTCATGTGTTCCATGTGCCATCTATTTGTGCTCTTCCATAGCTGCCTAACTCTGTGTTTGTTGTTGTCCCATTCTAGTCTTCATGCCCATTATTTGTTTTAACTTTTGTTGACATACATTTTTTTTTGTGTGTTCATATAGCATTATACCAATGGCTAGAAGCAGATCGCCATGGTAGGACCAAACAGACAACAAGGACAGGTAAAAAAAAATTCAATAAATAGACAAAGAAACCTTAAGGAGCTGTCTGCCACAACCCTGTGTCCTGTCTTCCCTCACATCTTATCTATGGTATCTCTTTAGTACGGTGTCAACAATTATCCTTTATCATTTTGTTTCTGAATTTTTTATTTTGTGTTGGCTAATTTTCCTTTGGTGTTTTGAAATCTTGGGAGGTCGGTTTCTTTACTCTTGGCTTTTTTCCTTTTCCTTCTTTTTTATTCTAATTACTAAAGTGCTGTCAACTTTGGTCTAGAGTAAATGTTCATGTTCTGGTTTAATTCAAGTTACCATTTTATTCAAATCAGAAGTGCAAAATCCATACCAAGCAAAAGGATACTTAGTAAGTTTGTAATTATTTTGAAAGACTATACCATTGTTTTAAAAAAGCTGCGTGCTCTTTAGTCTGTCTATTTCTGTTTTATATAAGACCTTTTGGTGCAGTAGTTTAACCTGCTGCTTCCCAGCACTGAGGACCTGTGGTTGTTACTATGTGAGTGAAGTTTGCAGTTTTTGTCTGTGCAACCACACAACTTAAAGGATGCCGGTTTGATTCGACTGTCCATGTGATGCTTTCACATTCTCTCTGCAGGGGGGTTTGCTTGCTCTGGGTTTTTCCTGAATCCCATGAACAAGCTACTTTTTGGCAACTCTAAATGGTCTAGCATAAACAAATGTGGGTGAGTACATAAGTGTACCAGGTGATTTACAGGCATTCCCTTTAGGATTAGTTCTGTCTCCTAACCATGATGGGCTATGGCTTCTCTCAATTCTATGTAATGACTAAAAGGGTATTTGGAATGATGGATAGACCTCTTATAGCAAACAAAATAAGATATTGAGGTGGAGTGCATGATAATTCAAATATAGTGCACACTAAATTACACAGAAACATTGAAACAGGGCCTGCAAACATAAACTCTGAGTACTCTAGTAGGAGCTGATAGAATGACATTTGTTATTGAAGAAAATAAATCCTGATCAAAAATATGCATTTCTAAATGTTTAGTTGGTTTATCTTAACCACAAGCAATGCTAAAATGTGAGTCCGGAAAAATGTAATCTTTCTGTTTTTTATAGCATTATTTTATGATACGTAAAATATTACCATAAAATATTACCAGTACTTTGCTCTCACATATGTTTGAGCAAAATCACCTATTTGTTGCAATTTTTGCTTTGAAATTTCTCTATTTTGCATCACTTACTTAGAGTAGCTAAGACAGAAGTTTCGGATTAAGGTAGTCATACTCGCTACTCATGATGGTGGAGAGCAGCAGTGTATTGAGGATGTATTGAGGATTTGTTCTGTTCTGTGTATTGTATTGTATTGTATTGACCCCCTTCTTTTTGATACCCACTGCACGCCCAACCTACCTGGAAAGGGGTTTCTCTTTGAACTGCCTTTCCCGAGGTTTCTTCCATTTTTTCCCTACTGGGGTTTTTTTCATTGTTCCTTGTCTTCTTAGAGAGTCAAGGCTGGGGGGCTGTTAATAGGCAGGGCCTGTTAAAACCCATTGCGGCACTCCTTGTGTGATTTTGGGCTATACAAAAATAAATTGTATTGTATTGTATTGTATTGAATATAGATTAGCACAAGTAAGTACAAATTTCACTGTACTCTGTACATGGGACAGGAAGGACCCTACAAACCTATAAAGTTTAATTATGATATTCAGGGGTAGTATGGCAGCACAGAGGGGAACACTGCCAACTGAAACTGTATTGTTGAGTGCAGTTTTCATTCTATCCCTGTGTTCATGTAGTTTCTTCTTCCTCCTTCTCCAGACTCATTTGTAAGTGCCTTCAGGAGTCAGGGAGGGGATGCTGGCACACACATGCTGTTGCCGCTCCTCCCAGCTAACAACACTTTTCGCAAAACTCGCCTTAATTATACACTTTCTTACGCTTGTTTTGTTTCCTTTATTGTACGTATAGTTTGTGGATGCAGCTGACTCGAATTGTATGGATTTAGTTAATATTTACAGCTTTTATGGACTCTACTTTGACTGGGAACAACTGAAACTGTGGATCACGGGACAAGACCTACAAACATTTCTTTGTACCTGGCGATCTGGGACCTCAGGATAATATGTCTCCTTGATTATATTTGCTATCCTGGTCTGCTCTCGATTCATTTTACAATACTGTACAACTAAGAACTGATCTGATGTTTATACCCACCTGGCTTGTGGCTCTGGGGTGATCACGCCTGTAATACCCAGTGTTACTGTTTGTGGCTGTATGTTGGAATCTCCAAATCCTGCTACCTCTTCCTGCTATGCTTTCTACTGCTTTGCTATCACTGCTCATCTATGCTACCACACCCGCCTGTCCTAACGGCTCTGCTGTGCTGTGCTGCTTCTCCACTGTTATCAGATAAGTATTACTCACTATCATGCTAAAATACTCTCATGACAAACTCCTTCTTATTAAACAGTTTGTCCAGAGCACCTGCGCCATTTGCTCAGGAATACACCGTCCTTCTCATGGCCCTGGAAATAGAAGAGTCAGTGTGCCGAATTTACATTATGTGAAAATAAACTCTGATCACGGCTCTGTGCAAAAAGAAGCCTCATTAATTAATATTGCATTGTTTAATTCGAGATCTCTTAACACTAGAATTACCAGAGTCTACGAAAAAACTTGTACATCCAGCCCACCTTAAAACCGTTCGCACCTCTCCGCCAGCGTCTTTTGTCATCTAAATGTGCTGATAAAGACAAGCTGCAAACAGCTATTCCATCCCCCCACCGACTTAGAACGTGCACAAACTTCTACCAGCTCATGCCTTGATTGATTATCTGGAAGTGAAGTGGAGTTTTAGAGTGGAAATATTAGATCGTTATTTGGAACACACGCAAAAAAAAAGCCTTTTTCTCCCCAACGGGGAATCGAACTTGGGTTTCTGAGGCACGGCAAGTCTGTTGCACTCTGAGTCAGCAGCTTACTTGTACGCCACAGAAGCTGTTGTATCATTCTTGAACCTTTTTTGAAAGTGTTTATTTGATCTTTGGAATTCAGGCTTCACACATTTTATAGTTTATGCCTACATTTTGTAATATTTATTACTAAAATATGAAAAAGTTTCTGTTTTAACAATGTGTTTACACAGGTTACTGTAGAAATGGAACACACATGAAATGTGTGTATTCCAAATAACAATCTATTATTTCCACTCTAAAACTCCACTTCACTCCCAGATAATCAATCAAGTCATGAGCTGGGAGAAGTTCGTGCACATTCTAAGTCGGTGGGGGATGGAATGGCCGGCCGCTTGCAGATTGTCTTTATCAGCACATTTAGTTGACAAAAGACGCTGGCGGAGATGTGTGAACGGATTTAAGGTGGGCCGGATCTACGAGTTTTTTCGTAGGCTCTGGTAATTCTAGTGTTAATGGCAAAGCATTGGTGCTGTCACAATTCATCACTGACACCAGACTTGATATACTGTGTTTAACGGAGACTTGGCAAACACCGAACGAATTTACGTCTCTCACGGAGGCGACACCACCTGGATTCACTTTCCACACAGAACCCCGCAGCTCAAGAGAAGGCGGTGAACTTGCAGTAATTGTCAAAGTAGATTTACACATCAAACGAATTCCAATTGACCGTCCATTGTCTTTTGAGTGCCTGGCTTTTAAACTAATAACAGAATCAGGTCCCATCTCACTCATTGTTCTTTATCGTTATCATATCTGATTGAACTTTTAACCCACCTAAGCTCTTACTCTCAGAGAATTATACTTCTCGGTGATTTCAACATCCATATTGACATTACTACATCTAAACTGAGAAATGAATTCCTATCCATATTGGACTGTTTTGACTTGATACAACATGTTGATTTTCCAACCCACTCTGGTGGTCATATATTGGATCTGATCTGTACTTCTGGACTGTTGCCAACATTTACAGCACTGATTTGGGACTCTCTGACCATAAAGCAGTATTTTTCACTGTCTCATTACCTCTCCCTTCTCTTACCTGTAAACGTCAAATTTCTTACAGAAACCTTAAAAATATCTGTCCCTCTATCCTTTCTGGATCCATTTCTGATCTTTTACTGTCTTCTCCCATTCCATCAACACTAGATAGTCTTGTTGACCACTATAACACAGCCCTTCATTCAGCATTAGATAAAACAGCTCTTTTAAATCATAAGGAGGTATTCCTTTAAGCGTCAACTCCTTGGTATAATTCAGAATTGCGATCTATGAAAGCAGCTGACCGACGCCTTGAGAGAGTGTCACATAAGACTGGCCTCACCGTGCACATCCAGGCTTTCTTTGACCACCAAAGAGCTTACAGAGAAGCACTAACTGCTGCCAAGAACACCCATTATGGCAGAATAATAGAAGTGGCCATGATAACCCAAGGGTTTTGTTTTCTGTAGTTAATAAACTAATCAAACCCGCATTTGGTCCAACTACCTTTTCTACTGAAGTATGTGAGGAATTCCTGCATTTTTTTCATAACAAAATTAAAGATCTAATAAGTCAACTAACATAAATACATTATCTGTTTATCTTTCCCTGTTTTCCCACTCCATCCAGCTCCTTCTCTAAGTTCTCACCAGTCGCATGCATTTGTTAATAATCTGCCTTGTAAAATGAGGCCAACTACTTGTGTACTGGACCCCATCCCCAGCATGCTACTTAAATCCTCCCTTCATGCCATAATCCCAACTGTTACAACAATAATAAACTCATCCCTTGACACTGGCTCTGTACTGCTCACTTTTAAAATCGCTTCTGTAACCCCAATGTTAAAAAAGTTTTATGCAGACGATACTCAACTTTATTTCAATGTTAAAAGTGGAACTTCATCAGAGCTTTCTCAGCTCACAGCTTGCCTCAGTGAAAGTAAAACCTGGATGGAGCAGAACTCTTTAAAATTAAATTGCAACAAAACTGACCTCCTGCAAACTGGGACTAAAGGGCAACTTAATAAAATGAGCTCCTTCCCAGTCCATCTTGGCGGCGATCTCATCAGACCTGCCTTTACTGCAAAGATTCTTGGTGTCATTTTTGATTCCTCCCTTTCTTATTCCACCCACATAAACCAGATTAAGAAACTTTCTTATTTTCACCCCGTAACATATCCCGTGTTCACTCCTTCCTCTCCTTTTCTAATGCTGAGAAACTTGTCCATGCTTTTATCACATCCTGCATCGGTTATTGTAATTCCCTACTTGCAGGTGCCCCTTCTAATCTTATCTCAAAGCTCCAGCTTATTCAAAGCTCGGCTGCAAGAGTCCTTACTTGAACCAGCAACAGCAAGCACATCACACCCATCCTGCTCCGTCTTCACTGGCTCCCTGTGTCTTACATAATTGAATATAAAATCCTACTAATAACCTACAAAGCCTTAAACGACCTTGCACCAAACTACATCAGTGACCTTCTCCATCACTTTGTGCTTGTCCTCCCACTAAGGTCCTCTGGTTCTGGCAATCTTGTTGTGCCCCACACTAATCTACACTCCATGGATGACAGGGCCTTCAGCTGTATAGAGCCCAGACTCTGGAATGACCTACCGAAATTAATCAGATCAGCTGACTCCATGAGTTCTTTTAAAAAACAACTCAAAACTCATCTGTTCAGGAAGGCTTTTAGCTCTACCTGACTTTATTACCCTTCTGTCAGTTTACCTCTCTGTCAAGATGCTATTGTAACCTGTGTGTGTGTGCTAGACCATCAATTATGTTGTCTGTTAGGCTTTTTTTTTAATTTACTGTCTTCATTTATCTGGTTTGTACAATGATATATATTGTATACTCTGCCGTTCTATCTTAAACTCTGTGAAGTGCCTTGAGCATGAGAAAGGCGCTATATAAATAAAATGTATTATTATTAGTATTATTCATCCTGTGAGTGTGCCCTAGAATGCCCTGAGCCTGTTGCTGCCAGAATCATATTAGTGATGTGTGATTTGCAAATTTTTTTTTTCTTTTTAATGAATCATGGGAACCAATTCACAAGCACAAATTAATCAATTTAGTAGAGCTTAATGGAAGTGCTAAAGTGCATGCATGAAGCCATCTGCCTTATTTGTTTAGATGTTTAAAGCACGCCATCTGAATTATGATTCTAATTCACTTCACTTATGATTCTTTGTTGTTAGAAAATTATGGGTGAATAAGAACTCTGTTATTGATCATTCTTTTCAATACAGTAACAATGCATTTATGTTAGAATGTTTTAATTAAATCTTTTGTGCAATTCATTGTTTTAAACTGAACATATAAACATAATATTAATTTAATATGTTTATGTCCCTTTGTGCAGTCAATAAATTAGTCACATAAACTGAATCTTACAAAAATATTGTTATAATTTCTAACAATTATTTTGCTTTCCTCTTTAGTTTAGCGTACACTTTTTGCAGCTCATTGAAAGCATGAAGCATACAATACATCATTCACCAGTTCTTTTCAATTGAAATGTATCATTACCCGAGAACAAGTCACCTGATTCTCATTCGTTTGAATAATAAACTGAATCAATACCTGAAAATAAGTCAAATGATTGTTGTTCGTTTGATTAGCAAACAAGTCACATTATTCTTGTTAATTTGATTCAAGAACAGAATCGTTACCTATGAATGAGTGGCATGATTCTTGTTCATTTGATTTATGAACTGAACCCTAGAACGGTTTGCAGATGAGTCGCACAATTCTCTTTCATTTGATTTGTGAACTAGTCACTTGATTCTGTTTCATTTTGTTTGTCAGCTTAATCATTAGAACAGTTTGCGAACAAGTCACATGATTCTCACTCATTTGATGTGTGAACAAGTCACAGATTCTCGTTTATTTGATTCGTAAAGTGAATCATTGAGTCACCTGCAATTGAGTTGCACAATTCTTGTTCACTTATGATCTTCGTGTCTTATTTAATTTTGCATTTTCACTATATTGTCATGCTTTGTGCTTTCAAAGAGATTAGTAATATGCAATATAAATTACATACATGTTTAACACATACTACAATAAAAATACATTGTACAGTATATTATTTAATAAATAATAGTTAAATTGAGGTTTATTTAAGGGTGAAAAAACTCTTTTTGTTGTTTAATATTGACTATCAGGACAAACTTTTAAAATTAATAAAGAAATGTAAAAAAAATGTAATTTGTATTGAGAAGAATTTATATTGATAGCTTTTGTGTCAGAGGGCCTCTTGATGTGCAATACTTTTGGTTTTGCTATCGGGGAGAGAATGTAGCTGTGATCTCTGCCAAAAATGTAAAAAGCTGGCAAGGTTTTTCTGGCCAAACAGAAGCTAAGTATGCTCCAACGTCAAATGTTGCCACTGTATCAGATCGTGTTCAGCTCTGACGGGAGAGCATCTCTGCCAATGAGCAGGTACCCTCTAAAACACACATAGCTGTGATCTCTCTCTCAAAAACATCAAACGTTACTCTTTAACAATCTCTAGATGATAATGTCTACTGAACAAACAGGTATGGCTAGCTAAGTGGAGGCAAGGTATGCTCAAACACGTGGTGAGAGGTAGAGCGAATCTTGGAGACTGGCAGGTGAGTGAGGACTCCCTACTCCTGAGGTCCCGCCTCCACCTCCCCTCGGCCAACAGCCTGTCTCTCGGATTCGCATGAATAAATTAGTGCCGCAACCAAACTATGATACTTAGAGCAATGAGAGAAGTCGCAGTCAGCCATTCACATTCTACTTTATGGTATGAATAGCTCATTTTGAAGTCACTGTTTTAGGTATACATTTTTTCATCATCACTTGCATTTTTATTTCTATATGGTGGAATAAAATTATAGGTAAGTATTCTGCCGGGTTTATCATTAAGAAAAAACAAACAATCCAACTTTGTTTTATAAAGCTACTTTGTAGCAAACCCCTTCCCAAAGTGCTTTACAAGTACTGCACAGAGCTGCCGCTCAGTTGCTTATATATTGGCTTGTTTTATTTTTTCCTAACCGAGCATAGACAAATAAAAGTATTTTGGCATCTTGCTCCTGGATGCACAGTGAATCTGAGAAGTATAGTGGAACCTCGGGTCACGACTGTAATTCGTTCCAAAACTCGAATTTGGTCGTGACACGAAGTAATTTCCTCCATAGGATTGTATGTAAATACAATTAATCCATTCTGGACCGTACAAGCTGTATGTAAATATATTTTTGTAAAGATTTTTAAGCACAAAAATAGTTAATTATACCATAGAATGCACAGTGTAATAGTAAACTAAATGTAAAAACATTGAATAACACTGAGAAAACCTTGAACAGAGAAAACTAACATTGCAAGAGTTCATGCTATAGCCTTACGAAGCCATCCATCCATTTTCCAACCCGTTGAATCTGAACACAGGGTCACGGGGATCTGCTGGAGCCAATCCCAGCCAGCACAGGGCACAAGGCAGGAACCAATCCCGGGCAGGGCGCCAACCCACCGCAGGACACACACACACACAACCACACACCAAGCACACCTTGCGAACTGATCGCTGTAAACACTTTTTTTTAATGAGTTTTAAGCACAGGGAAAAAAATGAACATTTGAAAAATCCGTAATTTATACAAAAACTAACCATAAACATCCAAGAAAAGTAACATTGCATGAGTCGAGTTCTGGCATGAAGGAAGTGAGGAGGAACTGGATGGAGAGGTGATTACAGTTTTGAGTTAAACTCCCTCTGCGCCGTGCACGTCTGACCGAGAACAATGTACTGTACAGGGAGAGACTGAACACGTGTGTAAATCACCGGCGCATACAAACCGGAAAGGAAACGAAATAGAGCACAAAGAGTTCACAGTAAATGCACAGGGAGAGACTGAACATGTTCGGAAATCATTGGCGCGTACGAACCGAAATGGAAACTGGCTTGTTCGTCACCAGAGTGTGTGGTCGTGAACAGATGCAAAAGTTTGGTGAACTTTTTGGTCGTAACCCGATTTGTACGTTTTCAGAGACGTTCATGACCCGAGGTTCCACTGTATGTTAAACTGGTGTTTGTGTGGTTTTAAAGTACAAGGCCTTAGCCACCACAGCACCTGATGGTTGGTATGGTGAAAAGAAGTACTTTTCATTCTGCTTATCCTATGTTAAAATACTCCATCCATTCATCCATTTTGGTAACATGCTTATCATAGCTGTAAACTCACTGGGTGCCCAAACCTGTTCTAACAGCACTGATTTTAAGGAAGGGGACATCCCTGGATGTGGAGGCAGTAAATCGTTTAGACAGGTGCACATTCAGTCACGTCAATAACCAATAACTCAAATCAGTAATTATTATTTATATCATATATTGTGACATTCTTAAACCTGTATAATTCAATTCTGGGCCACTGGAGCCTAGAACGACAGCGGCCCTGGACAGGGTGAAGCGTGCCAGTCCTTTGCAGTGCCCACTCACACACATTTGAAATCACTGGGGATGTGTGAGAAAAACTGAAGTTTTTTGAAAGAAAACCCATACAGACATCGGAAGAATGTGCTGATTCCACCTGGAAAAGGACCAGATGTGATATTCAAAGCCAAGATCCTCACAAAGCCAGTTGATCTGTTATCTCTAATGTAATTTTTGTTGCTGAGATGTCCTAATCCGAGCCACAAGTGAGTCAAAGCCTATGCAAACAGCATCAGAGAGACTGTAAACTCTGATATTAGTAGTCCTGTAAATCAAAATATTTTCTGTTATGTTGTAAAAATCCACTTTTAGCCAACTTCCAACAGGAGTGACAGTTATTTGATCCATGGCTTTGGTGATTTGTCAGGCTACTGTGGTTTGGCGGCGTAAACAGTAGTAAAAGACAGATAACAACATTTAATGCAAATGACAGATGTACAGCTTTCCTGTGTCTGTTTCTCAGACGGCCCTACACAGGCAGACTGTCTGCATCATGGAGAGTTTAGTGTTAGTTTCTGGAGCAGACGCATATTCTTTGGGGTTTCAACTACTTGACCTGAAAGGGTTCCACACATTGCCTACAACCCCGTTCTTTAGCTATGCTCACATGGCACTCCTTCTGGGAGTTTTCCTTCCATTGTCATTGCTTCGTCATTGTTGAGCCAGCTGGTGTGCATAATTAATATGCGCATCGTGTTCTGTCTGTCCCCAGACACTTCACCAACACCATCTATATCTCCTCAGGTTAAATACTCATTATTCAGAGAAATGCAACATTCTGAACATAATAATCATGATATGCTGTCAGAAAGGCAGTAACAGAAATGATAGAAAATGTTGAAGGCTTTTGGCTGTTATACACTGATTTTTATTTTTTTTTTTACTTTAGCTATTTCTCCTTTCATAACACAAAGGTTTGTGCTACATTTATGTCAGAGCCCCTGTGTGTCATGGTCCCACAGTGTGAGTATCAGGATTTGAACTCACAACCTTATGGTTTGAAGTCCAAAGCCTTAACTACTACAACATAGTGCCTATCAGTTGTATAGTGCAAACTGTTGAATACGGTCCTGGACATGTAATTCCAAATTTATATTTGCATTGTATTTACTGATCATAATGCAACCAGTCTATTTTAGCTTTTTGTGCATAAGTGAGATCTGCATTAGACTGGTGGCCTGTTCAGGGCTGATTCCTGTCTTGTATTAATTGCTACCAGAATAGACTGTGGCCCTCCAAGACCCAGAATTGGATGAAGTGCATTTGAGAATGTAATGTTTTAAAGAATCGATTTGTGACCCTGTTGTTCATAATTCAGAAATCCTGACAGTAATTGGGGTACGTCCTGGCAAGCTGAACACACACATTTCAAAGAGAGTGGTGGATATGTCTTTGGTGATTTAATTTCTGTTTTTTTCTGACCATGGATTCATGTACACTTCTTTTTACACTAAGTCTGATTGCATTGAGTCCAGAGGTCAATTCAATGGTAACATAGAAAATGTCTTTTCTTTTGTGGTTGTGTGGCTTTTTTTTTTTTTTTTTTTTTTTGCAAGAAGTATTATTTGCTCAGAAGTAATACAGAAGCAGCAATGTCAGCAAAACAGCCTGCTATTGTTGCAGTACTGTAAGGTTCTGAGCTACAATATATGCTGTGTCTGTAAAAGCCAAACTACTCTTTCTTCACACTCTGTCCTTTGTATGTTATTTTGTTTTTCTGAATAACAGTAGCAAAATCCTGCTAACCTGAGCTGGACTGCCCACTGTTTAGAAGAAGCAAAGTTCAAAAAAGTAGGAGACCAGGGCAGGGACAGAAGTTTATCTGAACTGTGATTACACAGCGTACAGAAATGACTAAGATCACAAGCTGAATGCTGAGTTATCTAGCACTGGGAGAAAGACAAGTCCAAGTTTCTGTTTGACTCGTGTATGAGATGGAGCTGCAAATGCTTATTGTTATGCCTTTCGGATCAAGGAATGTTTGTGCACCTGTTGGTGTCGTTTTGACCCATTTAGTATATAACTGACGTCTACAAACTATTGGAACATTCTAGAGTTGCATATTAATGGCTTGACCAAGTGAGACTTGGCACGCACACACTCACACACAGAGACACTGATAAAGGAACTCAATGAATGAATATTAAAGTATCCAAATAAAGGAGACAACAAAAGCAACATTAAACAAACAATGTGTACGCAGAAGCCCTTCCCAATTCCCAGACGGTGATAATAGTTTACAAACACTGCACAAATGAAACCTAACAAATCTCTAAATACTAGACGATGAATAATCAACACTTATGATGCAGTCCAGTACAACTGGTGAGAATGAATTGAGATGTCAAGTGTACAGTTTTGTGAATGTTATGAAAGTTTTATCCTACCATGTTCCAGCTGTTGTAAATGTTTTGAGCATTCCCTGGACAAAGACATTTACCAACCCAGATGAAACTGCACAAACAAGCTGGCACAGGACTAGCACATAAATCCTAAACGAAACTGTGATTCAGTGGAGATAGTATTCCAGAGGTGGTGCGAGAAGAGTAGAAATGAATAAACATAAATGATCGTGACCTCCTCTGCGTCTTTTTGGCTCTTGTTTAAAGAGACCACTTAATTATTCTTATTCCCAGTAACCCCTTCACCCTCTGAAGCTGCCCAATGGTGTAATGCTACCAGGGATGTTGGGAGTTGTAGGTAATATAAGGAGCACTACTACATTATGGTGTCATGGTTTTAAGTTATTGTCATTGTATGTCTGTGTGTTTTATTTATAGGAGTCATTTGTGCAATTTTGACACATGTTACTATTATATTTTTTTGAGGTTAATTCTTCTTTTTCTTTTGTTCACAAGCAACACCATTCTAAGTGGTGATGTCAATGGTGCAGCTGTCCTGTTTACCATTACTATGCCCATTGTCAGTGGTATGTGCAATGCCATGAAACTATGATGTCATTTCCGTTTTACCTGTTTAAGATTTTGCCGCCCAGCTCACAATGTTCTAGTTTTGACCAAAACCTTTCTACAAAATACCATTCAGTTTCTCTGGAATAGTTGGAGGCTAAGAAGTCCAATTTAGCGTTAGGACTTCAATCAGCATTTGTCTGACTTTGTTTTTGGGGTTGTGTTTTGGCTTTGTTGTATCATTTGGTAGTCTGAACCCTGCCTGGTTTCTACTACTGTAGTGAATAGGCCTGTGGGCTGCTGTCTCCTGCCAACATCTTTACAGCTGGATTTTAACTGTTACTATAAAACAAGATGGGGAGCACAGATGGAAACTGGTTAAAGGTGAACGCTACAGTAAATATTTGAAGTAGTTGTTCCACACTATGGATATGTGGAACAAATCTCCAGGTAGAATAGTCAGAGAAGCACCTTTAGGGCCCTTAAAAATCTCATGTTGATGATATTCTTATAATGATTACATTCATAGGAAAAATGACAAGCTGAACTGGGCTGATGGCCTGTTCTTGTCATTCTAGAATTACAGTTCATTTCTGAATTTCCCAGCACGTTGGTGAAGATGTTTCTCAACAGTAATTTGTATTTGTCCCTTCTTTCCCCTCATTCAGTCTCTATTTCTAGTCTTTTATCTATTCATTATTGTATAACTCACTCTTTTACGCTTGAATTTCTTTCATTGTGATGGGATTATTGCTATGGCTTCAATATCAGATTGCCAATTACATTTCCACAAAAGAGTGTCAGCAATTTGTGGAATGGCACTGGTGGTCTTTACCAGCACACTAGCAAGTTTTTTTTTTTCTTTTCTTTTTTTTATTGAGTCTGGCTTTGTGAGTGTTTGTCTGTCTGGTGTGTCTCGGCCAATGGCTAATTTGCACAATGAGCCATCAGCATTTATAGTCTTTTAGTAAGGGACCAGAATTCAAAAACTACCTCAAAAATAACCAAAGTCTTTATTCTGTAGTAACATTAAACAGTTTATATATTTTAGTGATGCTGCTGCTATTCTTGCATTCATTTTAGTTTAAATAGTATTATAATGTTGAATAAGTATTGCTTTACAAACTTTCAATAATTTTATTATTTTTCTGTGATTTATGGAGCCGCCTTCTGGAATTCTATCATTTGTGTCTTTTTTGTAAGTCCATCATCAGATTTGTTCTGGCACATTCAACAACATTTCCAGGGAGTTTGAGTTTTGGTCTTCATTGACATAATCTTAAGTTGGAGGCAGTCGCCGTGCTCCTGTGAAGCCAGTGGCCTAATATGACATGTCCTGCAACTCACTGCAGCTAGCCGACAACTCACTCTGACCAAATGAAACAAGCTTGATTTAGTCTTTAGTTGTATGTAGTGAGAGCTGACAAGCAATGAATGCTCATCTAGAAGTGTAATGCATATAATGCAGTGATGAGGAATAAGGAACACAGGTGTTTTGGACCTCACAAACAGAAGAGAAGCTTGTCTGTCTGATATCTAGCGTTTTATGTAACATGACAGAATTGACATGGTCCGGCAACGAGATCAGCAACTGCGGCTGTAAAATCTGACATTCCCTATGACTATCAGCTTAACTGCTTGTTCAGGACCATAGTGACCTCACAGAAGACGCACCATTTACCAACACTTACAGTATTTCACATAAAGCAGAAATGAAGCCAAACTGGAATGCCAGTCTATTGATGGGCTTGCTCATGTTCATTTACCCAGGTCACCATTATAAACATTAAAAAAATATTACTAAAGTTTAGTCAGTGGATCTCAAAACTTAAGGATTTCACACAGGTGGCACCCCTCTTGGTTTGATCTCTTCACTCAGAGGTGCTAGAGTGCACAGTACAGCCTGTTTAGCCAGCGGAGCTAAAGTAAAGCTCCCCTCATCCTAGTGTCCATTTGGGTTGGTGATTGTAAGAACACCTTTCTCTTTCCATTACAGCCTCTGCCACACTCACTCCTTCATACCTGAGCGAATCGTGGATGAGCCCCCAAAGGTCACAGAAAAGAAAACACCCTGGATTCAATTCATCTTTTATAGCAGTGGTTGAATCCCATAACATATCATGCCTTCATCAGTCACCATACCTAGTAATGAATAATAACGTACTGCTTCAAAATGTGAACAAAATCACCGTGATAATGTCACAAAAGTAAAAATAAAAAATTTGTAAAACAGAAAATCGGGATGTTCTTTGATAATTACGAACAGGAATGGTAACTATGAGTATTTCAGATCAGAATGTATGCTAAAGAGATCCTGACAGTCAGCATCTCTTTGTCTGCAATGGAAGGTCGAGTAACACGTTGTTTGACTTAGGGCTGCAACTAATGATTATTTTGGTAGGCGACTAATCATTCAATATTTTTCAATTATTCAATTAGTCACAATTATTTCATGCCTGACTATTTTGATGCCTGCGACCTGTGGTTGCACATCCTCTTCTAGGCTCCAGTGCATGTCTTACCTCATCTGCTCACTTCTGCCAACCTGTGAATGTCACCCTGATGTCTCTGCATTAACACGATTTAAAATTAATAATAATCAAATTAAAATAACCAGTAAAACATATGAATTTGAAAATAATCAGATGTTTTATATTAGTGTGACCATCACAATAAAAAAGAAATACCTTAAACAATACAAACTAAAGTGCACATAGTCTTTAAACACAAAAAGTGCATTTAACTTAACCAAAAATGGCCGCTGGTGTGTCATAAAGTCCAAAGGTTTAAATAAAGCTTCAATTCAAATAAAATAAAACAATAATGTACAGTTTATAAAAGATTCAGTTCATATATTCCTGATTGCAGTCCAGGAACGTGAGCATTTCGATGTGCTCTGGTGTGAGGCTGCCTCTCTTCTTTGAGACAATGTTCCCAGCTGCAGAAAAGAGATGCTCAGAGGGAGTAGAGGTAGCAGGAATACACAAGAATTATTTTGCAGACAGAGAAAGAAGTTTTAATCATCACACTTTGAAGGAAAAGTGTTGTAGTTTATCACATCATGTACTATATTATGCCAAAATAAAAAAATAACGGACTAAAATATGTAACAAGCTAATTAATTATTGATATACTCCATAGTTACCTAACGTTAGTTAGAGATGGTTTCCTATTCATATGAACTCAAATATTATACGAAAAAAAAAAAAAACTAGGATAGCTCAGCTACTCCTTTCACTCATTTGCTATAGCTCCAAACAAGTTAGCAAACATAATTGAAATTATATTCACTTAACCCTTAAACTGCCAAAACCGGCTAGACTCGGTTTCCAGTGCAAATTGGAAGCACGCCGAAGCCGAGTATATGTGGCAACATACATTCGGCGACGTACATTCATTGAACTCTGCAACCAGCTAAAGTGGTTTCTCAGTGCAATTTGCCAGCATTCCGGAGCTGAGTATATTCAGCGATGTATATTCATTGAATACTGTAACCGGCTGTAGTCGTGTCTCAGTGCAATTTGACAGCACGCAGGGGGCGAGTATATTCGGTAACGTACATTCATTGAACGCCACATCTGGCTATAGACAGTTCACAGAGCAATTTGCCAGCATGCCGGAGCTGATCAGTCAATGCCATACATTCGTTGAGCAGCCAGCTCATGAGCACTACCAGCCCTGGCAGAACTGCAGCACCACTGTCTCTGGGATTTAGCCACTGCACTAGACAAGCCAACAATCATCAGCGTTTGCGAGCAGCCAGTTCAAGCGCAGTTGGCTCTGTGATTTATTGAATTTCATCAATGGCTTCAGTTGCACCTTGTACATATAATTATAGATTGTTGCAGTAGTTGTTTTTATAGTTTTTACAGTTCATTTGCTGTGTGTAAAATGATCAGTGTTGCAGTAATTGAGATGCTCTTTGCATTAAAAAAATACGTGTTCCATTAAAATTTCACATGTTCTTTGTGAATTATGACGTTTACTTAAAAAGTGCAGCTAAAAAGTATTTGGCGTCCAGGGGTGCACTAACTCCCAAGTATGTGTCGGTTTAAGGGTTAACTATCATTATCGAAACCCTTATATACACATTATAGTACAAACATCAATGTTAACATGTGACACTAACTTTACTCGCTAAAACTTTCCTCTTGAGAGATGCTTGTGTTTCAGATGCTCATGTATCGCGGTGGTGCTGCCGTGAAAACAAAGCTCCGCTTTACATAATCTGCATTCAACTTTTTTTTCTTTTTCGGTGAAGTGCTCCCACACTTTAGAAAGTTTCTGTCTCAATTTTTTTCCATCTCCTTCCCCCTACTCTATCCGACTCGCCATTGCAACCACGTTTATAAGCCTCTACATTCTTCCTCTACATTCTTCTTCGTTGATAGGACTGTGTGCAGTCTTGACACACAATAACAAACGATACTGCCCCCAGATGTTCATGTAGTGCATTGCAGTTACAAAAGCCAATGTGGTTCTTTGTGTCGATGATTTTTTGTAGTCAACATCATCAATTACATCGATTAATCGTTGCAGCCTTAGTTTGTCTGCAGACCTACTAGCTTTCTAAGAGGTGGAGTAGACTTGTTACCACATATCAATGGCCCCAGTGCAGCATTTATATTTCCAAAAAGGTTTCACATGATTGCTACCTGTCATATTATAATATGCTACTGTCATAAATGCCATTATTACAGAAGTCTAAATACTTTTCATTATGGGGTTGCAGAGTGCCATATCTTATCCTGGCAGAACTGGCTGCAAAGTCAGATGCATGAGGACTAGATACCAGTCCATTTTGGATCAATTTCACTCTCTCACTCACTGTCTCTCCTGTAAAACCAATTTGGAGTTTCCAGTCAACCAAATCTGCACATTTGGATGCCAGTAGGAACTGGAAAAATCTTCAATATGCAAACTCCATAAGACAATGACCAAATTGGATTTTATATTATTAATATTTTATAGCTAGTGTTTCCAATCACAACTACATACAAATTAAAATTACATTACTTGACATACTGGTACAGCATGGTATGATGTTTTACTCAGGTGAATATATGCAAATAAGAGGTGACACCTTGTGGTTTAAAATCTAAAATTTTACCCATTCTCTGTTTGCGTAAATCTTTATTTATTTCAAATTACTTTAGATGTTATTAAAGAATTTTCTTTTTATTACATGTGCAACACATGTGCTACATGTGCCTTGATAACCTGATTATTCCCAGAAACCCAACCATCCATTATCCAACCCGCTATTTCCTAACTACAGGGTCACAGGGGTCTGCTATAGCCAATCCCAGCCAACACAGGGCATAAGGCAGGAAACAAACCCTGGGCAGGGCGCCAGCCCTCCACAGGGCACACCCACACACAAAGCACACACTAGGGACAATTTAGGATCACTAACACACCTAACCTGCATGTCTTTGGACTGTGGGAGGAAACCGGAGCACCCGGAGGAAACCCACACAGAACACGGGGAGAACATGCAAACTCCATGCAGGGAGGACCTGGGAAGTGAGGCAGCAGTGCTACCACTGCGCAACCGAGCCACCCTGGTTTCAAAAATGCCATTTTAACCCTTCTTCCAGTTAGAGAAAGTGGCTTATTGGTCTCTGAGAAGTCTGATTAACACACGTCGATTTCTCCGGGAGTGACCAAGTTTTACAGTTATAGGATTTTGTGCTCTTCACGTGTCCATTGCATTCCCTTCGCCTGTGCACATGTTAGCTTCACACACGCAATCCGCAGCCATAGATGGAAGCATCCACAAGACAAATTTCCTGAAGCAAATGCTCAAGCGATCTCATTATTCCTTCTCCTGTTTGATATTAATTTGTCTCAGTATTTCAGAAACCACTAAATATATGCTGATGAGCTGAATGTACAGCACACAAACTCTGGAACAGTGTTGGTCCAATTACTTTTTAAAGTAATGAGTAGCCTAATGCAATACTTATTTTATTAAAGTAAAAATACCTGTGTTGTTATTATCCCAGCATCACCAGGTTTAAGGCAAGGAGCCCATGTACCGGTACACCACACCTTTGCAGGGCTCAATCACACAGCCAAGCAAAAATGTGTGTTCTGCTTGTAATCCAGTGACAGAAACATATTAATAAAGTGTAAGGTTAGTTTCCATTCAGCTGTTTTGTATAGATATGTTGAAACAGTCTGCTTGGGTGTCACAGTGTCCAGTGTCATATCGCAATTCATTGGTGGCTCAGATCAGTCAAGGATGTAAAAAAGCAATGGATGTTATTTTCTTCACGACACATGAAGGACTAAACATATTTACAAAATACAACAAAATTATCACAGGCTTCATACTGGTTTTCTAATTCACAGTGGCTAATGATGATGTTTGCCTCTTTTTTGCGCAGTTATCAGCAGCCATACCATATGCACTTCAGAACAGATCATCCATTTGAGGCTAACCTAAGCTGTTCAGACCCATCCAGTACCTAAGTGGGTGACCAACTAGGAAAAAACTTTGTGTTGCTGGAAGAAGTGCTGGTGAGACCAGTGCCCCAGTGCAGTGATGGGGACACGGTTCTGTAAAAATGGCGCCGTCATTCAGATGAGATATAAAACCAAGGTTCTGACTCTTTTTGGTCATAAAGGATACCTGAGCATCCTTCGTAAAAAGCAGGGTGTATCCCATGGCCTCGTCAGTCTGGCCCCCTAATCAACGCCCTGTCACTGATTGGCTAACTATTTCTCACCCCTTCACCACCTAACAGCTAACGTGTGGTGAGTGTAGTGGCGCAAATTGGCTGCCATCGCATCATCCAGGTGGATGCTGCACATTAGTGGTGGTTGAAGGAGTTCTCCACACATTATATAAAGCGTTGTGAGTACCTTGAAAAGTGCTATATAAATGTAATGAACTATTATTATTATAGTTAATTTTGGAGCATCTGGGAAAGGGAAAACTCCTGATGTGTACTTACTCATGTAAAACCATGTACATTTTTAAGAAATCATGTTTCTGCCTTAACTGGGTTACTCATGTTATCCCTGTTTTGTGTGTGTATGTAAACAACACTGAATGTTACTTTCTGATAAGCAGCTAATGTGGTGTCATTTGTTTATGCTTTCTCAACATAAAGTGCCTGATTTAAAAACAATTTAGGATGAATATGAGAGGAAAAAAGTCAGAAGAAACAGGGGAATAATGTTTATTATATGAAACTAGCCGACCTGCGGCGTAGCATACGCCGCATAATTATTCATTGATGGGTGAACACTTCCTGAAAGACACAATTCAGCAATCCCCTATTCAGCATCGTGATAGGGCGGCAGCCATCACTCCGGGTTCGGTATCGGTCTAACAAAGGAAAAAAAGAAGGGGCACAGAAACAACAGGGAGAACAGAAGCTTGTGGGGGCAAACAAAGACGGCAGCAATGAGAGAGACCTGTTAGCAAAGCAAAGCAGCCCGAACCGAGAAGAACAATGAAAAGTCAATGTGGGTCAATAGGCAGCAATGAGAGAGACCTGTTAGCAAAACGGCCGGAACCGAAAAGAACAATGAAAAGTCAACGTGGCTCAGAGGTGCATGTGGACTGTAGCAGAGACCAAAGTGACTGAGGATGTGTTTGGTGAGGTGTTGGGGGCGGGCACATGAGCAGGCAGTGCACATGCCTTGAGAGTGAGGGTGGGCGTGGGAGGAGGCTTAGAGTTGGTGGGCGGGGCTCCGTCGTGCGTACCCCATGGTTGGGTGACTTGGTTGATTATATATATAGATTCTAACATCTTCACGTGACACCTCAGCCTTGTCACTGTCCGCCTGTGTGCCATTTGTATGTTGTTCCTATCTCTGTGTAGGTTTTTCACTGGACACTCCAGTTTTTCATCCACATCTCAATAACATGCATGTTAAGTTAACTAGCAGCTCTAACTTGCCTTTGTCCCAGCTTAAGTGTCATACGATGAACTGGTGCCCATCCAGGGTTGGTTTCTGTCTTGCTCCTGATGTTACGACAATAGTTGTTGATCCTCTCAGGCTTCAGTGGGATTCAGTAGGTTTGATAATGCATAAATGGATGAAAATGCTTCTTTGATAAAATATAAATTGTAAAAGTTTTACTTGTTTACTTAAAGCTAACATCATAAACCAAGAAATTGGATAAATCTGTGATTAATTAAGCAAGGTCCTTAATTGAAGGCAGGGATTGACATCTGACTGAGTAACAAATTGGACCAAATAGCAATTCTGCTCTGTGTAAAAAGTTAATACAAAAAAGCAACAGAAATGATCAGTGTGTTTCAACAGTTTGTCTTTTGTTTTAGGGGAAAACTTTGATCAGAGCCCTCTGCGAAGAACATTTAAATCCAAAGTCTTGGCTCACTTCCCGGAGAACATTGAATGGAATCCTTTCGACCAAGATGCAGTCAATATGGTGAGTCAGAAAAAGAAAAATGAAAGAGTTTTGGCTTGCTTGTACATTTTCTAAACTGAAGCCATTTAACGGTATATTGTGGCCTCAGGCCATTTGGATGAAACAGGCAGTTAAGGAATTAAGTAATGGCACTTCATTGTGAAAGGACTTCAGGGCCTACACTAATAAGACACATTCATTTTCTTTATATAATGGAAGACTATCTTTGATTGCTTAATCTTTAAATAAAGTAAGTGATTCCCAAATAACCTCTGAATTGATCTTTAAATCATACCTAACTACCAGTCCTCTACACATTTGATTGCACTACTTCATTGATGGCAAGACATCAACCAATGCTTTACCTGTGGTAAATTCAGTTGATTGGACATGATTTGGAAAGGCACACACCTGCCTATATGAATTTACCACAGGTGGACTCCAATTAAGCTGCAGAATTTAAGTCCAATTAAGTTACAGAAACATCTCAAGGATGATCAGGGGAAACAGGATGCACCTGAGCTCAATTTTGAGTTTTATGGCAAAGGCTGTGAATACTTATGTACATGTGCTTTCTCAATTTTTTTATCTATACTAATAAAAGGCAAAGCCCTCACTCACTCACTCACACACTCACTCACTCACTCACTCATCACTAATTCTCCAACTTCCCGTGTAGGTAGAAGGCTGAAATTTGGCAGGCTTATTCCTTACAGCTCACTTACAAAAGTTAAGCAGGTTTCATTTCGAAATTCTACACGTAACG
>JANRMT010062791.1:242056801-242070461 GCA_026402145.1 Polypterus bichir lapradei | reverse complement strand
TCTACACGTAACGGTCATAACGGTCGATAACGGTCGACAACGTCCGCCATGTTGAACTTTCTTATTTATGGCACCATCTTCACGAAATTTGGTAGGCGGCTTCCCTGCGCTAACCAAAACCGATGTATGTACTTATTTCGATGGTATGACGCCATTGTCGGCCGCCATATTGAACTTTCCAACGTCACTAATTTTCTAACTTCCCGTGTAGGTAGAAGGCTGAAATTTGGCAGGCTCATTCCTTACAGCTTACTTACAAAAGTTAAGCAGGTTTCATTTCGAAATTCTACACGTAACGGTCATAACGGTCGATAACGGTCGACAACGTCCGCAATGTTGAATTTTCTTATTTATGGCCCCATCTTCACGAAATTTGGTAGGCGGATTCCCTGCGCTAACTGAAACCGATGTATGTGCTTATTTCGATGGTATGACGCCACTGTCGGCCGCCATATTGAACCTTCCAACGTCACTAATTTTCACAATGTCCGCCATGTTGAACTTTCTTATTTATGGCCCCATCTTCACGAAATTTGGTAGGCGGATTCCCTGCGCTAACCGAAACTGATGTATGTACTTATTTCGATGGTATGACGCCACTGTCGGCCGCCATATTGAACTTTCCAACGTCACTAATTTTCCAACTTCCCGTGTAGGTAGATGGCTGACCCCATCTTCACGAAATTTGGTAGGCGGCTTCCATGCGCTAACCGAAACCAATGTACATACTCATTTCGGTGGTATGATGCCACTGTCAGCCGCCATATTGAACTTTCCAACGTCACTAATTCTCCAACTTTCCGTGTAGGTAGAAGGCTGAAATTGGGCAGGCTCATTCCTTACAGCTTACTTACAAAAGTTAAGCAGGTTTCATTTCGAAATTCTACGCGTAATGATCATAACTTTGAACAACGTCCGCCATGTTGAACTTTCTTATTTGTGGCCCGATCTTCTCGAAATTTTATAGGCGGCTTCCCTGCTCTAACCGAAACCAATGTACGTACTTATTTCGGTGGTATGATGCCACTGTCGGCCGCCATATTGAACTTTTCAACAGTCTTTGTTACTTATGGGCCCATCTTCAAGAAATTTGGTACACGGGTTCCCAACGCTAACTGAATCCTACTTACGTACATATAAACGTCCATAGCCTGCAGCTCGGTCACCATGTGAGGTGGCGTTGGGTCCCCCATTCCAACGCCTCCCACGTTGTTGGCTGCCTGCCTATATAAGACCGTCCGTCGCTCCGGTCTCTACATTCCCTTCCTTGCTTCGTCACGGGATTCACGTCTCCCTACTGATAACTACAGCCTTTTTGTTTAATCCACGGCTTCTCCGCTGTTTTATTGTTTGTTTATTACAATTATAGTTATTGTATAGGTATTTTAGACTTACTTTACATTGCTCAGGTACCCATTTCCTTTATCATTCCAACCCCCATTACCATGTCTATCGAGGTGATCACTATCGATCAAAGAACTGTCACTTACTGAGTGGTTTCCATGCCCGGAGATGGCACCTACCTTTTCCATTCTCTTTGTTACATATTGCACGGCCATATCAGGCTCACTCTTGATATCCGGAGGAATATTGTGTCTTATGTATTGAATGACTGGGACAGGTTCAAGGTGTGGACTGATGACGGTACAGGAGATAATTATACTACACAGGAGCACTATAAGAGTGAAATGCTTAAGCCCTTCACCTATGGTTCTGCATGTGAATTGATGGCTGCCGCTGAATTGTTCGGTTGTCGCTTTCAAGTGTGCTGAAATGGCCAAATATTTTACACCTTTCAACAACCGCCAATGCCTCTTAAACATTTTAGATTCACAGGTGACGATTTCAGTAGTGGACACTTTGATGTTTATGAATGTTTAAACTCTCAAAAGCTGGATGTGATTTTATCGATGAAACCGGTTGTGTGCTTACAACGCTTGACAGATGCCGAATGTCACTTCAACACAACAAATCCTGCAAATACTGTCGTAATTGAAACAAACCATGAAACTCAAACCGATTATGACAGCAGCAATCCAAGCTGTGAGATTTGAGACAAGATTAATGTTCACATGGCCAACTGTAAGTTACATGCTCAAGAGTAAGCTCAGCGCACAGCTTGGTCATGTTACAACCGGAGGGCCGAACTGACAACATGGTATACAAAGAGATCCTTAACAAATAATTATTGGCATATTTTCCCTCAGTTTAAAAAAATTAAATTGTCTTCTTAATAAAAATTTTAAGGCAGTACTTCGCCGCTGCGAAGCTCGGGTATTTTGCTAGTTTTTAATAAATTTGCAAAAATCTCAAGTAAACTTTTTTCACATTGTCATTATGGGGTGTTGTGTGTAGAATTCGGAGGAAAAAATGAATTTAATCCATTTTGGAATAAAATAACAAAATGTGGAAAAAGTGATTCGCTGTGAATACTTTCCAGACACACTCCTATCTATCTATCTATCTATCTATCTATCTATCTATCTATCTATCTATCTATCTATCTATCTCATTGTTTATACAACGTCCAAATTGCTTAAAGTTTTGTTTCATAGAATGTATCATGGACTTTAAGCAATGCATACCAGTGTTGATTTACATTTTGTATGTTATTTATTGGGCATGCAAGCCAGCCTTGCTGAGAATATGGTAATAACTGAGGACAGTGTTTCTGAGTGAGTAAATTCACTGATACCAATCAGTCCATAAAAAAAGGGGAGGACAATTAAGACTCCATAGCATGTGAGACAGGAATGACAGCTCAGCACTACCACTCTGCCTATGCTAAAACATCTATACTAAATTTACTAAACTTAATCCTGATTAAATGTGCGCCTGTAATGTCTGTTCAATTCTTGCTGATTGATTGCACGCTACAGTACATGCATACTCAATCTTTCTCTCACTCAACCACTAAAACACAAGTGTACATGATGATACCGGACAGCAGCAGGCAATATTTTTGCAAATAATGAATTAGTGAAAGGTTGTGAGCAATCATAAGTGTCTCTTTTTTCAGAGATTATTGTTTAGTTGTTTACAAAACAGAAATAGAAAATCACATCTGGGCATAAAACCCTCAATAATAACAGCACTTGAAGATGACTTTTCTAGGTGAAAGTATATGATACAGAAAACCATGCTCTTTGGGCTGAAAAGTTCCTGTAGAGGAAGATGCATAGTGAAGCGAAGTGCACAGCCGGCCTTTTTTTAAAATGGCTAAATCTCACAACAACGTTCTGCTCTTTGTTTTTGTACACTGCACTTGGGTGCCAATCCAGGTTATTCGTTGTGTGGTGGGTGCAGCAAAGCTCTATCAGTGTACATTCCCAACCTCACTTCACCTTCCTAAAACAACAGTGATACTCCATTTTGCTATATGTGTGTAACCTCAAGAGACTGATCAGTATTCAATCATATTTTTTGCTTGACAAATTGATGCATTCAGTAAGTTTTAACGCTTTTCTGTTCATGTTAGACCTTGGTACCCTTCACCTTTATTTTAATGTGCCAGACCACCCTAGATATTTTTGAAATTTTATAAAGTATACTTCAGTTTAGAACACAATTTCATGTGGTAAATTAATATATACCTTAATTGTGAAGAAATAACTTGAAAAATACCTAACTTATCCTTTAACAATGCAGGATATGAACAAAGAAATCCAGACAGCAGCATCCCTGAGGAAAGTAAATCTCTGGGGAGGCCTACGGTCAGCTATAACACAAAGTCAGATTCATCCTCTCCTGGGCGCATACTACTGTATAAATTTGTGCTGTGCAATTTAATAAGAAGACAAAATCATACCATCTGTGAATTTCAAGGTCCCATGTACTTTGTTGCTTTTCCCTTAGCCTGGAAATCTGCATAGAAGCAGAGCAGTGTCTCTAAATGCCACAGCAGGAGATCGAGGAATCCTCTATACCAGTTGTTGTTAATAATGCTGTACTGCGTGAGAAGTAGCTTATTTGTTCTGCTTATGAACTACCGTACAGAATATGAACAGTGGGATGAATTGTGTGTTTCAAAAGTGCTAGTCATGACACAGCGTCTGTTCTGAATCAAATACGGTGCGAGTGCTTATGAACAGGATGAGATTTTTCTTATAAAAAGGTAGCACATGCCTGAATCATCCTGATATGACAGCATTTGATGTGTTTCTCACTAAAGGTTACACAAATCTACAAAATTCTGTTCTTGTGGGCAGTGCAACCTATTTTTAGATATTTTTGTATTTACAGATAAGAACTCCAATTTCCTGTAAAATTGTTCCAACTAAAATGGAAAACAGAACAGCAGTCCTTTAAAGAAATGGTCATACTCCGTTCTCATTATATGCATCCTAGTAGATGTAGATGTAATACAGGTGCTGGTCATAAAATTAGAATATCATGACAAAGTTGATTTCAGTAATTCTATTCAAAAAGTGAAACTTGTATATTAGATTCATTCATTACACACAGACTGATGTATTTCAAATGTTTATTTCTTTTAATTTTGATGATTATAACTGGCAACTAATGAAAGTCCCAAATTCAGTATCTCAGAAAATTAGAATATCAATTAAGACCAATGCAAAAAAAGGATGTACCAGTTGAGCCTCTGGTACTCCTCGCTCATCAATTCTTATGCTGAATATCCAATGAAGAGCAACTTAATGCGGCTTTAATGTGAGTCTAGAATAGGAGACGGAAGACTAAGAGAAAGAAAGGTGGCATTGATAGACTCTGGATGTAAAATAAGGAATGCTTTCCAATTTATTTCATATTGGAATTTTCAGGTGGCAGACCCATCAGGCTTTGTCCTGTTATACAATCCAATACAATTTATTTTTGTATAGCCCAAAATCACACAAGATGTGCTGCAATGGGCTTTAACAGACCCTGTCTCTTGACAGCCCCCCAGCCTTGACTCTCTAAGAAGACAAGGAAAAACTCCCAAAAAAAAAACCCTTGTAGGGAAAAAATGGAAGAAACCTTAGGAAGGGCAGTTCAAAGAGAGACCCCTTTCCAGGTAGGTTGGGCGTGCAGTGGGTGTCAAAAAGAAGGGATACAATACAATATAATAAACAGAACTGAACAAATCCTCAATACAGTATAAAAATAAACATTTTAGAAGTACATAGCAGAATTTAACAGGAGATGATATCATATAATATGATTTGGATATGTTTAGAGTCCTGGAGACCTAGATCAAGCTGCCTCCCCCATTTGGCCATTCCACAGCTGAAACAGCGCTAGGCCAGCCAATCCGATGAAAGGACCCCTCTTTCCCACGATTCCTGCGATCCTCCATGTTTTAATGGTCCAGACGTAATTTGTCCCCAGATCATTTTAAGCCAGACTTACAGAGAGAGAGAGAGAGTTAGGTACACCATATTCTTTTCCAAAAATGCCCTTAGATTTATATAACTTTAAAGAGCTAGGACCTCAGTTTACATTTCAATGAATGACGCTCCATCTGAATGACACCTCCATTTTTACCACACAGGGTTCTGGTCACCATACTGGGGCATTGGGACTTGCACACAAATCACAAGGTAAGTGCCCCCTGTTAGCCACACTAACACCTCTTTCAGCAGCAGCCCAAGCTTTTCCATGTTGGTCTCCCATCTACAGTAAGTACTGGATCCAACATACCATTCTTAAATGCTCTTAATCCAGTTCAGAATAACAGGGGGCTCACAGCGTCATGCTAAAGGCATGAACTAATCCTGGACAGTAGATCACTTCATCACAGGTGGCATTTGAAATGGCCTATCAGCCTGACACAATCATCTCTGAGGGGCCTATATTTTTTGTATCAAGTCTTCAGTTAGCTAATGTGTCTGCTTTTATTCACTGAATTGCACAATTAAAAGAAAACTGCTGTGTTTAAGCGAGATGATTTAATGAAGTCCCTTTCTTAGTCGTACTGTAGAGCAAGTTTGCTGGATGTGTGAAACAATTTATCACAATCAGTCCGTCATCTTCTGTCACCCAGGGCTGCAGTGCCAGTTTCAGCGAGCAGATGGCCATCTCCCCAGGTTAGGAGGAGATTGTTTGGCCGGCCCCAACATGCTGCGCTGTGTGGTTGCACGAATGTTCGCAGTTCATTTTGTAGTAGTTCGGGTTAGCGCCTTAATCCTGTTATATCAAGTCACATATGTTGTGGTGGCTGCAGGGCTCTGCAGTCTCAGTAAGAGAACTGTGTGTTCACAGATACTGTATGCGGTATAAATTTAAATATAATTACCCTTATTTTTTTCAACATAGATTGGTTATATTATAGGTAGCACATTATGACAAATAAATACAATGGAAATATAATTTGTGTGATTATACATACAGTGCAGTTTATAAATAATGTCCCTGGATTTTTACTTCAGACCTTCTAAAATGCTCCTAACACCCAAAAGTGTATCAGTATTAACTATCTCTTATTTGCCCGAACTTTCATTTCTAGCTGTAGTTGCATCTACGAATTTAGGTATGGTGTAATATAACTCAACATAATCTACTTTGTTCAGATTAGGGTCCTGATATATCCTGGTATATCCAATCAGCACTGGGTACAAGGCAGGAAACAGCCCTGGACAGCACAAGTCCATTCAGTTTAGTGTCACCAGTCAACCTAACCATCATGCCTTTGGGGATAAAAAATTAAGTACCTGATGTAGGCACAGGGAGAACATGCAAACTTCACACAGACAGTGACCTGATTTGAGATTTGAACCCAGAATGTTCTAGCACCAGCCTACCTGTAACCTACATAACTCTTTATTACATATTAATCAAAAAATAAACATTAGGTCTGCAATGAACATTCAGTCTTTCTGCATATTTTATGTCCATCTAGTGGACTGCTAACCAACCGCTGACAGGTAAATTCTCAACACAGACATGCTCAATTAAATCGAAATGTGCGGATGACGATCAGCTTTGTAATATTTTCCATGGTGTATGGAGAACTGCTGATAAATTATTTACTGCAGGCTCTCATTTTACTCCAAGTCAGAATGTCTCCATCTACATATTGTGTTGTATTGAATGTTCCTGTAGTTGGTAGATGGACCAGCATTATGCATTATTTAGACTGCCATTCTAAGTGAGGATAGTATTTTGTAGCTTTTCACTTGTAGCTATCTGTTACTCAAGTTAAGTGTATGCAGTTAAATCAAGGCTGCTTTTAGCATTTCACATTTCTCTTCTAAGGGCATTAGCATTCATGGCAGCCACTGAGATGTCTTAGTACAACAAAATAAATGGTTAAGCCAAACTTCATGCTGTAGTGTGCTGTTTTTTTTAAAGAAGGGATTTTGCCATCTCTAGCCTAATTCTTTTATTTGATATTTAGACATCCAGGCTGCAAACTGTTCACTCTGAGACCTGGGCTTGGAATAAGGTCACTGCCACTCTTACATCTGTAAAACATGAGTAAAGAAGGTTCACATCATGGAAGGGCATCCAGTAATAAACATTTCCACTCCAATACCTATTGTGAGGGGGCAGCACACCAACTTAAAAAATGGTGCTTAAAAAAGCCAGTGAGTAGTAACCAACTGTGAAAGCAAATTTTGTAAAAGTGCACTTCTATAAATTACAGTAAACACTTCTGTTTCACAAGGGAACTGTTTCTGTAAATTTGCAAGTGATGACCTGGAAAATAGCCATGTCTTCAAATGTAGCGAAGTAATAGCACTAAATCATTAACAGCTCTTTAAACCATTAACTCAATGCAAGTCTGTATTTTAAAATCTATTTTTAAAAGTCATGTAAAGGAAGTTAAAATAAAGTACTGTCATGGAGATGCTGTGGTTAAGACCTGCTTCAAAGTGCTAGCATTCTGGGCTTGAATCCCATACTTGGCCATTGTATATTCGGAGACTGCTGGTCCTCCTCATGTCTATGTGGGTTTCCTCCAGGTACTCTGGTTTGCTTCCCACATCCCGAACTTCCAAAGACATACTGATTATGATAACTGGCAGCTCCAAATTCTTCTTTTGTTTATTTGTATATGAGTGGGTTGTGCGATGGACTGCAGCCCTCACCACCCTGAATTTTATTAAGTGACTAGCAAAATACCTGCACTTCGCAGCGGAGAAGTAGTGTGTTAAAGAAGTAATGAAAAAGAAAAGGAAACATTTTAAAAATAACGTAACATGATTGATAATGTAATTGTTTTGTCACTGTTATGAGTGTTGCAGTCATCAAGGACTTGATTATCATTATTTCTTTCAATCAGGATCGTATTTGGAGGATGTGTTGTGTTCAAGTTATATTCCGTGTTTGTCAACCGTGGTAAAGATAACAGGTTTCATTGATCGAAGTGTTCACTACCCAAATCGGTACTCGTGAATCTAAGATGTTTAACAGGCATTCCCGGTATTAAGTTGTGGATTTGCCTGTGAATATTTAGCAGTAGCGTGTCTATGAACTTAATTTAACCTTTCCCAGTTCTGCAAAGTCAGTTCACGTGAGCCGCTTGGAGTACATGCATCGAAGCTTCTCAGCTGTGCTTGTGCTATCTCGTGCGATCTCGCGATGCCCACGGCTTTATTTAATGTTAGCTCAGACCTGGCAGCAATTTTAACTCTGTTACAAAGTGATCAAAAGTCTTGTTTAAACCCAGCATCTTCTCATTAAACTTGTATCTCGCGAATATGGTATTCGTCGTGGGCGTGACAAACGCCAGCGGCAGCCTGTCTATGAACTTAATTTAAACTTTAGGTTTACACTGTGCTTTGTTTCCGAAGTAGCTGCACTCATAAATATGCTTGTATGTGTCACTCACTTCATATTCTTTTGCTGCCTTCTCAATTGTGTAATGCGTTTTTTGAGCAGGTTTCATTCATCGAAGTGATCACTCGTACTGCGTTCACAGTCAGTTCACGTGAGCTGCTCTCTTGTGTGATCTTGCGATGTCCACGGCTTTATTTAATGTTAGCTAAGACCTGCCACTTAAAGGTTTCTTGCACAGCAATTTTAACTCCGTTACAAAGTGATCCAAAGTCTTGTTTATATCTCGTGTCTTCTCATTAAACTTGTATCTTGCGAATATCGTATTCGTCGTAGGCATGACAAACGGCAGCGGGAGCGTGTCTATAAACTTAATTTAAACTTACGGTTTACACCGTGCTTTGTTTCCGCAGCAGCTGCACTTATGAATATGCTTGTATGCGTCACTTGCTTCATATTTTTTTGCTGCCTTCTCAATTGTGTAATGCGTTTTTTGTTCAGCGCTCTTTGGAGCTGTTGCTTTTTGTCTGGGTACTGCGTTCACAGTCAGTTCACGTGAGCCGCTCGGCGCCAGAGTGTTTCTATTGGATTGCCGCTGACGGACGGCCTTATATGGGCAGGCACTCAATTACGTGGGAGACGTGACAATGTGGGACGCAACTCCGCCTCACATGGCGACCGAGCTGCAGTCTATGGCCAGTATATATGTACATAAGTAGGTTCCAGTTATGACCGTTACGCGTAGAATTTCGAAATGAAACCTGCCTAACTTTTGTAAGTAAGCTTTAAGGAATGAGCCTGCCAAATTTCAGCCTTCTACCTACACGGGAAGTTGGAGAATTAATGATCAGTCAGTCAGTCAGTGAGGGCTTTGCCTTTTATTAGTATAGATTTAAAGAATAGTATGTTATGTAAAGCCATCAATCTGAAACAACCATGCCTACCTTGAGGTTTCATGGACATCTGTCTGTTGAGCTTCAAGACTATGTGCTGTTGTTCAGCATTTGTCTGGATTAGCTTGCTAATGAAAGGTAGCCATGAAAGATCTACTAAAACATGAAAAAATAATTTTCTACTCTAGAACGATATTTAGAGAATCAGAATTAATGAAAACTAGAACTAAAAATAAATCAGGAAAGAAACAAATATTTTCCACAAGAAATCGGAGAAAGATGATTTGATCCCAAGAAACACAAGCCATCTTTCCAGCAATACAATCTATACTAATAAAAGGCAAAGCCCTCACTGACTCACTCATCACTAATTCTCCAACTTCCCCTGTAGGTAGAAGGCTGAAATTTGGCAGGCTCATTCCTTACAGCTTACTTGCAAAAGTTAAGCAGGTTTCATTTTGAAATTCTATGCGTAACAGTCATAAAAGTCGACAACATCCGCCATGTTAAGCTTTCTTATTTATGGCCCCATCTTCACGAAAATTTGGTAGGCGGTTTCCCTGCGCTAACCGAAACCGATGTACATACTTATTTTAGTGGTATGATGCCAATGTCGGCCGCCATATTGAACTTTCCAACGTCACTAATTCTCCAACTTCCCGTGTAGGTAGAAGGCTGAAATTTGGCAGGCTCATTCCTTACAGCTTACTTACAAAAGTTAAGCAGGTTTCATTTCGAAATTCTACGCGTAACGGTCATAACGGTCGACAACGTCCACCATGTTAAGCTTTCTTATTTATGGCCCCATCTTCACGAAATTTTCTAGGCGGCTTCCCTGCACTAACCGAAACCGATGTACGTACTTATTTCGGTGGTATGATGCCACTGTCGGACTCCATATTGAATTTTCCAACGGTCTTTGTTACCTATGGGCCCATCTTCAAGAAATTTGGTACGCGGGTTCCCAACGCTAACTGAATCCTACTTACGTACAAATATACGTTCATAGCCTACAGCTTGGTCACCGTGTGAGGCGGCATTGGGTCCCCCATCCCCACGCCTCCCACGTTGTTGGCTGCCTGCCTATTTAAGGCCGTCCGTCACCCCGGTCTATTCATTCCCTTCCTTGCTTCGCCACGGTATTCACGTCTCCCTGCTGATAACTGCAGCCTTTTTATTTAATCCACAGCTTCTTCGCTGTTTTATTGTTCATTTATTATGATTATAGTTATTGTATAGGTATTTTAGACTTAGTTTACATTATTCAGGTACCCATTTCCTTTATTGTTCCTACCGTACCCCCATTAACATGTCTATTGAGGTGATCACCATCGATCAAAGAACTGTCACTTACCGAGTGGTTTCCATGCCCAGAGATGGCGCCTGCCTTTTCCATTCTCTGTGTTACATATTGCACAGCCATATCAGGCTCACTCTTGGTATCCGGAGGAACATTGTGTCTTATGTATTGAATGACTGGGACAGGTTCAAGGTGTGGACTGATGACGGTACAGAAGATAATTATACTACACAGGAGCACTATAAGAGTGAAATGTTTAAGCCCTTCACCTATGGTTCTGCATGTGAGTTGATGGCTGCCACTGAATTGTTCGGTTGTTGCTTTCAAGTGTACCGAAATGTCCAAATATTTTACACCTTTGGACAATCGCCAATGCCTCTTAAATATCTTAGATTCACAGGTGACGATTTGAGTAGTGGACACTTTGATGCTTATGAATGTTTAAACTCTCAAAAGCTGGATGCGAAGTTATCGATGAAACCGGTTGTATGCTTACAACGCTTGACAGATGCCGAATGTTACTTCAACACAACAAGTCCTGCAAATACTGTCGTAATTGAGACAAACCATGAAACTCAAACCGATTATGACAGCAGCAATCCAAGCTGTGAGATCTGAGGCAAGATTGCTTTTCACATTGCCAACTGTACGTTGCATGCTCAAGAGTAAGCTCAGCGCACAGCTTGGTCATATTACAACCGAAGGGCTGAACTGACAACGTGGCATACAAAGAGATCCTTAACAAATAATTATTGGTATATTTTCCCTCAGTTTAAAAAGGTTTACTTTTCTTCTTAATAAAAATTTTAAGGCAGTACTTCGCCGCTGCGAAGCATGAGTATTTTGCTAGTATGTAATAAATGTAAAACCCACCACAGGGAAGGGAAGCTGAGGATCACAGGTTGACAAATGTAAAAATACACATTATATACCATATATATATATATATATATATATATATATATATATATATATATATACTAAAAAAAGGCATAGCCCTCACTCACTGACTCACTGACTGACTGACTGACTCATCACTAATTCTCCAACTTCCCGTGTGGGTAGAAGGCTGAAATTTGGCAGGCTCATTCCTTACAGCTTACTTACAAAAGTTGGGCAGGTTTCATTTCGAAATTCTACGCATAATGGTCATAACTAGAAGCTATTTTTTTCCATTTACTGTAATGGAGTTCAACTGGAGGGGCGGAGTTTCGTATGACATCATCACGCCTCTCACGTAATCACGCATTACGTAGAAAGCCAGGAAGAGCTACAAAACGCGCTTTAGAAAACATGCATTATATAATTAAGAAGGCAGCGAAACAATTAGAAGCGAGCGAGTGACATATAAAACCATATTTAGCGGCTCACGTGAACTGACACAGTGCGCAGACAAAAAGCAACAGTTCCAAAGAGTGCTGAACAAAAACCGAATTACACTGCTACGCTCAAATAGATAAACCACACGCCGTGGCGCGATTGTTGAGCATTCGCCTGTAGCGCCCACGTCCGAGGTTCGATTCCCGAGAGGGGATTCACTAAGTATGTACGCGCGCTTCTCGATTTATTTTAACCTCGCATCCCCTTAGTTTGAGACGTATGAAAACGCATGCGGTTAACGCAGAAAGACAGATCACCTATTGAAGCTTCATGAATAATGGATACTTTATTCGTGATCAATGATTGTTTTGGTAAAGCCATACTCAGTGTATTCATTAGATGAACGGTAAAAAAGTAAGAGCGAGGGGACGGTAACTTACTGAAGCACACAAGCAAAACCACAATAGCACGCGGGCTCGATGTACTGTAGTTCTAGATCTGACTTGCGCGATCACATTCCAAAAAATATTTCTTTTCAAGTTCTATTTAGTCCATATGAGTCAAACTCAAGGCCCACGGGCCACATCCGGCCCGGCGTGTAATTATATCCGGCCCGCGAGATCATTTTATATACTGTATTATTGTTATTAATGGCCCGGGGATATGAAGCGCTGGTAACACAATAAACTACAGATCCCATAATGCAGCGCTTCAGCTGCCTTGCCGAACACTTACCACGTTAATCAAGTCTAGCTTATGATACTGTAAGTTATTGCGAAGCTAGCCCACACGATGCCGAAGAGAAAAGTTGATTCTGAAAATAGAGCCTTTAAAAACCGATGGGAGGCTGAGTATATGTTTACTGACATTGCCGGTAAACCCGTGTGTCTCATTTGTGGAACGTGTGTACAAAAACTGGGGTCTCCTTCCCAGCAAAAGTCGAGCAGCCGGCGCGCTTCTGCCTTAAATCAAAGTGAGCACTTTTAATTTTTTTCATCCTCCCCCTGAGCTATAGCCCAGACAAGTGCAAACACGGGACCCCTTTTCTACACCACGGCAAAATAATATTAAGGCGATTCACACTTTCTTTTGCACGTATACGATTATGAGGTCCTCAGCTCGGATTATGAAGACACGCACACGAGTGAAGGACTGACAGTGCCATCACAGCCGATTAATGGCAGAGACGTCTCACCAGTCTACACAAGACCCACCGCGACTGTCCCCAAAAGGCGATCATAACGTCACCGAACACATCTCTCTATACTATATAAAAGAAAAATGCAACTTTCCTTTCTTTACACCTTTTTGCATTTTATCCCAAACCAAAGCCTTTCTCTCTTAACACTGCAGAGGACACAAAACAATTTTTCTTTAATTACTGGTAATACCGTTAAGGCACATTACCAGAGGCAGAAATTTGAACGTT
>JANRMT010062791.1:242033540-242049494 GCA_026402145.1 Polypterus bichir lapradei | reverse complement strand
ATATATATATATATATATATATATATATATATATATATATAAACTGATTACGGTATATTGCTATATTGCACTTCGATTTTCGCGGCTTCACTCTATTGCAGATTTTATATGTAAGCATATGTAAATATATAATGCAGATTTTTCGCTGGTTCGCAGATTTCTGCAGACAGTGGGTCTTTTTATTTCTGATACATGCTTCCTCAGTTGGTTTTCCCTGTTGATTTCATACAAGGAATGCTATTGGCGGATGGCTGAGAAGCTACCCAATCAGAGCACGTGGTTAAGTTCCTGTGTGAAGATTGGCTCAGCGATGGAGCGCCGAATTCGATTCCACTGCGTTAACCAGGAAGTCTCGTCTCGCTCAATCAGCATCAACGTGTTTCGCTGTGTAAAGAGTTAACTTTTAAGCTCTTTTGTGTTTATCTTTGTGCGTAGTCAAGCCTTTTGTTATGACTCCAAAACGAGCTGCTCCTGCTACTGCTTCAGGGGCCATGCCCAAGCGCCAATGAAAGATGCTAACGATTGCCAAAAAGGTAGAAGTTTTGGATATGTTGAAGGAAGGGAACAGCTACACCGCTGTAGGAAGCCATTACGGCATCAATGAGTCCACGGTTCTTTTTATTTAAAATGGAGGAAAATAATATAAGATCTACGGCCACAGTGTCCTTTAACCAGGGCGCAAAACGAGTTGTAAGTGGACGTAATAAGGAGGTAGTCCAGATGGAATCTGCTTAAGGGATTTGGATTAAAGACTGCCGGAAGAAGAACAACGGCGGTGCTACACAGTCGCCTGAAGAGGCTCCTTTAGAAGAGCTGTAGCGCTCTCCTGTGTTGTGGAGTAAAATTAAACTCATCGTTATCGGACAAATCGTCGTGTCATTGTTGGTGAGTAACCATAATTAATTTTCTACGTACAGTACTTAATACATGTACGTACGTTTAGTGTCACTGAACACACATTTACTGTATACAATTTTTCTTGCATTGTACATATTTATTGCTGGTGGCCTGTCTATCGTAATGGCTGTAACATATGTAATATCGGAGACGCTCGATATGTTTAAAATAATATTTAGGTTTTACTGTATGTGTGTTTACATGCATAATGTCAATGAATCTTACCTAATATCTAAGAGAATACAAAGGGTTTATACTGTATAACTGTCCGGGAAATGTTTATAAGAGTGTGGGAGAGTTTATAAGGGCTTAAAATATATAAAAATAACCATATAAACATATGGTTTTTACTTCGCGGATTTTCACCTTATCGATTGAGGAGGGATCACTGTAATTGAAAAGCAATTGTCCCCCAATATACCTGTACTTCATATGTCATCGAGTGTGAAAAGAGATCAAGTACTGCATATTCTACAAAGATATTCGAAAAATGGCCTGGTCACATTTGTTGGTATCCCGAAGAAAGATCATAAATAATTGGATTAAAGTCATTTATCAATGTAGCTGTTTCCTTTAATAATTTTTACACATCTCCAATCGTGTAATCAGTCATTCAGCCAATTTAAATGGAGAAAAGTAGTCACTCTGTTGTTTGTTATCATTGTGTGTTCTACACAGAACATGCAATAGAGAATTGCCTGAGGACATCAGAAAGAAAATTATTGACAAGCATATTAAAGACAAAGGCTAGAAGACCACCTCCAAGCAGCTTGGTGTTCCTGTGACAACAGTTGCAAAATTTAATTAGAATTTTAAGGTCCAAGGCACTTTATCCAACCTCCCTGGGTGTGGCCGCGAGAGGATAATCGACCCCAGAATGGGCAGAATGATAATGAGAATTGTAGACAACAAGCCAAGGACAGCATCTAAAGAAATACAAATTGAACTCCAAGGTCAAGGTCCTGTGTCTGAGAGAGAACTGAAGATCACGGTCTGGAGATGACACAGCTTGAGCAGTTTGCTCAGGCGGAGTGGGCCAAATTACTTGTTGCCAGGTGTAGAAGTCTCAATGAGAGCTCCAGGAATCGCTTCTTTGCAGTTATTGCCTCTAAATGTTATGCAAAATATTAGATTAGGGGTCCCATTATTTTTGTCCATGCCATTTTCATTTGTGTTATTACAGGCAGTCCCCAGGTTACATAGAAGATAGGGACACAGTTAGGGTTTGTACTTAAGTTGAATTCGTATGTAAGTCGGAACAGGTACATAAATTTAATAAATGCTGTTGTTGACCGACTGTAACCAAGTGCTCTGCCAATTAATGATGGAGTTTCACCTCTCTCTGACCTTTTTATTATTTCTACTTTATTTTCAATGGTGATGGTTTTTCTCTTCTTTACTGTATCACCAGCACTTGCATCAGATTTGTGTTTCAGAGACATTGTTGAAGGGTGAAGACAAAGGATTAAGATGAGCTCTTCTGCACAGCACTATACACGCTATCACAGCAGGTAGGCACCATTCATCAACACGTCTGAAATACTGACAAGAGACAACTTCCTGCTATGTGCATAACAGTACAACCAGGCTTACTATTGAGAATGAATGGGGGCATCGACGGGCGGTTCATCACCAGCCCACCTCACAGTCATCTCCACTACAGTATGCTGCCTGCAGCGTCTGCCCACCAAGAACGAGCACGGTGCGGCCAAAGCCGGGTAGTGAATCGCCCTCAATCAATAAGCAGCCATCCGAAGCACACTACAATGCTACCCCCCGCCGCCCCGCTCACCCTCAATGGCCTCCGTTCAGCCACAACCGGGTCACCATTTGTAGCATCACCAGCCGCCCACCGAGAACGAACGGGACAGCCGTTTGTGGTGGGCGGGCAGTAAAACTGCTTGCTGCCGGAAGCCACCCGAGGGACACTATACTGCATGATCAGTGAAATCGCCCCCCTCCAGCCTCCGTCCAGCGTTGCAGCATCCCCAGGCCGAAGGTGGCGGTGACCACGGGCCCCTACAGGGATGGGCTTCCAAGCCCCCAACCCGTGGCCCCCAAAGTAACCAGGGTGGCAGCCCCCACGTGATCCCAGATGGGTGCATGGCCACTTCCGGTCCCTCAAGGCGTCCCAGCCGGGTCATCGCCCCTGGCATCCCTGACAATATATATATATATGTGTGTGTGTGTGTGGTTGTACAGTATAATATAGATGTATAGCTCGTATATATTATATACTATATATATATATATATATATATATATATCAGGTTTTCTTGATTGCCCACATGATTAACTGTGTGTCACTCAATGGTTTTCCACTAACTGAAATAATCCTGCATCCCTTCATTCAATCAAAAGTGCACAGATAATAATATAACACATAATGAAGCAAACACCAGGTACAGTAATTTACAAAACAGAATGAATGAAAAATATAAATACTGAGGAATAGTTAACTTAACCGAAACCTCGAATAAATGCCAAATGAACTAAATCCTAGCAGCATGTAGTAAATAATGAAAGCCAACAGCAGCACAAGTTAAGATTAAGCCTAATCAGCAGGCTAACTAAAACGAAACATGCTCTTAACAAGACAAGAAGCTGAGGTTTGAAAATAAAACTTGACAAATCTTTATAGTAGAAGAATGGTCTGGACAGCATTATAGATATTGGTTGGCTTGATTAGAATTCATAATTAAGGCTCGCTAATCCTCAAATTTTATATTCCATGCTCTTCTTTCTTCTTTTCTCTACTACTGAAATCAGAAGATGTATGGAATTCCACTTTCTTCTCCTCGGCCCCAAGTCTGAAGTTTATAATCTTTCTATAGGTGCACCGAGGTGGGATGTCCGGCCATGCATCCAAGATATCTCTTTCAATTTTACAATTGTTCTTTTTTGTTTTGCTTTTTTCTTTCCTCTGTAAAATCAGAGCCATGGTCACACTCTGGATGAAGGCTAATATAGTGGCTGCTGCCTCACAGTTCCTGCCATTTTGGTTTGATTCCTGGCCCAGACACCGTCTTTGTGAAGTCTGCATGGATTTTTTTTAGATATAAGAGTTTTCTCTCGCACCCCATGTGATTTTTTTTTTTTCTTCCTCCATTCATTACTGTGCTCCTAACCTATACGGTAGAAGTAGTCATTGACTTCCTGCTTAACAGGATTAAAGGATCCTAATGATCCGGTTAAAATTGAGATAGAAGGCTTGGGATAATTGCCTTGCATGTCACTGCCCAGCTCCATCATTAAGACAGCCAGGACTGCGGTTGTCATGGATTTTAATTAGAGGATCTTCTCATTAAGCAAACTGTAGAATGCAATCGACTCGAACGGTTTGTGACAGTCCTGACTTCTGATGGTAAACAAAGCCTAGGAATGTATTGCTGTTGGTGTGACGTTGGCCTCGGCTGTTACAGACTAATCTGTGTTTCATACATTTGCTTCATAATAACACTTGTAATATTTGGAAAAGGAAAAAAAAAAGCACACACTCACTGTTGTGTTACCAATTGTATTTTCCTCTGCTCAGATCCTGTATCCCATGCCAAGTAAGTGTCTAATGCTGTAATAGGCTACACATCTCCACAACCTTTATGAAGAAAATGATGGCATGGATAATCAAGAGACTGAGAGCTGAACCCACTTCATCCCTGGGTGTGTGGCAAGTAGAAATGGGTAACAGAAATACCCTGTCACACAATCATCAACTAACCAAACAGCAAGAGCTTGGACTTGGGAAGAAAACTTACATGAAAGTGGAAGAGTATGAGAAGCCCACACTTAAACACCACAGCTCCACTCCTAAAAGTAACAGATCAAAAATGGCACCTTGCTGGGTTGTGTGGTTCTTTGTAGAACCATTCCCAGCTTAAAGGTTGGCTGATCTTTGATGGCTCATGAGACTTCACAGAGATTCTCATTCACGTTTCATTTAAGAATCAACTTTCACATTCCTTCACAGATGTTAACCTCCGGGTTTAAAGTCCAAAGTCTTAACCACAATCCCACACTTTTCTTCCAGAATGTTGTATGATCTAATTGGAGCACAGCAGTGTAAATTAGAGTAACTAATAGTGTTATTCAGAAGTGAGGACTACATTTGTGTAATCATAGTAAAGTGCTTTATTACCACAAAGAACTGTCCATACATTTCACCAGGAGGACACAATGCAAATACTTTCAAACTGCAAAAAAAGTCAACACTCTTTAGAAACTCTGTGCCCATTGTGTGACTAGGCTGAGATCTTTGTTGAAACTCAAAAGGAGACTCTTGTGAGAATGCTCGGGTATTTATTTCTCAGGAAAAAACATCTGAGAAGCAGGAGATAAAAGAACATGTCTCCATTTTATTTCTTTTGGTTCTCATTGTCTTCTAGAAGCAACCAAAAAGATATTAAAGAGATCTCTTTTTTAATTTTCATTCCTATGGGTTGCTTGACACAGAACCATTTCATTATCTGAAAAACGTTTTGCAGATAAAATTGGTTTTATTCCTAATATGTGGACAGAACCAAAATCTTTAATGTATAGTAGGCTACGTAGTGTGGTCTATGGCCGGCTTGTCATCCTGGCCAATACCCCCAGGCCACCAGATGGAGCCCTCCCTGCAGTATGGAGGTGCCCCGTAGACCAGCAGGGAATCATGGACAATGGAGTTTTCATCCACAGCCCTGCTGGATACAGGGGCCGCAAGAGGGAGCTGCAGGGAGGAGCAAAGAGTCATATGTGCCCTATAACCCGGAAGTGCGTCACAGGAAGAGCGACGGCAGAAGTGATGTACTTCTGGGGTGAAGAAAAGGACTTTTGATCTGACCCAGAAGTGATAGAAGATCACATGGACTGGGGATTGGAACACTTCCGGGTCAGGGACTATAAGGATTGTGGGAGCTCCCAGACAGCGAGCTGAGCTGGGTGGAAGGGTGGCAACGCATCTGGGAGTGTGGAGGATTGGTTTATTGTCTTTGTGTTTAATTTAATGAGTATAGTGGAGAGGAGGGTACTTGGTGCACTGTTCGTGAAGAATAAAATCAATTATTGGATTTTTACCTGGTGTCTGGAGTCTTGGACAGGGGTTCAAGGGAGTGATAGCGTCCCCTATCTGTCACAGTAGCAAGTTATGAACAGATCAAGAATACCTGAACTTAGCCTGTGTTATTATGTGCAGCAAGAGTCATTTTAAAACCAGGAACCCTTTATGTTTTATAAACCTATTCTCACCTATTCATGGCTCTTTCCACAACCTTCCTGTGGACCCTTTGAGAATCAGAAAATTTGCCCCTATGCATCTCCCTGAAGAACCATTTTGGAACCTGTATTTCTAAGAATGTAGGTTGGATTTCATTAACCAATAACCTCAAAGGTAAAAAATCTACCATTTACCAAAAAATAATCTTAGGAACTGTGACATTGAGCGAAATATATGCATCCAGTTATTTTTAGGATGCAATCGGATTTTTTCAGTAGAAATACTGAAACATGGAATAGATGCTGTGTGTGACCAATTTACAGATTGCATAACGCTATTAGCCATTCTCCTTCCTTATTGGTTAGGAAGCAAAACTGTGTTCAGTTTGAAATCCTCCAGCTTCAACCATCTGATAATCACAGCCTTATCAAAAAATATTAAAAAGCCTATCTGTGTGGATTGAAGCTTAATCATAGTGAAAGCAGCACTTCTTTGAATAAAGAGAAAAGACTTATACTAGTTACAGAAACACAAAGCAGCCTGACTGCTCCACAGGAGATGCGCATTTCTTTAGAAAATAAAATCAAAAGCAAAAAGGAGACTTTCCTAAAGACTGAAAATAGAATCAGTAACAGAATGAAGACTTTTGTAAGGGTTGTGAATTGTTTTCAAGCCAGGGAGTTTAACTGTAATTGTAGTTATGCAAGAATTGTAAAGACTCATTCACTGAGATTCTTTTGTTTTACCAGAGCCAGAAGACTAAAACAAGAATGTAAATGAGACAAAATAACTCGGAGTCAATACCAGAGTTTCAAAAATATCGAGTCCGCCTCGTTCACTAATCAGATCCGTATCTTGGACAATGAGGCTCCAGTGCTGCAGCGAGTGTTTATGATGCGAGTCAGAAAGGAGGTCTCTGGTAACCTTATTGGCTCATAGTGGCTTTTAAAATTGCAAAGCATTTAAAATGTACAATAAAAAGAATTAATCTGAAATATTTCAAAACAAAGGGCAAAAAAATGTTCTAACCTGACAAAATGGGTTTCCTAATTCCTAAAATTGTCAAAGAATATAATTTGGTGCCCTAACCGTTCCTATTTTAAAATTAGTCACCTTTATTTCTATAGCACATTTTAGTAGTGGGCAGCACTGCAAACTCAATATTTTACGTTTGTATCCCCAGCCCAATTTCTGTCTTCATGGAGTACGCATGTTCTCTGCCTGTGTGTGGGTTTTCCTAAAAGTTGTGCAGGTCAGATGGAGTAGTGACCCTAAATTGGCCATTGTGAGTGAGTGTGAATGTGTGCAGGAGTGTGCCTTACAATGCACTAGCCCCTAGAGCTTAATGCATGCTGGGATAGGCTCCAGTCACCTGCAACTCTGAATGGGAGGGAGTAAATGAGCCTGAGACCGTTGTTTTGTTCTCTTAACTTTGGCCTAAAAATGTACTGCGAAGCAGCAAGTCAAATTTAATGTACACACTACATTAAAATTCATACTTGCATGTTTCCTCGGAGTAGTTGACAAAAATAAATAGAATGTATACATAGCACACATATGTATAAATAGGTACATAGATATAGATATACAGTAGATGGATATAGATCAATACAGTATATTTGTAGATATATATATATAATAATAAAAGATAAGGCACAACACAGATGAAGAAAGAGATGGGACATCAGCAGGCAATCCCTGTGTATTGTAAAAATAAATTGTGCAAATGAAAAAACTGCAAGCCAAATCGAGTTTCTTTCCAGGTGCAAGTCCACATATCAGACTGCCTTCTTGAGGTAGTGGTGGCTTTTATGTGTGTTCTACCCCAGAAGGGGAGGAGCTTGTTTAAAAAGTGGGTGTGTCTTCAGTTGTCTTGGAATCTTGGATCCTCCAGTCTGTACATAAGAGATAATGTATAACTGACAGCACCATCTTGTGTCCCCTGTTGGTGTTGCAATTAATATAAAAGCCTTGAGGCTACCCCCTACTCATGTGTGTGTGACAATATAAATTTCATTGTACTACATATGCAGGGTGATAAACTTGACTTGATATGCAATCAAGGTAAGTCAAAATTCATAATTAACAGAGAGGTGCTGAAATGCCATAACCTGGCATCGCTTAGGAATACAAAACAACAAACTGAAGTACTAAAGTGCAGGCAGACTGTAAGAGTTGCTAGACAGTGCACTCAATATTTAGCAAAGCAGTTACCAAAGACGCGGCTACAAATAATTGAAGTACAAAGGTAACAGGCCTAAAAAATAAGGTGGGGTTTCTTTTCATTGTTACCACGGACTGTTCTGTTCTGTGTTCCCTTTTCTGGTTGAGTTGTTTGCACCCCGCTCTGGTTCTCATTTGTATTGTGCTATCAAGCATTTTATTGTATTCAAGATGTTTCATGATGGCTGTTGCTTGGTCTTGAACTCTGCCAGCTTATACTGAAACATTTCACCTTCTCGTTTAAACTCACTGGTATATTGATTGTGTTGCTTTTCTTGCCAGCTTAGTTTTTGTTTAGTCCTAATAATTCTGATACTTAAGTTGTTTACCATCCAAATTTTAAATTAGTTTACAGTATTAATTCAAGCTGTACAGAGACTTGATCCGTCACTGTATGTTGGCTAAGACTCAGGAGGAATTTTAAAAATGAAATCCCAACCCAAAGTAGTGAATGTTCCTTAGGACGGAAGACATACCCTTCAAGTGACAGTCAATAAAATGTCCTTTGTAAACTGCACAGTATGTAGTGGAGAAACGCTGACTTAGGTGGCCCACCGCAACCCACTCATGAACTGTCAATGGCGACCAAGGACCCACTGGCAGCGCGACACTGTCTTCCATGGCCCTAGTGTGTAGTCGCCAAGACCCGAAGATCAGCTTGTGCCATTCTGCACCGGCAGCAGAAGAAAGCATACTGGAGACTGACACCAGGATCCACATAGTCTCAATTTTGACGGGCCAAGGAAGGAAGTGTGGGATGGGATGAAGGGGTGTGAAAGGCTGTACGCAGGCTGAACACACTCTAAGGAGATGTGGTCTGATTAGCTGCTGTCTTTCTGATGCTGCTGCCGAGCTGAATCTTCTGCTTGTTGTGCTGCGCGTTGATCATTTAAAAGCCTTGTCTCGCGTGACATTAAAGTGTCTCTCAACGGTCCAGTCCCAAATGGAGGCGTAAGTCGACTATATTTGTAAAAGTGAGGGCTAAAACACATACTGCTGCTCACTCGCAGTAGTTTAACTTCATACTGCAGGCTTGTTGGAATTCATTAAGCCATCCATCCTTTGGGCTTTTTCTTTGTGTCCAATCACATGAACTTGGTAACAAGCGAGAAAGTTGCCCCCTTATTTGTGCTGTACTAAAGGGTCCTGTTCTTGTCATTTTAATGTGCTGCATGTCTCTGTCTTAACAATTGTTTGTTTCTTCAAGTCAAGCCAAGTGCTATTTTTCTGTATTCTGCAGGATTTCGGTCTGTTGCTGACTATCCTGGGAGGCATGTGTGTGTCTGACCTAGCAAAAGACTGCAGCATAAAATAACCTACTTTTGAAATTATCAGAAGAGTTCAATTTGCATTCTCTCATGATTCCAATATAAAGCCAGTTATGTGATTAAATAAACACACTTAATATACTGCAGATTTCAGAAATCGGGGGAAAAAAACCAACAGCATACCTTTTGACTTTAAATTTTAAATGGTGATCATGTCATGTAGCTTGACTTGCTGAGATAGCTGAGGATGGTGAGAGGCAGGCGAGTTTCAGGCCGACCAAAAGAGTAGTGGGAGCTGCCACTGGGATTCCAACTTCTGTAGTGGCAGCAGATTTGTGTTGCAGTCATCTTCTTGTTTACTGCTAGGGGAACAATTCAGTGTTCGATTAGCAGCCAATTCAATGAAATTTGTGTAGATGGCTTCCCTAAGCTTTTTCTCAGCAGTCTTAAAAATGATTAATAGTGTGGCTTTTACTTCTCTAAAACTTCACAAAACTGCAAGATCTTTAAGCGCACAGATGTTTATTTAATCTGAACTTTTTTCATTTGGCTTGCTTGATTAAGATTCGGAATTGCTGAGTGCTTCTTTTAACCAATTAAAAATGAGGCACAAATAACATGGAAGGCAACCGTGGAGCAGCTAATCTGGTGTCATTTGCATCAGCAGCAGCTGTTGGAATGGAATATTTATAAAGAGTGAGGAAAAGCAGTGGAATTGAAGATGTGGTAATTTATTGCATTTTACAAAACATTTGGATACTGCTGTTTAAAATGTAAACCAGTCCATACTCAGCCTGAATGAGAGTGGGATGAGGCCACATAATAAATAAGACATATTCCTTGAGCTGCAAGAAGTGGCTTACAAGGAAGAAATACAAAGGCCAGACCCTATCTCTGGATGTCATTTAGGGGCTCTACAGGAATTGACCCTGGGAGGGGATAAAGGCTGCATTGATTGTAAAGACATTTTGAGTTGGTTCTTGAGAATGGAGCAGAGGTCCAGCTGTCAGGTGGAAGAAGCCAGGGAAACCGAAACAGGAGGATGAGAAGGGGAGTCCTTTAGTGTCTTTGGTAGGTGGGCAAATCATTAGGATCAACACCTGTAAAAGTTCTTTTGGAAATGGTGCAGAGATTGACTGGTTCAGAAGAACTCAGACTTTATTTCACAGTTAGACCTCAAATATCCATAGATTCCAATTACCACTGGGAGCCGTACCACAAAATCTAGAAGCATGCCCAGCATAAAATGAGAAAAGGCTTTAAATTCAAATAATCCAGCAAAGAAGAGAGGAACCATCAAAACCTCCTGGTCCACAATAGCAAAAACATGTTCCTTTATACTGTACATAGAACTTTATTGAATAAAAAACGTCTAAAAATAGATTAAAAATAACAAAAGAGTGCCAAACAAATATAAGCAATGAATTGTATTATTGTGGGATACAAGCGAGACTCACCATGTTTGTTACTGGTTTTGTTTACTCTGTCACATTAAGCTTAATACCAACTGTACCTACCTACACAGATCCTATTCACACAACTAGGTGTGAGTGATGCCAACACTGCCAGGCACTCTGTAGTATTCCACATAGGATCCCATCCACAATAAGTATGCATGAGTGACCTCTACACTGCCTGTCACTCTCTATTACATCACATGGGGGCTCACTATCTTTGACACAAGTGACATATGGGAGTCCCCGAGACTTAAGTGCTGCTTTGGTTCCCAAGAATATTCTGATGGCCGATACACCTTTTGATTATATGCCAATTACCAGCCAACAATGTCTTACTTTTACTGCACTGTTTCTAATATTAAGGGACCCCCCTCTGCAGGTCAGAACAAATGACAATCTCCCCTACACCAGGTGTCCTAATATTTAATATACTACTTCAATCACTATAGATATAAAGACAAAGTTTGGAAATTTTAAAACAATGTGGCATTTATTAAAGTATAATAATGCAATTAGAAGAAAATATTATACAAAATATCAATAGATAGCAAAGTCTGGATGTATATAGTCTTAGAAAGCTTAGTAAAAATCAACAAAAGTCAAACATGAATGTAGTCCTGGACAGCTTTTTGATTAAGCACTCGGCATGATGCAGGACTTGCATTCTTCACTCTCCAAATGTAATGGTCTCTGTTTATTTCTGGTGGGACTCTGACATCCTTTCTCCTGTTGTTGCTCTCTGATCACTTGGAGGATCCTTTATTTACATTATTAGGTGGTGAAAAGGTGAGAGAAATAGCTAATTTAGAGATGGGGAATGATTAGGAGACCAGAATGACCAGGTCATGGCTGACCAATTTAGCCAGGACATTGGGAAACACCTTTCTCTTTACGAAAGATGCCCAGGGATCTTTTATGGCCACAAAGAGTCAGGACCTCTGTTTTATATCTCAGCTGAAGGACGGCGCCATATTTACCGCATAATGTCCCGTCACTGCACTGGGGCATTGGGATCCACATTCAGACGAGGGTAAGCGCCCTCTGCTGGCCTCACCAACACCTCTTCCAGGGCACACCAAGCTTTTCCTGGTTGGTTTCCCATCCAAGTCCAGTGGTACCTCTGGTCACGGCCGTAATTCGTTCCAAAACTCTGGTCGTAAACCGATTTGGTCGTGAACCGAAGCAATTTCCACCATATGTAAATACAATTAATCCATTCCAGACTGTACGAACTGTATGTAAATATATATTTTTTTTTAAGTACAAAAATAGTTAATTATACCTTAGAATGCACAGTTTAATAGTAAACTAAATGTAGAAACATTGAATAACACTGAGAAAACTTTGAACAACAGAGAAAACTAACATTGTAAGAGTTCGTGTTAGACCCTTACAAACCGCTTGCTGTAAACACTTTTTTTTATAAGTTTTAAGCACAGGGAAAAAAAATTAAATGCCACTTCTCTTGCAAAACTTTTCAAACCATCCTCTACTGGCTTTAAATTTCTCACATTTGCCACTCGAAGAAGGATTCTTTTTGTCAGCAAATCACCATGAATCTTCCTGGCTTTCTCGCATATGATCGCCTCACTTACGCTATCCCCTGCAAGTTGCTTCTCGTTCAACCACACTAGCAACAGTTTTTCCACCTCTTCCAGCACTTGAGGTCTCTGCTTGGTTAACATTGTAACTCCTTTTGCAGCATCAGGTGCTTTGTTAGGCCCTGTATATGCAAACAAAAGAAAATGGAAAACGGAGAATGGGAGATCATCGGCGCGTACGAACGCACGTAGGGAAACTGGCCGCCAGTGTTTTTGTTTGCCACCAGAGCGTGTGGTTGTGAACAGATGCAAAAGTTTGGCAGACATTTTGGTTGTAACCCGATTTGTACGTGTTCGGAAACGTTCATTACTAGAGGTTCTACTGTACTGGTTGGACCCAAACATGCTTAGCTTCATCTGTTGGCAGTTTTTTTGCAAATAAGTTAGAAAAAGGACCAGGGCAAGGCTTAGTGAGGCACTCCACCCGTGACTCAGCCAAGGTTGAGCATTCACATTTTACTTGTCCTCTCTGTTTCCTCGACATAACCCAACTGACTGTACGGTTTCTTGTTATCTGTACCACTGTGAGTTAAAGCTGATTAATCTTCTGTGTTTAATATATTGTGGGAGAGCATTCTAGCCTATGTTCCAGTTTAATAGTTGGTGTGAAGGTTTGAAGTAGCTCGAGCATTAGGACAGAATTGGTGAAGCCATTAGGATAGTTGAATATTCTTCTTCTGGTCATCAGATAGAAGGCTTAGGAGCTGGGGTGGTATTACAGTCGGGGGCAGTGTTGGCGAGTGACAAGTTGCCATTATTGGGGGTGTAAGTGGGTCTTGGCGGGTCACCTAAGCAATCAACACCGCTGCACAATATACGTATGTCCCTGTTTGTTTCTACAGATTTTTCACAAATAAATCAACCATCGTTCTTACATTTGCCCTTGATTTACCAAGGGGGAAGTACCTGCCACCTTACATTGCAGTTAATTTTCAAAGGGGGATAACCGACCCAATCTTAAATTCACGCCAGACATACCAAGGAGGAAAATTGGCCTATCCCCATCAAACCAGTCTTACAATCACACCTACATTCAACATGGTGTTCCTCCCTTGCTGTTACCATTGCACTTTTGATTCACCAAGCCAAAATCTTACATGTGTGCTTGTTTCATCAAGTAGGAACCCCAACTAATGCTTGAGGGCCATTAGTAAAGTTAACAAGGGTCACAAGACAGTAAAGGTTGGGGTAACACATGGGTGACATAATGGGCAGAGTTTACGCAGGCTCACAGGCCTTCTTCTGGTTTGACTTGTCCTGGTTATGATGTACAAATAAATACTGTATGTGCCTTCCTCTGCCACTTTGAACACTGTCCGCATGTGTCACAAGCAAATTGGCCCCTGAAGTAGCAATTGAGCAATAACATGCTTAACATAGCATTTAATTATAATTTTAATGCAAATGTTTTATCAAAAATAGCTAATGAAATATTCTATCCAAGAAGGTTTTAATTTATCCCCATGACTACAGTGAAGGTTTTAGTTACTTACTTATTACTGTTTGGTGATACAGTATAACGGTTTTAACTTATCTTTAATGGTGTCCTTCTGGTCCAGACTGCCTGTTTGACTTTTGTTTTCTTGCTTGCAGCTGTGTATGCCCAAAGGCCTTTCCTTCCGGACCCAGGTGGACAACCGTGATCCCCAGTTCCATTCATACCTCATCACTCGGGAAGATGGCACTCGTACCTATGGCTTTGTACTAACCTTTTATGAAGAGGTGACCAGTAAGCAGATCTGCACAGCCATGCAGACCCTCTACCAAATGCACCATGCAGAACACGCAGGTAGTGTGTGCGCATCATCCTCTTGCAGCATGGACTCCCTGGCCAGCAGTACAGACGAAGGTGATGCCACCTCCCTCAGCAAACTCCACTGCTGCAGCTCCTATGACATCAGCCGGGATACCCTTTACGCCTCCAAGGCCATCTGTCTGATCACTCCTCTACCTTTCATGCAAGCGTGCCGCAAGTATCTTTACCAGCTTCATCAAGCTGTTACCTCCCAGCAGCCACCACCTCTTCCACTGGAAAGTTACATCCACAATATTTTGTATGAAGTACCTCTTCCTCCACCAGGTCGTTCCCTAAAGTTTCATGGGGTCTATGAACCAATTATTTGCCAGAGACCCAGTATTAATGAACTACCTCTAGCTGACTACCCATTACGGCATGTCTTTGAGTTACTGGGAGTGGAAAATCTAGTGCAGGTGTTTACCTGTGTCCTTCTGGAAATGCAAGTCCTGCTGTACTCTCAAGGTAAGCCAGATATATTTGGTATGATAAAGCAGAACCCTCAAAAGTTATATGTGCTTTGTATGTAAATGCATTATTAATGGTTGAAGTGGAATTTAAGTTTTCCAGCCATCCATTGTGTGAACTCAGTATTTTTCCTGTGCAGGGTGGATGAGAGCATACTGGGTACAAGCAAAGTGTCACTCTTAGACAGGATGTCATTCAATAACAGTGTACACTTACAGTATTACTGGGCCAGTTTAATTTTACCAGTTAATCTACCATATATGTATTTGGAGAACCCAGGAAAAGCCCATGGGTAGAATTGAATGTGGAGCCTGACATGAACAGAAAAGCACATCTTTTTCCATTTGCAGGACACATTGATTTGGCAGAACAGATTTTAAGCACAGAACCTAGCAGGCAATGGTTTGGGCTGATAACAAGTATTATGAATGTCACCTTGGGATTCACAACAGTCAGACTGCATCCTTCATGGACAGCGATGAAGGCAAACTTCACTCTGCAAGTTCTAATAAGGCAGAATGTCCTCTTGAAGCCCTCCCAGCTTAACTCCAGAAGTTTGGCTACTTGTTGAATGTTGGATCTTGTCGCATTATCCTCTGTGACCAGTCTTGTAATTGACAGTAATTTGAGTCTTGGCTACCCATTAAGTCACCCAACCATCCTATCCCTGCTGCTTCTTGTGAGACTCTGAGGTCAATCCTTCATCACCTTATGGTTGTGTGTCCCTCTTCAACAGTCTCAAATCAATAGGTGTGCACTAGATGAGGATTTGATTTACATAAGTAAAGAAAGGCCTTTTCATGTAATAGCATATCAGAATAAATGTTATGGAGACACCTCTTTTGTCTAGAACTGCTCTATGGACAATAACTCGAAAACTGAGACACATTCTGAAGGCTTTGGTCTCTAGTCTTGAAATCCAGTCCTTCCTGTACTCTGCTAATGTTACATTTCTGTGGTGCTCTTGAGTGATATATAATTTCCCCTTAGGATTAATAAAGTATCTATCTATCTATCTATCTATCTATCTATCTATCTATCTATCTATCTATCT
>JANRMT010062791.1:242005471-242033530 GCA_026402145.1 Polypterus bichir lapradei | reverse complement strand
TCTATCTATCTATCTATCTATCTATCTATCTATCTATCTATCTATCTTTGCTCTTTAAAGCACCTTGTTATGCTAAATACTATGAATAGGGCTACTGTATGTACAGTAAAATGTGCCCTGCGATATCTGGCTGTCCAACATTAGATCCCACCCTGTGCTCATAGCTTCTGAGATAGAAATAGATAGGCAGGTGATTTGTGAGACCGTGTCATTGACAGATTTGCAATATGTTTGATTTCTCAGCTGCAATTTGTGATGTTTTTTTCTGAGCGTAGAAGGAGTTTTATTTTAAATATTTTTAGGTCAGCTTGGGGCGAGCCATTTTCAAATGTCTACCGAACACAAAAATTGACCTTTACATGTTAGTTGCTTTTTAATGTGATTCCACACACTTCAGTCTGCTTTAACTTCAGGTTAAATCAGAGATACTGTCATCACTTTTTAAAATATTTTTTATGGCATTTCAGTTACAAGTCCGTTGTTTCAGTGCTTGCTGTCAATAAAGCTGCAAACGGTCTGTGCTAGTAATTACTTTTAACATGTTAATCAATATTACAGCATTTTCCTATCAATCACTTTCACGCTTAACCAACACTTAGGAAACATTTTATAGGACACTTGAAGCTTTCTTTAAAAATGCAAATTGAGCACAATTCGGCTTCATTGTCAAATAAATCCTTCTGATCTGTACAATTTTTAGCCCGGCCCTGGTCAATGTGGGTGGGGAGGGGGTGTTGGTTTCCAATACTGCCTCTGTGGAGTTTGTACGTTCTCTACATGTCTGCATTGCTTTTGCTTTCACAGCCTGCCATGAATTAAACTTATTTTATTTCATACCCTCCAGCACAAGGCAGGAATCCTTTATGTACTTAATGCCAGCCTATCAAAGATTAAGCTCACAACCTCCATCCACCCCCTATGCGGGGTCAACTTAGACATCTCCTTACCCAAACTTGCATGCCTTGGTAATAGTGATGCCAGCAGAGTCTCAGGAGAAATCGCATTGAAAGTACATGCAGGTACCACACTAGCAGTGATGAGGATGAACTTGTGAGGTGTGTTCATGCCCATTCAATACCGACATGACTGCATTGGGATTTAAAACCTAATCAACAGCTCTAAACACTGAACGCTATATTTCCAAAAAATGTAAGAATGTTTGTACATCTTTTTGTTTTTTATGTTGCTCTGATATTTACTTTACCTTTAGGTTGAACAAATTCATTACACTTACATGTAACTCATTTAGTAAGAGGTTTGGGGTGTGAAAATCGGACTTGTTTGGCATTACAGTGGCTCAGTGGTCTGTTTTCCTGTGACACAATCTCCGATAGCTGAGTTCTGTTAACTTTGCAGAATTTCCATATTCTCCAATTGACTGCAGACCCAATATCACAAATATGTGTGTGTGTTAGGGTAATTGGGTGTTAATCAGCATGGGTGCCACATGATAGAGTGCCATCCAGTCCAGTGCTACATCCTACCTTGGATCTGATGTTGTTCTGAGAGGTTTGAACATCTAGACGAGAAAGAGGAGATAGCAGCATTAAGCATTTAATAAAGTGGGCAGTTGTTTCCAAAATGCCAAGAGAAGTTCTGGTGGTAACACATCTAGGCCAGGAGCCTTCCCAGAATGCAAAGGGTATAAAGTCTCCTTAAACTGAGTCAGAGTAATAGTGGCATCTAAAGTGAAGGCTTTATCCTTGAAGAGGCTAATTTAAATTAAAAGGACTCAACTTCATCAGGGGATGGATTGGATTGTTCAGAAAAAAATTTGGAATTGAATTCCACAAAGCACTTATTAATTTCACTTGGGTGATTATCAAAAACTACATGAGCTGCTGAAGCAATCAGTATTGTATAATAACCTTTATAAATCATGCAGTCTAAATTCAAGCATCCATATAATAAAGTTTGTGGGTTTCAGAATGTTGCTACAATTAAGAGCAATAAAGGTTGTCTAATACAGGAAAATAAAAACAGTGTACAACGGAAATAATGAACTGAAAGTATAGAGGAGTAGATAGAAAATAAGTTAGAAAAGCAATGTCGGCGTCGGTCGAATAGGTACATACATGTTAATTAAACACCGCAAGGCTGATCTACAGTACTGGAGCGTAAAGATGGGCTTTCAGACTAATAGTGTCAGAGCATCATGGCAGAGAGCTCCAGACAGTAAGAGCTGAATAATGAGTCTTTGGAGCAGGAAGAAGGCCAGCTTCATATATTCTTGGGCGTCTGCCTAGCTCATAAGACTAAACAGTGACAACAAGTACGAAAAGATGTTGGAATTCACCATTTTGGAAATCAGTAGCGAGGGTCTGAAGGTAATTCCATTTCAGGCAGGAAGCCAGTGTAGTCAAGCCAGTTGAGGGATGATGGGTATCTTGTATCTGATCCAAGTCAGGACTCAGGCAGTGGCATTTTCAATCTGTTATGATCTCTTAATGCTTCATGCGGGAAGGCCATTAAAATGAGAATTGTGGTAAGCCAACCTATGATGGTATGACCGAGCAGTCAGTGCTAAGCTGAGAGATAGTTTGACTAAAAGGAGCAGTGTTCAAATATCACAAATGGGTCGTCGTTTAAGACTCTTGTTTGTGTGTGTGTTATGATATTGCGGCACCTTGAAAGTGGAATTTTCTGCAAATGCATTTTTTTGTCTTGAAGGTGATTTTGGGATGTTTTGAATTATGTAGATATAAGTTTCATTATTATATTCTTCCTGAGATTTGAATTTAACAAAGTCATTTTTATTTTCATAATGTTTCATTGTTTACCTCAATGTAACATTAGTTACATTGTAGTAGTTGTAGTTTTGTTAACAAGATACAATGATTGGTTGCTATTACTGTGGCATCGGAAGTTATGAGACGTTTCATTACACACATGACAGTATAAAAGCCATCTTATATACAGTAGTGACATCTGAGATCACCTATTTGCAATTAGAGTCTTTGTTAGTCAATTGCAATTAGAGTTAGTCAATTGTTAGTCAATTGCAATTAGAGTCTTTGTTAGTCAATGTTCACATTACGAGCCTCAATGTTCAATTCTGAGTTTTGGCTCAGGTTGGATTTGCCTAACTTGACGGTTTACATTAATAACAATGTGAACACATCTGTATCTGCACATTGATATATCTGTGCACGAGTTACCTACGTCACCAACAACAAAATACCATCATCTTTATGAGACGACTTGTGGTATTAAAACCAACAAAATCACCACGCTAGTAGTGCCATTTTTGGCACTGTTGAACCAAGAGATGTGTGGGTACGGAAAAGGAGCCAGTAATGGTGGCGCCGTGACTGTTGTCACAGCTGTAGCTCTCCTTCATTGTTGTTTTGCAAGCAATACATACAGGCAAAAAAAAAAAAAAACATGAATCACGATCTGACCATTCTCATTCATGTCACGTGGCCACAAATAAGGTACATATCCGATCTAGGACCACATATGAAAGTGACTCAAATCTGATTTAAAAACATCAGGTTTCTTTGTCCACACAGTTCTAAAAACATCAGATTTGTGTCACATTAAGACAAAAAATCGGATTTGAGTCACTTCAGCTTGTTAATGTAAGTGTAGCGTCCTGAACACCTGATGAGTTTCTTGCCCTTGAATTCAGCTTCGTGCTTTAGTTTCATTGCCGGTGCATTTTCACCTCCTGGCACTGACTTTCACTAACATTTCTGACCACATTATTCTCCTCGTACTTTCCACATTTCAAGTGCCCTTGTGGCTTTTCTTTCTTCACCAATCATGACAGCCGTAGTGCACAAGAAGTCATTCAAAAAGATGCAAAATGTTTTCAGGGGGGCCTAAAATGTGTACATATAATGAGAACTAAGTCAAATTGTACTTTCTAAGTAGGTGACTAAGTTTTGTTTGGACTGAGTGAATCATTTTTGTGTTATTGTCTCCATAAGCTCTCACAAACAAATATACAAAGTTCATTCTGAAGAGGGACAGGATGAAAGTGTGCTCTGTGGTGCCTAAAAGGTGTAAATCTACTGAATTCCTGAAGTCACAATATTGTAGGGTATATGTAGAAAAAAGGCAGCGCACAGCCATCACAACTATACATGTTTTGCATCCAAAAATCTCAAGGGGAACCTCTATGCTGGTAGACAGAAGTGAGGGCTCCAGACCGTCTATCTGATGGATTGTGTTTGTCGTGTTTGGCTTCAAGTGGCGCTTTGTGTAAAGTAGGCTAAGTTAAGTAAGGTGGTGGCCTATTTGTGCTAGCAATAAAAGAAATGAGAAATGTTCAACAAAAAGGTTTCTCTGTTGATTTATCTTTGTCATTGTGATAAATGTTGTGCCGTGAGAGATTGTTGGCAGGAGAGGGCCAATGTGAAATCCAAGCATAGCTGAGTTTTGTAGATGGGTTCGTGCTGACCTCTACTGGAAACCTTCCCTTTGAGAAACAAAGTACCTGTCAATCAGATGGCAACACTGAAACCTCATGTCACATTTTGTTATTCTGATTGATTTTTGTGGTTGAAGATACAGCTCAACTCCTCCCTTAAGCAAACAAAACAAATCCAGAAATTCAAACTACCTTGAAATTCAGTCCAGAAACACCACTGCTTGTAGAGCTATGGGTAATACGCATATACAGACTTACAAAGGTTACAGACTTCCTCACATACTCAATAAAAGATAACTGAATATTTCTACAAACTGAAATAAAAAAAATGACATTCTGAAAAGCCATATATAATGATCCTGCCTTTCTAACCATCCAGTCGTATGTAGCCAGAGCTTAAATCACCGACATTAAACCCAAATGAAGGGACCAACCAAACCAAAAGGAAACACAGTACCTTCTTTTAATGTGTTTGCCCAGAGGATCAATATCATATGCCTGATTAGATGTTGTGTTTGAAGTGGGTGCTTTTCAGCTGACCCCAACAAAAAATGCAATGAAGACCAGATATTGTACTGAAGAAAGGGTTTTAATGTAACAAAAAGGCAATAAGAAGCTAAAAAGAGCAGGTTAAAGCAATAAACCAATGTCTAACAATGAGGCCTATGTCTCCCTGGTACGGTGGCTGGTCTGCATTCTTACCTTATTCTCCTTCTTGCTCCTTCAGCTCAATCTCCCTTTTGGTCTCAGCTTCTCCTCCCATTAGAGCTCTTCTCTCAACCGATCCTTTGATGGGTCTGAAAGAGCCTTTTGAACACTCTGTGGAAGGTCCTTCCAGCGTCAGATAAGCTCCAGACAACGCTGGAGCCCAGCTGGCCTAGAAGACCACCTAGCTGCCCCAGGTATCTCTACAGTTTTGGCTACCAGGCACACTTGAAGAGCTACGCCAGCTCAGATTCGCTGTCCATTACACACAGTGGCTGGTGATAAATTAACAGACCTTTCTGCCACCTCCTGTCATTCTGCAGGATCCTTGAAACTTCTCCTTGTATTGCTTTGGGCCCAGGGAGTGACTAAGTCCTGGCAGAGTATCTTATTGCCTGATTCCTGACTTGCATCACTTTATTTATAACATTTACTTCTCTTTCCTCTATGAAGTATAAAGTTGCTTAATTACATCTTTACTGACAAACAGAAAGTTTCTGATTTGTGGAGTGTTATTTATCACTTAGTGACTCTGCCTTGGCTCAGAAGTACTGAGTTTTAGTGTGGCCATTGACATATAGGCTTTGGTCCCCGTAACTCTAAACTGGGATTCAGCAGGTTTGAGCATGAATTGTGAGCAGGATGCTTTTTTACTTTGTTTTTTTTCTAAGGATTTGCAAACCATTTAAATGTTTAGTGCAGTTAGTGCTACAAATGGGGAGAGCACCATCTTTTTTCTTTCTCTGTAGTATACTTACAAGTTTTCAGTATTCATATTAAAAATAGCGGTGTGAAGAAGACATCTGGACCGAGGTGGTGTCACAACTGTTTTTTGCTAGCTTTTTGCCACAAATGTATTACCTTTTTCCCTTTACTATGTTTGATTTTTAAACTTGATAATTTATGAGATTCTAAAATTAAGAAGAGACAAATGAGAATACACCTATGTTTCTTTGCCTTTGGCTTTTGAAGCTATATTTATAGAGGAAGGTTTTTGTCATGCATGTTTCAAGCTATGCTTATTGTTTTCAGAAGACTGTTAAATATCAATTGTGCTAAAGCACACTGGAAATGATTAGATGGAAAAAAATGCAAGTTTTTCTTGCAAGCCAATCATATTGCAATGTGATTGATTAAGAAACAAGGGAACACATTGAGCATTGTTTTATTACAAAGTAGCAAATTCTTATCGGCGATGATCGACTTGCTTTACTTGATGGTTGTAAAAACTAGCAGGCGATATGACTACAGCATCTAACGTCACTTGACTAAATATACATGTATGTGGTACATTTCACAACAAGCTGATGTTTCCAAGTTGAAACACTTATGATGAGAACAGGCCATTCAGCCCAACAAGCTCATTCATCCTTTTCAGCAAGATTGTTCAATATAACCACAAGTCGAGATTTCAAGATCCCTACAGTCCTATTCTCTACCACATACAGTCATATGAAAAAGTTTGGGAACCCCTCTTAATTCTTTGGATTTTTGTTTATCATTGGCTGAGCTTTCAAAGTTGCAACTTCCTTTTAATATATGACATGCCTTATGGAAACAGTAGTATTTCAGCAGTGACATTAAGTTTATTGGATTAACAGAAAATATGCAATATGCATCATAACAAAATTAGACGGGCGCATACATATGGGCACCCCAACAGAGATATTACATCAATACTTAGTTGAGCCTCCTTTTGCATATACGTCGTATAACGGCCTCTAGACACCTTTGATGAGTGTCTGGATTCTGGATGGAGGTATTTTTGACCATTCTTCCATACAAAATCTCTCCAGTTCAGTTAAATTTGATGGCTGCCGAGCATGGACAGCCTGTTTCAAATCCTCCCATAGATTTTCGATGATATTCAAGTCAGGGGACTGTGACAGCCATTCCAGAACATTGTACTTCTCCCTCTGCATGAATGCCTTTGTAGATTTCGAACTGTGTTTTGGGTCATTGTCTTGTTGGAATATCCATCCCCTGAGTAACTTCAACTTTGTGACTGATGCTTGAACATTATCCTGAAGAATTTGTTGCTATTGGGTTGAATTTATCCGACCGTCAACTTTAACAAGGGCCCCAGCCCCTGAACTAGCCACACAGCCCCACAGCATGATGGAACCTCCACCAAATTTGACAGTAGGTAGCAGGTGTTTTTCTTGGAATGCGGTGTTCTTCTTTCGCCATGCAAATCGCTTTTTGTTATGACCAAATAACTCAATTTTTGTCTCATCAGTCCAAAGCACTTTGTTCCAAAATTAATCTGGCTTGTCTAAATGAGCATTTGCATACAACAAGTGACTCTGTTTGTGGGGTGAGTGCAGAAAGAGCTTCTTTCTCATGACCCTGCCATACAGATGTTCTTTGTGCAAAATGCGCTGAATTGTAGAACGATGTACAGATACACCATCTGCAGCAAGATGTTCTTGCAGGTCTTTGGAGGTGATCTGTGGGTTGTCTGTAACCATTCTCACGATCCTGCGCATATGCCGCTCCTATATTTTTCTTGGCCTGCCAGACCTGGGTTTAACAGCAACTGTGCCTGTGGCCTTCCATTTGCTGATAACATTCCTTACAGTTGAAACTGACAGTTTAAACCTCTGAGATAGTTCTTTGTAGCCTTCCCCTAAACCATGATACTGAACAATCTTTGTTTTCAGATGTTTTGAGAGTTGCTTTGAGGATCCCATGCTGTCAGTCTTCAGAGGAGAGTCAAAGGGAAGCACAACTTGCAATTGACCACCTTAAATACCTTTTCTCATCAATGGACACACCTGTCTATGAAGTTCAAGGCTTAACGAGCTAATCCAACCAATTTGGTGTTGCAAATAATCAGTATTGAGCAGTTACATGCATTCAAATCAGCAAAATTACAAGGGGACCCACATTTTTGCACAGCCAGTTTTACACATTTGATTTAATGTCATACAACTAAATACTGCTTCACTAAAAATCTTTGTTCGGAAAACACCCCAGTACTCAGATGTTCTTAGGAAATGAAACACATACCACTGTTATCATTTTTTGTTGAAAGGAGAGTCAATCATTATGCAGGCTGAGAGGGGTTCCCAAACGTTTTCATATGACTGTATGTTAGTAATTTAGTCTTTGTGTCGATAGTTCTTTGTGTGAAGAAAAACCTTTTAATATTTGTGCAACATCTGCTCTTAAGAAGTTTTCAACCTCGAAAGATTCGAAAACAAGCATACAGATTTGGGTAGTTTTACCCCTGGCTCAAAATAATAAAGGTCTTCACAGACTTGAGTTCAATACAGAACTGAGTAGGAGAATTAAGATGGCGGATTTATATGGAGGGAACGTGTGCGACTGGAACTGGAAGTGACATCATCAGGCTGCAATGTCTTGAGAGGCAGAAATGAAGGTCATTAGGAAGTAGGCTCTTCTAATGGTGTGTAGAGGGCAAAAAGGAGAAAGCATCAGAGGACAGCCCCAACCCATGGTTCAGCAAAGAAAGACTGATATTTGAGCCCATGGCAATTCACCTACTCCCATGTGCACGTGTGTGGCACCTTGTTCCCACATTCTTATTTTAAAGTAGCAGCAAGGATCCACTGTCTGAATTCAATTCATAATTTTAAACACTTTGGCCATGTCACCTCTTACTCTTCATTTGATTAAATTGAAAAGGTTAACTCCTTTAACCTTTCCTCCTAACTCATACCCTTCAGTCCTAGAATCAGCTTAATTTCTCCTTTGTGGACTATCTCTCACACTTTTTGTAAAATGGCGATTAAAACTGCACACACTACTCCAGAAACGCCATACCATTGAGGTATATACCTTAAGCATGTCCTCCTTTGACTTGGACTCCACACATGGGAATATTCTGTGTAACCTAACATTCTGTGCCTTTGTGATAGCTTCTGTACACAGTCTGGATGGAGATGTTGATGAGTCCACTTTGAATCCCGTCCTTCTCATATGGGGTACTGACCTCCCGCTGTGTATTTATTTATATTGAACATTTCTACCTCCTATGTGCAATACCTTAAATTTACTTTTAAATTTAATTTCATTTGCCACCAGCCTTTCCAAGCCTGTGTGCTACCCATGTCACCCTCTGTAACCATTTATATGATTCTGCGTTATCTGCCTTTTCGCATAGCTTCGTATCATCTACCAACGTAACTGGCTTTCTCTTTATATTCCGCAATAACATCGATTCATCTGTCCATCTTCCAAGCCTGTTTTATCCTGAGCAGGGTAATACAGCATTAATGATGCCATTGGGTCAGGTCTGCCACCTCAGTCTTGTATGCAGTCACATTGTCATTCATATGAGCCTTTACCATAATCAATAAATGATGATGTGATTGCCATATTTGTTTCTTGGTTCATGAGTGACGCAAGCAGGGACTGTAGCAGTGGAAAATTAGGCTCTGCCTGTTCAGAAATCAGTTTTTATTAATTGTTTGATGTCATTTTCAATCCGGCCTTCTGCCTCATGATTTGTGCTTTGTTTCTGTGGTGTTCCTGTCATTTTTCATCGCTGTGACGTATTCTTGTTCCTAAGTCACTGTGACACCTGTCAGATTGCTCCAGATATTACAGTGTAAGCCCTGAAAGCTCTACCTTGAAAAAAATAAAAGGTCTAATGTGAGACAAACTGCTTCTGGTTTTGTATTCTGCACGCAAGTAAAAAAATAAAATAAAAATGACATCACTAACAACATGTCCTTGATTATGATGCAGCGTTTCTACATTTCATGTTCATTTCAAACTAAGTTTAAAGTTGAAAGATCTCAAATGCTAATGGGGACGTATAAAACGAGTGTCACCATTACGTAAAAGATGTAGAATCTACGAGACTACAGGAAAGGCTCATGCAACAAATACCCTTTCATGAAATGTTTTGATTTTAATTTGTTAGTGTGAAGTCTCACTTTGTGGCTACGAATTATTCAACCACCTGAAAGCAGCAGGAAGCATCTTGGAGAAAAGTCTCCTAGCAGGACTGTGGAGAATTTGCACAGGAGATGCTGAATATTGTCCATCCTCGGTGTTCTGACTGACTTCATGTTGTGTTCTGCTTGGCCCCTCTGTGTTCTTGTATATCTATATTTCAATAATTGTGACATATTCTTTGATTTGCTATCACAAAGTGCTTTACAAGGCATTTTGAATTTATTGAATACTATTCTTTTTGTCCTATTATAGGACTAGAGCAGTTCATTTTAGTAAGGATTTAGAAATTTGTTGCTTGCATTTGTCCTAATAAATGAGAACAACTGTGCCTGACAGATTGCTGAAAGCAACACTGTGGCCTTTGCTTTGCCTTCAAGACCTGGCGCTGCTGCAAATCAGAAAGAGAACAGCTGCACGTTTTTTTTCTTCCTATCAGCTGTTGACGCTTCCTTGGCTCATCCACTGATGGCCTCTTTTATATTTCGCTGACTGTACGAATGTAATAAGCTTGTATTCTGTTGCAGATTTCTGTACTAGACAACATGTTTAGTTCTCTGACATTTATTTCTCATTTTTTCATGACAGAATTTCAAGGATTAAACTTTGCTTTTCTTAAGGACTAAACAGTACTGTCTATCAAACTTCACTTTCCTTTTGCTAATACCACTTAAATGACCGCGATTTTACAAACTATGATTTAAACTGGCTGTGTGTGTCCCTTCTGTACATTTCTAAAATAAATGAGTACTAAAGAAATATTCATCATGAAGATGCTCAAATGTTACACAGCCAGGACAAACAATACACTTGTGCTCTAGGCAGGGAATTGCTTTTTCAATAACTGATTGCATCTTTTATTTGCAAACCATAATGATTAGAGGTTACTAAATGTTCAGGGAGGTCCAGATCTAATTATGCAGATCCAGATCGTCTGGATGACTTTGATTTCTGCGGGGACGATTCCAGTTCGGAGCAAAGACGATTCTTCATGTCGTCAGTTCACACACTTCGTTATGGTCCGGGATTTTTTGGGTCGTTTTCTAAGTAATAAACTTAATAAGTTATAGCGTAATGAAAATTGCATAATTAGATCTGGACCACCCTATACAGTGCTGAATTGCAGACTTCCAAGCAGTGCAAAGGATATACAACAAAGTACTAAATATGACACCTTTGACAGAACTACCATTGCTGCGTCCCAAACATAATTGTGCTCTGAAATGAGGGGACCATGTAGAAATGACCATTGTCATTTCTACCCTTCAAGTCTGCAAAGTACACAGTAGCCACATCTGAATTGTTTGATTTGTAATTTTAAACTGTTGACCAGAAGGATGAATTAAGAAAAAATGTTTCTGTGTCCCAAACATTATGGAGGGATTGTGTATTGCATAATTGACAGCTAACAGTTATATATGTATACATTTTTTGAGAAACCATGTATACATGTATGTTTTAATTGTACACCGTTATAAATACACTTGCATTGTCAAAACGTCATGCAGCTGCAGGTCAATACGTACATACAGAATGGAGACATTCTATATTTCTATAGCTTTTGTAAAAAGCAATATTTCCCCTGGAGACAACATACTATCTGTCGCTCAATTTGTCTGTCTATCTGTCTGTCTGTCTGCCATCAGTAACGCAGCTGACTACAGAGGATACAAGGAGGTCCTTATTTAATACACTACTGTCAAAACCAAAACTCCAGGATAACTAACAGACACCAATGAAAGAACAGCAGCCAAATGGAACTTGAGGCACACATGGAGCTTTTCAAAATACAAACCCTCTCATATAGTGCCTTACACCCACCCCAATCTGGTTTCCAGTGCTCGTGACAGTAAGTACGAAAGAGGAGTGAATCTTTTTCAAGTCATAGTATGCATACATTTTATGTGATGAAACTCTTCCAACAGTTCTTTTTGTTGTATCATAAAGGGATTCTTTTATTTACAGTAAAACTATTCTGTCATTATTTTAATAACCTTTTTAGGGAAGTAGATCTTCACAAAATGATTTGCAAATTAACTGACTATGACTATAAGTATTTGTAGGTGTTTAATATAAAAGTGTTTTCTTAACCCTTAATAAATAGTGCATTAAACCAACTCTATTTATATAAAATAAGTAATAATGGCAATTATAAAGGCTTTTATTTAGATTTTAAATTATCAAAGTTTTTGAGAGTAAATCCCAAATTTGTTCAGGGTTAAAGCATACAACAGGTGTAGCAGTCTAATTCCTGGACTGTATCCATCATGGGCCTAAATGTCAACTTTAATGGAGTTTAGGATGAAGGTAAAATTGCTGACTGGCACATTTACAGAATTTTTGCAGTTAAATGTTGTCATTGGTGAGGACAAAAGCCACCAAAGGGCTGTATTTATGGCCCATGTGTGTCATTTGGTTTAAATACAGTAGTTTTTTTTTTGATATTTGCGAATTATTCTGTTTGGAAAAAAGCCAAGGGACATATTTTATTGTAGTGAAGAAATGCCCTCCTTAATCAATGTCCTAATTAAAAATTAAGATAACCATCTAGTTAATTATCATCTAAATAACTTATTTAAATGTTTGCCTCCACTTGTTTGTTTTAATGTTCTAACTTCTTAAATATTTATTAAGGTGCTCAAAAATATTTTTTTAGTATTGCAACAATTGTTTATTTAGTCTATGTAGCACTACTAAGAACACAAGGCGGTATGTAGTTGTTAAACTGTCAATTCAAGTGTAAGATCACAGGGTTACACTTGAGGTAGTCAGTCTGATACTGAACAGTCAACTTGTTTATTCTGTAAAACAGGTTTGGATGATTCATTCATTGAAGATCTAAAAAATAAAGGCTGTTAGCGCACAGTCTCATGTCACCCTCTGTGTCATTATAATGTATTTATCAATTTGATTGTGTTTGAGTGACTTTTTGCCTAAATAAGGTGTCTTTGCCTTACACGTAACACAGAACACTTCTACAACCATGGCCAGACAATAAATCGATATCAGTATATAAAGTAATGGAGGAAAATATTGGTCAGCATTAATTTTTAGCACTTGTTCATGTTATATGCAAAACTGAATATGAGGCCTTCTTAGGAGGGTCCTTCTTCAGTAGTGTGTGGTTATAAGGGACACGGGATACACAATGTATGTTTGAGCTCATTTTCAGAAATCATTTCATTGACATTTTGCGGGCCATAAACTGATAGGTTCAACCTCAGTCTTTCTTTTTTCATGACGCTGGATACTAGGAGGTGCACTGCCTCTGTGAAATGGCCATCCAAAGAATACTTCAGTGACCTGTACATGAAAAAGAGAGTTGTTGTCAGGAAACTAGCACAAAGTTTGAAACCGAAAGATCATTAAAATCTAGCAACTAAAGCCTTAAATGCCAATCAAAGAAACTCGCCAAAAATGTATTTCCCTGAAACTCCTAAGCTCAAATTCACTTGTGAAAGACTTGCACAAAATACCCACAAACTTGAACAGCATGCTGCCATCTTATATTGGTGGTGGGTGACAACATAATATTCATATTACGGGTAACAAACATAACTGCCTCCATATAATAACACACAAAATGCTGGTGTCCGCCATCAAAATCCATCCATTCATCCATCCATCCTCTTCCGCTTAGCCGGGGTCGGGTCGCGGGGGCAGCAGCTTAAGCAGAGAGGCTCAGACTTCCCTCTCTCTGGCCAATTCTTCCAGCTCTTCCGGGAGAATCCCAAGGCGTTCCCAGGCCAGCCGGGAGACATAGTCCCTCCAGCGTGTCCTGGGTCTTCCCCGGGGCCTCTTCCCGGTTGGACGTGCCCGGAACACCTCACCAGGGAGGCGTCCAGGAGGCATCCTGATCAGATGCCAAAGCCACCTCATCTGACTCCTCTCAATGCGGAGGAGCAGCGGCTCTACTCTGAGCCCCTCCTGGATGACTGAGCTTCTCACCCTATCTTTAAGGGAAAGCCCAGACACCCTGCAAAGGAAACTCATTTCAGCCGCTTGTATTCGCGATCTCGTTCTTTCGGTCACTACCCATAGCTCATGACCATAGGTGAGGGTAGGAATGTAGATCAACTGGTAAATTGAGAGCTTTGCCTTACGGCTCAGCTCTTTTTTCACCACGACAGGCCGATGCAGAGCCCGCATTACTGCGGACGCCGCACTGATCCGCCTGTCAATCTCACGGTCCATTCTTCCCTCACTCGTGAACAAGAGCATGAGATACTTGAACTCCTCCACTTGGGGCAGGATCTCTCCCCCAACCCTGAGAGAGCACTCCACACTTTTCCGGCTGAGGACCATGGTCTCGGATTTGGAGGTGCTGATTCTCATCCCAGCTGCTTCACACTCAGCTGCGAACCGTTCCAGAGAGAGCTGAAGATCACGGCCTGATGAAGCAAACAGGACAACATCATCTGCAAAAAGCAGTGACCCAATCCTGAGTCCACCAAACCGGACCCATTCAACACCCTGGCTGCGTCTAGAAATTCTGTCCATAAAAGTTATGAACAGAATCGGTGACAAAGGGCAGCCCTGGCGGAGTCCAACTCTCACTGGAAACGGGCTCGACTTACTGCCGGCAATGCGGACCAAGCTCTGACAACGGTTGTCCAGGGACCGAACAGCCCTTATCAGGGGGTCCGGTACCCCATACTCCCGGAGCACCCCCCACAGGATTCCCGAAGGGACACGGTCGAAAGCCTTTTCCAAGTCCACAAAACACCATCAAAATAATAGTATAAAATAGCATGCAGTGACATCACAAAATTAAAAATCAATAATAAAATTGCATTCTGCATGTTCTAAAATTTTAACTCATGACACAGGGTTTAAGTGGGGAGCCCATCAATATTTTTTAGATAAAATGTGGCGGTTTGAAACACTTTAGAAAGAATACCATAGGCACCTTATTCTTTGATGTAATATTTAAAGCTCGAAAAGCGGATAACACTGATCTGCTTTTCAGTAATTCAGACTCATTCTTAACAAGAACCCGTAGTTGAGGAGACCTGGGTTCGCTTCCCGGGTCCTCCCTGCATGGAGTTTGCATGTTCTCCCCGTGTCTGCGTGGGTTTCCTCCAGGCGCTCCGGTTTCCTCCCACAGTCCAAAGACATGCAGGTTAGGTGGATTGGCGATTCTAAATTGGCCCTAGTGTGTGCTTGGTGTGCGGGTGTGTTTGTGTGTGTCCTGCGGTGGGTTGGCACCCTGCTCGGGATTGGTTCTTGCCTTGTGCCCTGTGTTGGCTGGGATTGGCTCCAGCAGACCCCCGTGACCCTGTGTTCGGATTCAGTGGGCTGGAAAATGGATGGATGGATGGAATGCTAGTTTATTGTGAATAGGTCATTTGATAGTAAAAGTTTGTCCTGACATCACATGACATGTTGAATAGGATTGGAGCTGACAACTTTATTCTTTAAATTGTTTAAGTTTATTGATTTCATTTGATGAAAACCACATTCCATACAATCATATCAGACTTTACAACTCTTTTGCTACTGCTTCTAGTTTGTCTTCATATTACTGTCATGGTACAACAGATGTGTCTTATGATGTTATCAGATCACTTGTGACATGTATGAAAAGCCAATGTCACATCATGCAACCTCTAGTTGTGAGGTATATCAGATTGCCAGCTGCAGTTGCTGATCTTGTCACCGGACCATGTCAGTTTAAATGACTGAAAACCGCTGCACGTCACATTTAGCAGTCGTGCTTGAACCTTTTTGTGTCAGCCAATAGCATGCTGCCTGCTGGAGTAGATGCTGTATAAAGGGTTAACAGCTAGCGGCTAGTTCAGCTCCAGTCCCAGCCCTTTGTGTTTTTTTTTTTTTTCCACTCTGTTGTCTCTCTGACGTCTGATGTATTACACACCACAAGGTTCTGTTCTGTTTGTGAGGTCCAAAACAACTGCCTTCCTTATTCCTTGCTGCTGCATTCTATGACTTGTACTTCCGATGAGCACTCATTGGTTGTCAGCTCTCATGCACACAGAGCCCGTCCCTATGACTAAGGACAAAATCAAGCATCAGAGTCACATACTAGTTAATGTGAGTCGCTGGTCATGTCAAATTATGTGACCAGCTTCACAGGAGCACACCGCCAACTGCTCTGACTCGTTAGGCTCATGTAAATTAAGACTATGATTGAAAATCGCTGCTAATGCCCTCTTATATTCTTTTCTTAATGGGAAATAGGAATCAGTGTCAAAATCAGCTACGTAACTGTTATCTGGAATCTCTTACCTGTCTCACTGTCCTTATCGTACACTGCATACTCAGCCCTCGGGCCCTCTATGGCTTGTTGCTCACATATTGGGGCTGTCTTTTATTTTCACTTCTTCAACCCAGTTTAACACCAGTAGAGAACTTCACAAAGCATCCTTTTGTGCCCTTAGGAGACCACAGTTAGACAAGGAATGATCAATCTTAGCCTCTCAGCTAGGCTACAGTAGTAATGAATAATCGGACAGAGACATTACGTTTAAACCTTTACTTAAAATTTATATCCTTCTTTCGGGCTGCTCCCATTAGGGGTCGCCACAGTGGATCATCTTCTTCCATATCTTTCTGTCCTCTGCATCTTGCTCTGTTACACCCATCACCTGCATGTCCTCTCTCACCACATCTAGAAATCTTCTCTTAGGCCTTCCTCTTTTCCTCTTGCCTGGCAGCTCTACCCTTAGCATCCTTCTCCCAATATACCCAGCATCTCTCCTCTGCACATGTCCAAACCAACGCAATCGCGCCACTCTGACTTTGTCTCCCAACCGTCCAACTTGAGCTGACCCTCTAATGTACTCATTTCTAATCCTATCCATCCTCGTCACACCCAGTGCAAATCTTAGCATCTTTAACTCCGCCACCTCCAGCTCTGTCTCCTGCTTTCTGGTCAGTGCCACCGTCTCTGTGAGTACATATAACATAGCTGGTCTCACTACTGTCCTGTAGACCTTCCCTTTCACTCTTGCTGATACTCATCTGTCACAAATCACTCCTGACACTCTTCTCCACCCACTCCACCCTGCCTGCGCTCGCTTTTTCACCTCTCTTCCACAATCCCCATTACTCAGTACTGTTGATCCCAAGTATTTAAACTCCTCCACATTTGCCAACTCTACTCCCTGCATCCTCACCATTCCACTGACCTCCCTCTCATTTACACACATGTATTCTGTCTTGTTCCTACTGACCTTCATTCCTCTCCTCTCTCGAGCATATCTCCACCTCTCCAGGGTCTCCTCAACCTGCTCCCTAATAAATATCATCAAATATAAGGAACATAAAGAATTATACAACCTGAGTGAGTTCATGCAATCATCATTCAGTCTCAGGTGGCCCAGTTCCTTAGGTAAAGATTATTCTGTATGTCCTTACTTAAAAAGTGAATAGAAAGATTTCTTACTGGTGACAGAGCTCCCTGTAAAGTGTCCAGTGGCTTAGCAGATAGGAAGCTCCATTTAAATGTTTGTGGCTTCCCTCAAAAGGCAATAAAACACTCAAATGAACTTTCTGCAAAGGTTCTAATAAAAGGTAGCCAGTCTCTCCCAAATTTCTCACCAAAAAGTGATCACCTGGCTTTATGTTTGCTAGTAAAGCAGTTAATATTTTTACAGTTTCTCAAAACTCAAGAATGTTACTAAGATATTAACACAGTCAGGGAGTGAAAAGTGGTACAAAACTGCAAAGAGATTGCTTAGAAAACATTCTAAGGTCCTTCTTTGCCTTTTCAGCTTTCCAATGATAGTTAGCTCATGTTCAGCGTGTCAAGTCTTTCAAGCCTCATCCATTTACCTGAAATCAGTCAGTTGAAAAGGTTAAAACATACAAGCAGTATCAGCAGAGACCAAGCATAGTATCCACCACCAATTTAGAATTATTTGCAACAATGACAAAACACAATATATAAGTAACAAACAACTAATATTGCAACTTGTACAAATCCACTTGATTTCTGGAAATTGTTTGGGAAGGTTAGGCTGCATATATTCCAGTGACCTGTGTAACCGAATGAAGATAGCAACAGGTTCATCTGCAGAGAATTTCCATCCAGTTTTACACTAGGACTGCTATTCAAGGTCATGATGTCTGGCTGATTGCAGTTTTGACTTTAAACATTCATGACATGAAAAGGCCATTGGACTTGGTACAGAATCGGTAGAGACTAAGTCCTGAAGGCAGCAGAGTTCATTTGCTTTTTTTGAGAATTTTTCTCTCATACCCACTGCTTAGTTCACAGTGCTTGCTATGAGTGCTAAGAGTGTGAGCTGCGCTTTTGAGTGAAGGACCTAATTTAGAAAGGAGCCACACTTTCCTGTGAGATTTAATTCAATGTAAAAAGCAATTTACAATCTTTCTTTAAATCCATTTTGTGAAACTGCTTGTCCATATGAGGGTCATGGGAAGCTGGGATCTATCCTGGCATTACTGAGTACAGAGCCGTTCACGCTTGCTTTTACAAAGCCAATATAGAATCACTGGCTAACCTAATATGTACATTTTGGGATGTGAGTGCAAAAGCTACAGAGACAATGAAAGAAATTGAGTACTCCACATATGCAGTGACTAGGCAGACATTGAACTGTGTGATATATGGCCGGCCAATACCCCCAAGCCGCCAGATGGAGCCCTCCCTGCAACATCGAGGTGTCCCGAATTCCAGCAGGGCCTCATGGACCTTGGAGTTTTAATGCACAGCCCTGCTTGATACCATGGGGACGCTGCAGGGAGGCTCAGAGACTTATATCGTCCGTATAGCCCGGAAGTAATTCCCAGTCACAGGGACAGGGGAGATGACATACTTCCGGGCTAAAGAGAAGAAGAAATTTTCATCTGACCCGGAAGTGATGGGAAATCACATGGACTGAAGCATAGAAGCACTTCCGGATCAAGGACTATAAAGGATTATGGGAAACCCCAGTGAGTTGAGCTGAGTTGGGAGGGTGACAACACGTCTGGGAGTGGAAGATTGTATTTGATTATTGATTGTTTATTGTGTAGTGGAGGTGGAGGTGCTTTGTGCACATTATTATTGTAATAAAGTCAGAATTTGGACTTTTATCTGGTGTCTGGCCCGAGGGTTCAAGGAGATGACAGTGCCTCTTATCTGTCACAACTGTATTGGAGAAGATCTCAGGTTCAGTCCCCACCTTTGACTCCCTATTTGACTCTGACTAAATTTGGCTTCACCTGCCTAGAGTTGCACGGGAGAAGTATGAGGAAAAAGAAAACGGTGAATGTTAGTCTTTTAAGACGTGGATGTATTTTTTTCCTGCCTATAACTTCAGGTATCTTGGTAGAAACTGTTGCTTCCTCAAACCAGGCAGACTTGTAGCCAGATGCCAATCCATCCAGCAGATCACTTTGATGAAATATGAAATATCCTATCTTTGCCATGCAAACATTACAGTGACGTTTTCTTTACTAATGCTGCTTTCAGAATTTAGAAATATACCCTTAAATGATTTTTTGTGCATCTCTTGACAGATTACCAGCGCCTGATGACAGTGGCTGAAGGGATTACTGCACTTCTTTTCCCATTCCAGTGGCAACACGTTTATGTCCCTATCCTCCCAGCTTCGCTTCTTCACTTCCTTGATGCCCCAGTCCCCTACCTGATGGGACTTCAGTCCAAAGAAGGCACTGACCGCTCAAAGCTAGAGTTGCCACAAGAGGTAAGAACTCCTCTCAGGCCTTACAGTGTAACCTTGTGTGTGACATTGACTTTCCCACAATTTGGGTTTCATTAAGCCCAGACTTATTTATCTAGGAGGTGGGAGTTGATCTCATTGAAATTGGCAGCGGTGATTCTCCTGCCGAACAAAGAGTGCTCACCCTAAAGGCAGTGATAAAATGTTGCTTTTCAAGCAATGGATCTGAGGCTGCAGGCCAACTTTCATTAGCTCACTCTCTCCCAAATCTAGCCAAAATGTGCTCATGTGTGAAAGAGATAACAATTTAATGAGCATCCAGTGCGTACTCCAAAGACTACTAATCTCCATGACTTCCTGCATAAATTGTATTTCTCAAATATATTTTCTTGGGCTAAGCAGATAGGTCCCTGGAGCTTTTACCAACCTAAATCCAATTTTCATTTTTTTTTTTTTTTTTAATGCTGCAAATCTGTTCATGCCAGGTTTGAATGCAAAACCCTTTGAAGTATCAGTGTCCTAGAAAAAAAGCTGATAAGAATATTGGTTTAGGAATTAGAAGGAATATCAAGAACATCCAGGATCCAAAGAAAGGACACCAAAGGCCAGAGAAGGAATTTTGTGCCCAACTGGCATTAAGCCGTTATGTAATTTTTAACATCAAAGCTGTTGCAGAAATTATATATTTTGTATCAAGAAGCCTTCATTGACTCTAATATTCAATTACTGTTGCTTCTGATTTCTTAGCAATCCGAGCCAAGGTAATGTCACACAATACATATTAGGATGCCAAATTAAAGTTGAGATTGTGCTTTGTCTGACTGGTTTTTATTTAGTAAATTATTTTATATCCAAATTTTAATCTTTATGAAGGAAGGCTAAACAGAGAAGGAGGCTGGTGGTAAAATGTAGAAGGCCTTTATCAACTGCTTAACCCAAGCCTTACTGCCATGCAGAATAATTAAGGCATTGGACTATAACCTACATGGCTGAAGATTCTAATCCTCAAGTAATCTGCCACAACTGACATTTTACAAATAAAGAAACTCTTGCAGTTAAACTAAGATATTTCCTGCCTATTGACAACGGTAAAGATCAGCACAGAGCTGCAGGGAGTGCAGTGAAAGGGTGTGGGAGCCAACATTTACTCTAATGATCGTGGACACCAGGCAAGAAGCAGCCTATCTCTTTGGGCCTGTTGATGTAAGAGAAAAACGTAAGGGGAAAAACACACACAGGCACACAGGCATAGGAAAGTGTGCAGCTTCACACAGACAATGTGCAGGCCAGGGTTCAAACCCACTAGCCACCACTCTATTCTAGTTTAATCCTTAAGCAGATTGTTTGTTCCTTCTATTACAAGCATTTAATCTTTACATTTTGGTGATGGTTCTTTCCCACTAGTTTGAAAAAAGTTTGAATGACATTATGCCTGCATAGTAAGTACGTTTAATGGCTCGCTCCAACAGTAACATTTTTCAACAGGTTGTCTTCCCTGGTGCCATAGCTGAGGCGAAACAGACACGTCAGATTGTGTGGGTATAACCAAATGAGCAGCTGTTGCAAGAGATGCAAGCAAACCTTAAGGACATATCACATTACACAACTTTTCCAGTGATTTTCAGTTCCACTGTTATTTACTATTATTTATTATTTCAGTTGTGTTTTATCTTGGTTGAGTAATATATATATTGCTCTACTTTCCCCTATTGTATTATTAATATGTAGCCTTAGATTGCCTAAACTCACAGACTTACCACTGTTCATAAGGTATTATTGTATATGCCTTATCCCCACCTTCCCTTCTATATCTATAACCTCAGGTAATTAGATGTAGTAAAAAGACAAGCAGGAGTTAAGTTACACATAAAATAATGTATTACTGATAATATTCATAAATAATAACAAAATACAAAGTACATTTGAATGTTGGCAACCATACAACCTGATAAAATGGTGATGTGTAATTCAGGTGGCACACAGACTTGTAGTTACTTAATGTCTCTAGTTAAGGCATCATTGGTGCTCGGCTTTTAGCCACATGTCTGTTCAAAATGGCTGAAGCTGTGCTCTTCATTGTGTTGTCTTCAGTTCATGGTGTGATGGTCTTCTTCATCAGATCAGTAAGAGAAAGATACTTCTACATCATCACAGGTTAGCAAGAGAGATGCTTCTTCATCATATGTTGGTTAGAGAGAGAGAATGTGGTTGAGCAAGCAAATTTATAGGTTTTCTGTCCAACCCCTACAGCCAATTCAGACAGCCATATCTCAGACCAATGGGGGAAATAGTACATCTTAACACCTGCAACCCCCCAAGACCATATGTTAAGCTAACCTGGCTTTGTGTGGGGATGAGATAAAGACTTTAGCAAAGAAATACTCATCAAACTGGTTTAAGACTCATCCCCCAAATCCTGTCGTAAAATTATAATGAAAAGTCGTAAACGGGGGTCAAACACGAATGCCTCTCACCAAAGTAACACTAAATTACATTGCTTCGCCTATATTACAAATAAAGACATACAAAACATTTATCAAGTTATATGCAAAATCTTACATCACAACAAGTTGCATTTTTTTTATATAATTTTAGTGAGTTGGAGGCAGTCACAGCATCCTGACATATCCAGAGCCCAAATCCAACCAGTCACCAACTCACCCCAACAAAGACAAACAAGTCTGATTTCATCTTAAGGCATAAGGGCCGGGCTGCATACAGTGTATGACAGAGTTAAAAAACAATGAGCACTTAGCAAGAACTGCAATGGATGTCATGGTAGCGACAAACAATACAGAATAATGGCTGTTTTGGACCTGACAAACAGAAGAGAGACTCGTTTATCTGATGTTTTGTGTTTTACGCACCACAATAGAATGGAGAAAAAGAAAAAAGGGCTGAGATTCTGGATGAACTTGCAGTATCTGTGAAGCCTTCAGATGAGTACCGAATTCATTAGGTAGCACATTATTTGGATTCAGAAAAATGGGCAAGCTTGCAATAGATTGAAAATGTGAAACTGTGCTGGAAATTCATCACGCAGTCGTCTAATCTGATATTTCTAGTCCCGAAACCTGACATCCTCCAGCGACGAGATTGACATCCCCTCCGACTATAATGAGATATCAGTTTCAATATGTCATCAACAGAATCTGCAGCATTTTGATTTTTCTGTTTGAGCCCTTTGCTTTTCCATTGTTGCCTTTTTATTTAATTTATGCTTTGCCATTGCACAAATTGATATATCATGATTTACCACACTTTTCCATAGAGATGGGGAACCTTTTTGTTATTCTGCATCTAAACTGCCACTCCATGTAGTCACGCAAACCAATTCACATGATAAAACAGGGCAAAAAAGTGTGCAATGTCCCCTCTCTGGGTAAATTTAAATACCTTTAGAAGTGGGTACTATAGCTAAAAATCTATATCCCCGTTGAAAATGGTTTCTTTAAACATCAGAATAACATTTCTTGTATGATGTTCAGACTCAAATACATTTTTCATCAAAAACCAAATGTATGAATGAATATTTACAGTATGTGAAAAGGTTTACCTATAATCTGCCCAAACAGTTGTTACCACTGAGCTACTCGGATAGTTTAGATAACAGGTATGAACTTCTGTGGCTAATAAAACATCTTCTTCTTTCTCACTCACTTCCCCACATCAGTGGCTTTAAACATGCAGTACGTACATTTGTCAAACCCACTTAATGTGTCAATGACTTACATCCCTCTGGGTAATATTTATAAAGCAGCTTCAACTCATTTACTATACAAAGTTCAAATATAAGTCCATACGCAAAGAGCCTTCCTTTAACACATTAACAACCAATATAAAATCTCACTTTCTGTATTCTTTTGTGCGCCAAAATTTGCACATTTATTTATCGAAATGTTTGCACAAATTTTAACATATTTATAGAAAATTATTTTTTAAATTCATATCACAGGATGAAATTCATCCAATATCCTGTGTCAATCAGATTGTTATCCCTCATCACCGTACAGTTTATCAGTAGATGTGTATACAAGAGCACTGTTTGAGCATATGCATTGTTTTTGGGAAACATCTGCTTAGATTTCTAAATTTATAATTAATTTGGCTCTTTGCACCGTGTAAATTAGTTTTGGTTTTGTTTGAACATACACTTCCTTCATCTAGATCATTTACTACGTACCATAGAGACCTGCTCTCCACTTGGCTTTGACATCACAGTTATAGAAAATTAAAATAGCCAGAGGCCATCCATACACAGCATGCTGATCGAGTCCAACCTGACTGAGTGAATGGAAAGGTTAGTGTGACTAAGGCTTAGTCCAAACTAAGCCTTACTATGAATAAATGTAAAAAACGCTGCTGTCATTTTCAACATCTTCCACTCACATTAGAGTTTTCAGATCATTCGCACTCAAATGGCAAAAATGCATAAATCTTTCTAATTGGAAATGTGTGGTTTGTCAGCCAGGAGTGCTAACAAACCTGGAGTAAAGTGAAATGCTGTAAGAATGAGGGAAAAATAACCTGGACATCTTTATGAGGCTAGACAATTAAGTATAACTGCTTTTAAAGGTTATTAGGGTGCCAGACTCTTGGACAGCATGCACTGGGAGGCTTGTCAAAATGGGAGTGTTTCAAGGTGCAGTTACCCATTAAAGAGAAGTTGGCAAAGGACATTACTAGAGCCTGACCGGTCATTGATGTTGCAGCCAATGCTGATAAACAGAGTCTGTGATTTCCAATAAGCAATATTTCATAACAAAATATGCATACAAATTAGATTTGTTTAAATATGTTCAAAAAAGTGTCAATCAACAATTATTCAGAAAATTAAATATCCACATAGATTACAGTATATACAGCAAGAACAATGTACCTCTGAATTAAACTATCAATATAATTAAATAAGATAAATTTTGTTCTGTTTACAAAATAACAGATGAAACAAAAAGTCTAAATTATTGTAAATTTTAGCTAATATGAGTAACACAGTCAAACTAATTCACCCATTCCAGTAAAAGGAGGTTATAACACAGGAAGTCCAGCTTCTCCACATTTTCGCCATGGTGAGAGAGCCTCTTGTCCTCATAAATGATGCCCTTAACACTGAACACCCGCTTATTGTGCACTGACGATGGTGGACAAGCCAAAAATTGCTTTTCCTACACAGAGAAGACTTAAAGAAGATCCAGTCGAGTCTCTGCCACTCAAAGGATTCCTGTCTTCAGGTCCTTGTAGACACCTTCAGATGCAAATGATTCAGGATGGGTCTCTGAGAACAGTATGGTCTCATAAAGGTTGTCCAGTACAGATAGAGTCTTATTCATCTTTGGCCTTTTCTCTTCTGGGGCACCTACTGATGATCTCTCAGGTCATGCAGCCCTCGGTACTTCTTTGTCCATCTAGGCTTTAAACTTGGATTTGAGCTTTTCATTCACTGGCTGGTCTTTCTAATGAGGGTAAAGCAGACACCCAAGGACAACCTTTTTCCTCACACTCATGTTTGAATTCTCTGTTCAAGATTCTTTTCATGGTTTTCCTCATCGTCAGAACTTCCCAGGTGTGGGGCGCAACACACTGAAGGATCTTTCAAAACTTCAAATGCTGGCAGGATTCATGAGATAGATGTATCCTGCTTGCTAACTTCAAGTGTTATCTCCTCAAAGGGGCTGTGAATGTCTACCTGGTTGCCTATAACATTCCAGTCATCAGCGGTTGGCCAAGTGAAATGTCTATAGTCACTTATATGCTATCAATGCTCTCTTCTGTTCCAGCATCCTTTGCATCATATGTAGTGTGAAATTCCATCATGTTGGAACTGCTTGTATAGTATATGGGCAGGCCAAGGTCTTGCAGCAAGGTGCTGTTGGGCAGCCACTGAATGATGGAAGTGTGCAGCACACCTCTGAAGATTGGTCAAGATGTCTTTCCCAAGTTTTTGAGATTCAGACCCATCATTTATAACAAGCTGTTGCTGGAGTGCAGAGCAGCATAGGTCTGGTATTTCAGTAAGCTGCAGGCTGTTCATTGTGCTTCAACTACTGTCACACAGCACCAGTAAAACGCATCCCCCAAGTCCAACATTGTCACAAATACTTCAGAGATGTGCTGTCTGAAGGGGCTGCCATTGTGTTTTTTACATTCAAAATCATTTGGTCTGTCTTCTAGTGTGCATTAAAAGAATGATTAGAGCAATCATTTATGAATTGAAGTCTATCAGCGTTTTCCACAGTCAATAGCTCTTTGACTTTTCTTTTATCCTTTGTATGAAGCTCCTTGATATTAATCAACTTTTAGCTAAGCTTAGAGAACAATCTTTTGACATTGGCATTGTGTACACAATATATTTATTCCCTAAGAACAAATAAGGCTTTTCTGCTCTGTGAAATCACAACAGCTTTCTCGACTGCCATTTCCTCCAGTTTAGAGATCACGCAGTTTGTATGTGTGTGTGTGTGTGTGTGTGTGTGTGTGTGTGTGTGCAGAATCCTGCACATTTTGTACAGTTCAGTCACTCTGAATGCCAGCGCCTGATCAGTGTCCCTTATGACAATGCCAGTTTGTGTGTGTGTGTGTGTGTGTCTGAGCCCCATTATCATCTGATCTGATCTGCCACATGATTAATCAGCTGGGCTCCAGACAATACACACAGTAAACATGTGATAATGGGACAAAACGGAAGCCATTGTCTCCACCCATGACATCCATATGCATTTTTGAAGATACTTGTGGTGTGATGTTGGAGATGTGAGACCCTTACCCTATAAGGACAGCTAACTATGCACTTCAGTACAATACCTTTGTCCACAATGTTATTAACATAATAAGGTGGAAAAGCTTCTGATAACCAGTACAAAAAACTAGGAACATCAAAGCACCACAACTCTTGAAATAAACTATCATCATTAGTTGGGAGTTATCCTGCTCTGAATCAGGCGGACTAATGATGTATCTTAACAACATGTTGACAGAACATCTGAATAGCCAAACGTCCTGCACCACCCACTTCTAAAAGTGGCCCATCCAGCACCGCACTGTGAAGGGTGAGAGGTCCTCAGACTCAGTAGGTTTTTGTTGAAATACTTTCTTAATTAGAAGCCAGTAATTGTTTCGAATATAACAGACTTTTGTAGATGCAGTTTTCATTCATTTGGTTTGTTACAAGTCAGGTGCGCTTACCCAACTGCCTTGCATTTATTTAGTAAACTGCTGAATAAAAATGAAACACAAATGAGAAAGGAGCCAATAGCTGGCCAGGCAACAGACACCTGTGCGTGTTCCTTATAAAGCATTTGTTAAAAACCACGGTGCAAATAAGAGAAGGTCCGAGAGTTACTAATCTACTCCAGTCTACTGAACATTGAATGATGGTCTCAGAAAAGCAAAATCCTACAGCATTAGGAAGATCTGACTTAGCAGAATGAAAACACTAACAAGCTTTAGAATTAAAAAAAATGGGAGTTCCATTAACACCAAATATTGACATCTAATTAAGAAATCATTGGGAATGAAAATCCGTCAAGCACTGAGAGCCCCACAGTTAAAAACTGGACAGGGCCTTTGTGATGGAGGGAAAAACAAAAAAAAAAACTTCAGATAGATAAACACGTTTAAGAGCGCTGACACAAACAGGCAAAAGGTAAGAAGAATCACTTGATTCTTTACTCAGCCTTTATAGCACAGCATCACAAGGCACATGTTTATTATACACTTCACATCTTTACTTGTGATAAGTTTAAGCTCTATGCCAGCTGCTTTTTCAATATTGATCATTTATAGTGAACAGGAAGTTCAAACCTAATTTAAAGGTTTCTGACATACAATGGTGGGCATCTTATTAAGGAAGCGTTAAAATTCTGCATATTAAGTCACAAGGACTTCATAAAGGTCTCGTATATTGCATTTAAAATGTCACAAAGAAATCCTTTTCATTATGGGAAGGTAGCAGAGGTTATTGTATATTTTCCAAAATTCATTGCGAGGGATCAGTCTGTGGCAGTCTATTTTTGAAACCCTTTCATTATTAGAAATTCCATTACTCAACAGGTTTTAAAAATAGGCCACGTCATTGTAGTGAATAGAAAGAAACGTGGGAGGTGCAGAGGAAGGCAAGTTAAACAATGGCTTTCCTAAAAGCTAGCAAGATTAAATATTCCAAATTTTAATAAAAAGGGGCCCTTAGTTTTGAAAGTTATTGTTAACCCTGTATTTAAGGAAACCTATTTTTTAAATAAAACTGATTCCTCTGAAATGTTGCTGATTGATTATGTTTTTGGATAAATGCTATCAGATCTAATCTGCCTCCCTTTGGTCCTATCTGTTAGTCAATAAGTAAGTAAAGAGAATTGATGAATATCTAATATGCCTTTGCCATCATACCTATTTATCTGTAATATAGTA
>JANRMT010062791.1:241963732-242005461 GCA_026402145.1 Polypterus bichir lapradei | reverse complement strand
TAATTATTCACATTATAAAGTGCCTTTTCTATCTGTCTCTCTGTATCTATTACCATTAACTCTTTCCATTATATGGTGTCTTTCCTATCTGTCTGTCTGTCTAATATTTTGGCAGCACTACATACTGGTATCAGGTGGTATAGTAACTAGCGCCACTGCCCAAAGGCCACCGTCTGGGCCTTGTTTCCTGTTCTCCAGGTTTGTTTGTGGATTTTTTTTCTCTGAATTCTCATTTTTTGCTTGCACATCTCAAAGACACTGTGTTAGGTCGATTGGTGCTTATATCATACGATATTGAACTGATATAAAGAGTTGTGCATGTTTGGATTAAATCCTTGCTCTCTGCAACCTTGTAATAGAATAAGGTGGTTCCAAAACAGAAGTACTCTAAGGTTTAGCTGACATTTTACATATAAAAAGGAAAGAATGAAAGCAGTTTTCAAGCTTTAATTTCTGACAATTACTGAAGCTGCCATATAATGAAATATCTGAGACTTTAGCCATAGAATAATTTTAGGAAATCTAATGAAAGCTTTTTGAAATTGAGTAAAAAGGATCAGTATGCAGCCTGAAGGTCAGCATGGTTCAGAAATAAAAAGCTGAATTCAAAATGAGGCTAATACTTGAAGGATTTTAAATCAATAGTAGTGTCAGACGGCATTCTGGCACTCTCGTGCTAACTCAGCAGATTGTCTGGTTTGGAAGGTTTAAATGTTCTTGCGGCAGCATAAATCATTTACAGAAAACAAATTCAAACAGTCTAAGTGTACAAACAAAGTAGGGGACTGATCAAAAATTACTAATCCTAAACTGGAGCGGACTGTTCATACTGTATGTTCTTTATAGAGCTCGTACATGGCTTTCAAATAATCTGCCAGCTGAATGACAAAGTAGACCAAAGACAAGAAGACCTCAGGCATCCCGCTCACAGTCCTCCTCACTTCTCATTCTTTATCAGTATTGGAAGGGCACTATTCACAAATACTGAAAGGTGTAGTTAATTTTAGTAATTTGGAAAAGTATATTCACCATAATGGCAGTTTTATTTACATTCATTGGAACAAATTCAAGTTCTCATGATCTGATGACACAGGACTGGACCGCTCCTCGATTCTCTGCCCACAGTTTTTAGTCAGGCTGCGGGGGGAGACACTTTGGGTTGCATTTATGAGGCTACAACAACAACAACAACAATGTATTTCTTGTAAAGCCCAAAATTACACACAGGGTAGTCTCATTGGGGTGTAACAGGCCCTGTTTTTGACAGCCCTAAGAACAAAAGAAAATTCTCCCAAATAAAAACCTTGTAAGGAGAACAAAAATGGGAAAAATCTTAGGAAGGTCAATTCAGAGAGACACCCCCTTCCAAGTAGGTTGCATGTGCAATGGGCATCAAAAATGAGGTAAATACAACACACAAAGCAGAATGCAAGTAATCCTCTTCACAGAGCTAACCTATCATGGCCACCTCATAAATACACTGCACCGCACTCCTCACGAAGTGAGGTGACGATCTACGAGATCTTTGAAATGCTGGCTGCAATTTGAAGTTCACCTTCACCTTCTCCTAACTTATTATTCAGCCTGAAGTGTGTCAACTGCCCTCCTGAAAGTCTGCAAATGTTCCAACGAGATGTTGTTTTGGCAGCCATTTGATTTATTGTACTGTACTGTATATGGATTTACTGAAATTGGAGCAGTTATTGAATTGTGCGATATGTTTATATGCTTTATTGGCAATCTGGAATCAACTGCCAAGACATGGAGTTGTGCTGAAATCTTGACAAACTTTGAGATATTGATATTGGGAGATATTGGGGTAGCTTAGCTAAACCTGACTCTGTTCCTCGAAGAGTCGCAGTCAGGGCAGCTGATGGAACGGTCCTTATGGATGACACTGCAGTTGTGACCCGCTGGGCTGGCTACTTTGAGCAGTTGTTCAAAGCTGATCCTCCGGCTAGGACGTGGAAATCTCTGTGTCCATGGTTCTTGAGGCTGATCCTCCAATTAGCTGTGAACCACCTAATCTCACTGAGATTGCACAGGTGGTGAACCAGCGCTGGGAGGTCTGCAGGGATCTGTGGTATACAGGGTGAACTTCTCCAGGCAGGTGGTAAGGCTGTCCTCCTGGCATTGCAGGCAATGTTTGCTTCCATTTGGGAGACTGGCATCAGCCCAACTGACTGGAAAACAGGACATGTCATGCCTATCTGGAAAGGGAAGGGTGATCGCCTGGATTGCAGCATCTACAGGGGGATAACACTGCTCTCGGTGCCGGGTAAGGTCCTTGCTAGGGTCGTCCTCAATAGGATCCGTGATCACTTGCTCACCTACCAGCAACCGGAACAGTCTGGTTTTACGTCTAATAAGTCTACCATCGACCGCATCCTGGCACTGAGGGTTCTCATAGAGTGCAAACGCGAATATCGGCAGAGTTTCTTTGAAGTCTTTGTCGATTTTCGCAAAGTGTTCGACTCAGTTGATCGAGCTGTCCTGTGGGACATCCTGAGGGTTCGCGGGATCCCCTCGAGGTTGCTGGATATCATGGCTGGCCTGTACATTGGTACTGAGTGCTGTGCAGAGTGGAGGCAGGACTTCTGCATTTTTCCCAGTTGATTCTGGGGTTCATCAGGGGTGTATTTTTGCTCCTACTACTGGGGTCCAACGGCTGTGGGGTATATGTTGGTGAAGAAAGATTCACAGATCTTGACTTTTCTGATGATGCAGTGATCTTCGCGGAGTCAATGGAGGCTCTGATCAGGGCACTCGAGAGACTGAGTGAGCAGTCTGAGTGTCTGGGCTTGCGAGTGTCCTGATAAAAACCAAGATCCAGGCCTTTAATGACCTCTTGGGCACAGCCAGCAGCACTGTGTCTGTTTGCGGAGAGAGAGTCGAACTTGTTGAGAGGTTTACTCCCCTTGACAGTGACATTCATGTCTCTGGTGACTCTACCTATGAAGTCAGTAGACGGATTAGGAGAGCATGGGGGGTCATGAGGTCGCTGGAAAGGGGTGTTTGTGGCGTTCCCGATATCTATGCAAAAGGGCGAAGGTCCAAGTCTTTAGAGTCCTGGTACTTCCTGTCTTGCTATATGGTTGTGATGCATGGACGCTATCCAGTGACCTGAGACGAACACTAGACTCCTTTGGCACTGTGTCTCTCCGGAGAATCCTTGGGTACTGTTGGTTTGACTTTGTGTCGAATGAGCGGTTGCTAATGGAGTCCCAAATGAGGCACATTACCTGCATTGGGAGGGAGTGTCAGTTACGGCACTATGGCCATGTGGCGCGTTCCCTGAGGGTGATCCGGCTTGTAAGATCCTCATTGTTGGGGACCCGAGTGGCTGGACCAGGCCAAGGGGTCGCCCACGTAACACCTGGCTGCGGCAAATAGAGGGTCATTTCCGGAGGGCGGGACTGGACCGCGTGTCTGCCTGGGGGGTTGCCAACCGGGATCCCGAGCTGTTTCGACGTGTAGTGGGTGCGGCAACGCACTGTACCAGTGCATGCTCTCCAACTTGACTTGACTTGACTTAGCTAAACCAAGAAGCTTGATGAGCTGAATGGTCTCCTCTTGGCTGTCAAATTTTTTATGTTCTTATATAAGAATGAGGAGTTCATATATCATTAAAAATGATTAAATCCTAAAGTAAATTGATCCACTTCTTTGAGATCCAGCTTTTTTTTATTAAAAATTTTTTAAATTTCAATGCATTGAACAGGAGAGTCCTGCTGTAACCCTGGAAAGCAGCCTGATGTTTTTTTAAGCCTGCCCGTCCCTCTTCCCACTTTATTATCTCATTGACACTGCATTTATGTTCTGGATTTCTTCTGCTACATTCATCATGCATAGCATTCTTCAAAAAGACAGGGCTGTAATTCGACTTGGCAGCCACACTGCCCATAAATGTGCCAGTATATTTACAGTACAGTATGTGAGCTGCTGTGTCTAATTACTAATAATATCTAAGAGCCATGTGTTTGCATAAAATATCTTGAAGGCTGAGACTTGTAAAATAAAAGAAGAATGCAAGTAACACAAACTGGATAAAGGACACGTTAGCCAGCTAATTTTTATTAAAACAATCCAACCAATGCATGAATACATACTGAATATGACAGAGCTAATCTGTCTGGAGCGTATCAACTGTCTGTGTTCAGGTTTTATTGTCATGTCCTTCCCATGATGTTATGCAAAATGAAGGAACGAGTGTGTTTTTGGCCTAAATGGGTAATGGAAACCTGTTTTGATGGAGCTGTAATGTCTCAAATTGAAGTGAAAACACAGGTTGGGCAGGCCCACATGACATGGCTGAAATTGGCTGAAGCATTACAAGTGAGAAGGTTAAACCTGCTCATAAATGCATTGTTGTAAATCCATCCTTATATTCTTCTGCTTCACATCTAGGATCACATGCTGTGAGAGCCACAACACAAGATGCAATCTTGGAATGAATGAATGAATGAATGAATGATGTGTGTGTGCGCCCTGGAATGGATTAGCATCTTGTCCAAGGCTTGTTCCTTCTTTGTGCCTAGGGCTGCCTGAAGAGGCACCAGTTCACCACCTGAAACTAGATAAATGAATCAGAAGATGGTTGAAATACTTGTCCATGTTCTCCCTGTCTCTGAGTGGGTTTTCTATAGGTGCACTGGTTTCCTCCCACAGCCCAAAGACATGTAGGTTAGGTGAACTGGAGACACTAAGTTGGCCCTAGTTTGTGTTTGGTGGGTTGGGTGTGTGTGAGTGAGTACACCCTAAGATGGACTAGTGCCCTGTCCAGGGTTTTTCTCCTGCCTCACTCCCTGTGCTAGCTGGGATAGGCTCCAGCCCTAAAAACATGACCCTGGTCTTGATTATACAGGTTAGAAAATTACATGACATGAATTACATGTATTTTACTAAGCTACTGTCTCACTTTAACTTTAAGTTACTTTTACAACATCGGAATGCATAAATAAATTGCTGCATCCAAAGTTGTTCTCAGGTGTCACCCATCACATTGCTGCATAGCTGTTTCTGTAGTCAAAACTAACCTGTAAAATCTTCAGGTTTAGTGGATCAAATTGGGATGAGTGAACCTCAACAAAATCATCTGAAATATGTAAAATGTTAATGCAGTATTAATTAACTGGAAATTATATGAGGGCGGCACGGTGGTGCAGTGGTAGCGCTGCTGCCTCGCAGTAAGGAGACCAGGGTTCGCTTCCCGGGTCCTCCCTGCGTGGAGTTTGCATGTTCTCCCCGTGTCTGCGTGGGTTTCCTCCGGGTGCTCTGGTTTCCTCCCCCAGTCCAAAGACATGCAGGTTAGGTGCATTGGCGATCCTAAATTGGCCCTGGTGTGTGCTTGGTGTATGGGTGTGTTTGTGTGTGTCCTGCGGTGGGTTGGCACCCTGCCTGGGATTGGTTCCTGCCTTGTGCCCTGTGTTGGCTGAGACTGGCTCCAGCAGACCCCCGTGACCCTGTGTTCGGATTCAGCAGGTTGGAAAATGGATGGATGGAAATTATATGATGCAATAAAATCATCTTACAATATGTGTGTGTGTGTGTGTGTGTATATATATATATATATATATATATATATATAATATTTGCAGCAGACCCCTGCAGATGTGTAAATTCGCAAATAATAGTTTGAACCCCCCCATGGATGAACATACCATCTAAGCTGGTAAGTGGAAGTGTTAAAGTTGATCTTTAACATTGTTTTGAACTATTGTACTGGAGATGATATTCACAGTTCTTCATATTGTAACAGTGCCATCAAGCTGCATTAGCCCAGGATGAGTCACCCATTGTATCAGCTGCTATTCCAAATCCAGTCACTGGTACGTCTGTAAAAATGGCAAGCTTGCAACAGCAAATGATCCTTTTAAGGATGGTGAGCCACCTGAAGGAGCCATGTAAAAAAGCAAGAGAATCCATTCTGGAACTCCACGTCGGTGCTACATTGGTGTCAGGAGTAGGTTGAAAAGCAGACCTATTGTATGACTTAGCAAAGTGCTGAGTTGCCAGCAAGCCCAGTAATGGAGTTATTCGGCTCTTCAGAAGAGTTGCTGAGGAGTGCTGAGGCTGAGATCCAGGATCTTATTGCTGTTTGTAGCACTGGGGATAGGATGGTGGCAGCTGAGAGACTGCTACCTCTGCAGCTTCACCACATTTTCTCCATTTGCTAAGATCCGCTGGGCTGGGTGTGTGGATGCCGGTGGAGTTTCATGGTCATGGAGTTGGGAAAAAGTGTGGAAGATCAAGTAGCCACTGACACCAGGCGAGCAGCGTGAAACAGGGCTTCTGGTAAAAATGCATAAGCAAAGGATGAGGCAGGGTCATGCTGACCATTATCTGTGTTTGCAACATCAGTTCAGTGAAGGAAAACAGCGGAGTGACCAGTACATCTGCAGCTCCACACAAGAAGGTTCACTTGCTCATCGTCAGAATGGCACTGCCACATTTAAACACTATCATGGTGAATTGCTCACATACTAAAGTGACATTAGCTGCTGGTGGAAGTCCCATTTTATTTATGATGCCAAACAGAGTTGCGTTGCTCTGCAGCAGTCTATTATCAGCAAAAGCGCAGTGGTGTTTTTTTCTGAACTGGTATACTGGTATGGGCTTACTTGAATGGTAGAAGGCTTCCCTAAATACCAAAATTTTTCACTTGTCCGATAACATGTCTAAATGCAGAAATTCTCTGTACAGCACCAGCGTTTGAGTAATATCATCCTGAAAATGCTACAATTCGATAGATAGATAGATAGATAGATAGATAGATAGATAGATACTTTATTAATCCCCAAGGGGAAATTCACATACTCCAGCAGCAGCATACTGATAAAAAACAATATTAAATTAAAGACTGATAACAATGCAGGTAAAACAGACAATAACTTTGTATAATGTTAACGTTTACTCCCCCGGGTGGAATTGAAGAGTCGCACAGTATGGGGGAGGAACGATCTCCTCAGTCTGTCAGTGGAGCAGGACAGTGACAGCAGTCTGTCACTGAAGCTGCTCCTCTGTCTGGAGATGATCCTGTTCAGTGGATGCAGTGGATTCTCCATGATTGACAGGAGCCTGCTCAGCGCCCGTCGCTCTGCCACGGATGTCAAACTGTCCAGCTCCGTGCCTACAATAGAGCCTGCCATCCTCACCAGTTTGTCCAGGCGTGAGGCATCCCTCTTCTTTATGCTGCCTCCCCAGCACACCACCGCGTAGAAGAGGGCACTCACCACAACCGTCTGACAGAACATCTGCAGCATCTTATTGCAGATGTTGAAGGATGCCAGCCTTCTAAGGTAGCATAGTCGGCTCTGTCCTCTCTTGCACAGAGCATCAGTATTGGCAGTCCAGTCCAGTTTATCATCCAGCTGCACTCCCAGGTATTTATAGGTCTGTACTCTCTGCACACAGTCACCTCTGATAATCACGGGGTCCATGAGGGGCCTGGGCCTCCTAAAATCCACCACCAGCTCCATCCATCCTTTTTCCTAACAAGCTTTTCCAGTGCAGGGGTATGGGGAAGCTGGAGCTTATCCTAGCAATCATTGGGCACAAACCAGGAACAACACTTACTTCAACAAGTACTTCATTATAATTCATTATGTTTTCCAGGACTACATCTATAATTTTATTCATTTTTAACCAAATTCCCATTGCTAATTTGTAACCAGTGTGCTTTGTTGCTATTCTAAAAGTACACCTTTGTGTGTGGTTCACATCTACCATGAATGAGCTTCCCACATAATAATGTTTAGGAACTGTAGTGAATTTGCCCTTTCTGTGTGATAAATGGAATTTAAAAAAAAAACAATTAATAAAAATCACAAATTTTACAATTTTGTAATTGCAAGCATTCACATCTCAATTTTTAAAATATGTGTTTGATCCGTACGCCTGACTGATCACGGTGACACATCTACGGAGAATGAAGGACTGCAACACTGGCTGAACTGTAATGCGGGTGGGTTTCTCTCCAAAGCTCCAGTCTGTTCAGTCTTTCCCATGTTCAAATTAGGCATTGATTTGGGTGCAGTTGTTTCAGCCTGCAGCATTACTGCCTTTAGTTTTTAAACAGAAGCTAAATTGATATTTTCCTGGAGGTGCTCTGATGCACACAAGCCATTTGGCCTCACTTGAATCAAGCTGACCTACTGAATGACCTGCAGTAATCAGAAAGGACAGGAGTTAGAGAATAAGGTTAGGAGACAGGCCAGAGCTGAAGCGATAGCGTGAGCAGCACGTCAGCCCCAATGAGTAACAGAGGGAATTTGTGTTTTTTTTTTTAATTAAAGGCAGTGTATTCTGTGCATTTGGGCATGGAATCAATAGACATGTTAATGATTTATGTTTTTATTTTTCTTAGTCAATATACATTAAAATACTTATAAAAAATTAATCAGTAGGCACCAGTAATCTGCAAGGCACCTGCATCTCTCCAAGGATTTGATCAATCATATATTCATTTATTCATTCATCCTTTAACCATCATCATCTTGTTTTTCCCCTTCCTGGGTCATGGTAACAACACAATAATCTTTGCTGACAAGGCCACCTTATCCGTAGTAACTTCCTCCAGTCCTTCACTGGGAATACCCAGAAAAAGTAAGAGATATAATCCTACCAGTATGTGCCTTATACTCTTTTTGAGGAAAGCATCCCAGTCCATGCCCAGACCACCTCGGCTGGCACCACCTGTGCTTGTATTGCCAAGCTCCCTCATTCCGTCACCTCCTTTTGGATGCTTTTACCTGTAAAGTCATTAAGTCAGTCACAATCCAGACCTTGTGGCGTTAGGTGAGGATGGGAATGTAGACAGACCGTTACATTTTCTGTAGACTAAACTCTAGTTTCAGCACCACTGACCAGTACAATACTTATTGAATTGCCTTTATTGATTTACTGATTTTTTGGCCAATCTCATGATCACATCAGTCGTAAACGAAACACTCTGGTATTTGAAATCCTCCCTTATCTGAAGTTAATAAACAGCTGCTTTCCAGAAGAGTACCAATAATTAGACAGGGATGTGCTAATTCTCCTTCAGGCTACAACACACTTAGCTGCAAACCATTCCAGTGCATATCGGAGTACACTGTCTGATGAAGCCAAGAGGACAACGTTATAGAAATAGCAGAGAAGCAAACCTTAAGCTCCCAAACTGGATAACCTCCAAGCTTTGGCTGCACCCAGATATTCTATCCATTATAAACAGAGGAAGAACAAGAAGCCCACTTGATGGCCTCAACTTAGTACCAAGTATGCATGCACACCTCTCACTCAACTATGGTGACTGAATAGAATGTAGCTGCAGTCCTGGAACCCCATATTCTTGTAGCACCATCCACAAGACACCAAAGGCATAGGGATAATAAAACCCAAGAAATGTGGTAAACATTTTATGTAAAGAATCAGAAGCGTGTAAATGTTTATATGAAAATCTGAAGCTATTAATGTAAGGTAAATTAAGGTAGATTTAATGTTTGTCTACTACTTGGAGAATTCTGCTTAGTACTGAAAGGTCACGTGGTGCACACTGTGCCTCTAGGATGTTTGCTTGCATGACACAAAGTCTCTGAGTTATTCCCTACTGTACGTTAATGTCGACGGCTGGAGTTTGAACGTTGGAAGTATGCATTCTTCTCTTTGGTATCACCATCTGGTTTTTCTGGACTTGGCCGCTCCGTGTGTGCTCTCTCTCTCTTATGATAATTTTGAGCTATGGCAGACATGAAGTGACTGATTAAGTACTCTAGCTTGATTCTACCTGCTTTTACTCTTTGTCTTTAGCCGTTTCACATCAGCTTGTAAAAAGGAAATTAAACAGTGGATGGGGTGATCTTTATTCTGCTGGATAAGACCTATTTACATATTGCAGACCATAACACAAAGCATCCATGTTGTCAGCTGGATTCTTACTTGGGATGGCCCATTCAACCAGCACGAGGATAGTATGCTAGTCCAACATGATGAGCTAATGCACTTTAAATATTTTTGCACATCCAACTTGTGCTATGATTATTACTATTATATAATAAAAACATACATGTGATTTGAGTCTCTAACACCCCGTGTAAATTTTGGCTACTTGTTAAAGTTAGCATGGTTTTTTTTTTTGTTTTTTTTGTTGTTCATGTGATACAACAAACTTACCTCTCCCTCTGTGAGTTGATGGCATTTATCTCCATTCTTTTCACAAGAGCAGCAATGACGACGGATGGTGCTGTGGTTGATGCCTGCTCAAAACTATTTGTTGTACCAGCAGTCAAAGATACAATGCCCCGTTACCGCTATCAGACTATCATGCGTTATTTGCTCTTTGATAACAAAGATATCCATGCACAATGTGTGAAAAACGACAGATTTTCTGCAATCTCGGACATCTGGCAACGTTTTGTTGAGAATTATGTTTTGAGTTATAACCCAGGGCAATTTACTGTTGATGGACAACTGTTTCCCACCAAGGTCTTTTGTCCTTTCATGCAATACATCTCATCCAAGCCTGACAAGTTTGGCATAAAGTTTTGGATTGCGGCGCAGATTTGGAGACAAAGTAAACCTGCAGTGTCGCTCTTTATTTAGGAAAAGATCCCAGTTGTCCCACCAGAGAAAGACTTTCCAAGACTGTGGTCATAAAGCTTATGGAACTATTTTTGGACAAAGGTAGAACAAAAACAACTGACAACTTCTTCACAGAGCTTTCACTGGCTAATAGACTGCTGTGCTGCAACACAGCTTGGCGCCATAAATAAAATGGGTCTCACACCTGCAGCTAAAGTCACTTCAGTACACAAGCAATTCTCCACGCTAGTGTTTAGATCTGGCAGTGCCATGCTGATGATGTATGCGCCCAAAAAGAAAAAGCCTGTCTGCATTCTCAGTACCATTTACCATAACTTGGAGACTGGGCAATATCGGGGAAAATAAATATGCTCAAACGACGACATGTGTGCATGTGTGAGAGAGGCAGAGACAGATTTGATCTCATTCAGGTGATTACTGGAATATAAAATAAACAGTTTCGCAAAGGTATAACGAAACAAATGTGCTTTTATTCAGGAATAAAACTGAATTAAAAAATTCAAGTGACAACAAGATACCAAGAAGATGTGATTCACCAGTGTTTGTGTGTCTGCTTATATCCCTTCAGCTATATCTTTTACAGTTAGTTAAAATATTCACTGGGTGTAACAGACTCAAATCCAATGTATGTTTTTATTATATTATAGTAATAATAATAATAATAATAGCAACTCACTACTCAAAACGAGAATCTCCTGAACTCAAACCCACAAGCTTTTGGTTACTGTATAATGCATCAGTTCTTACCTCTGCACTATCCAAGATGACATGTCAACTTTTGAAATTTGAGTTTGGGTTTGTAACTCATTAGCAGCAACATGTAAATTGAATGATTTTTTTTTTTTTATTTGGTTACATTCTTGAATAAAAGTGCACGTTTATTTGATATTTGGACTAAAATTTGGTCTTCACACATTATACACTCCACGTCATTATTACTATAACATGGAAAAGGTTTCTGTTTTAGTTTTGTGTTCAATATTTCTTACCTTGCATTTCCTGTCATTCAACATTTACCCTGATCGTTGTTGACATGGAACACACAGGAAATGTATTGTATTCCAAATAACAATATATTATTTACCCTATACAACTCAAGGCACCTCACATCCAGATAAACAGACTTGAACTAGGAGAACTTCAGGTGCGTCGGTGGAGGATGGGATAGCAGGCTGCCTGCTGCTTGTGCTGATTGACACATTTGCAAAACAAAAGACACTAATGAAGAGGTGCGAAGGAATTTAAGGTGGCCTGGGATTACGACTTTTTTCGTAGGCTTCAGGGATTCTGATGTTAATTACGATCCCCAAACCACTAATGAGGAAATCGGTTGGGCTAACCACATCTGCTAGTGAATGTGCAATAAGCCAGTTTCCCCATCAACAACTCAGGGCCACTCAGCCTTAGTACTGCATGCACCTATGCCCTCCCATGAGCCTGAGCACACTTATTTTAAGAATTTGTGCACTGCTATATAAACCCTGATAATGCCAGGATAGCAGATGAGGATTATTATGTGTTATATTACTATGCTGAGCTGTAGAGCTAGCACTACAGGCAGCTTAAATACATTCATATTCTTGCTACTGTCATTATTTTTATTAAGTGTTTCTTTTGAAAACCTTAATCATACAAGTTATATTCCAGAAGCACAGTGCTACATAAATCGGATCTGCAGAGGGTCCTCGTGCATTCTGTGAGTGAAGTCTGCACTGTAAAAACAACTAAAGTGTTGGGGAACCAACCTGGTCTCGTTTATTGTAGAGCAAGTTGGAAAGAAAACAAAATCATCTCCACGCATTCCAGCATGTAAGAGATGCCACACATTTCCATCCTGTCTTCTCTCACTCTGTCCCAGGCATTTCCCAGCTTGTCAGGTTTTGCAAGCAAAGCAGGCAGGAGATTTACAGATGGACTGAAGTGAGAAGTTGAGGCAGGTTTAGGCATCCATGCCTCAGGAGGGTGGGTTTTTGTATCCTCATGGAGACGCTGCTAACAGGCAAGTTACACTGTCACTGAGCGGCTCTGCCCCTTCCTGTGTTCCATTGATTGCACTGACCTTGGGAATACTTTGTGACGGCACACAACACACTGAACGTATGTCTCTAATGCTCTTCATATGATGTTTTATTTATATAGTCATGCATGGGAGACAGCTTTAGAGCTCGGGTGATGGTAGTTTCCAACTGCACCAGTGGTTGGCACAGTGCTTCTCTTCTATTCTCTCCTCCTGTCCTCTCCAGAATGGAAGATTAATGGCCAATCCACCACTGGCGTCACTTTCATTATCGACCCCTACCTGCCTGGAGCCCAAATGGCCACAAATTCGTCCATTCTTGAATTCAGTTCAATTCTGATCTGAAAGGACGTTATTCACAACTTGTTGCATGTTTTTGCTTACTTTTGTATTTCACTTGTACGGGGTAACCAAGGTGGTGTCCTGTTTTGTCTCCTCTTTACAATATATATTATACACGTTTACTGGAGATAGACGCAAAATAAATGCATGTAAAATTATGGGGCACACAGACATTGCCAATGCACAAATATATAAGTAAAAGAGAGAAGAATATGGCCTCCAGGATACCCATTGTTTTGTGTATCACTACACTGCCTTGTTGTTGACTCTGTAATTCATCAGAGAAAGCAGAGAGTCACAAATAATCTGTACTGTGAAAATATAAACAATTTATATACTATGTAACTTGATGAACATGTAGTACTCCATATAATTAAGTACAGTATGCTAACATCCAGGAGGCCATACTCACATCCAAATGTAGCTTAAGCATCCATGATGACATGATTTCCTTTCTTCTTATATTTACGCTACTGAATTTCTTTAAAAAATGCAAAATTTTAAAATGTAATGTAGAATTTGTGTTTATTTATCAGACATGTACATCAGACATTACATTATTTGTTGTTGGTGAAGGTGTCCCTTATTTCTTTTTTTTTTTTGTATGAGCCTTCTAATAGAAAGTTGTCATCTGCATTAACACTCGTTTTCATTTGAGTCATATCAGTTTTTAAATGTGGCCAGTTTCTTAAAATAACAAAAAAGAAGTTCATTAGAAAGGTATCATGTCATTTTCTAACCCACTTAATTGAGACCAGGGTCATGGGGTTCTGCTGGAGCCTACCCCAGCTAGAACAGGGCACAAGGCAGGAACAAACTCTGGATAGGGTGCCAGTCCATCGCAGTGCAAACACACACACCCCCCAAACATGCACTAGGGTCTATTTAGCATCCCCAATTCACCTGACATGTCTGTCTTCGATGATTGGGAGGAACATGCAGATTCCATGCAGGGAGGACCCCAGACGTGAACCCTAGTCTCCTTACTGCCTGGCAGCAGTGCTGCTACTGCACCACCCTAGAAAGGTGTTACTTGATCTATTTTATTTTACTTAGATATAGCATCAGAATATCTTTTATGTTTTTATGCAAATTTCTAAGATTTTTTGTATTCCTCCTCTCTAAATATACTTATTAGCATTGGACTTTTAATTGTTTTATTTTTGTTTTACCTACCTCTCCAGGCTAACCTCTGTTTTGTGGACATTGATAACCACTTCATCGAGCTCCCCGAGGACTTCCCACAGTTCCCCAATAAGCTCGAGTTCATCCAGGAGATCTCCGAAGTCCTTCTTGTCTTTGGAATTCCCCCAGAAGGCAGTCTGCACTGCAGTGAGAGTGCCACCAAGCTAAAGAATTTGGCCCTAAGTGACTTGGTCAATGATAAAAAGAATGGAAATTTGCCTGGTGATACACTCGCTGTGTTTGAGATGCTGCAGGGTAATGCCACCTTGGAACGACTCCAAGCCCTGGCCAAGCGCACTGGCGTGACAGTAGGCCAAGTCGATGGTTTGAGGAGCAGTTCTTTTAAGGAAAAAGAAACCAGGCTTCAGTGTGATGAGGAAGAGTTATGCAATGCCATGCTGAATGTGCAGATCCGAGAAGTCTTTGCCCACCGTTTCACTCAAATGTTTGCTGATTATGAGGCTTTTGTCATCCAGAGTGCCCAGGATTTGGAGTCTTGGCTCACAAACCGAGAGCAAATGCAAAACTTTGACAAGGTAATATAATAAGGTGCTTTTTAATTTCTTATTTTAAATGATTAGCTTTTAATTATTGTTAACCCTCTTTTTCTGTTACGTGATTATGGGGAGTTGAAATGTATTTGGGCTCACACTTGAGCACAAACTCACTTTTGATGATAGCAGGACAATTAAGAAATGTCTACTGCCTTTGATGTGAGGGAGGACTTGTAGAAAGACATTTCAACATCCTGACAGTGTGAGAAATATCACACTTTTCCCCATGCTGGTAGGTATCCTAAAAGAGACATTTTATTAGAGATAGATAGATAAATACTTTATTAATCCCAAGGGGAAATTCACATACTCCAGCAGCAGCATACTGATAAAAAACAATATTAAATTAAAGATGATAAAAATGCAGGTATAACAGACAATAACTTTGTATAATGTTAACGTTTACCTTCCCAGGTGGAATTGAAAAGTTGCATAATGTGAGGGATGAACGATCTCCTCAGTCTGTCAGTGGAGCAGGACGGTGACAGCAGTCTGTCGCTGAAGCTGCTCCTCTGTCTGGAGATGATCCTGTTCAGTGGATGCAGTGGATTCTCCATGATTGACAGGAGTCTGCTCAGTGCCATCACTCTGCCACGGATGTCAAACTGTCCAGCTTTATTCCTACAATAGAGCCTGCCTTCCTTACCAGTTTGTCCAGGCATGAGGTGTCCTTCTTTATGCTGCCTCCCCAGCACACCACCGCGTAGAAGAGGGCGCTCGCCACAACCGTCTAGTAGTACATCTGCAGCATCTTATTGCAGATGTTGAAGGACGCCAGCCTTCTAAGAAAGTATAGTCGGCTCTGTCCTTTCTTACACAGAGCATCAGTATTTGCAGTCCAGTCCAATTTATCATCCAGCTGAACTCCCAGGTATTTATAGGTCTGTACCCTCTGCAGACAGTCTTCTCTGATGATCATGGGGTCCAGGAGGGGCCTGGGCCTCCTAAAATCCACCACCAGCTCTTCGGTTTTGCTGGTGTTCAGTTGTAGGTGGTTTGAGTCGCACCATTTAAAAAAGTCCTTGATTAGGTTCCTATACTCCTCCATCTGCCCACTCCTGATGCAGCCCACGATAGCAGTGTCGTCAGCGAACCTTTGCATGTGGCAGGACTCCAAGTTGTATTGGAAGTCCGATGTATTATAGGCTGAACAGGCCCGGAGAAAGCATAGTCCCCTGCAGCGCTCCTGTGCTGCTGACCACAATGTCAGACCTGCAGTTCCTGAGACACACATACTGAGGTCTTTCTGTAAGATAGTCCACGATCCATGTCACCAGGTATGAATCTACTCCCCTTTCTGTCAGCTTGTCCCTAAGTTATGTGCTCACTCTGTACCATAATTTTGGCGCCTGACTTTAAGCTTCATGTGTGATTTTTATTCTTAAAGGTAAGGATCTTGCATTTAGATCTCACATGGTTTTGAAGAGGACTTGTTTGATTGATCATCAAGCCTTCCTGTTTATTACCATTGACCTATAGTGCAGCAGTCCTTGCCTTTGCGTTTTGATTTTTCTACTTACCAGTCTACCAAGGATTACTTCATCTTGCTCTTTAGCCAACTGCCATTACCCCCTAGTGTGTGCATTATTTGATGAATTACTTCAAAAAGACATCTATCCAGCCCCAAAACTCATTTAATCAGGGTGCGTAGGCCTGCTTTCTTAGATGTGGTATTAGTCCGTCACAGAGCACACATAACAGCACTAATTCAGACGGGGGCGATTTAGAGCGACAAGGAAATCTAACATTCAGACAGATTAAATAGGATTATTTTTCAGAATGGTGAAAGCATTATATTAACTGGGAACATTCTGTGTTGCGGACTCTGTGTGCCAAAACACTATTTGGTTTGGTTTGCCAGCCATTTTCCAAAGCATCCTACTCTGATCATCATGTTCTCAGGGTTTTACATATTTACAGGTGTGTCCATTCCTGTTTCTTTGTGGTGTTTTGCAGGCCTCCTTCCTTTCTGACCAGCCAGAGCCCTATCTGCCTTTTCTGTCCCACTTCATAGAAACACAAATGTTTGCCACTTTCATCGACAACAAGATTATGTCTCAGTGGGAGGACAAGGACCCAATGCTCAGGGTATTTGACTCTCGTATTGAGAAGATGAGGATGTACAATGTACGAATCCCTAATCTTCGTTCCTCCATCTATCAAAAATGCACCATCTTGAAGGAATCAAGTAAGTTGGGCAGCCATTAAAGTTCTTTTCTAATGAGTTTACGTACTTCTTTAAAAAAGTGAGAAGAGTGAGACGTTAGTGTTTTAGGAGTGAGGTCACCTTGTACACACCATGTTTACTGTTATAGATTCTTTACCATGTTTATTCCTAGCACAGTCACTAACTGTACGTGATATGAACCTCACTCATTTTTGATGTGCCCTTTCATTCGTAGGATTTGTGCAGTATTTATTTTTTTACAATAGGTAACTGTGATAATAACCTTTCTTACAGACCCTCTATTCTTTTTCATGGAAAGTTCTCTGATATTCAAATAGCTTTACAGTTAGTATGTCAATACTTAGCACCCTAATGAAGGATGACAGTGTTGGGGTGGTCCTATAGTTGGCACTCCCAGCCCAGTCTTTTCCTGCATGAAACATCACACTCTCCTTGTGTTCACGTGTTTTTGCTCCATATATTTTGATTTTCCTCCCAACGCCGAGCACATGCAGCCTAGGCTGGTTGGAAACTGCTAACTGGTCCAGTGCGGGTGTGTGTCCACTGTCCAGCGTTTGTTCTTGCCTTGCCTGATGATGCCGTGACCCTCTAGTTAAATTAATCAGGTTCAGAAGATGAATGGCTAATGATTTATAGAAAAGAAGTACAATGATGTAAACAGGTATTTTCACTGTGAAGGTTCCTCTTCATTTCAGTCAGATGTTGACGTTGCATGAATGTTATTGTTAAAGCAAGTGTCTTGTCTTAAGCTCTAGTTTACTTTTGTACGCATATTGTGAACAAGAAGGGGGCATTAAGGAGCTGATCCCAACTCCAGAATACAGCAGCCCAAAGTCCTAAACAGAAGGGGGTTTATTACACACACACAGAAAGTGCAACAAAAGAGTTAAAGGACTACTCTACTCAAAAACCTTTTTTGTTAAATACCTCATATACTTTGTGGTGGTGGCCAAGGAAATTTTTTTAATGTCATGTTTTCATGTTTTGTTTCTCAGAACAGGATCGATAGAGAAATAGTGCTGGACAGTGGCAAACATTGTGAAAAACATCCTTGAAAAAATGGTAGAAAAAAGCTCACATTATTCCTATCGCATAATCCATATGTCTTTTATACAATCACTAGTTTAAAACATGCAAAATGAATGCAATATTGCTAAATTGTTGTTAAATAGTTACTTCCTAAATGTTCAGGGGCAACGTAAACAGTAATAGAATCACGGGAAGGACTTTCTGACTGGAAGACCGCCTCTCATTCATTGGTCAAGAGTCCTGTCTTCAATCCCAAAAGTTCCAGCTGTGAGTATTTTGAGTTTCTGGTTGATACACAGGCTGATCACTCTTTTTTTATATGGATCTTTTCCAAGATATTTGCCCCTCTCCAGCATTGGTCACCTATTGATCCCATTTATGAGAATCTCTCTTATGTAATTTTTTCAAGAATACATATGAGGTTACATTTTTTTCTTGGCCACCACCACAAATTACATGAGATAAGTAACTTATTAAAAAAAAACATTTTTGGGTGGAGTATTTCATTAAACAGTGCAGACACTTGTGCCTGCAGGGTCTACCCAAACAGTAGTGGTCTCCCCTGCACTCTCCCTGCTCACCTTCCCAATGCACCTTTCAGCACTCTTTTCTCCGTTTTCACCAGGTGAGGCCCACCTTCAAACTGTAAGGGCCCTGGACCAAGACGGAGGGATGGCTGTACAAGCCATGAGAGGGGGCTGTTCTTCCAGGTACCTCGCTTATAGGGTGGTCTTCTCTGAGGCTAGGCTGCACTGCCCCCTAGCTGTATGGAGAATCTTCAGCTCAATAGTAGAGTTCTGCTTGCATTCACTTGCTATAAATGTTAGTTCCAATTTGCAATTTTCATTTTAGATCTTTATTGTGTTCACATAAATTCCCAGTTGGACTTTTGAGAGAAACATGAGATCAGAGATGTTTGCACAAAAAACAATTAAAAATGACTTCTGTTTTGTTTTTTTTTTTTTTTTTTTTAAGAAAACAAACCATACGCTAAATGCAATAAAAGCATATCACATTGCTCCAAATTCAGTTTTGACCACAAAAATGCCATTTCTGGTTGACCAGCTTATCTTATTTTATTTATTATATTATTGATTGACGTGAAAGCTCAGCATTACTCTGAATTTGAGTTAGTAGTATTATTTTTCCCAAATTGTCCATCTGGGAGCTCCAACTTTGAATGGCTTTTACTGACTGGGAAACTCGAATTTGTCATCTGTCCATTAGCCAATGAACACATCATAACTGTTGTTCCATCCAAGGTCTTGTATAACCCCATTCTGCACTGGTACTGCCCCCTGTTGGCCTACAACAGCATCACTACTCAGGAAAGTACAACAGTATCTTTAAAAAACACAAACAGAAGGGTCTTGCATCATTGATTAACAGAAATTGAACTCTTCTAGCGTTTTTTCCTCTTCATAGATGCCAATACGAATGTATGTCAAAGTCTTAGCCAAAGTAGGGTTTTTTTAAAAGAACATTTTGCAGGTGCCTGATTGTGACTGTATTCATGACACATGAGAGTGAATGTCTTACTACTTTACCATTTATTTGATTTTGTTTGTTATAAACATCATCTCTGAGGGCTTTAATAACTCCTACTATGTTCTTCGCTTAAACCACCAAGGAGGAACATTGTGGGCCCCCAGTGTGCAGTGGAGCTGTCCAGGGACATGACGTCATACTCGATTCAATTCAATGAAAAGTGCTCTTAGAATTCTCTTTTATACAAGCTATAACTATACCCCTTTACAAATACAATATAGTGTACCTAACATAAAAAATACAAACACAAAATAGCATATCAGATACGTTTTTTAATTTTTCAAGTGACGCTGCTCAGGAGAGACAGTAACACTCAGGCCACGTTATGGGTGTCCCAGCTTGTGTTGCTTACTTATAAACCCTCTGTCCGTCTAAAGGCAGTGTTGGAACAAACTGCATTGCTACACTCTCTGAAGCATCATTTAGAAAATTTTACACTGCTAATCTTAATGACAGGTATAAAAGCAATTAACAAAGGAATTTGCTTACTTCAACCTCCGTTGAGCTGATCTTAAGGCTGTTGTCCAGTGAGGTGCCCATCACACAAGCTGCCACATCTGTTCCTGTCGAACTTTCCGAATTCCTCTTGATGTGGTAGGAAAGTAGACTCACTGATGCATTGGCTTTCTCTTCAATTTCTCTAAAGGCAAGACCTCCACATTTAAGGGTTATCATGGTCCGTCTGTCTTCCTTTGCTAATCGCCTTTTTCTCACCATTCTGATCGTAACATACTACTTCCTACAGTGGAATATTGTCCAAACAATGCCACACAGTTTGTTCTAACACTGCTTTAATACAGACGAAGGCCTTGTAAGTAATCAACCACAGTTGGGACACTTGTAGGAATTGTTTGCATTAATTTTCAAGGCTTTGTTAACCTTACTTAATGCAGACAGTCTGTAAGTTATAAACCCATTGTTGTCCAACTAGATGGGCCTTTTTTACAACTCCATAAATTACATTTCAGGTCATACCTCTGTTACCATTTTAGGTTATTCACTGGACTTGAACCACTCCAAATGTAGTAAAAACTAGAAAAATGGGATTGTTGTAAAACTTTTGACAGGGTGTGAATATGTGTCGATGATTGTTACACTGACTGCTGTTTGCGACATAAAGGATTTACCTCTTCCATGTGATTTAATCTCAGACCTTCAAATCCACAGTTCATATTTGATATGTGCTGGGATTTCAGGGCACACATTGCGTTTTCTCTGTTGAAATTTAAAAGAGTCAGATCACATCCTTCATCAATATGTAAACATTTTTTCTTGTTTGTGTGTCAGTCATTCTTTTTATTATTGAAAACATTGGTCACAACATATACTTTAGAGTGAACACAAGTAGAGGTTTGGAAAAACCAACTCAATTGGACACAGATGCATTTTTCTGTGTAATGTACACAAAGGACAAGTAATGGGATTAGGTTTTTCATTATTGTGTCATATATAAGTATGGGGATCTGTGCAACAGTACTAAAGTTTGCAGTGAGCCATCTGTTGTGATGTAAACATCAATGCATTTTATTAATACACTAGCTATGCTAAGACAGGTAATTGAAATAATTAAAATAAATAATCTTAGATGTCTCTTGCCTTACATGTACCCTCAGCATTCATCTGACACCCTTTTTGGAATTCTGGTGTGTCTCACCCTGTGTTTGCCTGCACTTCCTCTCTCAATAGCATTCCCATAAAGCCCTCTTTCATTTGAAGGCATGTTGCTCACTTTCTGTCTGTTTTTTGACTACCACCAATGGTAGACGGGCCTGCATTACCTGCTATGAAACCTCAGTCATTGCCTTGTAAGGACTTCCTATCTTTGAATGTGACTCCCAGCGTGCCTCCTATGCCTTTCTTTGGTATCCTTGTGTGTGCCTACTTCTCTTTCCCAGCTGTTGCTGTCTCAATCACATTTGACGGAGGAACCACAATGAAATTGACTGGTCAGACCAATGCCAAACTGACCAATCAGAGTGCTTGAAGGGTCTTGACACACACATAGACACACTCAGGAATTACCATTTTATTACATAGATAGATACATAACAAAATTTATTCCTGTAGATGGTGTACAGCCAAAGTTACCAAATGCATTGTTTTGTTTTTTTATATTCTAGCAGATGTAGTACCCCAAACGTTAGAACTAAACCAAGTGTCCTTTAATATTGTTGGGTTGATTTTGTTTTTCACTGAGTTTCATCAAAGGTAACAGGAAGCCAGTCATTTGTGAGCATTGTCGTAATAAAGTGCTGCACTCTGAAAGACTATAAAACAGTGCTGCTTCTTCAAGGGCGGCTGACAAGAGTGCTTGAAGGAAGATGTTTAGTGAATTGAGGTGTCACAGACAAATGTAATTAAAGAGAAAGTGGAGAAGTAGAAGATATTTTTAGAAATGTGGAAGTACAGATTCTTATTATTCCCAGTCCTATTCTGGAGACATCTGAAATATTTGAAATCCATTTCTACTGTTAATAAAAAGGGGGATATATGAACCAGAGGGTACTCTGAACAGACTGGCAGTTTTGCCTATAGGGAAATTGTTTCAGTTTTAACTTAAGTTAAATAAAAATTGAAAATGAATTTTAATACTAAAAAACAAATAATATTTTAATATTTTCATATCATGACCCAAGTGTCAGGATAATGCTGAATCACTGGCTTCCTCACAATATTATAATACAATGCATTTAGATTTGCCTAGGAATCAAACTGGCCCATGTTTGGGATAAGAAAGAAGAAAATGCAAGAACTGCAGGAAATCCCACATAGACCCCAAAAGATCATGATCATGACTCCATGATTGAAATTCAGGCTGTAAAGCCATCATGCAACTTAATCACTCTACTACCTTGAAGAAAATATACAAAATAAATACAACAGAGAAATCCGCCAGTATGCCCTCGTGGTAGTTGAGGCCCAGGATTATAAATGTCACAGTAGCTGATTCATTCCTCACCACACTGAGCGAGTCACTTATCCTGTCAGGACTTCAGACAATCTGTAAGCAGTTACAGTGTGACAGTGTGATTTGTAGGTACTGTAGCTTTCGATTAAACAGCAGCTTAACAAATAATAAAAAACAAAACTTTCAATGGAGAGAATATAGTGATGGAGACTGGTCAATCATTGAGTACGCTGCGAAATGTAGGATTACTGCAAATCAATGCAATGAAGGTTCAGAAGGCCGATTACAGCACAGGCCACTCCAGCACTAAAAAGCAGTAGCAGTACCAGGATTTCATATTAGGGTGGGCCTAAATTTGTCATGAGTGGGCCTAATGTTATTTTTATTACTGTTAAATCTACATTAATTTAAAAATAAAACATATTTTAGATGTTCAGCCATGCTAATGTAAATTGCATTTTGGCTTATTTATTTTGTTTTGGACATCTACTTTGAATATTTTTTGTTAACACTAATTTAAATCCACTTACAAATAGTGAGGATAAATCAACTGCCTACCTTTTGTTGACATATAAGACATGCCAGTCCAACACAAAGCACAAACAGTCAAATAATATCCGTTATAAATTTGACCAGTATACCATTATATAACAGCAAAAATCTGATTAACTGGTAATTTGTGTACACATATCTAGTACTTGTGTTTCCAGTCTCCGAATACACAAGTCTGTCCTCAACTAGATTATTACAGAAATATCAAAATGAGATCATTTGGTACCCTGTATTCCTCCATTGCACTGTTACCTGTTGTATCAATGAGCTGCAAAGCTGCACGCCTTACCGACTGTAAGAGAAGTTAATGCTGATTGAGTTGGTGGCTCTTGTATGTCGCATAAATTCTTCGTCATTTGGCAGTTGAAAGGTTGTAGATTTTCCAGCACATTCAGTAATATAATTAGTAGCACACCCATTGCTAAAGTGAACACTGCTCCTGGCCGGGTTTTCACTTGCCATTAAGGCATTACCGAATTTTTCAGTGCTGACATCAGACTCACATTTTGTCGATTTGTTTTCTTTCACTAATAAAACCTGAAAGAGCTGTTTGTCCAGACATTTTTCATGTTTTCCTCCTGCTAGACATGGTCGTACAGTTGTGATGGGAGACTCGTGAACAGTTCTTTCTTTTAGAACATCTCTTTTCAGGGAATCATACGAATTGACTCGGTGGAGCTCAATGGAAGTTCTAAGCAGTAGGTTACTAGTTAATAGTAGGGTTGGGCGATATGGACCAAATATGACATCTTGATATTTTTTAGCTGAATGCCGATATACGATCTATATCTCGATATTTTTTCTTCCCATTAAGTAATAACAAAAACATAGTTCTGAGCCAAAGCCAAATGTCTCATATGTCACAGAGGCACTTTAATTAACATGTACATGAGAAATGGCTCAAAAATAAACTATCGGCATATATTAAATAATAATGCTCCTTAAATAAAATAAAATAATGTTCTCTTTGTGCATAAAAAAAGACTCAGCTATGCAATTAGGAAAATGTAAACAGAAAAGATAAAGATCAAAAATAACAAAAGGCTGACTTGCTCTTTAAAAAGTGGGTTTCCACTGAAGTAGACAGTTCTTTCTTTACCAAAGTGCTCCTCCTGTGTGTAGTCCTGCACAAACATCTAGGACTTTGTGTAACAACTGGCAAAACAAAGCAAGTGACAACTTTCTTACACAGAGAAATGGCTTGAGTAATGTGGCATTATCCATACAATGTCCTATAACACACAAAATAAAAACTTTTAAAATCACTTTAATTTTCATGTACAGAGGCAGATCACTCAAAGGCAAATAACATTCATCTGTGTTTAGTAGGGATGTGTAAGATCTAACTACGTGTGTAAACTGTGTTGTGTAATGTGCAATCTACAAATGGTAAAATCAGCAAATGAGTGAAAGAGATGTATACTTTTAGACCTTTTCAGTCTCAAACACTTCTGAATTTAATATGCATCCCTGTCACTTCTTAAGTGGAGTGGTGGCTCTGGTGGTAAAGATTTGCTGGTGGTCACTGGTTCGAATCCTACAACCCCGAAACACGTCTTTGGGTACTTGAGCAAGACCTTTAACTGGAATTGCTTCATCCTGGTTATGACGTTAACCTGCATCCGGCCCTCCAACTTGCAAGGAAAACTTGGGGGTTGGTGGCAGAACCTTCACGCAGCTCCACACGGAGTTGCGTGGCACCGAGGCATCACCCGTTGCACATCATGTGTGACGGGTGCGTCCACCTATGCTCCCCTTCCCTTTCCTTTCTCTTCTCAGCTGGGGCTCTCATTCAGTGTCACAATCCTCAGTCTAACACAGACACACGCATATACTCCAGTAGGGCTGATAGTTCATGTAACAAAGATTCAGTTTCATAAGTGGTAGCAGTATAAGCTTAAACATTTCAAATATATTATCTTGTGGTCAATAGGCATATTTAGCTCTGTAAGTGGTTCTATAAAACTTTTTACTTAACTCTTTTAGGGCAGGCAGAGGGCGAAATAAAAGCTACACATGTCGACAAAACTCACCATTACGTTACAGGCAGACTCTCTTTGCTTATAGGACTGTTGACCTGACGTTGAAACCCTGCATGTGTGTAAGCAGCATAGAGTAAACGACGTCTAGAATGGCAGCAACATCAGGCGAGAGAGTGGAGCGCATGGGCAAAGCAAAATACTCAGTGGATGACATTTTACGTATATTTTATTATTTTGAGTTGGACTCTGACTTGTTGGAGTATGATCTGGTAAAAGTGATGTGGAGATCGAGATCTTAAATTAAAGTGAGGTACTGGTATCAGCTGATCAATCCCTAGCTGATGCGCACAGCCGCTGCCAGATCTCTAACATGCAGCGACAGCACATTGCATGCAGCAACAAACGTTTTATGTTGATTTACTGTATGTGAGAAACTATTGCTTTGTGCGCTTTTTAGAAACATATTCAGCCCTGGGAGAAAAGGAAAAAAAAATCTGCGATATGATAAGCTACTGCTTCAGTAGTGTCGCACCACTTCTCACTTTTTCTCTCATAAGGCACAGCACGGGTATATGAGTTTTGTAACGTGGTTGGTTTTGGGGCAGGATGCTGGGAAGGCTTCACAGTCTGGGCTGGAACACTTACTTTCACACATTCTTCGTACTGCACTTTATCGTGCTGTTGTAAATAGTGGAAAAGATTAGTTGTGTTCGGGTATTCTCTACAGAAAACATTCTGCTGCTCATCTGAAACCTTGAACCCAAACCATCTTTAAATAATTGAGCCATTGTCTTTCTTTTTACCAACCAGCTCTTCTTTGATAGCTTCCTCCATGTCTTTATCCATCTCCATCATGTCCCAGCCTGCAGGACTTATCTTGAAGCAGTGAGGGAGGAGTGAGTTGTGCTCAGAGAGGGAGAGAGGTGGGACAGTGTGATGTTGTGTGAGACAAACTGGGGAAGAGAAAGGCAAACTGGTGGCTGGACGAAAATAATTTTAGTGCAACATTGACTATATTGATATAAAAGATATTGTCTCATCCTATATCTTGTATGAAAATGTCAATATTTTTTAAAAACTCAATATATCGCCCAGCCTTGGTTGATAGCCTCCTCTTAATGTCGCTTGTTTTGAGTAGCTGCAAACATTTTATGTCAATCTTATTTTCTAACCCTTGTTATGCAGACCTAAGCCATATAATTGCCATCAATAAATGCTTTTTAAGACTTGAACAAACTTTTCTAGTTATAAAGTTAGCATTGCTGATATAGTTGTGCAAGTTTAGAATCAAGGAAGATGTGTATCAAAATGCATGTATGCAGTATAGGCTAATTTTCCTTTGAAGAAAAATTTAATTTAAGATACTGGGCGGATCAATGAGGAAAGTGTTTGGGCCTAGGCCTAATATTGACATCAACCCTACTATAAAGCTGTTAAATGCAAAAAACACAGAGCTGGTGTATTTCAAATGATAAGACTAATGAAGCAGCAAAAGCCCATCTCGTGAGTGGGATTCCATTAGCCAGGAGTTGCAGAGCTAAAGGAAATGTGCAGACTTGTGTAGCATGGCTTCACGGTCAGCATTTTTACAAGTGCTGCACAAGGTCTAAAGGTTTAATGTGAAATCACAGGCTATTGTGTCCGCTACAGCAGGTAATAGAACACCCTCCACAGTGTGTATTGGATGAAGTTTGTCCTACGTTATGACCAGTTGTGTGGTGTAAGGTTATGGTGACCATAGATGATTTGACTTCACATCTTGGCCCTGGCTTGCTAGCTGCTGCTTACTCCTTTAGCATTTCACTGGAGGTCACTTCTTAACCCCAGATGAGGATTTTGTGAAGCTAAGATTTTTATCCTCTCTAGCTCTTAAGGCAGTGGCCTTGAAGGTATGAAACAAAACGTGTGGCTACAGCAGGAACTTACGCGTGTCCTGTCCTTGGCGTTTCATATTTAATCCACTCCGTTGTTTTATAAAAACAATGTTTATTTTCCACATTATATAATTCCACAGTCAAAATGAAACTCAAGACAGACATGGTAAGAAAACCGTGTGTTTCCAAAGCCATATTAATCCACGCACAAACTTACAATAACTTCCTAGTTCCCATAACTCCCACTACCCAGCACCCCTTCGTAAAGTAACAATACCCCATTAGAACCAAACAATTATCTAGCCCTATTCTTAATATATAAACTAATCTTGAACTACAAACATATTTTTAAATTAACTGAACATAAAAACGTTAATACAGAACTTGGCTCATACAGGCCTTAATTAAAATCCATTCCTCACCTATGATTTTGCTCATTGAATTGTGTGCTATATGCAGTACATAACAACTGTTAGCAAGTCTTTGCTGAAATCACATCCCCAGACTCCATAGTTTACGTCACAAGGTCCAACTCTCTGCTGGGTTCCTGTCTGTCAACTGTCAGCACTTATCTTTGCAGAAGGTAATGTCTAATACTGCTCTTCAGCTTGGAAAGAAAACAAACTGAATTCATGTGGTTTTCTTTTAAATATGATACAAGGGATAACCATAAAGCGTTTAGCCTGGCCACATGAGATGAACACCAGAAAAAACAAAAAAGTCTCAGCATCATACAGTACCTGTAAACAGTAATGCGCTTGTTTTAACATTTACACAGCTTTTCTATGCAAGTCAAATGAAATGCTCTGTACTAGTAGGTTGTGGACCATTTTCTGTAGCCACAGGCATAACATAATCCCACCTACACACTGAAAAAAGGGAACCAGAGAGGTTCTTCAGAATGATGCCATAGGGCAACCATTTTTGGTTCCCGAAAGACCCGCCCACATGAAAGTTCCAGAAAGAACAATTTATTTATTTAGATCTGTAACCAGCTCCATAGAGTAAATAACCATGAATAGATGGTAGTGTGAGTGGGAGTGTTCTCTATAAAATATCAAGGAGAGAATCCTACAAAGCAGAAACCATAAAGTTCATGAGTCACTTACTCAGTCTTTGGAATTGTAAGAGGCCTGCAAAAAGACAATCGCTAGTGTCTGGCAGGATGATAAAGTAATCATGATAGGCAAGCTGGAGCGTTAGTGCTTTCCTTTATCAGTTTTATAGGTTATTTGATAATTAACAGGAATCCAGTGTAACAGAACCAGTTCAATAGTGATCATTGCTCTATTATCATGGGGTTAGAGGAACTTGCCAAGATTGTTATAAGTTGGCCTACTCTGGTCCTGGGTATGATGTTACTCCAACCTGCAGGGAAAAACCTGGGGGTTGGTGGCTGAATTGGCACTCCAGCCACCATAAAAAAAACAACCTCACACTGTTCCATTCCATCTGAACTAGTGTGGTGCTGAGGTGTCACCCATTGCTTGGCTGCACTTGGTTCCTAATCTGGGATCCTGAGGTGGCTTGTCATGTGGTGGGTACGGCAATGCGCTGTATTAGTGCGTGCTCCTAACCTCTCTACTCTCACACCTTAAGTTTACCATACACACACATGGACTATTTCCACTCCAAGTATTGATTATGATTGATGCCTGCAGTAGGTGTCACAGATACAGTCACGACCTAAAGGCTGACACAACTTGTTTCCCCAAGAATAACCTAAACACATGGAGGCTGATACACTTTGGCCAAAACCACTTACCAACCAACGATGTGTTATTTCCATCATGCTGAAGGTGGCATCCCCAAACACCAACTGTCCTGTATCAACTTTATTAATTCAGTCACTTAAGATGTACAGTGTGACCACTAATAACATTGAGTCTAGATCTCCAGTGTGCCACACTGCAGTTGCCTGGATTGGCTTTCCCTCCTCCAAAGCTGACCTCTTGGGGTTGTGTTATGGATGCCCAATCTGCCTCAGTGGGCACAACACACCAGTGCATTCTTGGCACAAATAACCTGAACCAAGCAGTTAAAGCTCAGAAGCCAAAAGGAAGTTTGCATGCTGAGCTTTTATCGGGTATTAACCTTTTACCTTTCTCTTGCATTCATAAGTCTTGAACCACCAACTACCTTAGATCCATCTGTCTGTTCAGTTATTAGGTAACCTGCTCCACCATATATGGGCCACAGTCTGTCATTACTCATCAGCAACAAATGGAAACCAAAGATTTGGGAAAAGCAATGCAAAATGCAAATAATTAATTTGGAAGAGCATAGAAAACTAAAAGGAACATAGCACTTTCAATTTTAAGAACTTGGAAACTCTTTATTTACCTAACCTTTTCATAGTTCTCTATTTTTTAAGCCTTTTCTATTCTTAAATATTTCCATCTTTGCTGTTTTGAAGTCTCCTGAGAAGATCTGACTTTAAACCTCCAAAAATCGCTGACTACCTTGTACAAAACAGTGAGACACCAAATGTCCTGTTACACAGCTCCTCACAAATGGGTGTTCAGTTCAATAGCACCCTTGTGTGCATCTCTCTGCTAAGATGAGATGGTCTTAGAAATGTATTTCTTTATTTTGAACGTTTTATCAACTTAATGGTATTGTCTGATTTTATTTTTACACCATCGCCTGTATCTAATATTATGCAAGCTGATTGTGTTGTCCGAATGACATCTATTTTCAATCTAATTCACTTCATTGTTCACGTTTGCCCGTTCACAGCCCAGTCCATAGAACAACGGCTGATGAAGATTGATCATGCTGCCATCCATCCACACTTGCTTGATATGAAGATTGGACAGGGTAGATATGAGCAAGGATTTTTTCCAAATCTTCAATCAGATGTCTTGGCATCAGGACCAACCAACAACAAGTAAGTGTTAATGGATATGCTGCCTCCTCATGCTTCCAAGAGTTAAATAGTTTTCACTATAATACAATTGATCCATTTGTCGATTGTTCTTTCATATAGCACTATTCTCAACACTCATCATCATCTGGTAGTTGAATCATGGCAACTGGACTTCTTTCTTGTTAGGTAGATACGTTTCACTGCTCATCCAAGCAGCTTCTTCAGTCTGAGACCACAATTTTATCCTCCAGGTTAGTTTCACTTCACACCTGCCCTGATCAGGCTCGTTGAGTAAAACAAAGGAAGGTGGAGGTGTAGGTAGATGTAACAGTCACACCTTGGATGTGCAGTGAAACGTATCTACCTAACAAGAAAGCAGTCCAGTTGCCATGACTGAACTATCAGATAATTTCACCTGGATGACTGAGAATCTTCACAGACGCAACACTCATCATTTCAAGCTACTACACTGTACATACTGAGAAAACAAGGGGTCAGGACAACGTTAGATCTGCAAAATGATCAACACAAAAACAACAAATCAAATATATATGAAGCATTCGCAGATACCAGGAGAAATTAGGAAATATTTCTGAAAAACGAAGTAGCTTGTAATAGATGTCAAATTAAGCATGTCAGAGTCTATACATTACCTGCTTTATACGTAAGTAAGTCTGGAAAGATGTCGTCCATTATGTTGTTGATTCAGCGAGCCTTTTTATTCAAAGTATCTTACAAGTCACGAGTGCACTGCACTTAACATTTTGCATAGTATCTGGCAGATTAGGTGACAGGTGATTAGGTGACTCACTTATTACTTCTAGTGATTTGTTTTAATAACCTTCTCTCTAGGGCACTCCATAGTTACCATCCAGTCATTTACTTAGTCCTATAACATGAGTCAGCAGTAGGAGTCCTCCTCTATAAATATCAGCTAAGATAACTTAACATTCCCAAATGGGCATGGTTGTTGGAGGCTAGAGCCAATCCAGGCAGCTTGTGCAGAAGGCCTGGCCGTGGTGCCAACCCATCATGTGGCCAACTGACACACACACCCACATGGAGACCAGTTCAAGTCACCAGTGAATCTGGTCTGCACAACCTTGTGGATTTGGGAGAAAATCCAACATAGACATGAGGAGAATATGCAAACTCCATACTTTTAAACTCAGGATGCGGGATTTTTGACAGGCAACCACAGTGTCACTGTGCACCCAAAGAAACCAAACCAAAATAAACTGAATTTAATTATACATTGTATTGTGATTGGAAGGTGGCATAGGGTCACAGTGGTTATCAATGTCCTCTCAAAGCTCCACTTGAATCCTGGCCCGATTGCTGTCTATGGAGAATTTGCACATTCTGGCCATGCTTGAGTGAGTTTTCTTCTCACTCTTCAAAGACGCCTGCACATGAGGTTAATCGATGGCTCTGAAACTGTTCTGGTATGAAGATGTTTGAGTTGTGTGCCTCATGAGGAGGTCTGGTGTCCTGCCCAAAGTGGCTTTCTTGCACCTGATGCTGCCAGGGTAGGATTGGACCCATTCTTGTGACCCTAATTGAATCAGGCAGATTTAAAATGAGGTAAGTGGATTATGAATGAAGGAAGTTTTGGAAGTTGCAGATGGTTGTCTTCTTTCTAATGTAAAGTAATACCCCGTTTCGAGATTAACTTTTGGAATATCTCCATCCAACCATGCAAGCTTGAAATGGGGAACATCTTGTACAAACCTCTGTTCAATCATCAGTTCAGGGCATTTAAGGCAAGCGTCCCTTATTATAACTGGGATCCGGCAAACATGACTCTGCAAACAATGGCTAGGCAAATAAGCCTGTTTTTTTATTACTTGGCTCTGAATACTTATGCAATTATTATTTTCTGTTTTATATTTGTAATTAATTTACATCACTTAACAGACATCTGTTTTCATTTGGACTTTGTCTTTTTCTGTTGATCATTGTCAGAAAAGCCAAATTAAATCCGCTCCGATTCAGTGTTCTTTTTTTGTTTTGATTGTTTTGATTTTAATATACTTTGTTAGTCCCTGAGGGGAAATTGTCTTTTTTGACTAAACTTTGGGGGTCAGAGCACAAGGTCAGCCATTGTACAGCATCCCTGACGTTTTTACATTAAGGGCCTTACTTAAAGGGCCCAGTGGAGTTGGATCACTTCTGGCACTTAACGGGATTTGAACTACCAGCGCAGATCCTTGGCCACAGAGCTACCCAATTACAGTGTTTTGTCTCACTCTTTGTCCAATAAAATGCAAAAACTTCAAATTGGGTGGGTGAATAGGAACTTTGCATCAGGAGAGAGATCCACTGTGGATCATCAAGAGATGCATTCACATAGTCACACATAAGGTAAGGTGGGATCCCCATAAAAGTTTGCAATGGCTCACACCAAACCCCATTGTCTTTGCTTGTCCATGTACTGTATGATAACACTATGTATAAGTAAAATATAAATACATAATAATAATATTAGGAATATTTGTGACAGATGGTCATGTAGGCCACTGTAAACAGACCCCAGTCTCCACCTGTGCTTATTTTGTACATACAAAGTTCAGTTATGCAGCTGAAATGCAGACAATGTGGCCTAGTGAAGAAGATGTGAAACTGAAGCCACAAATTTTAATCTCCATCACTGACTTATTGTTTGGCTCTGAGATTGTCACTGCTTTCTTGGTAAGGAGTAACTTGAGATTTGAAAGTCCCTTTGGATACATTGTCAAATAAATAGGAAGTAAATCTAAATGTGAAAGAAATTCTAGAATATGTTTGATCTTATATCTGGAGCAAGGAAGTGGGACAGTTTGTAACATACTGTATAACCCCCTGTCTGTTCAGTGCCCAGCACTGATGTAGAGTGTGACCCGGAGCAAATTATTTAGCCTGGTACAGTTTACTCCAGTCCAAAATGTGGAAACAATTGTGCAATGCCTTGTGTTGAAATGTCAGCTAAATTTAACAAACACAAATGACTCCCACTTCTACTAGTAGCAGGGTGTTTTCCTGATTGATGACTCCAATAACAATCTTATTTAACTTATTTAGGTATAGAGACATTTAAAACATTCACATACAGCATTTATATTTCATATTTCTCTCATACTGAGCATCTTTAACATGTTGCGTTGTTTAATCCCACAAATTGTTGGGTCTAATTTCTTCAGATAACGTGACCAAGTTAAGGGGATGCAAAAACTAAAATCAGCAGTGCTGTATTTGCCACAATCGCTTGACAGATAAATCACTAGATGGGACCCATTGCTTATCACCGGTATTCCCACTGATACGTGAACTGGTTAGCGTCATGAAGACAATTCAGACAGATCAAGACAGAGCAAATTTGAATTAGCAGGTGTAAGTCACAGAAGTATTCATTGCTGATAACTGAGGCCGTGGTCATTTTTACAGTTCGTATTCTTTTTACCTAGCAACACAATGCAATTGTTCGTGTGTTAATGTGATATCGGGCAATATTTCTGACATGGTGTGAAAGGAATCATAGTGTGCCATTTACAGACTGAAACTTTAATGTTTTTTTGTCATTAAATGTCTCTGGAGGAATTGAAGAAAAGTGTACAGAACTGTCGTGGGCTGAGGTGGTATGCATTGTGACTGGGATTCCTCAGGAATGTGTGGTTGCTGGTCCTCTCGCCTCTGAAGTAGGTGGGAATGGATGGCCAGACTTGAGAATGCAGGATGGCAAATTACGAGTAGTGTTCGATAAAAACTTCAGTAAAAAATCCTAATAGGTTGGAATATGAACAAAATGTTAGAATACAGTGGTACCTTGAGGTACGAGTTTAATTCGTTCTGTGACCGCACTCGTAAGTCAAAATGCTCGTATCTCAAATCCGTTTTCCCCATTGATATTAATTGAAATGAGATTAATTTGTGCCAGCCCCCAAAAAACACCCCAATTTTTTGTTAAATGTTTTCAACATGAGAAAAATGTATTTATAATGAACAAATATTGTATACAAACAAAATAAAACCTAATACTGTACATAAGAGAATCTAAAGAGATAAATAGATGTTGGAGAAGCCATTTAGCGTATTGTAATGTTTTTTCTTTCACTTCACTTTTGCTTAACTTAATTTTCTTCTTCACTAGTTTTTTCTTTTTTGCCACGCTTTCGTCACTTTCATTCGCAGGGCATTTCAATAGAAACCTGTCCAAGGAACTTTGTTATGTCCTCCCCTTTAGAACGTTTCTGAAATGAGTTAGGCAAGTGTCATTAAATAGCGCCGCTGCACGACCAGTTGTAACTTTTTCAGGGTGTTTCTTTTCTTTAAAGTTCGAAACTTTTCCCCACATTGCCAACAGTTCCTTTATCTCACTTGAAGAGATAACCTCCTCCGCCTCTTGCTCCTCTGCGATACCGATCACCTGCAGAACCTCCGTATGTTGCTGCGTCTGTAGTTCCGTCAACTCCTCCGTCGTCAGTTCCTCGGAATGTGTGGCGACAAGCTCTTTGATGGCTCATATTTCGAATATTCGTATTTCGTACGTTGGGGCACTCGTATCTCAAGGTACCACTGTGTTACATCATAAAGCTTTTGTCTTGTTTATGCATTAAAAATCAAATTGTAATGCCCATGGATTGATGTTGTCATTTTCAAACACCAGATACTCCAAGCATAGGGATGAGAAAAAGAACCGGTAACAATGCAGTGGTCAATCAAAACGGGCAAGTATGGTGCATTAAAAAGGACTGGGAAGTTGGACATTTGGACCAGACTTTCACTGGATTTATAGTCCGATCAGAGCTATAAGAAGAAAATGTCTTGGCAGAATGGGTAGGAATGGACGAGAGTCTATAGCACAAAAACATCTCCCTACTTTGCTCTTTTCTCGTGCTCTTGTTATTTGTCTCGCAAGGAAAAAAATAATATAAGCTTGTTCAGTAACTTCACTCCTCTGAACTGTGCAGGCTCTCAGAACATTCATTTAAGGGCTTGGATTCTTGCATGAGTGAGTGAAGTGTAGGCAACCATTTATAGACCCTTATAATAATAATAATAATAATTCTTTGCATTTATATAGTGCTTTTCTTACTACTCAAAGCGCTCAGCTTTGCAGGTTAAGGGCCTTGCTCAAGGGCCCAACAGAGCAGAGTCCTGGTGGCCTTTGACCTTCAGCACCGTCATGGTACTTCACTAATTTCTCATTTTTTATTTTACTGCAACACAAAATTGACAGTAAGCTCACTTTTATAGCCTGTCTATCCAACTGAAGCAAATAGCTACTAACTTGAGGACAATGTCACCTTCTCCATTGAGCCCAAGAGCTGCACTCATTTAAAATAGCGTGACATATTAAAGTATTTTAAACAATTGCATCTATATCAGTATATTGCTACAACTTCGGTATCTTTTGATATCTCTTTGCCTTTTGAGTGTGACATTGTGATTTAATGTGCTGGTATTTTAACACAAGGGCCCAAAATGAATTATAGTTTGCTTTGGTTTTAATTCACTCCATTCTTTGTAGAGAAGCCTTTCAGATGAGTCAGTAATCTAATAATCTCTCGCCATTATTCATTACAATTATACGTTGTGCACAGGCACTTTAGCATGCCATAGAGTATAAGAACAATATAAAGAGCAGTATTATGTATTTAAAGAATGTCAGATTTTTCAACTTATGCTTTTTTATGTATTAATCTGCAAATAAGACTAAATCAATCACAATTCTTGCCTGTGTAGAACAACTGGTGCGTGAAATGCTGCTATAATTTCTTTTCTATGTCTTCTCAGCCGCTGGGTCAATCGGACAGCCAGCACTCAGTGCAGGAAAGACCGCCTGAGACAGCACTCTGATCACATTGGCTTGGACAATGATTTGAGAGAGGTAAAACTTCCCCCACATCTCTAATCCCCCTAATAAGTTTTTCTCCTTCCTTAGCCTCATGTGTGTTTGATTTTGCATCTTCCTTTTCACAGCATGCTTTCATGTAAGCCAGAATATCTGCTCTTTTTCATGATCTTATCTAAACCTTCAACAGAGGTTTCTGTGTTCCAGTTATGAGTCTGACAGCCCGACTGGACAGGCTTTAGCTTTGGATTGTCAGCTAAAATATACAAGTATATGCTATATCATATACAGTACATATAGAAATAAACTTGAGTGCACATTCAAAGAGTCCTTTCCATCCCTGTAGAATGAAATGAAATCAGCTGCTTTTTATTCACTTGTGGTGCTCACCAACAGTATACTTGCACTGATTAAGAGCTGAGACAAATATTTAAGGGCTAAATGTCAGGCTATATACAAGCTACTGCAACATAACATTCTCAAACCCATGTAATTCGCTTTCTGGTAGTTTCACATGCAAGATAACAATGAGACCAGATACCGGTCAACTGCAGGGGCCTCCAACACATGTCCAGTTTGGAATCGGCACTTGACCTAACCAGCGCACCTTTGGAGAAACTGGAATACCCAATGTAATACACAGCACGAGACTCATACAGGACATGGGGTTCTGTAAATATATTTACACTAGCTGTGTCAATCGGACTCACCCAGGAGGTTTCTCAAGACAACGGTGATACATCTGTATTTGTACTTTAAAACTGAAATGAAACGTGAAATTACCTTTGATTATTTTTTGTATCATATGATGCAGTGAGAAGTCAAGCAAAATGACGCATTTTATTGGCTAACTGAACAGATTACAATATGCAAGCATCTGAGGCCCCTTCTTCAGGCAGGTAAGCTTGCATATTGTTATCTGTTCAGTTAGCCAATAAAACATGTCATTCTGCTTGACTTCTCACTACATCCATCATGGCTAACACGCTATAACACCCTACTACCACACCATATTGTACAATGTGGAACACACTATTATATTTTCTTATAGCACAGAGAAAATGTTCTGAGTCCGGCAGCAAACCAAATTCTAAACTTTTACTAGGCTCTGGTAAGCCTATAGTACTGTATATGTAGCACCTTATCTGCTAAGATGCACTACATAGTGGGTATATGTTCATGTGTTCACATGCTGTTCATCAGATATGAAAAATTAGATAATTTTGTTGCCACAAGTATTTTTTTGTTATAGTTCAAATACATTCAATGCATGAAAGCATCTAGCAGAATGAAATGACATAAATACAGTGGAACCTCGGTTCACGAATGTCTCTGAACAAGTACAAGTCGGGTTACGACCAAAAAGTTCACCAAACTTTTGCATCTGTTCACGACCACACACTCGGGTGACGAAAAAGCCAGTTTCCCTTCCGGTTTGTACGCGCCGATGATTTCCGCACATGTTCAGTCTCTCCCTGTGCATTCCCTATGCAGCGAGCGAGCAAGAGAGAGCAAGCAAGCGAGAGAGAGAGCGTGAGGGAGAGTGAGAGAGAGAGCGTGAGACAGAGCGTGAGAGAGAGAGAGAGAGAGAGCGTGAGAGAGAGAGAGAGAGAGAGTGCGCGAGAAGGCAGTTGAAGAATGCACCGGGTTTGTTTTTAAAGAGACTGCAAGCTTAGTTTTCTCTGTTCAAGGTTTTCTCAGTGTTATTCAATGTTTTTACATTTAGTTTACTATTACACTGTGTATTCTATGGTATAATTAACTATTTTTGTGCTTAAAAATCTTTAAAAAATATATTTACATACAGTCCATATGGTCCAGAACGGATTAATTGTATTTACATACAATCCTATGGGGAAAATTACTTTGGGTCACAACCAAAGTTTTGGAATGAATTACGGTTGTGACCCGAGGTTCCACTGTACGGCAAAAAAACAAAAATTGGATAATTCCATAAACACATGTATTATCATGAATGTGTAGAACGAACTTTGTACAATTGCTTTCAAAAGAAACTCTTAATATTTAAAAGGAAAATAGCAAAGAGAACTTATTTCCACGCAGGAAGGGTAGAGACCTGTGTAGCCTTCCTTTTTGCAAATGCACACTGACACAGCCATTTGAGCCCCCTTTTAAGTTTTAGACAGGAATAAGAGGCAGTAGATGTAGAGCAGAAAACTTTTTTGGTTTTAAGTTGAAATCAGATTTTGGATGTAGAGGACGAAGGGGTGCTGCACAAGGATCAATGTCCAGGGATTGCTGCTGATTTGCAAAATAAAAATAATTTAAGCACTGCTTCAAGACTCACCTTCCCTTTTCAATAAATGGTGTCTTATTGTTTATGTATCTCACAGTAAACAATTTCATTTAAAAAAAGATAGCAAAATAAAGATGATTAAGACTTTTTAAAACCAAAATCTGGGAGTTTGTTTGTCTTTTTTAAGTATCACTAAGCATATGTAAGCTTGATAGCATGAAGCGTGTGCGATGACAGCCGGGCTGACAGTGGGCTCTAGCGGACGTCATGATCTCATTCACATTCAGTTTTAAAGTGAATCGCAACAATAAAAGTTAAACAAGAGAAAGAAATGAAATCATCTGCTTGTTATTCACTTGTGGTGCTCACCAACAGTATACCTGCACTCAGTGTTTAACAGGAGCAGTGGTAGTATTCATTATTTCTCAGCCCACAGCACATTGCAAGTTTTACTTTCTCAAATAGTCCTGCTAAGAATTTAAAGAACCTAACAGTCACATATATTTCAGCACTAAATTGTATAACAGAAATGGGGTTATTACGTTTTGCTTGAATTTAAAATGTATAATTTAATGAATGTGTTATCTCTGACACATCTTATTCATTTAAGATAAATCACATTTCCTTTAATAAGAACTGTAAATAAACACAGCAATTTCGTAAAATGAATTGGATGGCCAAGTGGTCCCAGATTTAATTTACATTTCTGAACAAGGAATCTATAACTACTGTTTTATGGCTTCAAGGTACACTTTTAAAATAAACAAACAAAAAAATAGTAGTTTATATTTATGTAGTGTCTATTAAGAGCTCTAGGAAACTTGAAGTTAGGTTAAATAAAAATAAAATCCAAATAGGCTTGTACTCGCTGAAACTGGGCAATTATGGTAACATAAAAGACACCCGAGTCAGGAGCAGAGTGCTAATATGAGTTTTTGTTTAAAAAGTGCAGGGAAAGAAATAAAAGGAGAAGGGCCTTTCACAAAACAGGAGTAACTACTGAGAAAACACAATCACACAAAGTCTGATCAGTTTGGGCCTACGGAACAACTGATGTTAGTTTACCAAACATTCTGCATATCAACGTGTTATTCTTAAATAATAATAATAATAAAAAAATCTTTATTCGCTCTGTATTTCCAAACGTGACAGTAGTAGTAACATATGCCAACTTTGCACTGTGCACATTGTTGCATGTAGCTCCTTGTTGCTGTAAATCACTTTAAACCAGACAAAGTCTGACCAATCGGATATCATAGTTGATCCATATATATAGCCACTTGCATACGTGCTACTTTTATTAAAAATACAATCTTCTGAGAGAAAATGACCAGCTCAGTCCTAGCAGCTACTCATGATACGATCAGTAATATTGCTAAATGTTTTTAATATCCACCTTAATAGAAGGATGTATCTGTGTAGCTGTGTGTCTGTTCGGTTTCTGTGTCTCTGCAATTCCAACAGGTGGAGTATCATAAACATTTCTAGTAATTAAGTTCATTACATTTGTCATTCTAATGGTGGGCTCATCACAAACATTAACACTGCTTTTACGAATCCCATCCCAAATGGCATATAACAGAGACATATGCATTCCATCTGTCATTGCAACAGATGGCACATTGCAAACATGTGTAGTAATGCATTTTATTACTTAAAATGTTTGTGATGCAACATCTGTTTGAATGACAAATGCATTTTGTTACTACATGCATTACAAAATAAAATTCCAGTAGATGGTGCATTGCAAATGTTAACATTGTTACTTAGATTTCAAACAGTCTTAGATAGATAGCACACCTAGTACTGTATAAAATGTTAGAGTTTGTGATTAGTGGTTTGTGTTTAATGAGGTGACCGTCCTCTCTTGTTATTTTAACATGGGTGCCATGTCTTCTGTGCTGTACTAATGTAGCCTGTTTGACTTGGGTGGCTGTGTATGGTTTCTTTTTAGGTCTGTGGAGCCATTGTTTTGTGAACATGTGACTCGTAGAAACACATGCAGAGCAAGATACAGAATATGAAAGCAGAAAAAAAAATGACAGTGTCAAAAAAAAAAGCAAGTAAACATCGCGTTAGCACAAGGAAAGATAAATTATTACTCAGAGAAATAACGAAAAGGCGAAAAGAGATCGAATATATGGACATAGGTGATATGTGAAAAGTATGTAAATATTGTAAGGCTTTGAAGTTTAAGTCAAGAGAATTTCAAAATTTATTTATTTTTATTATTTTTATTATTTTTTTTATTTATTTATATTTATTTATTTATTTATTATTATTTATTTCAAAATGCATTTATTGGTTACTTTGCAAAAAAAAAAAGATTAACTGCTGATGATGTAGATTGTTTTGTCTGTGCTGAAATTCCAAACAGAGAAACCTATCCTGACACATGTCTCATTGGCCTCATTAAAAAGATTCAGCACATTGGGACTCGAAAGATTCCAAATATTGTTTTTACAGAAGTTCTGAAATAAAAGTGAAACTAATGAAATAGCAACAATTCAAAGAAAAAAAAATCATAAAAGTGTGCATCTGGAAAACCAAACACGGGGGTTGGTGAGCGTAGCGAGCAGGGGGCGAAGCCCCCTAGTATTAAAAAAAGAATAGAGTGAGTGTTTGGCTGCAACTGCATCAGCACATTTACAGTATATGTCATGGATTATGTTTTATTATATGCAGTATGTTTTGCTAATTCCAAATAGGATAGGTTCTCAGTCATCAGTCAGTCATTTTCCAACCCGCTATATCCTAACTACAGGGTCACGTGGGTCTGCTGGAGCCAATCCCAGCCAACACAGGGCGCAAGGCAGGAAACAAACCCCGGGCAGGGCGCCAGCCCACCGCAGGGCACACACACACACACACACACACACTAGGGACAATTTAGAATCACCAATGCACCTAACATGCATGTCTTTGGACTGTGGGAGGAAACCGGAGCACCAGGGGGAAACCCACACAGACACGGGGAGAACATGCAAACTCCACACAGGGAGGACCTGGGAAGCAAACCCAGGTCTCCTTACTGCGAGGCAGCAGTGCTACCCACTGTGCCGCCCAGGATAGGTTCTGTTTTTCCTATTAGAAGTCACCAATTAAAATTATTCTTATTAAAAACTCTGTATTACTATTTTATAACAATTCAAGCTCATTCAAATGAGTTTTGTTCTGTTGTGTTTCAGTTATATGCGGGTGAGGTGCCTTATATGATGACTTCTCTTGTGCATTTTTTGTAACATAATCCACCTTTTAACAACTGTGAATGCCTACTTGGGTTTATGGCTCTTTCTCAATGCATTGACAGGAACTAATATAATGTAACATTGCAATACATCATAATATAAGAAAGGAGATGATGATAAAAAGGAAACTTCTTTAGTTCTCCAAAAAAGTTAAAAAAAGAAAATAAAAGACACATCACACCAGTGAGCTCACCTAATCCCGCTCTGCTAAACTTGCTGTTGAGCGGTATAGTATGACAATCACAATTTTCAATTTCAGTCTTTTTTGTGTAGCACTCTTCACTAAGTATAGTATCTTATTTGCTTGAATAAAATACAGACTATTTTTGGGTGCATTATTTGTCTTGTTTGCAGCTCCAGTCTTTAAAAAAAGTGAATGTTTTGAATAATTTCTAACTTATCACTAAATAGTGGCAGAACACCACATCTGTTCAGAGTGACAAGATATGTTAGGCATTGTATGAATATTTTAAATATTCACTTAGCATGTTGTGAACACAGTGGTGCTTTAGCAGTATTGCCACCTGTATAACAGCAAAAACTGGAGTTTATTTTTACCATTAAATATAGAAGAACTGTAAAATAAAATAAAACTGAAACTAAAACATTGAACACAACAGCCTGCATTTGAGTGTGTATGCTATTTAATGTGAAAGATCCTCATAGATGTTATACTGCATAGGCAACAACACATATGTAACTTACCAGGTCTTCCCTCTGTGTGTGTGTGTGTGTGTGTGTGTGTGTGTGTGTGTGTGTGTGTGT
>JANRMT010062791.1:241932901-241963722 GCA_026402145.1 Polypterus bichir lapradei | reverse complement strand
GTGTGTGTGTGTGTGTGTGTGTGTGTGTGTGTGTGTGTGTGTGTGTGAGAGAGAGAGAGAGAGGTGGATGTACATTTCTTTAAGGAAACTAAAAAACTGCACTTTAATCAAAGAAGTCCACATATTGCTTTGGATTAGTAAAATCACCAAGAATTAAACTGACTCATGTCTCATGCTGCTAAAAACAGAATCAGGCCACCACCAAAAGAAGGCATTTATCAGAAGTGTGAATATCAAATCTGTGAGGGATTTCAGTCTTTAGATTTAGTAAAATGAATCATTTTGGATATGTGGAAATGTGTCGTATAAAAAACGGCAAGTCTAAGCACAGCTTTTGTTGAGAAGACATTTCTATAAGCCTCTTACCAACCACACATGACAGATTTTTGCCATATCTCTGAGTCACACAACATAAGTATTATTGACTTTAATGAAATACAAATACTTGCATGTTGCTCGTACCATGGAGCACAATGCATAAACAGTAATTCTCTTACTGGCATCAGTAGTACCGTGACCAAGTATCCCGGCAGATTGCTGTGAGCTATTCTAGTCCAAATGATAAAGTCAATGCCCAGCATCACCTCGGGGTCAAGTGGGTGCTGTTTAAAGTCCTGGGGCCATCTGCACACTGCGCCTTCTGGTGGTGCCAGTTGACACTGTGGCCTTATACTTTCTTTTGGAGGAGCAAGGGGGCTCAATGATGTGAAGTTCTAACACCCCCTCTTGGTGCCGCACTGTGGTCCAGTGATCAGTGACCACCACTAGTGTGGTCCAGTGATCAGCACTGCTGCCTCATGTTTCCAGCACTCTGTGTTTGAATCTTGTTGTGTCCTTAGTCACTCTGGTCTACTTCCCACATTCCCAAAGGTGTGCCAGTTAGGTTAATTATGTGCCCTGCGAACTGCCACCATGTCAAATACTGTTTCCTGCAGAGAGTGCAGTGCTTTGGGGGTCACACTCCAGGTTCCCCAAGCCCCGAAGTTAGATTAAGAAGGAATTCATGGATATGTGTGTGTTTGTGTACAGAGTACTTTTAAATATGCAGGGCACGTTTTGTATTGATGGCGAGTGTTTATATACTGTATTGATAAATTCCTACAGTGAGAAATTACTGTGGACCATTTTTTTAAAACATCTAACCTCACACTGCAGTCGTGAAGTGAAAATAAAAAAATATGCTGGCATTTAAAATGCAACACTGTTCCCTTTGTTTGCTATGAAGTGAAATAAGTTAAATATCCATTGCTAGATAATTGCTTAGAACAGGAATATGTAAGACCTGACTTTTGTTTTCTCATTTTAATGCCCCTAAAAATAGCACACTGGCATTTTAAGTGAGAACCCAGCAATTCTCAGCAGATCGTTTAGTGTTTTGCACTGAAGCCTGTTGTTCCTGCTGCGTTACTGTTTAACAGTTCATATCATTTTTATTTTCTGACATGATGAAATTACACCAAAAAAGGTGAAAACTCATGTCATAACAGTTTTCTTGTATCATAATAAATTGAAATGTGTGCTGCCAAGGGAGTTAAATGAGATCATGATACTTAAGAAATGAGATATATTATTAGCAAGCGAGGAGATTTCAACCAGCCAGTTCAATGAAGTGCCTGAGGCTCCTTGTATCAATTGCCATATTCTCATCACTTCTGAGAAGTCTAATAATCTTTAATCAGAGTGTAAAAACAGTTTTAATAAGTAATGGCTGTTAATGTTTCAGTCATGTAGCACTGTAGTTAACGCACTAGAAGAGTCTCGCTGCAGTGATTTATCACGCTTGTGCTTTATAAGGGGGGCAGACAAAGCTTTGTCTTTCAGGTGGAACACAGACACTTGGTTTCCTTGTTTTACATTTCCTTCTGTTTAAAGAGAATATTTTGAACATTCATTTTAATTTTGATTAGACTGCATCTTCATTTGCATGCTGCTTTTCTGTTTGTGTTTTGTTCTCTTTTTCTCTTTACGCCTGTCTGCTTTCCCACTGACCCATCAGCAAGTAGAAGGCTGTTTGCTTCTGCAGAACTCAATGGCGTTGTGGGAATGGGATCAGAGGGCCCCCATTCCCATAAGACCACCTCAGAAGTCCTTTTCTGCATGCTGTCTGGTAGGTTGAGGTGCTTCTGGGGCTACAATTTGATCTAGAGAAACGCGGTGCAAGAGTCTAGAGGGGAGCATGTTTTGTTAAGCACATATTTTTTGAATTATTAAGATCTATGAATAAACTACAGTGGTACCTTGAGATACGAGTTTAATTCGTTCAGTGACCGAGCTTGTAAGTCAAAATGCTCGTATCTCAAATCAGTTTTCCTCATTGAAATTAATTGAAATGAGATTAATTCGTGCCAGCCCCCAAAAAACCACCCCAATTTTTTGTTAAATGTTTTCAACATAAGAAAAATGTATTTATAATGAAAAAATATTGTATACAAACAAAATAAAACCTAATACATAAAAGAGAATCTCAAGAAATAAACAGATGTTGGCGAAGCCGATTAGCGTATTGTAATGTTTTTTCTTTGACTTTTGCTTAACTTAATTTTCTTCTTCACTATTTTTTTTTTCTTTTTTGTCACACTTTCCTCACTTTCATTCGCAGGGCGTTTCAATAGAAACCTGTCCATGAAGCTTTGTTTTGTCCTCCCCTTTAGAATGTTTCTGAAATGAGTTAGGCAAGTGTCATTAAATAGCGCCGCTGCACAACCAGTTGTAACTTTTTCAGGGTGTTTCATTTCTTTAAAGTTCGAAACTTTTTCCCACATTGCAAACACTTCCTTTATCTCACTTTATGAGGTAACCTCCTCTGCGATACTGATCTCCTGCAGAACCTCTGTATGCTGCTGCATCTGTAGTTCCGTCAACTCCTCCGCTGAATGTGCGGCGACAAGCTCTTTGATAGCTCGAATTTTAAAATTTGACTCTTAACTCAAGGCAAAAAAATCAACCTAGTGACGGTCAAAAAACTCGTACGTTGGGGCACTTGTATCTCAAGGTACCACTGTATTTGGGATTTGTGTTTACACACTAGCTTATTATCAGTAAGAGGATTTGTAGAAGGTGTGTAAGAAAAAGAGGTGTAGCCGACATCATCACTGTGAAGAGGAGGCTGTGCTCCACCTGACTCAGAGTCATGTAACGGGCCTCCTCACTGCTCAAAGCAGGCCTGCACATGGCAGTGAAGGTTCAGTGTGCACGGTCTAAAAGTGCCCAGTAAGTGAAGTCACTTGGCCAGACTACTCTTGTTATTATCTTTTTTACCACCATGGGACACCATGAGTTATGGTTAAGTTGAAAAGTTCTGCTGAGTTGTTTCATTCAGTGTAATGCTTCACGCAGTCACCATGAAGTATCGCTCCATTTCAGTCCACAATACAAAACCCTTCTAGTTCTGCTTAGTTTCACGTTCATCATGGTAAAATAATGATTTTTTTTTCAATATTGCTTAGAGAGGAGAGAAATGGAGCCCTGAACACAGTGTTACAGATTTCCATAAATTAATATCCATTTCAGTACAAATTGCCATCCCAGTTTATGACTTACCCAAATTATATCCAATATGTGTGTGGGATGGAAGGCTCGGGCCTGGCTAAATATTATAATGAAGCCACTGACTGATAGCAGAGCATCTACTCCATCTGTTGGAGTGTCACAATGCATTAGATTATATGACTTGGTTTACACCAGACACAGAATGGTGCTGCGTTGCCACCTCACTGTACTTGGTCCCCAGTTCAAGGGTCACCTTAGTGGAGCTCGTATGTTCTTGATGTATTCACACAACTTTCATCCCACAGTAATATATAAATATATAATAATAAATGTTTTTATTTAGGACAATTAACAACTCTGATTTAACTGAAATGGGCCAGCAGAAGTGTGAGTGTACCCTGTGGTGGAGTTGCATCCTGTCCACAGTTGGTTGCTACATCGTGCTCTCTGCCTTTTGGTGTTAAGCTCTTTTTCTGTAAGACCCTGACAAGGAATAAATGAGTATAAAAAAATGTCCAATGTGACCCTGACTGAATAATAATGGTTAAGTGTAAAAATAATGCATACATTTCAAGTAACTTTAACTTGCACATTTCTATCTGGAATTACTGTTGTACATACAACATAACCATTATACTGTTAAGAAATGCTTTTATTTTCTAACAAACCCTTTTCACATTTTTCTCATTAGAAGTACATGCAAGAGGCAAGGAGCATAGGGAAGAATCTACGACAACCAAAGCTGTCAGACCTCTCCCCTGCTGTCATTGCTCAAACCAACTGGAAATTTGTGGAAGGGCTTTTAAAAGAATGTCGAATGAAGGTAAGAGTTTTGTAAATGGGTGATTCTGATGGACGGTATATCAAAGTAGATGCTGGAGCAGCTAATAATTTCACATGGCACCGCTCTTTATCTTTACACTGATCATTAAATCATTCACAGCCTTTCTAACTTCTAACATGGCATGGTCATTATTAAAAATAGAAAAAAAAATCAGTGTAACTTCATTTCAAGTTTAAAGAGACATAACATAACTACAGAATGTGGAGTTTGTGTGTTCTCCCTGTGTTTGTGTAGGCTCTTCTCTGACTACTCCCCCATGCCATCTTTCATTACTCTAAATTGTGAATGGCAGAGTTAGTGGACCCAGTGACCAACTAAAAGAGTGGGTTTAAAAAAAGAATTAATGAAGATAACCATAGGTATGTCTTGGACAGCCATTAGCCTATAGTACCCTGAGAATTTAATCAAAGCAGAACTAATTATGAAGAATAATGAGTGTTGTTGTTCTGCGTTTTTGTTTTGAGGATTATTTTCACAGAAAAAACGTATACTTGCATGGGTCTAGACTCTTACACAGTCTGTAAAAGACTTCACCCCCCTGGATATTGTCACATTTTACTGTTTTACAACATTAAATTACACTGGATTTATTTTGACTTTTTTAATATTGATCAACAGAAACAGACTCTTTAATGTCAAAGTAAAAACAGATCTCTCCAAAGTGGTCTAAATTAATAACAAATATAAAAAACAAAGTAACCTTTCATACGACACCTCTAAATTATCAGTGGTGCAGCCAACGCATTTTAGAAATCCCAGAATTAGTTCAATGGACATCCCCTGTCTGAGGTTTCAGTTTATTTTAGTATATAAATGCATGTGGAAAGTCCATCTTGTGGTAAGTTAGTATGGTGGCCTAACCAACACATTGAAGACCAAACAGCGCACTGAGCAACTCCATGAAAAAGTGATTGAAAAGCACAAGTCTGGGGATGGAGGCAAAAAAAAAATCTGTGTCACTGAATATCCTTTGGAGTCCAGCTAGATCAGACATTAAGAAATGGAAAGAGTACGGCACAGCTGTACATCTGCCGAGAGCAGGCTATCCAGTGACCATGCAAGAAGAAGACTATTGGGGGATGCCACAAATAGACCTATGAGATCTCTAAAGGAGTTACAAGCTACAGTGGGTTGGACTGGAGAGACTGTGCAGACAACAACTGCTGGACATGTGCTTTATCAGTCACAGCTTTTATGAGAGAGTAGCAAAGAAAAAGCCACTGTCAAACAAAACACAGGACTCAGGCAAATGGGAGACTCTCAAGTCAGGTGGATGAGCATTCTATGGTCTGATGAGACCAAAATTGGGCTTTTTGGTCACCACACTAAACACCATATTTGGTTAAAGCCAAGCTCTGCACATTATCAAAAACACACCATCCCCATCGCAAAGTGTTTTGGTGGCGGCATCATGAATTGAGAATGTTTACCTGCAGCAGGCCCTGGAAGGCTTGTGAGGATAAAATAGATGCAGTAAAACACAGGGAAATCGTGGAGGAAAACCTGATGTAGTCTGCAAGAAACCTGTCCCTTGGGGAGAAGATTTGTTTTCCAGCAAGAAAAGGTCCGGGAGTGGCCAAGTCAGGGTCCAGATCTCAATCCAATTAACAATTTGTGGGTGGACTTGAAAAAGGCTGTTCACTCAACGATTACCATGAAACCTGACAGAGCTTGAGCAGCTGTGCAAATAAGAATTGAGGAAAATTGCAGTGTCCAGATGTGGAAAACTAATAGAAGCAGAGCTGCACATACAGACATAAGGCTGTCATGGCTGCCAAAGATTGCATCTACTACAGGAAATACTGACTTGAAGTGGGTGAATACAGGTGTGGTCTTTGGCCAGCTTGTCATCCCAGCCAATACCCCCAGGCCGCCGGATGGAGCCCTCCCTGCAGTATGGAGGTGCCCCGAAGACCAGCAGGGAGTCATGGACAATGTAGTTTTTATACACAGCCCTGCTGGATATCACAGGGGCCACAAGAGGGAGCTGCAGGGAGGACCGAAGAGTCATATGTGCCCTATAACCCGGAAGTGCGTCATAGGAGGAGCAATGACAGAAGTGGCGTACTTCCGGGGTGAAGAAAAGGACTTGTACCTGACCCGGAAGTGATAAAGAATCACATGGACTGGGGATTGGGAATACTTCCGGGTCAGGGAGAATAAAAGGACTGTGGGAGCTCTCAGACGGCGAGCTTAGCTGGGTGGAAGGGTGGCAACGCGTCTGGGAGTGGTGGAGAGTATTATTGTTATTGTGATTGGTTTGTTTATGAGTATTGTGGAGGAGAGGGTGCTTTGTGCACTGTGGAAGATAAATAAGTTCAACTATTGGACTTTTTCCTGGTGTCTGGAGTCTTGGACAAGGGTTCAAGGGAGCAATAGCGCCCCCTATCTGTCACACATGTAAAACACAAAATAATTGATCTTATATTTATAATTATTTAGATCACTTTGCAGAGATTTTATTTTACTTTAACATTGAAGAACCATTTTCTACTGATTAGTGTCAAAAAAGCCAAATTAAATCCACTGTCATTCAACACTGTATAACAATAAACCGTGAAAACTTCCAATGGGGTGAACACTTTTCACAGGCACAGTGCACTACTGAGATGAGCTTTGGCTCTCTTCTGCCCTACGCTAAAATAAACTGCTATGGAAATGAATTGCTCAACTGATTTTCCCAATTTAAAGTTGCTCACAGCTTTTTAACTTTATTCTAATTATTATTTTAGTAAGCATATTCTACAGTATACACATGAAAATATTGATTTATCAATAGCTTCAAGTAATTGCTTAGCCATGAGGAATGTCCTTTTTACAAATGGATGTTATTTTATTTGCTTGGCTCTCGGGTGTTTTGTAGACGAAGCGCATGCTGGTTGAAAAAATGGGTTATGAGGCAGTGGAGCTTGGCCATGGAGAGGCTAATATCACTGGACTGGAGGAGAACACGCTTATTGCCAGCTTATGTGACCTGCTGGAGAGGATCTGGAGTCATGGCCTTCAGGTCAAACAGGTAGATAAACATTGTGCACATCTTCACCTTGTCCTCTATTATTATAAGGTAATACTGAAACAATATAGAAACTATAGGGTGGTCCAGATCTAATTATTCAATTTTCATTACGCTAGAACTTATTAAGTTTATTACATAGAGAATTCACAAAAAAATCTTTTTGTGCCTATAAATGGCAGCACCTGCCCTGCATTACAAAATGGCTGGGAGACGGTTGTCAGTCAAACAGCAATTCTTTTGTCTTGTATTGTTTTCCTGCATTGTATTAAAAGTTACATAATTAGATCTGGACCACCCTATAAGTGTGCTCCTGCAGATGTTTTCATTCAAGTAGACTGAAGCAGGCTACTGGTCACTAAGTTGTTCATTAGCTAAATGAGTAGTTTGTATATGAAATAGAAAAGAATTAAAGTGCATGCTTATGACCGATGTTTAATGGAAATTATTTTAACACTAGAATTACCAGACCCTATGAAAAAACTCGTAGATCCAGCCCACCTTAAATCCGTTCGCACCTCTCTGTCAGCATCATTTGTCCTGTAAATGTGCCGATAAAGACAAGCAGCAAGCAGCCTACTATTCCATCCTCCCACAGCTGCAGAACGTTCACAAAGTTCTCCCAGCTCATGCCTTTATTGATTACCACATTGTTAAAACAGAAACGTTTTTCATATTTTAGTAGTAAATGACAAAATGTTGGTATAAACTATATAATGTGTGAAGCCTGACGTCCAAAGATCAAATAAACACTTTCACAAACGGTTCAAGGTCGGTACAACAGCTTCCATTACGCAGCGGTAAGGTTTGCTAACTTGTAATCAAGAGTCCCCGGTACGATCCCGACTGCCTCCTATATTTGCCGTTTTCAGTAGTGAGCTGCTCTTATTGTTAATATTATACAGTACACACATACATTTGGTTTGCGTCTGTAACAGACCGTGTACATTTATAGGACTTATAAAAGTTACCTTTTTTTTTTTCACTTGTATTCTCTCACTCACAATCACGATACATACTATCGCCCTAGGGATCTGACGCTGTTAGTTTTTATTTGAAACTGGGAATAACTGTAAATGTGAGTGGTGTTTTGAGGCAATTGAACTTGACATTTTCTGATCTGGATGGATAAAAGCTGACACACAACCCGCTGGTGAATCTGCCTTCTTCGTATCTCACCGTCACTTGATTTTTTTTAAGCTGGGGTGTCTTATATGTGAAACCAAAATGATGTTCTTTTGTGAGCAGAATTTTATTCCAGGCACTCTTAGGATGAACACAGCTGCTTTTAAACTGAAAGGCAATTCTAAATGGACCTTGAGTATGAATGTCCCAATGTGGCGATGCGTGTCAACTGCTGTGATTAGCCACAGCAAACTGGACTGTATTATTAGTATGGTAAAAAAATATGTGATGTTTTAAAATGATTTAATGAATACAATTTTTGAAATTTCACCGTATATTTTGAGACTGAAGATGCTAAGGAATGCCTGTTTGATTCTTCTGGTGTTTTAACAACACTTTCCATTGTTTCTAAAGGGAAAATCTGCTTTGTGGTCCCATTTGCTGCAGTACCAAGAGAGAGAAGAGAAGCTTGAGCCCCCAGCAGAATCTCCTGGTATGAGAAGCATTCACACTTCATATATTTTATAACACCTCTTCATATTTTTACTAGTGAGACGACTGTCCAAAACTTTGGCAAGTGTGAACCTAAATATCTGAAGATGATCGGCTAATTGTCATAAGTCATTTCTGATTTGTAAATAATTTTAGCATCACTATTCATGTTTGGCTCCTACCTTGTACAGAGTTGCTGCCAGTACAGACCCCGGCCCTAGACTGGAGACTGGATACACTAGATTGGAAAATAAATGGATGATCATTAAGAGGAAAGCATAATAGTTATTAATCCACATAGGGTCTCTCATGAATCTCTTGCTATATGTCTCTGGTATTTTATGTTTTGTTTGATTTGTGTCCTTAACAATCTTTACAGTACTTGTTGCTAACAATTTGACTTTAGGTTAGCTAAGTTACAACCAGTCTTCCCGCTTTATGCCATATTAATTATTAGATAAGAATCCTCACATTTTTCTATATCATGAGTTCTAATTTATTCCACACGCCAACTTGCATTTCTGCTTTAAGGTGTTGCATGTTTTTATTATTTATTTGAATACAGTTTCTTAATAAAAATGACATCTTCTTTGTATGTTATATGCAGTACATACCAAAGTACTGCATGCACATCCATAAGTACAACTTAGAGAGTATCAATTGTAATAAGGCGCTATATATGTGCCCGACCCAACACAAACTGACAACGGAGACACGTCAAAATAAACCAAGAGAATTTATTTTCCTTCTTTAGCTGGGGGCCCACGTCTTCCCTGTGTCCCTCAGCCACAACACAGTGCCACAAACCACAAGTCACAAGCACAAATAACTCTTCAAGTCCTCCTCCTCCCGACACTGACTCTTGGAGTGATGGGTGGTGGCTCATTTTATAGCACACCCGGATGTGCTTCAGGTGCTTGACCACCTTCTTCTGATTGCACCTCCGGGTGTGGTTGAACTACGACCCAGACGGGCCCAGGAACCCCTGCAGCATCTCCTGGTGGCCACCCCGGATCCCAACAGAGCTGTGGAGAACTCCATCTCTCATGGAGCCCAGCGGGTGTCTGAGGCACCAGAGTCATGCAGGGGTGTTGCCACCAAGTGGTCCGGGGAGGTATTGTGCAGCTCATGCTTGCTCCCCTGGAACATATACAGAAGGGGTGTACATGGGCCCTGACCGTCTGTCACACAATGCATTATAAAATTAAAATGCAGTAGATCCCTATCCATTACACTGATTTAAATATAAATATTTTCTAAATGCATATCATACAGAAGATTTAATTTATAAAATAAAGACTGACTGATTGATGGACTTTTGCAAGTTAATGTGCCATCTCTGAATGCGAATATTTACTCCGAACTTTAGTTACGTTTCTTCTGTGTTATACTAGTTGTCATCTGTTTTTTTTTTTTATCTGACTTTGTGTAACGTAATTATTCAGCTCACAGTAAGCATGTTGCTCTCCCAGCTTGAGATCATCAGCTCATGTCAGATATTCACAATGTGCAGGATACCGTTTAATGAGGGCTGAAATACAACTCAAACAAAAGACACTTATAACATATGCTGCTGCTCCTTTGTGGTATGTCTGCAAAAATTATAAAAAAACATTAAAAGACCTGAAAAGTCTGTGAGGCATGCAAATGTATACATTGTGTTGGAATGAATGCATTGTGAGAGTGGGCAGGCCTGCTTGGCTCCAGTTGTGTATAGTTATTTATATCCCGGCTGACTTTATTCTGCATTCTTTAGACTCTCGTGTTATTTTCTTATGGCGTCTGCATGTCTACTGTATGAATGCATAAATAATAACAACTGTGACATTTTCTTCTTTATTAATGAAAACCTTTCATTGTTAATAATATTCAATCTTTTGCTTAGATAATGTTATTGAATGACTGAACCATGAGAACTTTAATTTAGGTGCTTGTGCATATACTGTATGCATATTCTTGCACAAATTTTTTTTATTATTTTAAATCCTAATTATTGTTTCTATCCATATATATATAACTATAGTTTCCTTGGGTCCAGAGAGAAGAAAATCAGAGACGGGATTGTCAATGCCTCTCCTCCGGGTTTCTCTAATTCAAGATATGCGGTTTGTACCATGATTTGTATTTACTTTTCTTCCTGTCTTACATTTTCCTCTACGTCATTGCATAATCACTAGGCTTTCCAGTAGACTGAGTTACCCTTCAATAAGAAGATGTTAAAGCTATATGAACAGTGTCAAATGATAATTGCACAATGTCCTTTATGGTGAGAGCAATTAGAAATGAAATTCAGTGAGTTGGTAAAGGAAGACAGTCTTGTTGGGAGAGGAGCTATGACTTTGTATTGATTGTTTCTGAGAAGAGAGTCTCGGCTCATTCCAGCTTGTTTGGAATAAGTCCCAGGCTGATGTTACTTGATTATGTTTGACCTCCTTTGTAAGTCGCTTTGGATAAAAGCATCTGCTCAATGAATACATGTACTGTAAATGCAAATTATAATTAACTACTAGCAACCAGGAAGGACATGGTTACTTCAGCTTTTGTTTCAGTTAAGTGTGGCCATATATTAGGCGGTGAACTGAATATGTGACCCCTCCAGCTCAAGTACTTCTGTGGGGCTGAATACCGAGCTTATCTTGCCATCAGAAAAACAAAATTATAGATGAAGAAACAGTATCCAATTTTTGAAGGCAGATGTATTGCTCTAAGATTTTGCAGTGTAATATTTGCCCAATTTAAAATCTCAGTCCAATTACTGTCTACATTGACAAAAAATGACCTGGACAGAGTGATCAATGACAGTGTTTATGTGAGTGTGTCCACCAGTCTTGTCAAATGTTATTGTCTGCATACTAAACAATGTTGCCATAATAATGTTGAAATTTAAATTCATATACTGGATGAATATTTGCACTGGATTATATAGGATAAGTAGTATAGTTTGCCATTCTAGAGCAATCTGTTATCAGAACATTGTTGGTGAGTAGCAGGACCATGTTGATGACCGACCATTGCTTTGAATGCTAGTGCAGCCAAAGCAGTCTTAGTTAACTGTTTGTGGTCATGGTTGTTGACAGCAGTTTTGTATTCAGCCAGCTAACATTGCCTTCTAGTTAACAAATCAAAATTTGCTGTTGAAAGGCAATTACGGGAAAAGAGCAAGAAGTCCAGAAACTCATGAACGTGTGATGCCTCCAAGGTTAAGTGACAGACACACATCGAAGACATTTCATGACACAGAAGAGGTTTTAACAAGGACTAAAATGCATGAGTTAAAGCTTATATCATTGTTGAGGTAGATTGTATAAGTGTTTGCAGAAGAAACTAAAGTAACAAGAATCCATAACTTATAATGAAAAAGTCAAGCTTCTTGAGTTGGCACATTACTTCAGCTAAAATAAAGTACGAAAAAAAAGCAACAGTAAATAAATGTGTTACTATTGTTACACCAGTAGTTGGGAAGTATGTATTTATTTGTAAGACTGAAAGACTGATGGAAACATTTCATTTCTTATAGACATATCCAGAACATGGGTGAGATAAAGACGGATGTTGGCCGAGCTCGTGCCTGGATAAGGCTGTCTCTAGAGAAGAAGGTTCTTTCCCAGCACTTTAAACAGCTCTTTTCAAACCAAGCATTAACAAAGTAAGTGCAGAAGAGGAGCACAAGAACTGTCCATAGTGATGAGTGCGGTAATTTGAATTCAATGTGCAGAAATCCGAGTATAATAATGAATGTTGGTGTTAAACATTCACTTTCTGATGTCAGTAATGAGTTCTTTCAAACCTTCCCTTTGAATTGTGAACCCAAATCAATCGACATAGACAAGTACCACTGAAATAGAGCTAGTATGTTACAATAGCCTGACAGGTTAGTTTAAATTGGAGATTTGTGATGTAAGCTGGTATAACATTATGGAAACATAAAGAGACAAGTGGGTAAAGAACGAATTCCATTTGTAGTCATTTTAACTATGGAGTATTCCTTTAATATAATATGGCAGAAACATCTTAACAGAGTAAGGCCTGCCTTTTTAATGCTTATTTCCCTAAAACTGTTTTTAATTTTAATTGTAAAACTCTTTCTCAAAGGCAAAGAAATCAAGTGAGCATAAAACACATCCTTCAATTCTAGAATAGAATAGACCATATTCCCACCAAACTGAAGTCAAGACAGGAGACAAACCTGAATGGGGTGCCAGTCCATCATAGAGTATTTTTATCCACCCAAAATCACTCATGTGAGCACTGTAACTCACTAGATACAGAGATGTGATTTATTTGGTTATGTTTTAAATATCATTTTCACTAGTAAACACCTATCCATTTCCTGAATCCAATTTTTGTGAATCGGGGAAATTAATACAGAAAATGAAAATCATATATGCCTAGTGTATGCCTTTCCATGGCTTGCTCATTGACAATGTGTCCTTATATTTGTTAACTGCTCTTTCTGACCTGATGCTCTTAATTCTGTCTGTCCGTGTGCTGCAGATGGCCATATTCACTGTTAATGAACGCTGTAAGCCAGTGGTGTTCAAGTTCAGCCCTGGGGGATCCTGTGGCTTCCGGTCACTTTCATCTCTGTTGGATTTTGTCTTTCAATTAGTTGTTTTTTTTTATTTTCTGGATTTAGAAAAATGACATAGTGTGAGATTTATGTTAATAAGAAATTTAGATATGCAACGTATTTGATTCTTCTCATAGCTGCAAATGCTTTTTTTGGATTTATCTATAACCTAACCTTTTGCTTTGACGTTTGTACCCATAATTCCTTCTGGCTAATGACAGTTATTGATGAGCAGATTACACATACTAGGTCACCACCCTGAATGTTAAAGGCTGTCATTTACCTCGATGTCTTACCTAGTAGTGTGCTCATTAGTTAACACACGATTAGAGTAGTATTTAAACTTTAAGCACAATGTTAATAGTATTTGCTTAAGAATCAATGAGCCAACAGAAGCTTTGACAATTAAAATATGCATTTACTGTATTTTCTCTGGATATTTCTATGTCTTCCCATATCCCAAACACATGCAGGTTAGGTTAAGTTTGTGACACTGAACTGGCAAACATCCTCAGATGTGCTGGCATCCCCTCGTATGCTTTGTTTCTGACTTGCACACATTTTTGTTGAGATATGGACTTGGCTCCCTGTGATCTTACAGTTTGATTAAGAAAGCTAACTAAACGGAGGGATAATAAGATGAACTACTCAGTCCAACATGTCTGCTTCTGTCAATACGATCCTTTGTGTGTCACTTGGTTTCCCCAACCTGCTCACCATCTTCAGTCACTAGTTTTTACAATGATACTTTGGCTACACATTTTTTCTTGCCAGCAAGTGATGCAATACCCTAATTTTAAGTATCATGTAAGAGTATATTAGTAACACATTTAAAAGACTCTTCTCTTGTCTTCTTCATTCACCTAACAGGGATTTTGTGTTTTTGTTGTTATGAGAAAGCTAATCTGAGTTAACTGGGCAGCGCTGTAATTCCAAGCAAAAGACAAATAACCATTCTGGAACGATCACTACAATCCTTACAGTTCAACATTGTTGTATTTTTTTGTGCTTTTATTTATTTTATTTTTTTTTAAACAGAAAACTTTACAAGCGATATGCTTTTTTACGCTGTGAAGAAGAAAAAGAGCAATTCCTTTATCACCTTCTGTCACTAAATGCTGTGGATTATTTTTGCTTCACGAATGTTTTCACCACAATCAGTAAGCTTTCTTTTGTTTGCTTTCTTAACTTAAATTTATGGACGTGATATTAATAAGACTATGTGTAAATTTTAAGGCATAGATTTCTTTTAGTAATTAATGTGATTGAACTGAACTATGCATGATATGCCAGGGACTAATAATCGGACTTGCCTGAGATAGCATCTGTGTATGCGTGTTACTGGTGTTCACTTGACTGGCACCACCACTGTCCTTGTTTGATGACACAAATCTCCCCCCATAAGTTATGTAAAATACAACATCACAAAGTAAAAGGTTAGTAGAGAGTGAAACAACCGAGTTTCCTTTCTCATACAGATTAACAAAATTGACACCAACTTTCATTTTGCATGGGATTTCACAACTATGGAACTCACTAAAATGAGTATTTTGGAATACTGAAAGACTTTTTTGGAGAGGAGAGAGAAAAGAGGATTCCTTCTTAAGGGTTTGGCAACATCCCTTCTAGACTTGTATATTTCTCTGAAGAGGTCCAAATGAAAATAAATGGGGAAAAACTGTCTTTTGAAAATTCAATTTGGCTAAACTCAACCTAAAATGAGAGACAATCTGTAATTTAGTGATACAATAACATTGTTGTCCACATTAGGTAAGAAAAAAACACTGTACTTTATGAAAGTTTGCTTTGTCTCGTATAAAACGTTGTGCACTTGATAAATGAGTCCTCCCATCAGCCCTGTGTTTTAAGCTGGAATAATGGCAACGTACAAGCAAAGTTTCCTGAACTTTATTTCTGCTATATCTGTGGTTGGCGAGCAAACATACAGAAAAACAGTTTGTTGTTTTATTTATATTTATTTATATAGATAACATCCTTCACAGAGCAAACTATCACAATGTGCAGGTCTGTCCTGTGGGATGAGCCCTGCACCTGAGGTAGGCTCCACAGGGCACTGCACCTTACTCTTCTCTTCTGAACATTAATAAAATTCAGTTGTGAAATGTCCATCTTTAGTGACATCCCAAAGGACACAATGTAACTGTTCTTTCCATGACACCAAGTTAAACAAAATCTCACGCCTGCATCCCCAGCACTTCATCTGCCATGTTTGCTTTTTAGCAGGGCCATCCCCCTGTGTGTCTTGGCATTTGCACGGCTGCTTGAGTCCGATTAACACCATCATGGATGCCTTGTATCTTATGCTATCTGGACAAACGCTGTGTGATCATTAAAACATGAATCAACTGGTTTCACTTTGCTAGAAATCTAAATCAAGTTCTTAGGAGAACCTTTGTTAACTGGCGTTTTTGCTGCTGTCTCCTTATTGGTCGGCCATCTGTGTATCTTGTTAGCCTCATTTCTGACAAGGCCCATGCTAACAACTTATATGCAGCTGCATCTTTGTACAGAACTGTAACAACAAGAAGACCCAAAATTTTAAAAGGCAAACATAGATATGGGCCAGTAATTCTGATTGATAACTCAAACGATAACATTTCATTTGACTTTTGTCCGGCCCAGTGCACCGATACTTGGGAAATTTGCTGACAAACGTGCCGCATTCTGAGATCTGTTACGTAGGATACGGCCAAGTGCGATGTTTAATGGGTAAATCCCACTTATTTTCAAGAGCCATGTCATAAAAAGGGAATTCTGTGTTTACATTTTTAGGAACTTAAAGGGATTGAATGGTTTGGCTATGATCCCTATTGAAAAGAACTAGCAGTTCTGATTATACGGGTTTAATGTGAGTTTGTGTTGAAAGTCAAAAATAAAATTCTGAGAGTAATCTGTTCTCTTTTGTAAATACACCTTACATTTGGCATAAATGACAATGACATTTTAATGACTCATAATGTGCTAATAGATTTTTATCTTCATCAAAAATGTGAAAATTTCCCATTGCTACTGTATAAATGTACAGTTCATCAACGAGACTCCTTCAAGCCCTTATTTTTTTCTGACTTTTATTTGACCTACAGCATACAAGGATGAGGTGCCCTTTGCTCCACACCCTTCTAGAAATGTCCCGGATATGTATTTTAAAAAGAGAAGTTGAATCTATGTTGAAAACAGAAAAATTCAGTGATGTGCACCTGAAGAAATTGTGTCCTGTGTTTTTTGCAGTTATACCTTATAGAGCTGTCATTATCCCCATCAAGAAACTGAGCAATGCCATCACGACGTCAAACCCCTGGATTTGTGTCTCTGGAGAATTGGGAGATTCGGGAGTGATGCAGATTCCAAAGAATGTCCTAGAAATGACTTTTGAGGTAGGCATGTGATATTGTGTGGTGTCACTGTCGTTTCACTTGGGTCATATCTTCGGCAGTAATCTAATTATATTTCTAGGATCAGTGAGCTGCATCTGTACGAGGCAATACCTGTTTTTTTCTTTTTCAGTTTGGATATAAGCCCACACATTCTACAATCACCAAATTGTTCAAGGTTAGAGAGTCTTCATCACTCAATTCCTCTTTTCATGAGTGCTGCTGTGTGCTAGCCTTCTGTATCAGAGACTCGACTGTGGCCTTGTCTTTTATTTTATTTGTGATGTGCACGGATGACTAGCATAATCTAGCAAGGTTAAGCAAAATTGCACTGATTCACATTTAATGAATTCAAAAAACACATAAATTGCATCTAGGAAAAGAAGGAATTTCTAGAAGGTCATATTAGGAGAAGAATATTAGTTGAAAATGGTGAATCAAACTATTTCAGCACATAAAATAGGCCATTCCAGTAGCGAATTAGGTGAAAAGTAACACATCTGTGCCCTTTTCTGTGTACTTTGTTGGCATTCGTTTTTGCTAGCATTTTAAGAGTTTACAAAATTAGCTTCACCTAGTCTTACAACAAAAATATTGCTTTGTAAATCTAGCTTCATCTTTTTTATTAATTCAGCTTATACATGTAAGATTATGATTTTGTTTACATTTTTGACTATATGGCACCAGACGTTCTTTCTTTTTTCATGGATTACTTGTAATGCATTGAGCTATAGATAAATATCTCACTATTATAAAAAAAAAAAAATCTTGGAAGGCTTTGAAGGAGACGATACGTGACTTTCTTGGAGACACTTTAACATCCCGCGAGACAAGGCAGTGAGACAAAAGGACAGCTGCTGTACAGGCTTTTAAATGATCGACACGCAGCGCGACAAGCAGAACATGCAGCTCGGCAGCAGCAGCAGCAAGACAGAAGCTGATCTGACCGCATCTCCTTAGCGTGTGTTCAGCCCCCCCTTCGCATCTCTGCTGTTCGCATTGTGAATTGGCTGGCGCAGGGAGGAGAGGGTGAGCAAAGCGAGCAGGGGGCAAAGCCCCCCTAGTCACTATAAAAAACGGCATTGAAGCAAAACTGCCCTACTTCTGTCTTGACCTCACTATACATTACAGCAGGGCTACTTGATTACATCCTGGAGGTCCGCAGTCACTGCATACTTTTGCTTTCACCAAATTTTTAATTACAACCCATTATATACTACTAAAGCAATATGTGTTTTTTGGGCTTAGTTTTCCTCGTTTGTTACGATTCCGAACCCTCAATTGCCAATTTTAGTTTTAAACAGCTGCGTTTTAGGTTTTAGTTATTGCCTGTTTACTTAACTAGCCACCAGCTGAGGTACAAAGGAACAAACGTGTTTCAATTTAAACCTGTGTACATGTATCATGAAGTGTCTGTGTTAATACAATGTCTTCAAACAAATGAGAGAGTAGGGAAAGACCAAAAGCTACAAATCTGTTCCAGACCACAAAACATACCGATAACGTTTTCAGAAAACGAGAAAGCTACAATGTGATAAAGTGGAAAAAAATAGAAGAATAAAAACTTATAAATACTAAGTGGCATTATCTGCTAGGCCTGGCTTCTAATTATGTAACTTGGAATGAAAACCTGCAGCCACTGCGACCCTCCAGGACCATAACTGGGACCCCCGCCCTACACCAAAAGAAACTGAAGAAAAATTGCAAGATAATATAAGAAATGTCTTTCACTCTCCGTTAATTAAGTTAGTAAAGAACCTAAGTACAGACTCAACTACTAATAAGAAAGAAAACAGTCTCATAGTTTCATGCATTTTTTCACATTTAGCTGATTTCTTGCTAGAGGGACCTTCTCCCTAAATGCTAGTAGCTCCTTTACATGTAGGCTATGTGCCCCACTTTGTTTTGGTAAGCTGTTTCTGTATACAGTATAGTTTAAAAAGTGCTGCTTGAAGTATCACCCAAATTACAAACAACTGCTTTACAAAAATTCATATTCAAATTCAAATTTTTGTTGTTACAAAGACCAAGTCTGGAATGATTTTCAGACGTGTGACACCAGCACTAACATTTATGGTCATTAAAAGTGCACGTCACTGCAGCCTGCACCGCTGAGCTGGGCATCATGTTTGGGTGCTGCGTTGGGATGTTTCAGGCAGGGTTGGATGTTGGGGATTCACAGTTACTTTTTATTTGATCCTCTCATTATTTGTGGAGGCTTCCTAACAGGGCTTATTATAGCCATTGTAAAACTACTAAATACAAGTATTATATTATTACAACTAAACCTAAATTTGGTAGGCCATGTAGCCTACTGTAGGCAGTGTAAGCACCATTGATCTGTTATATGACACACTGATCAAATCACATAAGCTTCTAGTGCACTTGCAACTCATAAATACAAAAAAGAATGGATTAATACAAAGTAGGCACCAAGTTAATATTAAAACAGGTATAAAGAGCATGTAATTGTTCTTGGATTGTATTTATGATAGGTAAGTAGGGAAAATAAGCGAGTAAGTAAAATGCTTAAATATTTGTTTAAGTTCCATATTCCTACTTAGAGCTTTCCTTTTATTTCTTACTACTGAAACATAATTGAATCTTCTATAACTATCTTTTTTTTACCAGCTTTCAGCTTTACAGTTTTTATAGTTGGTATTTCTGCAGGACAAAACAAGCTTCAGTTTTTAACAAGTAGTATATTATATGGTATCTTCCATAATCAAGATATGAGGAATTCCAGAAAGAAAAAATGAATGGTAGCACATATTGAACATCTTATGTCATCTTTTCCATTGCAGTGTCAAAATCTGGGGAAGCTTACCACAGCCCAAATTGGGCATGACAACTCTGGCATCTTGGCAAAGTGGCTTGTGGATTGTGTCATGGTTAGAAATGAAATCTCTGGACATACATACAAGTAAGATGGGTACCTCTATAGTAAAGCTGTAATGGTGCGCTAGGGGGTCCTGTATTTCTTGTTTTATTCTGATTAATACATATTTTATGTATATCTATGCTGTACACACATGATATATTTACATATAGTTTACAAGTGATGTTTTACAGGAAATAACAGTTGGAGAATTTTAATTTGGCCAATGTATTCATCACAGTATTTTCAGCAGAGGTTTGTATGGAGCAGTTGCTTCTGCAGGTAGAAATGGATACAGGGCAAGATCCAAATTAGAACAGCATAGCTTTAATAATTTCAGGTTTTGCCTTTTTAACTTTTAATGTGCTAGTAAATCAAAGTGGTTTAAATCTGTATTATAAAGAGTAATGAATGATTATCTTGAGCTTATTGTTTCTTGAACACCATCACTTTAATAACCTCGCAATACCTCCTGCAAATCACCTACCTGATGCATTTCAAATCCTTGTAGGTTTCCATGTGGTCGATGGCTGGGGAAAGGGATTGATGATGGGAGTTTAGAAAGAATCTTGATTGGTGAGCTGATCATTCCATGTACTGATGAGGAGCTGGGCAAGCAGTGCAGGACCCCACCGCAGCAGCGCTCTCCAACACAGATCCGGCGGCTTAGCATTACTTCATTAGGAGGGAGAAACAACAGTAAGGCCCATTTGGAATTCTTGGAAAAAACGCATCCTTTGGTTTTGGTTTACATTGTCTGTAAATAAACCGTACCTACAACTTGTAATATAATATAATACAGTTGAGTGATATTCCCAAATTAAACTGTTTATCAACAAAGTGTCTTTAGATATATTTGGGTATATATTCTTGTTCACTTTTAGAATAAAACTGAAGCGCACTACAGAGATGCAGTCAAATACATTAATGCAGTCAGTCTTCTGCTGGAGTAATCTTTCCCCATTTCTAACCACCAGCACTCCTTTTTTGCAGCTTGATTTGATATCACATTGAGTTTAATTACTCATTATTAGCCAGTTATCTATTATATAAAAATATTTGAGTTACCAATGTGTAATCATTTTTGGTTGCTTGATTGATAGCATTACTTTCTGTGTTGTATTTATGTTGGTAACCTCTGGCAATACTTTTTGTCTCCCTCCCCAACCTTCCCCCCTTATTTTTATGTTCCCCTTACCTGCCATTAATCCTTATGGATGGATGTGCAGGTTACTTTTGTAGACGGTAGACTAAAGGTTGAAAGTTTGTTATAGTTATTGCAGTAAGTTTTTACAGGAGTCTTCTATTTCAGCAATGCCTTCCCTCACACAGACTTTCATGCTGACCGTGATTTGTGCCTGCTGGCCAAACTGATTCAAAAGGGCAGGGAGGTCAGCAATAACCCAGTGGTCACTCGAACAGAGTTTCAGAAGTTGTCTGTTCAGATGGGACAACCTGGCGGAGGAAGGTCAGTCAGCAGGACTCCGTGAATCACATCTTTATGGTACAGTGGCTAGATGGAAGCCACTTTTGAGTAAAAGACATATGAGAACATTGAATGGGCTCTGAGTGCAAGAGGAAAAAGATTCTCTAGGTCGATGAGGCAAAAATTGAATTCTTGTGCATAACTCCAAGCACTATGTTTTGTGGAGACCAGGCACTGCTCATCACCTGCCTAATACCATCACTGCACTGAAGCATGGTGATGGTGTCATCATGCTGTTGAGGTGCTTCTCAGCAGTAGGGACAGAGTCATCCTTGAAGAAAACTTGCTCCAGAGTGCATGTGACTTCAGACTGAGGGCAGTGGTTCACCTTTCAGCATGAAGCATACAGCCAAGACAGTTGGAGTAACTTTAAGGCAAGTCTCTGGCTATCCTTGAGTGGCCCAGCCAAACGCCGACTTAAAACCCCATACTACATCTGTGGAGAGACTTGAAGATGGCAGTTTACAGAGGCTTCCCATCCAATCTAACAAAATCTGAGAGGAAATGTCAAGAAGAATGGCAAATTGAAGGAAGTGTGCAAAGTTCATAGAGACTTGCCCACAACAACTCAGAACTCTAATTGCTACCAAAGGGGCTTCAACAAAGTACTAAATTACAGGTCTAAATACTAACATAAATAAGAAATTCGCAAACCTTTCTGAAAATGTGGCTATAAAAATATACGCCAGACTAAGATCATCAAAGCATATGAATGATTTCCTCCTGTTAATACTTACTGAACTTGTAAAAAAGCATCTAATTAGCAAGAAGGGAAGGCCAGTTTTGGAGAAGTGCAGGAGAATGTGAAGCTGGGAATGAGTGGAGATGTCCCACCTCCTTGTTGAAGGGATTCCTCATTTTCTGTCTGTGTTTTGCTTGTTTTTGTGTGTGTGAGGACAAAAAGGAAGGACAAAAAATATTTATACACTAATGTTTTTCTGGTTCAGGACAGGACAAGAGTGACCCATTACACTTGTGACACAACACATTAGTGTTGCATTATGGCACTAAGATTCTGTGGAGATTTTTGTTTATTGTAATATTTTAGGTGCATAGCTGTGTTCCATTAAAACTACTTCTTTTATTAAAACATGGAACAGAACCTGGGTGATGGGTATTTTTTACATAGAGAAAAGAAACTCCTGGAATAAACTGCCAAGTCATGTGATTCCCTGTGGAATTCAAATTTTGTCTGGAAGGAATGCAAAATCTAAGCAAATAGAGACTGATGCACAGTGTTGGCCGGGATTATTTTTTGTTCTCATTTACTACAAATCATTTATTACAAATACAATTGTTTTGATTTATGATAACCACAAAGGCACCCTCTCTCATTTCAGAGCTGAATGCTGCCCAGATTCAAGAGGCAGTCGGGGAGGCAGTGAATAACATTGTGAAGCATTTCCACAAGCCAGAAAAGGAGGTACAGATGCTTTACTGCTGATTTTCTGTGGCAATACTGACTCTGAAAATTATTTCATAGTGATGGCCCATTATTCCAACTGCCTGTTTGATACTGGCCAACATGCCAGTATAGAATTACAAGCTATCATATTACTGTAGTCTTAAAAAGTGACATTGATTTAATTTGTAAAGCACTCACCTCCCTCATATATTGTGCACTTAGCCAATATTTGGCATAAGCTGCCTCTGTGAACCATTTCTTTATTGTTATTCTTGTGTTCTTTATTGATTTTTTTTGTTTTATTAACATAACTGTCTTATTTATACATTAGCCATTACATGTTAATGAATGTCGTATACTGTTTTTAATTCTTAGCCATGTTTAACAGGCAGTGTTAATGTCATTTCATTCTCCTAGGCCAGTTCTGCTCTGTTTTTATGTAGTCTAGAAATCACATTAAAATAAAAGCTTCCTTCCATGAGGGTGCTGTGCTATATTGAGCGTTGCTTTTTAGTAGCTGCTGTTCATTTAGCTTTCACTGTTGCATAAACACAGCTAAGCCAATATTATTGACAGCAGTTAAACTTTTTATAGATTACATAAAAGTATTTAATACTGTCCTTATTGACTTTTCCTTAGCTAACCAAAATAATCAAACTAATGTACAAATGTCGTGTCTCGTTAGGAGCACAAGCCAGAACATCACGTCAATATAATCAGATCGGTAGCAAAAGACCCGTTTTAATCACATAGGTCAGATTGTGTATGCTCTGAGACCCTATACCTGGAGAAATGTCCATTGTGTATTAATAATGTTACTAGCAAATAATTTGAGATGAACCCATATCTACTTTGGAGTACAATTGATGAGGACTGTGTTGCCTGTGGGTTTTTCATAGATAGATAGAACTGTATTTGTCTCAAGGGGGAAATTTATACACTGGAGTATCTAAGGAGAGGTTCTATATAAACACAGGGAAAGTTTTCACAGCAAAGTTGAAAGAGAGTACGCATTGTGCTAATGATCAATATCCTGGGATCAATTTCATTCTTTCCTATAGAGAGGAAGCCTCACAATATTGCTCTGTGGTGAATATGGCCTGGTATCTGCACTGGAACAGTTTTTCTACCATGGATTTAAATCATCCAGAATTTTCCAGAAAAATGTTTTTATCTGGGACTTTGTAGGTAAGTGAAAGTTTTAAGTGTAATTGAAACCTTGAAAACCTCCATATTTTAGCATTCTTAATAAGATATTTTTCTTAACAAAACCCACTGTCACTTTTTGGGTCCTTAGGAGGACTGTGCAATTTACTGGCAAAAATATATGAAAAATGCATATATAACAGGTGAGATGTTTCATGTCACTCTGAGACTATCGACACAGGACTTAAATCTCAGTCTGCCAATGGGGGCAACATGCTGGCCATCTAAAAAATTGGCCTCATTCCTCCTCCCTTACCCAGTTCATTTACTCTAAAATCAAAGTTCTGTAATGTTTAAGCTGGATTTAAACCCCCTCCTGTGGTCACCTTCAAGGTGAGGGCTATGATAAACAGGATGCTGTTGCTCCGTTTCATGATTCCTAAAAGCCAAAGCCTTAAATTTGACTTTCCACCTTACCTGAAGGTGCTCTTTTCTGCCAAGTTGCTGACAGCAAATCTAACCTCTTGGCATTTCTCTCTGACCTTACTCTTCACCTGGTCGCTGGACTTTAGGATTTTGAAATCTCCTGCCCTCTATTTTCTTGGTGTAAATGAATATGTTTAGGCTGAACCTCACTCTGCCCAGCAGTGGTTATCCTTACCTGTGTGCTTTACGTGGTCTGCACCCCATATCTGCTTGTGACTTCCCACATTGCCATGATGGGCTACCCTGTTCTTAGTTACGGGCCTCTCTCTTTCTCAGCTAGAGCTCTTCCTGCCTTAGTGGTACAATAACAAATTATGGATTAAATGATTTGCTTTGGTTCTTTCCATTGAGCCTGAAACTGGGTTATGTGGTTTGAGAATAATAGGTTGCTATTATTTTTTAGAGAAACATCTTGGCATTTTTAACTGGTTATTGTGTTGACTAATAAATGATAATAATAAGTGTTCAAGTTCACTGTCATGTGCACATAATACATTAAAATTATATGTACTGTATATTTCCTATCAACTAGTGACAGTAGTATGATACCAAAAACAGGCAGTAAATATAACATCATACATAAAACAAATCAGATGAAATATTCAATAAACACTTGTGTACCTGTCAGTGTGAGGGGTTTTATGACCTGTGGATAAAACTGTCCCAAAACTGAATGGTGTGAGTACTGATAATCCTGAACCATTTGCAGAGAGAAAAGTGAATGTGCAGGATGGTTGAGGTCTTTAATAATATGAAAATCAGTTCAGTTTATTCTTTTTTCAATAGCTCTATTTATTGAGTGAACACTATGACAAGTTCTCAGGTAAAAGGCAATTACCGACAACTGCAAAAAAAAAAAAGAGTACATAAACACACAAAATAGTCTGAAACTGATTACCTCTAACATTTTTATTGTTTTTATTAAGCTATTGTTTGCCTTTTTCAGACTGCATGTGTTATAGCCCCGAACAGAAAGAAGCTGTGTGCCTCATTTGCTTTTTTTACACTCAAATTTTGCAGCAAGTGTAACAAATAAGTAAAATAAAATGACATATAACAATTAACAAATTACATTTTTAGCCATTCAAAAATATTCAGTGACCTTTATTGCTCTGTCTTCTTTTCAATAACTGCCAAGAGTTTCCACCTCCATTGAGTCTGTCAATTTCTTGTTCTGTTCACAATGAACTTTCACTGTGGCAGCAGCCGCCTCCCAATTCCTGTTCAAACGGGTGTATTGTCTTTCCTCCCTGTAAATCTCACATTTAAGAAAATCTCACAAGTTTTCAGTAGGTAATCAGGTGAGGATGGGGACCTGGGGCCTCATGTATAAACGGTGCATACGGACAAAAATGTTGCGTAAGAACGTTTCCACTTTCAAATTGCGATGTATAAAACCTAAACTTGGTGTAAAGCCACGCACATTTCCACGGTAGCTCATATCCTGTCGTATGTAAGTTTTGCGCTCGGTTTTGCAGACTGGCGGCACCCAGCGTCAAAGCAGTGCTACTGTTCCTGTGTGGTTACCCTTTCTTTTTTAGATCCACATCCCTGACGCGGCTTTATAAATACACTGAAATTAACCGCATATTGTTTATTAGTTTAATGCATCTGATTGTAATTAACCTGTAAAAATATAATGGTCCACAGAATGGTCAAACTATTCTAAATACAATAGCTGCTTTAGCGTCGTTACTCTCACTGCACCTTCTTCTTCTTCTTTCAGCTGCTCCTGTTAGGGGTTGCCACATCGGATCATCTTTTTCCATATTACTCTCACTGCACCACTCGGAGTGCTTATATCACTGTATCTGAGTGTGGAATCACAGCTGTACTGCAGCTGATTGGAAAGAGAATTATCGGTATACAGTATCAAGCACACGCTGTCTCAACCATGCTGTCTATTGATCTGCTCTCACACGGCAAGCGCTTCAAAGCCTGTCCTGTACGGACCTCGCGGTTCAGAAAAAGTTTCATCCCAAGAACTGTAAATGCACTAAATCAGTCCATCAAGTGCTCCTTGTAGAACTGTTTGTACTTATAAGTACAATTACCTCACTGTAAACTTGCAATACAGTTATAGTATTGCACAACCCGAGCCACTTTATAAAGTGCGTATTTACATATGATGACGATATCATTTTTAAGATGAAATGAAGCAAAATATGTTTATTATATTATACAGATAAGACTTTAACTTCATTTAAATAATCTAGATTGTTAATAATTAAACATATACTAAGAAGATATTTCAATGTTCCTTAAATGTTTTGAAGAATCGTCGTTGTAAGCTTACAGATGGCTTAACATCTATTACAGAGCTGATTGTGTGGCAATTGGGTATTTGGAGAAAGAAAAGTAAGGACAGGAATTGGAGGTTAGTACGTTTGAAAGAGACAGTACTGCTACAATAAATTATTCCATCGAAGGTCGCGCACGGCACAGCAGCATCTTGTGTGAGACATGAACAATCACTGTGCCACCGTGTTCCCATGTTTAATAATGTGCTTTAACGCCTATCATCATGAAAGTGATATCACGTATACATCTCAGTATTTAAATTATTCAGAGAGCTGTAATATCACGAATGTAATGGATTCTGTGTACTGTCGGAGGAAGAGAAAGCCCGGAAGCACGTAGTGATTCACACACATAGAGCACATTGAAGATCAAATACAAAACAAAGCATTTAACATGCTACTTTAGTTACGATGGCTTTTGAGAAACTAGTAAATTAAACGATTTTAAGATGAAGTTTATGATGTTCTACTTTAATGACAAAATAAACTATGTGATTAAAGTGGAAATTTCAAGATTAAAGTTGACATTTCGAGCTATTTTCTCACTGTGTCCCTATTTTTTTTTTTCTCTGTACCCTAATAAGCTTTCATATGACACTCAGAAGGTGGGCTATGACTTGCCTTTTCACGGCGGCTTGGATATGTGACAACTTCTTTTTATTTCGGGCACTGTGTGACTTTGTGAACTTGAGCTTTCGAGTTTCTCCGACACGCTATGTCACTCAATCAACTTCCTTTTGTTGTTTATACAACTGTTTAAACCAACAAATAGTAAGTTTTTCTTTGCCTCCACTTGGTATTCGCTGAAATACTTCTATTTTCCCTCGTGCTTTTGCCATTGCCTTTTTACAGAAGGCTGAGCTTAAGGGCTATTTATATTGATTTGCAAATTCAAAGAGGCGTAATTCTGGGAGGAGTTCGGGCGGGACAGCAGGCGCGTGCACATGTGTTACTTTTCACACTGACCAGGATTTATGGAGCAGAAGAACGTGGAAGTTGGCGTTCGCACAGATTTATGCATCTGGATTTTTTGTGCTTAAGCTCATTTCCATTTTTGTCCGCACGCCATGTTATAGTGTGACTTCTACGCATGGAGTCATTATTTGGACATCTTTGACGCCTTTGCTGGCTGGCCAGAATGCATTGGCGCATTGTCCTGCAAAATATCATGGCTTTCTTGAATGCAACTGACCACTGGTTGAAGAAGTTATCTTCCAGTGACTGGCAGTAGGTTTGGGAGTTGATTGTCAGTCCCTCTTCAATCTGAAAAGGTGTAAAAGTTTACCGCCATCCCAGAAGAACAACTAAACCTAACTAAGGGAAAAGCAGTTTGTAATTAAAAAATCTTTCAGGGTATCGTGGCCAACACTCATCCTTATATTTGACCCCTCACCAAATGCCCCAGATCAGCATCAGACAATAAGCATTACCACGATGAAGAAGAGAAAAAAAATATATGTATATATTTACATATAAACAGAAAAAACAAACAAGTACCTAACATAGAATCAAAAACAACCTTCCACAGATTAGGGGGCAAGATGTTTCTGAGCAAGTTGTAAAATGGAAGCCTCATTGGAGTACGCCGACTGCCAAGCCGATAACAAATAAAGTTCTGTTCTACCGGTCCCAAAGAGTCGATTGCCCTGGAGAAACCAAAAAAGTCCGTCTGCAGAGACGCGTCTCTCTTGTATCACCAAGTGAGAAAAAAAAAAACTTTTTCCAGCATGTGTTTTCTTGGTACTGCTTGCTCCACCACACGACTTCTCTCTCTCCCCCTTCTTTTCCAGTTAAGAGTCATCCTGTGCGTGTTGTGTCCTCCCCCTTGAAGTGCACCCTAAGGAGCTGCAAACTGACAACGGGACAATAGCACATGTGGCACCAGCTACACAAGTATATCCTTAATGATAGCAGCCCATACCAGTTATCCCATCCCCAGTTTTGCTTGAGCCTGACTCGAACAGGTACACTGTGTCCATCAGTGCATTTGGCCTGTCAAGGTTCGCTCTTACTTTCTCTGTCCACAAAACCTATGAAAAATGAGTCTTCAGGTATTTCCTGGCCCAGTCTTGACTTAACTTGTGAATCTTACTCAGTGGTTGTCGTGTTTCAGCATTCTTTATCTTAGCCATGTCTCTGAGCAGTTGACACCTTGTACTTCTGGACACTACAGGTAGGTGGCCTGAAGGCTAATGAGTTCCAAGCAGCTTAATGTTTAATTATTCTCAAGTCATTTGCAGTTAATTTACATTTTCTCTTTTCCATGTGTTTATTTTTTGTGACCCTGCTGACTGTTTGCAAAAAAATTGATTGTCCAGCTCAGTGGTTCAGCAATTTCCAGAGTGTTGCATCTGTCTGAAAGGCATTTTACAATTTTTTTTTTTTTTTTTACTATTCAATGTAAGTTAAATCTCTTTTTTGGCTGATTTCACCTGAGGTTACGAAGATGCCTGATAATTATGCACACCTTATTATGCATATAAGGTGTTAATCACTTTAAGCCACACCCTCCCTCATTAAACAGTTACAAATCACTTGAAATAATTACAGTACATCCAACAAGCATTCAGGTTTATATGGTTTAGAATTTGAAAATGTAGAATTAATTATATAGGCAAAAAACTGACTTGCTTAATAATTGTACACACAGTCTAGACTGTAAGTAATGGTCATGTCATGAAATTTAAAGCTACTGAACCTCTCTTTCTCCACAGCATCCAAGCAATGTAGATGTCAGTGCAGTCCACCTTCTGTCTATCACCAGTTAGTTGTACCGTAGTGGGATCCGTTCATTTTTGAGTTTGCTAGAATTTCCTCATTTCTTTTAATATGCCATTATACTTCAAAATAGTAGATTATCTTCTATCTACATAGAATTCTATCTGTCTATGAAGTGGTGGAGTTTGTCTTTTTAGCAGGGTGATTATGCCATCTAGTGGATATAAACGTATCCATCCATTCCTGTACAGTAAAGGAAATAACTGAACAGCTTGAGAAGCAGATTGAAACACAGTGTAGCAGAGAGGTGCCTGCCGATTTCTAGTAGCACATGAGCTACTATGAATTACATAATAATAATAATAATAATGATAATGATGATGCATTGCTGTTCAGCTGGACAAGCACTGGTGGTCTGTGTGATTTTGGTATTTTCAGCTGGTGTCCTGAAAATACCTCAAATGTTAATTTGTACACTTTCCAGTAAATTTACACTATAGACCAAAAAATGACATAATGAAGAGCTGAGTAGTGATACAAGTTTGTTTCATGAATAAGTACAGCGTTTTCCAATTATTACACTGATTTGTTTTATTCAAGTAGAGGGCCACTCTCATAACTGTTACTCCAGTGGTTAGCAATCTAGTTCACACAGGGCCAATTTGGAATTCAGTTTATCTAACCTGCACACCTTTGGGGCAGTGAGAGGAAAACGGACATACCTGAAGAAAAACTAATGCAGACATGAAGAGAACGTGCAAACTCCATAAACACAAACAACTGGGCATGGGATTGAAATCCTAGGTGCTGGAATCAAGAGACAGGCAACCACACTAGCCGTTATGCCTTCGTACCACCCACCATTAGTCATATGCTATAGATAAATGCTTTTCCAAGGACTCAGCAGCTCACACCAATTTAAATATCTTGTAAACTCATAATTATGAATACTGATTTCTGTATTTGAAAAGTGAAAATGATTACATTTATAAGTAAAACAAAACCAAAATGCTATTGAGACCTACTCTGGATCACTCTTTTAGACCTCAAAAGTGAAGCTGAATTTAATTTGCACTCATTGTTCCTGTAATGATGTTCTGAATTTTCCTCTTTTATTCCACAGAAAAAGCAGCAGCCTTTTTTGAATCAGGTGATCAAATAGAGGAGGCTGAGACTGGAATGGAGTCATTAAGACCTACGAGCAAGATATTCTGCCAGTATGCGACTGCTATCAATGTAACACCCCGTAACATTGGGAAAGATGGAAAGTTCCAGCTGCTTGTTTGTCTTGGGGCAAGGTGAGTGTTAAACTGCAGAATGGTTATGGGTGAAATCTCATATATCACTTGTGACATTTGTTGCCAAAGCTGAGGGTGCTTTTATTAGATTTCCTTTTCTCTAAAAAGGATTTAACCTATAGAGAGACTCTGTGCATTGTAATTAATATATATATATATATATATATATAATATACACA
>JANRMT010062791.1:241904038-241927901 GCA_026402145.1 Polypterus bichir lapradei | reverse complement strand
GTGAAAAACTTGTTGCATCTTTCCCAAGAAGACTCATGGCTGTATTATGTCAATGTATGTGTGTGTGTATGTAACGGCAGGAGCGATTTTCAGGTACACTTGTTCCACATTGGTCGACTAAAAATTCAGTAGGGTGAAATCAACCCAACCCACCCCCTTCTGGGTAGGATGGGGGGGGGGTGATCTTGTGGTCTTGTATGCATGTTATCATCCAGTTGACACTTGGAATGACCACCAGAGGGCGAACTGGAGGTGACTGCCAGCATTCTTCATGTTTGAGCTCCGCGCCCCTGTTGCTTTTGAAATTTAATAGAGTTGGCTGGTTCAGAGTGTCAACTGGATGATAACATATGTACATACAAGACTGCAAGACAAGCACATTAGTGAGTCTTCATTGTTTGTTGATTTATTTTTATTTTTAAAGTTGTGTTTTTTTAAATTATATTTTTCTCAAAAAAAAAAAAACACTATTTTCCTTCCGGGCAATGCTGGGTATTTCAGCTATGCTAGTTTTCAATAAGATGTATGAAACCTCAAATCATGTTGGAGGAATTTATTTTATCTGTCATTTGATAAAACATGTCTATTTGTCATTAAAAGTTTACTCTAAATACTAGTTACTCTTTTAGATGTGGTTTTCTTCATGGTGTTTGTTTAGTAGTGCAATTCGATTGCTATGAAGTACTAGGACTGATTGAAAACTTATGAGTTTGACTTTACATGTCCCTGGTGTGGACTCTTGTGCAGTGGCCAGAGAGCTGTGGCCTTGTGATGGTACATCAGAAGTAGGACAGTTCTTTATAGGCATTTAGTTGTCCAGGCCTTTAATGACCTCTTGGGCACAGCCATCAGCAGTGTGTCTGTTTGTGGAGAGAATGTTTACCTTGTTGAGAAGTTTACTTACCTTGGCAGTGACATTCATGTCTCTGGTGACTCATCCTATGAGGTCAGTAGACGGATTTGGAGAGCATGGGGGGTCATGAGGTCGCTAGAAAGGGGTGTGTGGCACACCCGATATCTCTGCAAAAGGACGAAGGCCCAAGTCTTTAGAATCCTGGTGTTTCCTGTCTTGCTATATGGTTGCGAGACATGGACGCTATCCAGTGACCTGAGACGAAGACTGGACTCCTTTGGTTCTGTGTCTTTTCGGAGAATCCTTGGGTACCGTTGGTTTGACTTTGTGTCGAATGAGTGGTTGGAGTCCCAAATGAAGCACATTACCTGCATTGTGAGGTAGCGTCAGTTACGGCACTACGGCCATATGGCGTGTTTCCCCGAGGGTGATTTGGCTCATAAGATCCTCATTGTTTGGGACCTAAGTGGCTGGACCAGGCCAAGGGGTCACCCACGTAACACCTGGCTGCAGCAGATAGAGGGTCATTTCTGGAGGGTGGGACTGGACCGCGTGTCTGCCTGGGGGGTTGCCAACCACGATCCTGAGTTGTTTCGTCATGTGGTGGATGCCGAAATGCACTCTACCAGTGCATGCTCCCCAACTTGACTTGACTTGACTTGTTGCCATGTCTATTTTGGGATAGTGTCTGTGAGTATAATTTATTTAAGTAAAAGAAAAAGGTGTGTAATTGAATTTTGCATAAAATTTGTGAAAAGAGGTCAAGAGACTTCTGAAATGTTACATCACGCATATGTCAGAAGGATAATAAGTTGTGTAATACTGTAGGTGGTGACAGCATTTTAAAAAAATGGAAAGGGAAAGACATTTTTATCTGATGGAGAGGAGCAAAAGCTACAGTCTCTGCAATGAAGGCAACGTCAAAAAATTGTGTTGCTTAACATCTCTGAAAAGTTTTGGACCATCGCAGTAAGTGCATAGAGTATGAGGGAACCTCTTTTGAATGGAGTTAGGTTGTGAAAGCAAAGGAATTATCAGATTATACATATTAAACCAAAACAACATTTGCGTATTTTTCTTTCAAGCTCCAGATTTCTTTGATATTTTTGCTGCCATTTGTCATGTTTCATATCAAAGTCACATGATATAACTAATATTATACATTTTGTTTCCTTTCATATTTTCTTTTACTAAGATTAATTTCAAAATATTATTTTTTTCCACATCCATAACTAGATTAAGGGGATTTGAAAATGAATGAAATAATATTTTTGTCAAGTGCAGGACAAGACCATTACATTCACAAAACCCATCTAATGCAACTTAGCATTAGGAGCAAAAGGTGAGAACCAACTCTGGATGGGGCACAAGGCCATTGTACGTCCACAACCACATTCACTTCTGTGAACTACCTAGAAGACAATGAAAGGGACACACAGACTATGCATTGTAAACCACCAAAATGATTTTCTTGAGTCACCATAAGGAAAAACAACCACTGCATACCCTGATAAGAACATAAACAGAACTAATGCTTGCTCTACAAAATAGTTACTGCTCACCAGACTGTAGCCAAATTTATCTGTGGCATGGCAGCTTGATAATTATGAAAGCTTTAGAAATTTTACAAATGAACATTCCGTCCATTAGGATAGCTTGTTCAGCTACTAACTGTGTAGTCTCAAAATCAGTAAACAGGTAAAATAAAATAACAGCCCTCTTTTAGTTTATCTCGCAGCATTGTACCTATGAGCTTAGTGACTTTCAGAAGATTAGGCCAAAACTAAATTGCTGAAGATACACTTTAACCAGCAAACTGCCAACCACTTCTCAGTCTGTCTTATTAACTCATTTCCTGTTTAAGAAAGTAAGAATGGAATAACCAAATGTTAAGCAAATAAGCACAGCTTTATTTACTACAATTTAATAATTAACTAGGCTGTTTAAACTAACATGGCACAGTGCTTTACTTTATGAAAATCCTATGGGTTGAAAGACATGCAACTACAGAAGGAAAAGAATAAAGCAGCAAAGTTGCTACTACTGACCCAAGGAAATCACTGCTATTACCTCAATGAAGCTTGTGAAATCTTTTTGTGATACCTGTCATTTAATATACATTATATATATGTGTGTGTGTTTTCCACTGCCAAGCTTGCTTTATCTCCGTTTCCACAGAACTCCTTTCTAGATATGCAAATGAGGACTCTCCAAACATGAAAACAAACGAATGAAAGGAGCAGACCGCTGGTCTTTTGGCACTCTAATCCACGTACTGTTGCGTATCATTTTTCTTTCCTTCGGTGAGATGTGGTTGCAGCATACTGTAGATCAATTTTATCTATTTGAATCCTTCTTTGATTTACCAGTGTTTGAGCATGGTCATGGCATCATATTGTAAGCTTTCTTTATATTCCTTCAGACATATTGTAAGTTGGCACAGTGAGTAGTGCTGCTGCCTCGCAGTTAGGAGACCCAGGTTCTCTTCCCGGGTCCTCCCTGCGTGGAGTTTGCATGTTCTCCTCGTGTCTGCGTGGGTTTCCTCCCATAGTCCAAAGACATGCAGGTTAGGTGCATTGGCGATTCTAAATTGTCCCTAATGTGTGTGGGTGTGTGTGTATGCGTGTGCCCTGTGGCGGGCTGGCGCCCTGCCCAGGGTTTGTTTCCTGCCTTGCACCCCATGCTGGCAGCAGACCCCCATGACCCTGTAGTTAGGATATAGCAGGTTGGATAATGGATGGATATTGTAAGTTCTGAAACTGCTCCTTCTAAGTTGTAATACATTTTTTTATCATACAAGTGCCCAGTACATTGCATATACCATATGATATATAGTATGCAGAACATTTCGAATCTGTGGATCAGTGATCCATCAGTTGCTATGTAAAAATTTTTTAAATGTATTTAAAATATCATAAAAATAAAAAGTGGTTCAAGATAAATAGTAAAGTCATCATTCTTTATTTGAATTTCGGCTTTTGCAAACCAGAGGTTGCTGACATTGCTGCTCCATTTATTACATGCTGTCAATGACATTTATAGTTTTAGGTCATCCGCTTGTTTAAGACCAATATTTTAAATGATCAGTGCCTCATAAAATCATAGCTATTATGTCATCTTTATCAATTTCCTGTTTGTTTTCATTAATAAAGTGTAATAAGTTCCTAATTGTTTGTTTGTCCATGCTCTTGAGACTGTGCTGGGAGACACAGTAAACCTTCTTGCAATGACTCGTGTGGATGTGCCATCCTGGAGGAGATGGACTACCTGTGTAACCTGAATCGGCTGCAGGTACCACCTAATGCTACCAGTAATGACAAGGACACTAGCAAAACAGGAAGGGTAAGGTGAGGGCAATTGTCTGTGGCGGCCACCACCTGCAAACCCATTCCCTTTTTGGGGGCGTCTTACTATTTCCTCTCCAGTTGTCACTTTCATTTGCACCAAAGCAGGTTAAGTTTCCCCACAATCCCTTATGCTTCCAATTTGGACAGACTGATAAATCCTTGAATTTTAATTGACTTGGTGTTTACTATTTTAATTAAGTGCTCCCTTAATTTTTTGACCTGTGTATTTACAACAGGGATGCAATATCATCATTTGGTATTTTGCTGAAAGGTGGATAACATCTTAAGCACAAATTCAAATTCTCCAATACAGCCCAACTGGATTGAGATCTGGCAAACCGGACAGATATTTCAGCTTTGCATAGCTTCTTTGCTCTTTAAGTATTTAAAACCTGTTTTTCCTATCATGGGAACATTGTCATTCTGGAATATTCCTCTGCTATCAGGGTAGAAATTCTCAAACACTAGATGATTGTGATCATCTTGGACCAAAATTATGCCAAAAGAAACTTCCCACACCACAATAATTGTACCTGAGCCCCTTACTGAATACCTGTAGACTTATTTTGGGATACTCAGCCACAAATCCATGAAGGATGAGTCAACTAATATAAGAACTTAAGAAAAGCATTGACTGGAAAGGCCCCCTCAGCCCAAAATAGCCTTTCAGTCCCTCAATTACTAATGCCTGTTTGGTGGTTGGTTTTAGGGTGGAAATTGCCAAGATAAAATATTCTGACAAATCATTTTTTAAGTTTTACAATATATTAATTACTGCAAGTCATCTCTGTAATATATTCCATTTTATTTTTTCATTTTTATTTGACTGAGGCTAAGGTACAAATAATATCCCTAATGGTAAAATGAGTCAGTCTTTAAAATCTCATAAGAAAATAACTGTGACTCAGTCACTCCCACTTGAATCTTTTTTTGAATTGTGGAAATCAGTTTTAAACATCTCAGCAGTCTCTATATTTAAACTGTCAAAACTCTTTTAAAGCACACAACACATTTGTACATCATCAAACGTTAGCTCTGGGTAATACTTTGTAAGGTGAACCCTTATTTTTGTAATAGGACTGTTAGCACATAAACTGAGAACAGAAAGTTTCATATTAAATATTTATTTTTTGAGTTCAAAGCATATACTGTATGAGTGTGCATTTAAACATCTCTGTGTGCCTCATACTATAAGCGTCCATTCCCATTTACGGTACAAGTCATTTCTGCCTATCACCCCACTGGTAAAACCATCCAGTTCTGCAGTAGGGTCAAAATGGCTGGAAACTCCTAAATGTAGAGTTAGTGCTTTAGGAGTTCACACCTGTTACCTTTTATTTACATTCAAGCATAGCTAATGAGTCTGTCTACCACTCCAGACTGGAGTCTCCTCGCGTGCCACTGTAGTCAGCACAATCCACTGTATGTCCTTATTCCTCCACTTTCTGTCCTCTGTACTTGAAAAATGGCAGTACACAGAGTACAACACACTCTGCAATCATTTATGTAATAAAAAATAAACACAGTGAAATGCACCACAGATCGTGTAATGAACAGAATAAACTATGTGAATTAGGAGGACATGTAGATTGAAATCAGTTGCCATGCATTTTTATGGGAAATAAATGAATGTGTCCTTACCTCTTAAAGTTATGCAGCTATATGACAAATGGTGCATTCTGCTTAAAAATCACTGATATATTTTCTGCAATGACAACTTAATAAATTCAAATCTAATTTAAATAAATACAGTACTGTTCAAAATCCTTAGGCCAGCCAGGAATATCATTGTTAAAGTTAATTATATGAGCATTGTTTGTTGTCATTGAAACACAATATAATATTAGAATTAACAAACAGTACATACTTTTTTTTTATTTGTCCTAATGCTTGCTGTCACTTAAGAGTAAACATGTTGAACTGTCCAAAATTTAGTAAGTATTGTCATGGACTTCTTCTAAATAAATAAATGTTCCAATATCTATATATATACATTTATTTTCGCATTTGAAACGGAAATTACGTATGACCACAGAACATTACAGGAACTAATCACTTCGTTTGTGGACGCCATTTTTATATCGTCTTTATGAATTGTTATTATTTGTGTGAGAGTTACTTTACTGATATTGAAAAGAAGTAAACACAAACATGCCGATCTATCCCATAGAAGTGCGCCCCACGTCGCCCTCTCCCAGCCCTCCTCTCTGGACTCCAGCGCTGAGCCGTTCTCCGCCAGGCGCATTCTGACAGAGAAGTTTTATTTATTCATCCACGTGACTGTCGCGGAAACTGCCATATTATAAGTTTTTTTTAATTGGCAGTACTTGATAGTAGAAGAGATGAGGAAAACAGCTTTGCATCTTTCCACTTTTTAACTACACTGAGCTGTAAACAATGTGAAGACGACACCGCCTTCAGCGGCGAGGGGTCGTGAGAACAAACTGGATACTCGGAGGCGCGGAATGTCAGGCTACTCCGCCGGCTCGAGAGCTTCGCAGTTTCGGACGGCGTACTCTCTTCTCGCACTGTTTGTGACACTTCGAGTGCCCCGTCAACTCCTGGGAGAGTGGAAATCAAAAGTCAAAGTCAAAGTGAACTTTATTGTCATCTCAACCATATACAAGTATACAGATAGACGAAATTGCGAAGCTCAGGGTCCACAGTGTAACAACATGATGTGCAAATAATAAATTAAAAATAGAATTAAAATTTAAAAATTTAAAAATTAGAAATTAAAAATTAAAACACAAACAAGACAAGACATTGTGCAAAGAAACAAGACAAGACATTGTGCAAAGAAATGTCTTTGCATAATGAAAGAAATGAAATCTTTGCGAATGAGTGTGATTGGCGCCATTGAAGCAAAAGTCTCTTTGTAAATTGCGCTGCACGACTGCTTACTGTCCCTTAAGGTGAGTTCAGGTCACTAAAACCCCGCAACATTCAAATTTGCTTTTGTGATGAATTCTTTTAAGAAGATGGAGGGTTTACATCTAAGAAGATGTACCGACCTCTTCATGTTAAGTTTTGGACTTGGGAATTGTTTGGACCTTCTGCCTATTAAGTACGGAAGGGCAGTGTCCACATTTCTCAGAATAATTTTTCTCTTAAGTCATAGGCATGTAGTGCAAGGTTGTCGGCAGAAATTTGCAGGATCGCATTGAAAATGTAATTTCTACACCACAGCGGTCGTGTAGCACCTTTCACAAGGGATCTACTAACGAGAGATGATCCAAATACATTTAAGCTGCTGTTAGTGCTACTTACCTGTTGTGTTATAGCGCCTTTAAAATGTACTTTACCCGAAAGCACTCCAGTACTGCTCAATGTATCTTTACTTCTTACATGTTAATGTTTTACTGTTTAATAATTTATATACTACATTTTATTTTTTTCCTTTGCACTCAGTGAGCGAAGCCACTGGGTAATCAGCTAGTTTATTATATATATATATATTATATATATATATTTATGTATTTTATTTCACAGAAAACAAAGTAACCCGAATTGTCTGAGCTGTGAAATAATGCTAACCTTTCACCTTAGTCAACTGTATAAAATAAAATATATATCAGCCAGGAATGCCTTTTTTTGTCAAATTACATTTGGAGCAAAGTGATATCCATTTAATATGTTTATTTTGCTCTTCATTTCCACAAAAAATGCTGTTTATCTTTAATTGCTTTTTTTATTTTTGCATACCAAGTAACAAATAAACGTTGCGTTTCACTGAATAGTCAGACAGGAAACTCGCGTGAATGCACTGAAGTGGGAGAACAAAATGTCACAAATCAGAGCTCCAGACAGTCCAAGAGCACATGAACTCAACATTATACAGACATAGAAAAAAAGACAGTTAACAAGTAATAAATCATCATCCCATAGACTGTAGAAAGTTAGAAAGTTACACAACTTATCACATGATCCAAGCTACACTGTGTTTTGGGTGAGGCTTTATTACATAATAGTAATATACAGTTTATAATATACGCATATATATATATATATATATAAAATCCAACGTTTGTCTATCCGCTTTTTACGAGAAAACTACTTAACGGATTTAATTCAGGGTTTTTATTCCATTATTTGCTTGAACATTACAGTTGATTTTGTCTCATTGTGCAAAGTGTCAGAGTTCAGTTGCAGCACTGATTTATTTGTGTGATTCCGAGAGACACGCAATAGGCCAAGAGGAGGGGGAGGCGGGACCTCAGGAGTAGGGAGCCGGGCGGGGTCCTCCTCACTTACACGCCAGCCTCCATTCAAGTCAATCTACCTCTCACCACGTGTTGGAGTGTAGCTTGCCTCGGCTTAGCTAGCAATACCTGTTTGTTCAGCAGACATCATCATCTAGAGATTGTTAAAAAGTAACGTTTGACGTTTTTGAGAGAGAGAGAGATCACAGCTAAGTGTGTTTTAGAGGGTACCTGCTCATTAGCAGAGATATCACGGTGCCAACGTTTGACATGGGAGCGTGCCTACCTTCTGCTTGGCCAGAGATACCTTGCCAACATTTTACATTTTTGGCAAAGATATCACAGCTACATTCTTGCCCCTAATAGCAAAACCAAAAATATTGTATATCAAGAGGCCCTCAGATACCAAAGCTATCAATATAAATTCTTCTCAATACGAATTATTACATTATTTTTTTTTTAATTAAATTGATTTTAAAGTTTGTCCTGACTCAATACTACGCGGGTGAAGCCGAAGGGGACAGTTATTCATCCACCTATCCATTATCCAACCCGCTATATCCTAACTACAGGGTCACAGGGGTCTGCTGGAGCCAATCCCAGCCAACACAGGGCGCAAGGCAGGAACAAAATCTGGGCAGGGTGCGCACACACACACACGCCCACACACACCCACACCCACACACCAAGCACACACAAGGGACAATGAAGCACTCGGAGGAAACCCACGCAGACACGGGGAGAACATGCAAACTCCACGCAGGGAGGACCCGGGAAGCGACCCCGGGTCTCCTAACTGTGAGGCAGCAGCGCTACTGTGCCATCCAGGGGACAGTTATATATATATAATATATAAATATTGTGACGGATGGCCAAGGCCCATGGCTGCCTGGGAGGCCCCTTCACCACATCTGCCAAGGGGACAAGGATGGAAAGCCCAGTATCTCCCCCCTGGATGCTAGATGGCAGCTTCCCTGGGTTGCAGCGGTGCCTCGGACTCCCCCAGGACTTCATGGGGGTTGGAGTTCTGTGCAGCTCTGTGGGGTTATGCAGGCGTCGCCAGGGGGTGCTGCAACTCGAGCTGCTGGCCCCTTTTGGGCACTGGTTTCACCTTACCCGGAAGTGTAGCCTGATGTCGCCAGTCAACCACCTGGAGCACTTCCGTTTACCCAGTAAAAGGGAGCCAGTGACCACCACTCAGCAGACAGAATCGGGAAGAAGAGGATGAGGTTGCCAGGGAGGAGTGCTGGTGCCAAACGGGAGTGTTGTGTTTACTGCAGTGTTTAGTGCTTTTGGGACCGTGCATTGCGTGTGGGACACGAGAAAGACGTGCGCCCACAGGGAGAAGAAAAATAAAGTCTTTGTTTTTTACACGTGCCTCTGAGTGAGTCTGTGCCGGGTCAGGCACTATACAGCGTCTAACACTCCCCAAACCTGTCCTGAGCTTGTTCTCTCCCCTGGTCCTTCGATTATAGAGGCATCCTGGCCGGGTAAGGGCCCTGGCCGTCTGCCACAATTTATAAATGATATATTTATAAAAAACATGTATTCCTTCACAGAACCTCTCCATCCAATTTATCAGCCTATTTAGTCCAGTAAATATTTATAAAGTCTACATGTAGTTTTTGCACTTTACTTGTCCCTATTAATATGGGAATATTTGACTCCATAAAGTTTGATTAAGGGGCATATTGGCTTATTGTTGATTGTTTGATATCCTGAGAAAATCTCTGTCAAAGCAAATGCTGAACAAATGTGATTAACTTTGTTCACAGGCAGCAGTACTACCTACTTTTTAAATCTAGGTGGACACTAAATCTTTTTTTGTTATTTTAATCAGTAAGGCACAGGGTTTCTGTAGTCTTTACCACAAACTCATTGTGTGACCCTGAGTAAGCTGCTTAATATATATTGTGTTCAATTGTATAAGTGCAGGAAACTGTATTTTTGCCATGTAATTCACTTTGGATACATGTGACATCTAAATAAACCTACAAAGGCAGACATAGGACAGTTTCAGAAGCTAAAAAGTTCTAATGTAATCCCGGCAAAGTGTTTTAAACTAAATATTTCCTCCTGTACATACAGATTAATACTATATAAAAAATATACACATCGATCAGCCAGAACCACAGACGGGTGAAATGAACAACATTGATTATTTCTCCCCAGTGGCACCTGTCAAGTGGTGGAATATACTAGGTAGCAAGTGTAGAGTGAAATCTTGACACGTGTGTTGGAATCAGGGAAAATGGGTAAACGCAAGGATATGAGTGATTCTGACAAGGGCCAAGTTGTTATGGCTATATAACCTGGTGGGAGCAAGTCCAAAATGGCAGGTCTTGTGGGGTGTTCCCAATGGTCAGTTCCTACCAAAAGTGGTCCAAGGAAGGACAATGTGTGTGAACCAGTGACAGAGTCATGAGTACACATGTCTTATTGACACTTGGGGAGTGAAGGCTAACCTGTCTGGTCCAATCCCACAGAGGATCTACTGTAACATAAATTGCTGAAAAACTTAATGTTGGCCATGAGAGAAAGGTGTTGCGTATGAGGCTGTATAATCATAGACTGGCCTGAGTGCCCATGCTAACCCCTGTCCTTCTCCAAGAGTGCCTACAGTGGGCCCATGAGCATCAGAACTGGAACTTGGAGCAGTGAAAATAAGGTGGCCTGGTCTGATGAATCACTTTGTCTTTTAGACCTTGTGCATGGTTGGGTACATGTGCGTCATTTACTTGGAAGAGAGATGGCTTAAGAGTGCACTATGGGAAGAAGGCAAGCCGGCAAAGGCAGTGTGAACCTCTGGGTATTGTTATTGTAGGACTGATGAGGATGTTACTTTGGCACGTATAACCTACCTAAAGACTGTTGCAGACCACATACACCACTTCACAGCAACAGTATTCCCTGAAGGTAGTGCTCTCTTTGAGCAAGATATATATAAATATATTTAATATAATTTAATATAATATATTTAATATTTAAACAAATAAATAAGAGGTTGCCCTCTCGTGTGCCGGGGGAGGTAATGCCCTGGATATGTCCTCTCCTCCTGTCCTTTCTTCACAGTGGCCGCCCACCACAATGTATATAGAATTTGTGTGTGCATGAATGTATAGCGAGAACTATCAAGACATAACAGGGGCGGTGTGTGATAGTTGCACCCTTCGACATCAGGTAGTTAATTTATAGGATCATGATAAATGATTCATGGACAGTAGAGGGCTAGAGTGAACTGAATAATAAGACCATTACCTTCAACATGATTCCTTCATACAGTGCAAACAACATTCTTGTACCAGCATAGGGATCCCCAGAAAGTGGTTGACATTTCTTTTCCTGCAAAAGTCTGATTGTAAAGTTACTTTTGGTTTTTGGTTCTGCAGTTTTTTGACTCTGTAATTCATGGCATAAGGTGGAATTTGAATTCATTCCTTAAATCCTAAAACAAAGCAAAGATTAAAGCAATGGAAGCCATGGCCATCAGCACTGTTTTAAAGGCAGACACACTACCAGTCCACCTGTCTAATTTCTCCAGTCCAGACAGGCGTTGGCACTACTTCAGAATTACTCTTTGTAAAACAGTCTGTACAAAGACATGTAGGTACAGGGATAATTATAGGAGCCACTGGAATTTGCATGTCTATTTACTCAGTAAAATATAATAAAAACAAACCTTATTGTAAATAAAAAAAGCATACATTTGAATAAAATGCCTGCATATCACCAACCTACAATGTGAACTGCTGTGTTTTGGGCCTAGACTTGATTTTCTTTAGCTTCACAAATTCAAAATGTATTTACCAAAGACTAAGCCTTCTTTCTTCTGGTCATCCTTACTACTCACTCCCTCACTCCCACGAGAAGCCTGATGCCTTCAACAACAATAGTCAGAGCACCGCTGGAGCCTGCCATATGATTGAAGCAAGTGCTGCAGATTAGAACAGTAAAGTCTTTTTCATATTTTATTTATTTTCATATTCTCCCTTGTCCATTAAGGTCACATCTCAAAGACATACATTTGCAGTAAGGGCATATTGTGACTTTAGATTGTCCCCATTGTGAGCGAACGTGGCAATGTGCTTGAGTGTGTCCTGCAATGAACTATGCCCAATTTCTCTATAAAAGGCTCCAACCCCACAAGACCCAACACTGGATTAATTGGGATTAATATTGGATTGATGCTTTGGGGTAACAAATTTGAATGGAGTGATCAACAAAAGAGTTCTTTAAATAGGCAAAACTTCTAACCAGGAGACTTAGAAAGAGTTTGTCAAAAGCAATTTGTACACAAGGACCATAATCAAATTAACAAAAGCAGCAAATCAGGAGCCATGAAATAAGGAAATAATGAAAGCAAGCATGTAAAGTTTTTATTGGAATTTTTCAAACTCATAATTACGGTTCCATTGTGCTGGTCTTTAAACCACTGCATAATTGACGTGATAACGTAACTTCTAGTACAACTCTCAGTGGCAACTGCCACTGCGAGACAAAATAGATTTGGAGCAATTTGCACAAATACAGTATATAACTCCATCCATCCATCCTCTTCCGCTTATCCGAGGTCGAGTCGCGGGGACAGTATATAACTATATGATGAAAATGCTGCCAGTGTGTTATGCTTGTAATCAATCATCCTTTCAAGTCTTAGCTACTTTGCTGCTCTGACTGTTACCTATTGGTCGAGTCTATAGGTAGTGGTAAAAACCTTTAGTAAACAGTAGGCTTAAAGTACACTAAAAGCTTGTCCTTTCTGTCCTTTGTGTTTCCACTGAGTGAAGAAACCTGCATAATACTATACCTAACGATGCAGGACAGACCTGGTGTTCCATAATTCTGGCTAACATGTTTAGAAAATAAGACCTAAGAGAATTTGATTGAGGCCTTTAGTATATGAGAAGAGCATTAGTGACAATAAATGCAAATGTACACACTGAAGTCTTATGAGGGACACCGTTCAATGAGACATCAATGTGGAAGTTAGCAAACTAGATATCATCAACAAGAGTGCTTGGATGTACTGTATATATTCTTGTATTATATTGTGCACACATTAATTTGAGGTCCAAAGTTAGACAGGAGAGAAACTAAAAATACTGACTGAATACTTCAGGTTGTGAGGCCTGCAACAGATTCAACAGGAAATCTACAAAGCAGGATACCAGAGTTGGAGTGCAATGCACAAACCTGCCATTACACCTAACAATGCACGTTAACACCAGAGGCATAAGCAGCAAAGAACTGTAACAGGAATCATCCTGCACCACGTTATCCAGCTTACCAGTGCAGGTCCAAATCTTACCCGTACTGGCACTTTTTTAAGTGTGAGAGGTGTTTAGTTTCAAAAACGTAGTCATGCTTTTGTCTCTTCTCTGCTTCACTATTGTTATTCACTATATGCTCGTGTTACTCACTCATCCCTTTCTTATCTTCAACTGGTCCAGAATGCTGCAGCCAGGCACCTAACAGGCACATAATAACAGAATCACATGACACCTGTCTTAGCTTCTCTTCATTGGCTTCCTGCTCGCTATAGGAGTGACTTTATATTGTATCGTTTGTTTTTAAGTCTCTGAATGGCCTCCTCTTATCTTACAGACCTCTTACACCCATACTCTCCCTCACGAGACCCTCTGACTAGAAGTTCCTGCTCATGTCAAGGACAATCCTTAAGCTCAGAGTGGGCCAGGTCTTTGCAGTAGCTGACCCTAAACTCAGGAGTAGTCTACCTTATTATATTTGGTCAGCACCAACTTTTTTTAAAGCCAGTCTGAAACCCTTTTTGTTTTGCTTTAGCTTTTTAAACTTGCTTGAGGGTACTGTTTTTTTTATTAATATATTTTGTTATATTTATTTATTGTATCTCAGTCACAGGGGATGCACAAACCAGTGTGTTTCTTCATGCCGGTCCCAAGCCCAGATAAATGGGGAGGGTTATGTCAGGAAGGGCATCCGGTGTAAAATTTTGCTAGATCAATATGCGGACAACAATGCAAATTTCCATACCGGATCGGTCGAGACCCACGTTAACAATGACCGCCACCAGTACTGTTAGCCAACAGGGTAATGGTGGAAATTGGCCTACTATTGGCCGGAGAAGAGGTAGGAGACGTGTCCGGAGGCAGGAGGAGAGGAGGAAGGTAAAGGGAGTGGAACTGAGGGTAGGAACTTTGAATGTTCGCAGTATGACTGATAAAGGGAGAGAGTTAGCAGATATGATGGAGAGAAGGAAGGTTGATATATTGTGCACGCAAGAGACTAAATGGAAGGGGAGTAAGGCCAGGTGGATTGGAGGTGGTTTCAAATTGTTCTATCATGGTGTGGATGGTAGGAGAAATGGGGTAAGAGTTATTCTGAAGGAACAGTATGTCAAGAGAGTCAGACAGAGTAATGATTATGAAGCTGGAAATTGGAGGTGTGATGATGAATGTTGTTAGTGCATATGCACTGCAAGTTGGGTGTGTGATGAATGAGGGACAGAAAGTGGTGATTGGAGCGGATTTCAATGGGCATGTTGGTGAAGGGAACAGTGGAGACGAGGAGGTGATGGGTAGGTATGGTGTCAAGGAGAGGAATGAAGAAGGTCAGAGGACAGTGGATTTTGCGAAAAAGATGGACACGACTGTGGTGAATACGTATTTTAAGAAGAAGGAGGAACACAGGGTGACATACAAGAGTGGAGGAAGATGCACACAGGTAGATTACATCCTATGCAGAAGAGTCAATCTGAAGGAGATTGAAGACTGCAAAGTGGTGGTAGGGGAAAGTGTAGTTAAGCAGCATAGGACGGTGGTCTGTAGGATGACATTGGAGATCAAGAAGAGGAAGAGAGTGAGGGCAGAGCCAAAGATCAAAAGATGGAAGTTGAAAAAGGAAGACTGAAAGGTTGAGGTCTGGGAGAAGGTGTGACAGGCACTGGGTGGCAGTGAAGAGTTACCAGACAGCTGGGCAACTACAGCAGATGTAGTAAGGGTGACAGCTAGAAGGGTGCTTGGCGTGACATTGGGAAAGAGGAAAAGGAGATCTGGTGGTGAAATGAGGAAATACAGGAGAGTATACAGGGGAAGAGGATGGCAAAGAAGAAGTGGGATAGTCAGAAAGATGCAGAAAGTAGACAAGAGTACAAGGAGATAAGGCATAAGGTGAAAAGAGAGGTGACAAAGGCTAAAGAAAAGACGTATGATGAGTTGTATGAGAGGTTGGACACTAAGAAGGGAGAAAAGGACCTGTACCGACTGGCTAGACAGAGGGACCGAGCTGGGAAAGATGTGCAGCAGGTTAGGGTGATAAAGGATAAAGATGGAAACGTACTCACAAGCAAGGAGAGTGTGTTGAGCAGATGGAAAGAGAACTTTGAAGTGCGACATGAAGTTATGGGAAAGATTAGTGGAAGGTAGGTTAAGAAGGGAGGTGATGATTGGTGAGCAGCAGTATGGTTTCCTGCCAAGAAAGAGCACAAAAGATGGTGATGTTTGCTCTGAGGGTGTTGATGGAGAACTATAGAAAAGACCAGAAGGAGTTTTATTGCGTCTTTGTGGACCCGGAGAAAGCATATGACAGGGTGCCTCAAGAGGAATTGTGGTATTGTATGAGGAAATCGGGAGTGGCAGAGATGTACATAAGAGTTGTATAGGATATGTACGAGGGAAGTGTGACAGTGGTGAGGTCTGCAGTAGGCGTGATGGATGCATTCAAGATAGAGGTGGGATTACATCAGAGATCGACTCTGAACCCTTTCTTATTTGCAATGGTGATGGAAAGGTTGACAGACGAGATTAGACAGGAGTCCCCGTGGACTATGATGTTTGCTGATGGCATTGTGATCTGTAGCGAGAGTAGGGAGCAGGTTGAGGAGACCCTAGAGAGGTGGAAATATGCCCTAGAGAGGATAGGAATGAAGGTCGGTAGAATGGGCTGGAGACGGTGGCACTAACCAGAAAGCAGGGGACAGAGCTGGAGGTGGCAGAGTTAAAGTTCCTAAGATTTGCACTGGTGTGACGAGGATGGACAGGATTTGAAATGAGTACATTAGAGGGTTCGCTCAGGTCGGAATGTTGGGAGACAAAGTCGAGGCGAGATTGTGATGGTTTGGACATTTGCAGAGAAGAGATGCTGAGTATATTGGCAGGAGGATGTTAAGGATAGAGCTATCAGGCAAGAGGAAAAGAGGAAGGCCTAAGAGAAGATTTATGGATATGGTGAGGGAGGACATGCAGATGATGGGTGTAACAGAACAAGATGTAGAGGACTGAAAGATATGGAAAAAGATCATCCTTTGTGGTAACCCTAACGGGAGTAGCCCAAAGAGAAGGAAGTTGTTGTATTTATTTATTTATTGTATCTATATATTTATTTGTGTATTTATGGAAATTGTACAGCATTTGTGTCTACTTCTGTTGTTTTAAATGTGCTCTATAAATACAATTGGCTTGATTTGTGTTTGGACATGGTGTGTACTAATCACTGTTTCAAAATTCTCAGTGATCACCTTCATCCCATGTTAAAACCCTAGTTATTTCTATCCCCGTTACCAAGGCAGACATTAACCAACTTTTTCATGAAGTAAGTTGAGTTTGTTATTAAAAATAATGATGCTGTATCCTTCTTATAGTAATCCAGAAACTGGAAGATTCAATACCATGGCGCAAGAAAGCTGCTGTGGGAAGCACTAGGATTCAGGCCGAAGGTTCCCCCTTGTTGAGCAATATCTTTACATAATGAATGTCAAGACTATAATACAATGCTGTGATATACAGGCTTGAATAAATGTAATCAGGGGCTCCAGTCTTATAAGGTCTTTCAGCTTTAGGTGTTTCATTGTAGTGTGGTTGTACATCTGACTCCTGTCGGCACCAATGAGAGAACTGCGCCTTTCAGTTTGTTTATGTCTGAATATGGAGTTATTTATATCACAGGATTCCAAAATGAAAACAAAAACTTGGCTGTATTTTCTCTGTTTTTCTGTATCACAGTCGACATTTTTTTGTTGTTGTTATTACACTCAAGTCTCAGTGATAAAACAAGCAGGTGCTGTGCTAATAAAATGTTACACAACTATATGAACAGTAGGGTTTTGTTGCCATATACTGTACTAGACACTATTCTGCATTTACTGCCACTACTTTACAAATTAAAAACTGTCAGTCTTTTCTCTTACCCATAACCTAATGTCTTTTTTTCAAGAGTAGTTCTCCTTTATCACCTATATCTACACAAATATTTGACTTTGTATTCTCATAAAATAGAACATGCCCAAATAGGTTCATTATAATTCTAAAATTTTTCACCTCTGTTTATTCAACTCCTATATACTGGCAGCAAGAGCCTATCAAGGCAGCATCGAACTCAAGGTAAGTAGCAACCCCAACAGGTTGTAGGTCTGTTTTTAGGCCAAATTGCACACACTCATACAAGGCCAATTTAGAATCTCATTTTAGCTCAACCAAGCACTTCTTCATGGAGGAGGAAACCCCATGTAGCCAAAGGGAGAAGATATGAACTCTTCACAAATTATAATCAGGCATGTGATTTGTACAAAGAAGCCTAGGTGAGTGAGACAGTAGCACGGACCACTGTCCTGCCCCTTTAGCACCATTCACTATCCAAGATACATAGTCATTTAGAGAAGCTATTAAGAAAGCTGATAGGCAATGTAGCGCCACGTGTAGAGTGATACTATATAACACCCTGGTGAGGCTTGAACTGGAGTGCTGTGTACAGTCCGGGTGTCTAGGCGGATTCAGGACTGAGAAGTACGAGCCATGACAAGAGATTGAGGGAGTTGAACCTTTTCAGTTTAAGCAATCAGAGATTAGGAGGTGACATGACTGAAGTGTTTAAAAATTGCAAAAAGAATTGCCGTATATACTCGCGTATAATTCAGCAGTTTTTAACATGTAATCTAACATTTTATTTGATTTCTTAATTGCATAAGCCCATAAGTTATTTTCAGAGGCAGTTCTCTGTAAGACAGTTTCTCCCATCTTAAAAATAATGTTCCTTTTACCTATATGTACTATTTTGCATTTTTCTCCTTTAAACCGCATTTTCCAAGTGATTGTCCGGTTCAGAAGATATTCCAGGTCTTTTTGAAATGTTTTTGTTGCACTCTCAGGATCTACCATCCCGGTAGTTGAGCGGTGACAGTCGGTAAGTTACTACCTTGTTAGTAACTGCCATCAAATAGGAAAACCAATGAAGCCTGCATTAGAAACATGCAAAATAAATAAAAATGGGACATTGGAGTAATAATGCTCTGTGTTTGGCAGCCTGTTATCAGAACTCCACCTTCCTGTTCCTCCAAATCACATGCTGTTTAAACTGGAATGTGGTCTTTGCCCTCTGATACTCTGCAGACTCGTGACGCGTGCAGTGATGCTTATAGCTTTGCACTAAATGACTCCACACCTGAACAAGGGCAGAAAACCTGGGAGCTCGTGAGCTCTGGCCAAAGACTGACATGTCTTCAGCTCCACAGACGCCTCCTCTCAGTTGCTGCAAACAAGGTTAGGGCTACATGCAGTATTTTCGTATGAACTAAATTATATGCAGGCTAATAGGTTTGTTTATATAGGTAAATAAAACAGATATAACCATGAACAGACAAAGGCACAATAATGTTGCAGCACAAAATCTTTTGTCTTACATTTTTTCTGTTACTTCTCTCTTTACATATTGTATCTCCTTTTCAGGCTGTTGAACTTATCAGTTGATGATTAAACCAAAACAGTTTTTTTTTATATTCAGAAGTATGATTCGCATATGAGTGTGCAGCACCACCTACACATAATTCTATAAATATCAGGGAAGTGAGTTGTTCTTATATTTTAAGCTAAATGTGTTCAATTGTTACATTTGGTATTCTCCAGAAAGGAAAAGCACTTTTAATTTTAAGAATGATTTGAGGGAGTCTTGTTAAGCTAATCTATTTAGGTTACCTAATTTAAAAACACGTGAAGGTTGGGTTAACTGATAATTTTCATCCAAAATGAAGGTGTGTGTGTGTGCACAGGTGTTTGTGAGTGCATGTGTGTGTGCAATTGTGTGTGTGTGTGTGCACAGGTGTGTGTGAGTGCATGTGTGTGTGCAATTGTGTGTGTGTGTGCGCAGGTGTGTGTGTATGAATGCACCCTGCTGATGGACCTGCACCCAGTCCAGGGTTGTTTCCTGCCTTGTGCTCGGTGCTGCTGGAATAGGCTCTGTAGCCCCACAGCCCTGGGTCTGAGAATGTTATGTTGTATTTGCAGTTGGAATTTATCACTAGTTGGGGTTCAGCTAGTTAGGTGTGATTAGGGGCATCCAAAATTAGCGCTATAGCCTGTCAGTGTTAAGATGAGCGACATAATATATAAATGTCTGGCATTATACAAGGCTAATACTCGAGGTCAGAGGTATCAAACTCCAGGCTTTGTGGGCCGCAGTGGCTACAAGTTTTCTTTCTAACCCTTTTCCTAATCAGTGTCACGTTTTCACTGCTAATTAACTTCTTTTCCCTCTGTTTTAATAGCCCTGTTTTTAAGGATTAAGTCTTCTGAATTGATTCTTTTCTTCATTAAATAACAGCCAAACAGAAATGAGACATCAAACGAGCCAACAGATGCCAGCTAAATTGGGGCTTCAAACTCCAGCCAATCTCTTAATGAGAAGCTGATTCTTCCTGTTAATTAAACCCGTTATTCAATTCCATGGCTTGTTGCTGCTCTCTTTTTGCCACAGCAGACATTTCCAGAACTATTGATATTCTGTTTTTTTCTAAGAACTCCTAAAATGTTTTGGTAATCTGAGGGATCAACCTTACTGAGACCTTCATCTTTATTTTCAGATTTTGTTTGATGGGTACAGGTGAGCTGGTCATGTCCTGCTTGTTTTATGTCTCATTACTGTCCGGCTGCTAATTAAGGAAAAAACAACTAAGGGGCCTGAGTCAAGCTAATTAAAGCAAAGGCTAAAGAAGTTAATTAGCATCACAAACTGGTCACTACTTAAGAAGATGGTTAGAATGAAAACCTGCAGCCACTGCGGCCCTCCAGGACTGGAGTTCGACACCCCTGCTCTATCAAAAATGGATATGTACTGTAAGACACATTTCAGCTATACAGAGCATCTTCAACATGAAATCTTTATTTATTGTTAAATGTGGATATTTGTTATTGAGTAATAGAGAAAACTGTAAATTGAAAATAAATTCTTCACTTTTACTATAAAATGGATCAAAGCAGAATCAAAAGCAACTACACTTCTTTAGAAGTTGCATAGGTTCACCCCTACAGTATGTGTTGAAAATGTTTCCTGTGAGTTCAAGTTAAAAAGTACCGATTTCTGGAAGGTCCCACAAGTGACTTAGTACAGCATCTTATAACAACTCCATCATGGTGACTGATAGAAGAAGCACCAATCAGTACAGGATGTACAGTACCAAAGCCCTGCAAATCCTCCAGGCAGCCCAGTGGAGCAGTGGCAAGTGCTGCTGCCGCCTTACAGGTTCTCATTTTGGCCCGGTCATAGTCTTTGTAGAATGTTCATACATTTTCTTCAGACATTTACTTCTTGCCATCATATCCTGAATATGTGTAAGTTAGGTTGGTTAGTAACTCTAAGATGGCTTAGTATGAGTGAGTGGCAGTTCATTCAAAGCTAGTTGGTTACTGTCTAGTCTATAATAAAGCCAGCATTGGTACGGACCTCTACCACACCTACATTGAAATAATCAACAAAAATAAATAAATGGAGAAAAGCTAGCACCACACAAGTCTTTAAAGAGGGCACATTTGTAGCCAGGCTTGCAACTAAGAAGATACTATTATATGATATACATTAAGATGACTGTACAATGATTTTTAAAGCATCTCCTCTGATACAGTATGGTAAGACGGACGCTGTCCTGATTATGTGTATTGTCCTCTACATTTTTGCCTGATTCCCCTTTCACCTTTGGCTACTTCTGTCTTCAAAGCCCTGGATGTCCCTCTCCTTAGACAGTCAACTCCAGCACTGATTATATTGCTCAGCTTATTCTTGTTGCCCCCAGATTTCCCCCATGCCCCATAGCAGGTCAGGAATTAGAAGGTATGCATGCTTTCCATTTGAAAGTTTACAATAATTCTGTCGGATTATGTAGGATACATGAGTTTATTTCAGTCTCCTTGGAAACCAGCATTTCTGAGTTTTTCTGTAAACTTATTCAGCGTTTTCTTCAGATTTCACACTGCTGTCCAGTGAAGTTCCCAGGTGCTGAAATCTGCTGACCTTTTTCTGCTTCTTACCACTCAGGACTATGGATGCTGTGGGATTCCAGCTAAAGACAATGACCAGTACTTTTCACAATTAGTTATACTGGGAATGTTTGACCAGAACAGACTAGTCAGCCCAACGTAACGTTTAAAAATACTGTCAAGATGTGAGGGTCCCAGCATGACTTGGTATTTATTTTATTTGCCCACATTGTTCTTTTTTAATGGATTTCAGAGCTTTTTTAACAGTATTAGTACAATATGAATACTAGTGAGCACAACAAAACATTTCAGGACTTTTCCATTAATAAACTCAGATTCTATGGCCTCAGTTAGCTCCATCTTTCTATCACACCTCACTCACTGCTATACACCCAATCAAAGCTTTCTGTGTTTTTGGAAAAATGTTTGTCATAAAAATGTTCTGTGCATTGTATTCTTGATAATATCTTGTCCTGTAAGAGCCAAGAGACTCAGCCAGGCCTATCTCAAGTTCCTAGTTTGAAATACTGTCTGCAGTTTCTCCTTATTCATTTATTTGACCCATTACAATCCCTTCAGATGGTGTTTGCATTGACCATTTTATTTGTGTTGTAAACCACAAAGACATGCAGGTTAGGTGCATTAGCGATTCTAAATTGTCCTTAGTGTGTGCTTGCTGTGTGTGTGTGTGCGCCCTGTGGTGGGCTGGCGCCCTGCCCGGGATTTGTTTCCTGCCTTGCGCCCTCTGTTGGCTGGGATTGACTCCAGCAGACCCCTGTGACCCAGTAGTTAGGATATAGTGGGTTGGATAACAGATGGATGTAAACCACAGGTTTATGTTTGAATAACACTCAGTTTTGGCTCTATAGGTATCAGAGCGGAGACCGCAATGGAGGCAGACCCGTCCATTGATTGATTGTAACAGATGCCTTCCTGTTTTTCCCCTGCCTCTTGTCATCCTCCTGTAATAAAAGCTCAAACAATCGTTCCCCATCTGTGTTGCCTCTAACATATGGATCATGATGAACAGGAATGTGAATCCCTGAGTATAATCTTGGGGGTGCCATAAGTAACATTTGCTATCATGTCTGTCTTTAGCAATACAGGATGCCCTACAGTATCTGGCGGCATACATGTCATTCTGCCCAAAATTTTATTTGAGGCAAACAGATCTGGCGTGATACTTCTATGGCTGCCGCACACGTTTGGTCTTTAAAAGGCACAGAGGAGCACCAGTTTCTGTAGTTATAGGAACACAAGCCTTGACTCTCATGTCTTAGTCAATACATATGCTGAAGTCCATGAAAGTTAATATATTTACTTTTACCTCACTAAAGCACAAAACCAGCTGGAGTTTCTATATTCTTATAGGAAACTGTATTTGGTAATAAACCCGTATATTTTATGTCTCATTGCCTTACATTTGCAAAATAAATTGTGATGGGTGAGACGGTCTTGAAGAAGTCATGGTGCACATAATTATGAATATCATTTCCTCCCGGGTGCTCCGGTTTCCTCCCAAAGTCCAGAGATATGCAGGTTAGGTGGATTGGCGATTCTAAATTGTCCCCTGTGTGTGTGTGTGTGTGCCCTGCGGTGGGTTGGTGCCCTGCCTGGGGTTTATTTCCTGCCTTGTGTCCTGTGTTGGCTGGGATTGGCTCCAGCAGACCCCCGTGACCCTGTAGTTAGGATATAGCAGGTTGGATAATGGATGGATTTCCATCCTCCAGGTATTTTCACTGGTGCTGATGATTCTGAATGAGATAATGTGTGATTTTTATTAATATTTCTAAATTAAACTCACTGTTTCACACAGAGTAACTCAGCTTACAATTCAATTGTGGACCTTTCTTTAATCTATGATTTCTTGGCAAAATAGCAAAAACAAGTTATGCAGTGACAAACGTACAGTCACAATTTACTGTGTAACCTTGTATTGTACTCCACATAGCATGACATCCAAAGCAGCACCCTTCTTATCTTTTTCTATTTATTCTAAAATGTTTTCATTATAGTTTTATTCATTTATGTTAGCATCATCAGCCCACCACAGATTACTAGTGGTGTGACCTATGCACATGTACACTCTATACTGTATATATCCGCTTATTTATATTGTGAATTTTCCCTTGGGATTAATAAAGTATCTATCTATTTATCTATCTATCTATCATATAGTGCCCTTCATATCTAGCTGTCTATCTATCATGTAGTGCCTTTCATCTATCTATCTATCTATCTATC
>JANRMT010062791.1:241887957-241904028 GCA_026402145.1 Polypterus bichir lapradei | reverse complement strand
ATCTATCTATCTATCTATCTATCTATCTATCTATCTATCTATCTATCTATCATGTAGTGCCTTTCATCTATCTATCTATCTATCTATCATGTAGTGCCTTTCATCCATCTATCTATCTATCTATCTATCTATCTATCTATCTATCTATCTATCTATCTCCCTACTTCTGACATCTCACTTTCCCAATTTCCTGCATTCTTATGAGTTCCCTCTGAGAGAAACCTCAGCTCGATGTTGACTTGTTACAAAAAGTTATTCAAGATGGCATTTGTGGTTGACTTGTTTATTTTATTTTTATATTAAATTACCTACTGAAGTGAATGGTCAAAGCTACATCTGAATTGTCTTTCTGGGAGCTGCACCTTTGAAGAACAATCACATGAAAGTTTCCATTAGAAATCTCACATATTCCATCAGGGCATATGGTCACAATTAGTTTCTCTGGCAGCTTCTTTTTGGGACTTTGGGTCTTTTTTTCTGTCCTGACTTCTACTCTGTCTGGTGGTTTTGATTTTGCTGCTGATCTTTATGTGCTCTGCTGTTTTGACATCAGCTTCTATATGTCCAGACTACTTTCCCTTTGCTCCCATCAAGCCCGTGAAACTGAAATGGTTAAGACAGTTTTATTTTACTTTTGTGGCCGCTATGCAGTATTACCCTTTAAGGTAATAAGGTATACCTTCTACTGCCAAGTCCCTGTTATGTAAATATATTTAATGTTTTTACTGCTAGTGTTTAAGAGTTGACATTTATTTACTGTAATACTCACTGGCCATGTATTGGTCTCACCTCCTCCTGTACACACAAACCAAAGTTACTGCCTGCATCTTTGTCCATTTAGCTTCATTCATACTAGTGCCACAATGCATCGTCTTCTTTGTTTACGCCTATCCTGCACCCTTCCTCCCAGTGGCTCTTGAATGTGTTCCCTTATAGTTTGATGTCAAGTCTTTCATGGGGAGCTGCATTATTAAATGAGGGTCTACTGCGTTGGTACCAGCATGTAAGTGAAATCCGATGTGCCCTTTCTAATCAAACGATGACGACCTCCTGTCACAATGACTTCTACATATTTTTAACATAATACAGTACAAGTTCGGCTAATTGGCCTAAAGTTACACAAGTCTGAATGATCACCATTTTTTATGTAACGCTTATAGAGATTTGTATCTTTTAACTTTTAAGAATTTTCCTAGTTTTACGGCGACCTCTCTTTCAGGTCTTGGGATGCATTTTCTTTGGTCCTGGTACTTGTTTGGTTTTCTGCCTTTTTATTATTTAGTCTTTTATCATTTCCAAATCATTCATAGTCAACTAAATGTTCCCTAACGTGCGTTAAAACATAAGAAAGATCCAAAGTAAAACTCATTTGCTATGTCTGTTCCAGCTTATCGTATTGTCCCCAAGCTGTTTTAGTATGTGGGCAGAGTGGTGGCTCTGAGGTAGGGATCTGCGCTGGCAATCGGAAGGTTGCTGGTTTGAATCCCGTAAAATGCCAAAAGTGGCTCTACTCTGTTGGGCCCCTGAGCAAGACCCTTAACCTGCTATTGGTCTGTCCCCAGTATGACGTTAATCTGCATGGAGGCCCTCCAACCAGCAAGGGGGTTGGTGGCACAATTGGCACTCCGGCCACCATAAAAAGCCTCACAGTGTTCCACTCCATCTGAACTCGTGTGGTGCTGAGGTGTCATGTGGCTGCACTCGGGTCCTAATCTGGGACCCTGAGGTGGTCTGTCATGTGGTGGGTGCAGCAATGAGCCGTATCAGTGCCTGCTCCTAATAACCTCCTCCCTATTTTAGTACACTTCATCTTTTTCACTTAATAACTTTCTTATGCCCCCCAATTCCAATTCAGATAGATAGATAGGTAGATACTTTATTAATCCCAAGGGGAAGTTCAAAATTCAGGATAGGAAGACAGAAAGCTTACCAAAAGCAAAAGACATAAAGAAGATATTAGCCATGTATTTATTTATTTACTTGGTGACTGTTGTGTAATCCTTATTAATGTGGTCAACCAATACTTTGTATTAATCAACTACTATGTACTTTCTTTGCTTTTTTTGACTGATGTTAAGACGTTTGCAGACTTGAAGTTTGAGTTTCTGTTTTATATTGTTGTGTGTTGCACCAGGTCATATTGTGTTACCTCAGAGAGCACACCATTTGATGGCACTTACTTTAAAATACGTAAAAAATATTTCTTTAATATGTCCCCTTTCCAAATGCTTTATGCTATGTGTGTTAATTGTTTCTAGTCAAAGTCGAAGTGAAATCCATCCATTCATCCATTATCCAACCCGCTATATCCTAACTAGAGGGACATGGGGGTCTGCTGGAGCCAATCCCAGCCAACACAGGGCGCGAGGCAGGAAACAAACCCCGGGGAGGGTGCCAGCCCACCGCAGTCCAAGTGAAATATAAATAGAAAGTCCTGAGAGGCAGTATGTAATATGACAAAAGTGCAAACAGAAGAGCAGTAACTGGAGTGGATCGATGTGTGAGTGCTCTGCATCGCCTACAGACATGACCAGCATCTGGAGCATGGATAGGATATCACTGAGGGTTTTCATTTCACTCTCAAAACTGGATTTTCAGGATGCTGTTTCCATAAATGTATAATTGGAAGTAAAAAGGTATACATTTACCAGCCCATAATATGTTAAGCCATTTTGATTATTGGTCAATCGATTAGGGTAATACTAAGATAAACTGGATGAAGAAAAGGCAGCTTGCATAAGTGACACTCCTACCCTTGAATAACAGGAGCAAAAGACTCGCATATCAGATGCTTGTGGTCCTGCTGCTGCTGCTGCTACAAAAAGGAGGAGATGGAAACGGCTGTTATGGATGTGAACAGAAGGCCGTGCTGTGCCCAGTTGGTTCAGCGCGTTCAGGAGTCTCTCAGGGCCAGCGTGGCCAGAAGTCTAAGACCTTATTAAAACAGGTCTGAGGATTACAAATTGCTTTTACCAAAGCGGCCATTTTATATGCATATCCTGTAAGTTATTGAGTTGTTTGGGGGAGTCTTGGCAAAGGGAAGCCACTATGGCCAGAATCGTAGAGAAAAGCGATTGGGGAGGTAAGAGAGAATGTTGGCTGGTGAAACGCATCACCACTCACCAGTACTAAAGGGACAGAAGCCAGTGTTTAGTCTGGTCCAGCGAGACAGCAAGCTTTTTGTTTTCTTTCTATGCTTATTTGTAGTTTAATTCCCCGCCGTGATTTCTCAATTAATAAATCATCATTAACTGATCGATGGTTAACACGCCATCCTTTTAGTATACCTGACTGATAATCGCATATGTAGCTGATGTGTTGTCCGTTTCTATTCTTCAGGGACCACCTCCTCCCGCAGTGGATTCCTCTACTTGTGGAGTGTCCTCTAATCACGCGGATGTATGAAGAACAAGCTCTCCTGAGAGACCGCATGGCTGTGAACTCGGTCATCCGAGTTCTGCAAACAGTCCAGGAGTTCAACATCACTTTGGAATCGTCTCTGGTCAAAGGCATCGACCTGTAGCCTTCATTCTTCATGCCCACTGGTTCAGACCTTATAATTCGGCACACTTTGCTGCTGCTGCTGCTGCTTGTTCAACACTGGAAGCCAAATGAGTGGAAAACTGAGGAGATAAAACATATAAGACTATAACAAAGAAGTTGGTAGAGTGCGAAATAAAGCCTTGTGGCGTGATCAGGAAGTGGGATGTACAAATTGATTACAGTATTATGCAGCTTGTTATTAGGATATAAGATATTTAGTAAGAATATAGAATATTTTTCATGTGCTAGATGTGTGTAAATACTTTTCAGGGTAAAAAAAAAAAAATATTAGAATGCAAAAACTAAATGAAACAACTCTTGTATATTTTGTTGATGATCTGCTTAATACATGAATTGAAACTGAAATCTTCGACTGCATCTGAAAGGCATGGTCTTTGACATATCTAACTACAGCAGTATTTTTTTCTCAAACAGAATGAAGGATTTTTTTTTATATATTTATTGATATTTTTTAATTCTTCTGTGAAGCCTCTCATTGCTGTCTCCTTCAGGGATGGTTTCAGGAATTGCCTTTTTGTGGGGAAGTCAATTGTGATGCTACTGTACTCCTAAATTGTGTCCACCAAAACTCCAATTAAGTCTGTAGAGAATTAAAGCCACCACATGCTGCCCGCCCTGTCGTTGTCACCGAGCGTGTCTGAGGAAAGTGTGCTGCAGACTGGAGCTGCTTTCCTTGTCTTTCGATGTGGGCAGATTTTGTTCTGCTTCAACACACGGATCTGCTTGCATTTGAAGAAATGGGTAGCCCGTACTCCTGTTACTAATGGTTTCTTTAGAGTTGGAAGAATTGATTTGTATGGAATATATTACAATTAATGTATTGGGCTTCTTCTAGTATGCAACTTAAGAAACTATGGCCCTGTGACTGTCCCAGATGACAGAAAATGGAATCACGCGTGTGTGTGTGTGTGTGTAGTAAGATGATAAAGCTGTACTGCATTTATGATCGTGGTATCCTGAAATGAAGAATTCAGTCTCACAGGATGCTTCTATTGATGTATACACATTCTTTACGTTTGCTGTTTAAATGTCTGCTTTCCCTTCACTGAAGTATAACCTGTGGTATTCTAGTCTCTGCTTCTCCAAACAATGAAATCCAACATTCAAAACACGAGTTCAGTCCATCACAGCACACATCGTTTTCTGTGGCGTCTTAAGGAATTGACAATTCCTGTATTACTGTTTTGGAAGATAAGGTTATCTCATAATAAGCCTGATGGTCTTCAATCACATGTCAAGCATCTGGATTACATGTTAATGGTCAGCACTTTCTTGTGTTAGCCTGCACTTCAGTCTTTGAATTAATAAACAATGAGCTTGGCTTTTTTTAAAATGTAAATAGCATTATTTCTTTTTATTTCTATCGCTTAGTTGCATTCTATGGAGATAGCAAATTGACAGATGCTTACACAGAGGTGCATTAATGTGCAGGCTTCAGCAACATGTACAGGAAACTGACGAGTGTTTTGCACATTTTGTTTTAAACAGATGCTGCTGTTATTGTCGTCCGCTAACGGACCTTCTTCTCTCACTAGCAATAACCTGGATATTGCAATACCTTTTTGTTTTAGTTTTAGACTGAATCTTAGAGGTAATGGTCCTTTAGGTTTTTGGGAACATAATCTTGAAGAACGTGTTCCTAATTTAAAATAAAAGAAGTATGATTATGGTGAAATTCCAAGACAAGAAAAAAAAATCTCCTACAGTATGAGAAAAATATTAAGGAGACGGAGATGAATATTAGAATATTAAGGAGACGGAGATGCTTTTTGTTTGTTTCCAGGTTTTCCCAGATTGCACGTCGTGAGGCACATTGAATATGCAGTGTCTGTTCAGTAATTTGTCTTTATGTCTTTGTTATGGTTAAATGCATTTCATTAAAAATGCTTTGTTCATTATTTCTGTGTTATTTCTGTGACAGCATGTTAGAAATGATCTGATGACGCATTTATGTCAGAGAAGCAAGCTGCCTTGTTGAACTCCAGGATCTCCCTGTGTCTGCGTGATTTTTTTTTTTTTTCAAGGATCTTTGGATTTCCAGGCAGATCTGAAAAACACACAAGTTGCTGACTCTACGTCTCCTGTTTCTTTGTATATAACTGTGTCCTGTCATCAGCTGCCATCCCAACTTGCAACCATTTTTAAATTCCCCCTATGATGCTGCTATAGGCTAGGCTTTCTAAATCATCAGACTGAAGAAATGAAAGGTAATGCAATAGTAACATGTGTCCATTTAAAAAAAAAAAAAAAAAGATTAAATCACATCATATATGTAAGTGTCACTCATGTCCTAATGTAGCGTCATCTTTACTTTGATAAAATGAATGAAAAAATACCAGCACAACATGTATACACAAAACATCCTTTAAATGGTGGTCTTGTATGATGGAAACAACATTTCAATGTACAAATTAAAATGTATCTAACTTAGTGAGGGTGATTTTATAGAGTGGTCCAGATCTAATTATGCAATTTTCATTACACTATAACTTATTAAGTTTATTACGTAGAAAATCACCCAAAAAATCTCGGACCATCGAGAAGTGTGCGAACGGACAACATGAAGACTCGTCTTTGTGTCGAACTGGAATCGTCCCCGCATAAATCAAAGTCATCCAGACGATATGGATCTGCATAATTAGAACAGGACCACCCTGTAGGTAAAATGGCACTTGCCAGTATTTTCAGTTGAATGTGCCTTTAAAGAACCTTTATAGATAAGAAGACGTTTCTGTTATTTGAAGCAGTAAGGACTCCAGTTAAGCCTCTTATGAACTAGAGGACTGCTAATATTGGTGTTGCTCTTATATTGTACACAAGTTAGGTTGCTAGTTGACATGCAGGAACGCAGTGCTGCACTATCTGAAATGCAGGCATTTATCTAATGGATAGCAACAGCAATAGTTGGGTCTCTTGTGTCTCCAGTCGGTGGTCCAATGAGATCCACTTTAGATACACTGCAGACCATGGCAGATGAACCCTATTTCAGATACATTACAAAAAGTACTGTTTAGTAAACCCATCCATTATCCAACCCGCTATATCCTAACTACAGGGGTCTGCTGGAGCCAATCCCAGGGCGCAAGGCAGGAAACAAACCCCAGGCAGGGCGCCAGCCCACCACAGGGCGCACACACACATTAGGGACAATTTAGAATCGCCAATGCGCCTAACCTGCATGTCTTTGCACTGTGGGAGGAAACACATGTAGACACGGGGAGAACATGCAAACTCCACGGAGGGAGGACCCGGGAAGCGAACCCGGGTCTCCTAACTGCGAGGCAGCAGCGCTACCACTGTGCCACCCTGTTTTGTAAATGAATTGTGAATTATTGGTTTTGGAAACCAAGCCACATTTTTCATGTGTATGTCAAGTAGTGTTTAATCGGTACTAAAATTTTCACTTTGGTAACAATACCAGCTTTCAGAACTCAGTACTGGTACCAAAACAGTCCCAAAGCAAATAACTTTCTACAGGTTGTTATTTTTTCCCTCGAGCTGCTTGCCCTCCCAGTATTAAATTTTATATATTACCATAAAGGATAGTAAGGTAATCGGGTAATTTGGTGGTATTTCTGGTGAGAGCCTCACCTTGGCTCAAAATAATGCATCACTGACCTACTCCTGAACGTTTTTCTCCCCAACAAGCAGAGGCTTCACCTTACCTGACCAAACTAAGGCATCCCATAGTTGTACTACAATAACTGATGGACCACATGGTCACTTCCATCCAGAATGAGGCAGCCCTCCTCATCTTCCTACACATCACACCAGTCTTCATCTCTTTACACTTGTATGCAGTTGTTGCTTACATCAAAACCGAAGTGTTGATTTTGACCAACTGCTTCACTGGGAGACTTTGTTGTCTGCCATCTTATTGTATATACTGTATGTTAACAGACAGGTAGCTACGGTTGGACTTACCTGGTCATCTGATGTGGCCATTGCTGTGGGACTGCTAATCCCCTGCTGAACATTTCTCAGCTCTACCACTGCATCACGCATAGAACTGCCAAATTGACATCCAGCTTTCCAAAAGTATTGCATTAAAACTTTGACATGGAGATGACTTTAATCTGGAGTCCATATTATAGTCATCTCCATGTCAAATGTTTTAATATGGACATTTGATTCTTTGCTATAAACTGAATTCCTAGTAAGTTTATACACTTGTTACAACCCCCTTTAATCTGCCTCTAAATGAACTATTTAGGTGACATGTTCCTTTGTTTACTTGCAAGCACAGAATAATTTCACTATAAAGGCCATGCTATGCACACCATTCATATTTGCCTTCATGTACTAAAAATACAAAGTGTCTAAACTCGAGGGTTCCCACCTTTACATCTGAGATCTGCTCCATTGTAGTTCACAGTCACAGGCGCTAAAGCCTACTCTGGCAGGTTTGGGCGCATGGACGGAACCAACCTTAAAAGGGCGCTACTCCAGTTTAGGGCATTCTAACAAACTCGGTCACGTTAACAGCATGAGGTTTGTTGGGCTGAATGACCAGTTCTCTTCAAAATTGTTTAAATATTCTGATTAACCTAACCTCCAAGTTTAAACGTAAATATTAAGAAACTCATTTCAAGTTTCACATTCAGTCATTAACTCTTTCAGGGCTGATGTCGACTTTTGTCAAAAGGAGGAGTTGATGATGGTAATCAACTGTAAACAGTGACAAAACCAACCATTACATTTTAGTTGGACTCTCGTTGCTAGAGGGATTGACCGAGATTTCCTGTGCTCATGTGAATAGCAAGGAGTAAAAGAAGATTAAGAGGTGACATGATTGAAGTGTGTAAAATTATGAAGGGAATTAGTACAGTGGATCGAGACTTGTATTTTAAAATGAGTTCATCAAGAACACGGGGACACAGTTGGAAACTTAAGGGTAAATTTCGCACAAACATTTGGAAGTTATTCTTTACACAAAGAATGATAGACGCTTGGAATAAGCTACCAAGTAGTGTGGTAGACAATCGGACTTTAAGGACTTTCAAAACTCGACTTGATGTTTTCTTGGAGGAAATAAGTGGATAGGACTGGCGAGCTTTGTTAGGCTGAATGGCCTGTTCTCGTCTAGAGTGTTCTAATGTTCTAACATCAATAATGGCACTGCCATCTGTCGAGAGATCAAAGCAAATACGTAAAGCAAAATACTCTGAACTGGACAATGACTTGTCGGGCTCTGATTTTGACACAAGTGATCTAAAACGAACGTGAGAGATTCCAGCTTCAGATGATTGGTCCCCAGGTAATCGTGGTACTGACAATGTTCGCCAGGGAGGACTGTCACTTAACAATGATAAGAGGTAGAAACCAGATTGTAATGCACTTCGACCGTGATCGCTACTGCTGTCCCAGCCATGTCAAGACAGCCTAGCAGCAACATTCTTGGCAAACCGGCAGCCACAGCATGCAGCAACAGACGTTTTATGTTGATTTCTGTGAGAAAACAGAACTTTCCAGAAACTATGTTTTTCGGAAAAAATATTCAGCCCTCAAAGAGTTCATCAGTTCCAATATGTAAGCCACATGCACACTATATTTAATACGTTACATAGAATATCCCTAGCAGTAAATAATACTACACTGGATTTTCAATTCCAGGCCTCGAAGAGCCTAAAAGCCTAAAGCCTTTCCATGTAAAGTACAGGCCAAAAGTTTGGACACACCTCCTCATTCAATGTGTTTTCTTTATTTTCATGACTGAAGGCATCAAAACTATGAATGAACACATGTGGAGTTATGTACTTAACGAAAAAAGGTGAAATAACTGAAAACATGTTTTATATTCAGAAGTCAGGTTAGTTGGACGATCATTTATTTTTCAAAAGGACAATGACCCCAAACACACCTCCAGGCTGTGTAAGGGCTATTTGACCAAGAAGGAGAGTGATGGAGTGCTGTAAATGGTCATGAAAATAAAGAAAACACATTGAATGAGGAGGTGTGTCCAAACCTTTGGCCTGTACTGTATATAACTGCAAAGTTTAGCATAGCTAACTTCACAAGAACACATTAAGTAAGCCAAGTGCTGTTCATCTTTGTGTCTGTGGAAGTTACTTTCGCTTTTAAGGGGAATTCCTAATTTTAACCGAAAGAGATTACCTCATTATTATACAGTAACAAGTGTCAATTATAGTAGGAAGGAGCCATTTTCTTCTTTCTCAAGCTCACTTTACTTTGGGTTAGACTCTGATCGCTGCTTAGCAGTTATTAATAAATACCATGTAGTGAGGTGTCTGGTCAGAATCAGGATTTAATGGAGAAGAGAGTGTTACTGTGCACAGTGGCAATGGCAGCGTAAGTCCCCATGGGCGTGTGAATACACAGGCACGACTCGCAGTGCTGCGCATCCTGTTTTTGGAAACACACAAAAGTAACCCAATAGCAAAAGGGGTGGGCAGTAGCTTGACAAAAGTCCCTCTGGTTGGCAAGTGATCAGGCAAAATATTCATATGTTTCTCTGCTGTTTATCATGGAGACGAGTAGGAGTGCCTGTATTTTGAATAACCATTGGATGTCAGGAAAGCAGGGATACCTGCAGATGCCAGAGAAGGCCCCAGAATGTCATGACAACAAATGTGCTTCAGAGGACTGAAGTTATTCCACTGCAAGTTTAAAAGCCATGCAGCCAACGGTCCACCGAGTGTGGGAGTTCAGAAAATATGTGCTGGCAGTCACAGGAGGAAAATGAACCCCAATAAGACAGAGAGACATCGTCAGCAAGCCATCTCACAGATAGGAAGCTTTAGAGGTGCTCCAAGTGCTTGTAATAATACAACAGTAAGATATATCGTGTATATATACACACACGAGGGGCGTTCAGTTATAAACAGGAATTTTCATGCTCTGTTCTTATACGAAGTGCAAGGTGGACCTGACTCATTGGACAAACACATCCATGTTTGAACTTGTCGTTAGTAGTGATAGCTGCACACCCCCCCAGCCCCTTCCTGTCAGTTGTAATCAACATGTCGGAGGAGGTACGCAGTAGTGCTGCACAGCAAATTACTATTACATTTTGGACAAATGAATGAGTCATTCCATCTCAGCTTTATTCAAGACTTAAAAATCAGTTTGGGGAGGAGTGCCTCTCTCAGTCTAGAGTGGTGCAATTCATTCAGAGACGGACTATCATCTCTTCAGTCCACTTAAGGAATTGTTAGGAGAGAAGAAAGTCAAGCCGAATGAGGAGGTTGTTGATGCTGTGCAAGAGTGGGTCAACATGCAGTCAAGAGACTTCTGCTCTTCTGGGATTAACCCATTTATGCCTGGTGTTCCATTATTGGAACGACGGTCACGTTGGAGTTATTTATATCCTACTGCTCAAGGCCATCGCCGGGCTCCGACTTTTCACGCACGTCTGCTTCCTGGGGGTACACCTTATCAGGTTGTGCACAGAGTTAGTCAGTGTGCTGCAGATATTGGTGTGCTGGGATCTCCTCAAGAAGTGATGTGAATTTTCTCACATTTTTGAAGAACCAACCCGAAGACAGGTAGATATAACTTTGGAATGGAATGGAATCATTTTTTTTTCTCTTCAAATTCTTGTTCTTTATATTTTTCTTCGCAACATATGTGAATTTCATGCACAAACTCAAAAATTTCAACCTTAGGCATAAATGGGTTAAGACGCTTCTGGAGCACCGGATCAAGTGTATTGCAGTGGCAGGAGACTATATGGAAAAACAGTGTGTAGGTCGTTTCATTGTACGTGTATTCAATAAATAAAGTGCAGCTCATAAATTCCTGTTTATACTTAAGTGTGTGTGTACAGTTGGGGTCAAAAGTCTTGAGAATGACACAAGTATTGGTTTTCACAAAGTTTGCTGCTTCAGTGTTTTTAGATCTTTTTGTCAGATGTTTCTGTTTATACTAAAGTATAATTACAAGCATTTTATAAGTTTCAAAGGCTTTTATTGACAATTACATTACATTTATGCAAAGAGTCAATATTTGCTGTGCTGGCCCTTCTTTTTCAAGATGTCTGCAATTTGCCCTGCCATGCTGTCAATCAACTCCTGACTGATGGCAGCCCATTCTTGCATAATCAATGCTTGAAGTTTATCAGAATTTGTGGGTTTTTGTTTGTCCACCCGCTTCTTGAGGACTGGCCACAAGTTCTCAATAGGATTAACGTCAGGGGAGTTTCCTGGCCATGGACCCAAAATTTGGATGTTTTGTTCCCTGTTCCCTAATTTAGTTATCATTTTTGCCTTATGGCTCAGTGCTCCATCATGCTGGAAAAGGCATTGTTCATCACCAAACTGTTCTTGAATGGTTGAAAGAAGTTGCTCTCTGAGGATGTTTTGGTACTCTTCTTTATTCATGGCTGTGTTCTTAGGCAAAATTGTGAGTGAGCCCACTTCCTTGGCTGAGAAGCAGTCCCACACATGAATGGTCTCAGGGTGCTTTACTGTTGACATGACACAGGGATGATGGTAGCGCTCACCTTTTCTTCTCTGGACAATCTTTTTTCTGGATGCCCCAAACAATCGAAAAGGGGATTCATCAGAGAAAATGACTTTACGCCAGTCCTCTGCATTCCAATCCCTGTGCCTTTTGCAGAATATCAGCCTGTCCCTGATGATTTTCCTGTAGAGACGTGGCTTCTTTGCTTCCCTTCTTGACACCAGGCCATCCTCCAAAAGTCTTTGCCTCCCTCACTGTCCATGCAGATGCATTCGCACCTGCCTGCTGCCATTCCTGAGCAAGCTCTGCACTGGTGATGCCCCGATCTCTCAGCTAAATCAACTTTAGGAGACGGTCCTGGTGCTTAATAGACTTTCTTGGGTGCCCCGAAGCCTTCACAATTGCACCTCTCTCCTTGAAGTTCTTGATGATCCGATTAGTGGTTAATTTAGGTGCAATCTTACTAGCAGCCATATCTTTGCCTGTGAAGCCCTTTTTGTGCACAGCAATGTTGACTACATGTGTGTTTACTTGCTGAAATGCAGTGGAAAATAAGGTTTTTGGGATTAAGTTCATTTTCATGGCAAAGAGGGATTTAAAATTGATTACAATTCATCTGGTCACTCTTCATAACATTCTGGAGTATATGCAAATTGCCATCATAAAAACTGAGGCAGCAAAATATGTAAAAATTAATATTTGGGGTATCTGACAAAGTTGACATTCTGGGCAGGAATAACAAAATCGTCTGACCTCCTCATTTATTCCAGGCCAAAAGAATCAGAGCTTAATCCTCACCAATGTTTTTTCGGCACCTAAGTGGGAACCCAGGAGGTAGGCGTGCGCCAGCTCACAGACCTCCTGCTGCAAGGTTTGTGGGACAAGCAACAATGTCCGGACCTCGCCCTCATACTCCGCTATACGATATGTCAGGTCAGTTTTTAGGACAATGTAGGGTCCTAGTGGTGTGGGATTACTTGCGGGTTGACTATCAACGGAAACAACTGCATTTCTGGCAAACTTCAAGGAATCATCATTCAAATGTCCTCGTCTTAAGGACGCAGGCGTACACCTGAATTGGAAGTCTAATGCTGACAAAGGATTGGTGCTGCCGCCAGGAGTCATCTCACGGGGTTACTTCCGGGTTGAGGTCCAGAGAGGACAGCTCAGCCTCCAGGGATTCAGCATCATCATCAGTTGCCGGAAGACACAGTGTGGGGGCAGCTGGGACAGCTACAGGCCTATCCATTATGAAACCTAAGTTTTTTCTAGGAGTGGTGATTTCCTTACCACTTTTATTCTCAGACCAGTCTCATCCGGGAGGGGGGCTCGGGTAGCACTGCAACCAATAAAAATTTGGTGGACTTATAATATCTGGTATCCCCATATACAAGTCACACTCGTTTTGGTTTTCAAAAACTGTCGCGGTAAGACAAAAATGGTGAGCAACAATAGAGATGTTACTCCCGGAATCCAACATCACCACCACCTTTTGTCCATTCACTAACACCACTTCTGTATAAGGGACTGATAGGGGATTAGACCGCACAATACCTCTCTCCTTTTACCCAGGTGCAGTTCATCAGCTCAGCGGTGAGGGGACAAGCGGTGGTGATGTGTCCCAGCTCCCCACACTTGAAACAGCTTGAAATGTGAGAAGATCGTTCTGACCCCCTAATTAGTTGACTGCCAAGTGACTTTCAACAAGGAGAAGAGGGCGGGGCCCTCCACACTCACACACCAGCCTCGGGCATATCTTACATCCGCTTAGCTAGGGGACAAGAGAACTACTTAACGGATTTAGATTGGGCTTTTTTCTAGAATTTGTTTGAACATTCTGGTTGATTTTGCGACTTCTCTCACTGCGTTATGAATCATAGTTTGCCTGCAGGAGCGATATATTCATGCTAATCTGAGACAGAGGTTGCGGGCCGAGGGAAGCGTAACATCAGGAGTAGGGAGCCGGGCAGGACCCTCCTTGCTGTTCTGTTTCACTTCTACACAGGCAAAGCCATGGGGCACAGCTAGTACTATATATATATATCTATCTGGCGGCATGGTGGCACAGTGGGTAGCAATGCTGCCTTGCAATAAGGAGACCTGGGTTCGCTTCCTGGGTCCTCCCTGCGTGGAGTTTGCAGGTTCTCCCCGTGTCTGCGTGGGTTTCCTCCTGGTGCTCCGTTTTCCTCCCACAGTTCAAAGACATGCAGGTTAGGTGCATTGGCGATTCTAAATTGTCCCTAGTGTGTGCTTGGTGTGTGTGTGTGTGCGCGCCCTGTGGTGGGCTAGCATCCTGCCCGGGGTTTGTTTCCTGCCTTGCACCCTGAGTTGACTGGGATTGGCTCCAGCAGACCCCCGTGACCCTGTAGTTAGGATATAGCGGGTTGGATGATGGATACATATATATATATATATATATATACTAGCAAAATACCCGCGCTTCGCAGCGCAGAAGTAGTGTGTTAAAGAAGCAATGAAAAAGAAAAGGAAACATTTTGAAAATAACGTAACATGATTGTCAATGTAATTGTTTTGTCACTGTTGTGAGTGATAAGTGTTGCTGTCATATATATATATATATATATATATATATATATATATATATATATAAATATATATATATATTTACACACACACACATAAACATATATATATACATATCTATACATATACACATATATATACACACACACATATATACATACATATATATATATCTACATATATACACATACATATACATACACACACATATATATACACAAATACATATATATATATACACATACACACACACATATATAAACATATATATACATATACATACATATCTACATATATACACACACAGCTATTTCGTATCAGTGCAAGACGCTGCTTGTTAAAACAGATAACTCCTGCTCTTACGTGCAAGTCTGCGTGGATATTATGAACTATCGTATTTGTTCAAGTTCTATTTAAATTTTAAATAGAAGGAATTTTTATTTAGTCGACAGAAATATCTTTGGTAGGAATGGTAAAAACAGACAGGAATATTATTCCTGAATAAATCAACTCAAACCTTAAACAACTTATAATATTTTGCTCTCCATAAAAATATATCCTGTCTAAATTATACAAGTTAGAAATAAAGTAAACGTTAAAAGAACAAACATTCAAATTTCTTTACTCTTATGTAATTTTATATAAAAAATAAACTTAGATTTTAAATATCCCAAAAGATTTTGCTCTCCATAAAAATATATCCTGTCAAAATTATACAAATTCAAATATGAACATGCTGCATAACAAAACCTGGAAATATAAATAAAATGTGTTCCTTTCAGCAATAACAAATCAAATCATTCAGTTGTCTTTGCTCATATGTCATTTTAGAGCTGGACGCCTGGCATCTTTTTTTGGCAACAAGTTCGTTTATGTTTGGTGTGAGGTTCTGTGTTGTGGAGATTCTCAGGATGGACTGCAGGTGCTCATCAGTGAGGCGACTCCTGTGTGCTGTTTTGTTAGTCTTTATCACTGAGAAGAGCTTCTCACACAGATATGTGCTACCAAACATGCACAAGGTTCGAGCCGCATGTAGACGGACTTTTTTTGTTCTTCAAAGTCACCAAAGCGCCGTGCAAACTCAGTGCGCTCAGTTTATCAGCAAAGTGCGTATTTGGGAACACCGTAGTGACGACTTGGTTCAACATTACTTGGCAACAGGGAAAGTGGGGCAAGTTGCACTGGTGCATTTGTGTCTCCCATAAAAGCAGCTTCACTTGAAATCACTTTGTGATTGTGCACGGGTAAAAACGTCCGCTGAAGTGTCAGATTCTTATTTAATTCTTCTGCTTTCTGTATCTTCTGCATTGCATTCAGGACTTTCAGGTTACCCTGATGTTTTGTCTCATAGTGCCGTCTTAGATTAAATTCTGTAATTACACCCACATTAGCTCCACAAATGAGACACACGGGTTTACCGGCAATGTCAGTAAACATATACTCAGCCTCCCATCGGTTTTTAAAGGCTCTATTTTCAGAATCAACTTTTCTCTTTGGCATCGTGTGGGCTAGCTTCACAATAACTTGCACCTTCATAAGCTA
>JANRMT010062791.1:241865362-241887857 GCA_026402145.1 Polypterus bichir lapradei | reverse complement strand
TGGGATCTGTAGTTTATTGTGTTACCAGCGCTTCATATACCCGGGCCATTAATAACAATAATACAGTATATAAAATGATCTCGCGGGCCGGATATAATTACACGCCGGGCCAGATGTGGCCCGTGGCCCTTGAGTTTGACATATATGGACTAAATAGAACTTGAAAAGATATATTTTTTCGTACATCGAGCCCGCGTGCTATTGTGGTTTTGCCTGCATGCCTCAATAAGTGACCCTCCCCTCGCTCTTACTTTTTTACCGTTCATCTAATGAATACACTGAGTATGGCTTTACCAAAACAATCATTGATTGCGAATAAAGTATTCATTATTGAAGGCTGAAATTTGGCAGGCTCATTCCTTACAGCTTACTTACAAAAGTTAAACAGGTTTCATTTCGAAATTCTACACGTAACGGTCATAACAGTCGATAACGGTCAACAACGTCCGCCATGTTGAATTTTCTTATTTATGGCCCCATCTTCACGAAATTTGGTAGGCGGATTCCCTGCGCTAACCGAAACCGATGTATGTACTTATTTCGATGGTATGACGCCACCGTCGGCCGCCATATTGAACTTTCCAATGTCACTAATTTTCACAATGTCCGCCATGTTGAACTTTCTTATTTATGGCCCCATCTTCACGAAATTTGGTAGGTGGCTTCCCTGCGCTAACCAAAACCGATGTACGTACTTATTTCAGTGGTATGATGCCACTGTCGGCCGCCATATTGAAGTTTCCAACGTCACTAATTCTCCAACTTCCCGTGTAGGTAGAAGGCTGAAATTTGGCAGGCTTATTCCTTACAGCTTACTTACAAAAGTTTAAGCAGGTTTCATTTCGAAATTCTACACGTAACGGTCGATAACAGTCGACAACGTCCGCCATGTTGAACTTTCTTATTTATGGCCTCATCTTCACGAAATTTGGTAGGCAGCTTCCCTGCGCTAACCGAAACCGATGTACTTACTTATTTTGATGGTATGACGCCACTGTCGGCCGCCATATTGAACTTTCCAACGTCACCAATTTTCCAACTTCCCGTGTAGGTAGCAGGCTGACCCCGTCTTCACGAAATTTGGTAGGTGGCTTCCCTGTGCTAACCAAAACCGATGTACGATGTACGAATTTTCCAAACGTCATAAATTCTCCAACTTCCCGTGTAGGTAGAAGGCTGAAGTTTGTTACTTATTTCGTTGGTATGATGCCACTGTTGGCCGCCATATTGAACTTTCCAACGTCACTAATTCTCAAACTTCCCGTGCAGGTAGAAATTTGGCAGGCTCATTCCTTACAGCTTACTTACAAAAGTTTAGCAGGTTTCATTTCGAAATTCTACGCGTAACGGTCATAACGGTCAACAACGTCCGCCATGTTGAACTTTCATATTTATGGCCCGATCTTCTCGAAATTTGGTAGGTGGCTTCTCTGAGCTAACTGAAACCAATGTACATACTTATTTCGGTAGTATGATGCCACTGTCGGCCGCCATATTGAACTTTTCAACGGTCTTTGTTACTTATGGGCCCATCTTCAAGAAATTTGGTACACGGGTTCCCAACGCTAACTGAATCCTACTTACGTACATATATACGTCCATAGCCTGCAGCTCGGTCACCGTGTGAGGTGGTGTTGGGTCCCCCATCCCAACGCCTCCCACGTTGTTGTCTGCTTGCCTATATAAGACCGTCCGTCGCTCCGGTCTCTACATTCCCTTCCTTGCTTCGCCACGGGATTCACGTCTCCCTACTGATAACTACAGCCTTTTTGTTTAATCCACGGCTTCTCCGCTGTTTTATTGTTTGTTTATTACAATTATAGTTATTGTATAGGTATTTTAGACTTACTTTACATTGCTCAGGTACCCATTTCCTTTATCATTCCAACCCCCATTACCATGTCTATCGAGGTGATCACTATCGATCAAAGAACTGTCACTTACTGAGTGGTTTCCATGCCCGGAGATGGCATCTACCTTTTCCATTCTCTTTGTTACATATTGCGCGGCCATATCAGGCTCACTCTTGATATCCAGAGGAACATTGTGTCTTATGTATTGAATGACTGGGACAGGTTCAAGGTGTGGACTGATGACGGTACAGGAGATAATTATACTACACAGGAGCACTAGAAGAGTGAAATGCTTAAGCCCTTCACCTATGGTTCTGCATGTGAGTTGATGGCTGCAGCTGAATTGTTCGGTTGTCGCTTTCAAGTGTACCGAAATGGCCAAATATTTTACACCTTTCGACAACCGCCAATGCCTCTTAAACATCTTAGATTCACAGGTGTCGATTTCAGTAGTGGACACTTTGATGTTTTTGAATGTTTAAACTCTCAAAAGCTGGATGTGAAGTTATCGATGAAACCGGTTGTGTGCTTACAACGCTTGAAAGACGCCGAATGTCACTTCAACACAACAAATCCTGCAAATACTGTCGTAATTGAAACAAACCATGAAACTCAAACCGATTATGACAGCAGCAATCCAAGCTGTGAGATTTGGGACAAGATTACTGTTCACATGGCCAACTGTAAGTTACATGCTCAAGAGTAAGCTCAGCGCACAGCTTGGTCATGTTACAACCGGAGGGCCGAACTGACAACATGGTATACAAAGAGATTGTTAACAAATAATTATTGGCATATTTTCCCTCAGTTTAAAAAGGTTAAATTTTCTTCTAAATAAAAATTTTAAGGCAGTACTTCGCCGCTGCGAAGCGCGGGTATTCTGCTAGTATATATATATATATGACAGCAACACTCATCACTCACAACAGTGACAAAACAATTACATTGACAATCATGTTACGTTATTTTCAAAATGTTTCCTTTTCTTTTTCATTGCTTATTTAACACACTACTTCTCCGCTGCGAAGCGCGGGTATTTTGCTAGTACATATATATATATACCCGCGTATCGCAGCGGAGACGTAGTGTGTTAAAGAAGCTATGAAAAAGATTCGTTTCTTACTGCATCAATAAACAGCTCGTCTTCTTCTTTATCTGAGACCTGACACACTGCATGCACGGGTTTTTTTTTTAACACTGTCTTCCTTTAGCGGGACATTCACTTTTTCCACCGTGTGCTTTGTTTCTTCAGTAGCTGCAGTTATGAATAATATGCTTGTATGTATCAGACGCTTCATATTTTTTTGCTGCCTTTTCAATTGTGTAATTCGGTTTTTGTTCAGCACTCTTTGGAACTGTTGCTTTTTGTCTGTGCACTGCGTCAGTTCACGTGTGCCGCTCGGTGTACATGCATCGAAGTTTCCCAGCTGTGCTGGTGCCATGTCGTGCTATGTCCATGGCTGTATCTAATGTTACCTAAGTCCCGGCACTTAAAACTTTCTCTCGCAGTTTCGCTGAGTTTGTGCCAAACACCACCCTGACCATCTCATCTTCCTCTGCATAAGCACAGTCCTTCACCCGTGAATATTTACCCGTGGCAGTGTTTCTATTGGATTGCCGCTGACGGACGGCCTTATATGGGCAGGCACTAAATTACAAACGCTAGCGGCAGCCTGTCTATGAACTTAATTTAAAGTTTAGGTTTACATCGTGCTTTGTTTCCGAAGTAGCAGAACTCATGAATATGGTTGTATATGTCACTCGCTCGCTTCTTATTGTTTCGCTGCCTTCTCAATTATATAATGCATGTTTTCTTCAGCACTTTTTGGGCCTCTTCCTGGTTTTCTACCTACTGCGTGATTACGTGGGAGGCGTGATGATGTCACACGAAACTCCGCCCCCACGGGTTTCACGCTCATCTCCATTACAGTAAATGGAGAAAAACAGCTTCCAGTTATGACCATTACGCGTAGAATTTCGAAATGAAACCTGCCCAACTTTTGTAAGGAAGCTGTAAGGAATAAGCCTGCCAAATGTCAGCCTTCTACCTACACGGGAAGTTGGAGAATTAGTGATGAGTCAGTCAGTCAGTCAGTCAGTCAGTCAGTGAGTGAGTGAGTGAGGGCTTTGCCGTTTATTAGTATAGATACACACACACACACATATATAATTATATAGAGAAGAGGGACTTTTGTGAATCTATTGCCCACCACACGCAGCACTGCAAGTCGTGCCTCTATTGTGCAATTTTATATAAATGTTTTCTTGTATATTTCATTGAAATAATTACAACTTTGTAAAGTGTGGTTTGAACATGCTCATAATGCAAATAGACTATACACTAAAGACAGAATGATCCGTGCTAGACTGGTGTACAATTTAAGGTTGCTTTGTCGTTTGTTGCCATTAATGATGCATTAGGCTCTGGCTCAAAGTGAACCTGATCAGGATAAGCAAATTCACAAAATGGGTGGATGATAGGTGGAGAACCATCCCATTTTCTTAGGTATTTTTAATTTTAGGCACTTATTTAATATTATTTTAACATAATCTTTATATGTAGGAGGTTAAGATAATCATTTACAGTACACAGTTGCCTAATGTTTTTCTTTTAGTGGTAGAAGGCCTGTCTGTCAGGAGTAATAGGTGTTGGACTTTGAGCCTCATAACTACAGTATAAGGCTCCATTGGCAGATGCTGCTAAGAAACCAATGGGGATCAAAGAGCAATTGCAGGAATAGATGATTTACATGTGTTTTGTATTTTATCTATACTCTTTTATTACAGTAATAGAACAATACAAAATGTACAGTGATCCAAAACCATGTGTGTGTTACATGATTTTGGAATAAATTTTGGCAAAGCTATTTAATATTCACTTATTTTGAGGTTCACACTTTTATTATGCAACCTTTGTAAAATGAAGAGACTCGACACACGTAGAAAAAGGTTTGGGGCAGTCATCCGTATAATATTCCTAGCTGCAAAGAATTCTTTAAGTTCAAATTGAGAAGATGATAGTAGGGAGTCCAAAACAGAACTGCTCAAGGTTGTAAAAGATGGCGGTTTTAAGTGGTCATACAGGAAGTGATGTTCTCTTGGCATTAGTCTTGGTGCTGGAACCGGGAGTGACGTTCTTCTGGGCTCCAGAACAGGAAGTGACGTTCTTGGTTCAGATAGGTTTTCCCGCGGCTGGTCTGAAGAGATAACAGGAGAAGGTTTAGTGCACTCTGCCGCCCCCTGGCCTGGCGTGGAATTACCTTTACTTGGTCCACACAACATCCCCCTACTCGCACATGTGTGACACCTTATATGTAGTTATAATGTGATTAAAACTGCATGGAAATAAAAATGTGTGCAAAATATTTTACATTTATTGATACCATATTACTGCAATACACATAACATCCCTAGTGCAGGTTTTCATTTATCACAATAATGTGTTCAAGGTATTAGGGAAAGTGTTTTTTATTTAGTATGCCAAGTCAATTAGATTAATAATTACTAAATTATTTTACATCTATTTTTATTATTTTAATCTATTTTGAAAATTTTTAGCAGTATCTGTTAAAGCATTTTGTTTCTTTTTAATCTTATTGTCTTGACATAACTACCAAACAAAGATGTATATATATATATATATATACACAGTGCATCCGGAAAGTATTCACAGCGCATCACTTTCTCCACATTTTGTTATGTTACAGCCTTATTCCAAAATGGATTAAATTCATTTTTTTCCTCAGAATTCTACACACAACACCCCATAATGACAACGTGAAAAAAGTTTACTTGAGGTTTTTGCAAATTTATTAAAAATAAAAAAACTGAGAAAGCACATGTACATAAATATTCACAGCTTTTGCCATGAAGCTCAAAACTGAGCTCAGGTGCATCCTGTTTCCCCTGATCAATCTTGAGATGTTTCTGCAGCTTAATTGGAGTCCACCTGTGGTAAATTCAGTTGATTAGACATGATTTGGAAAGGCACACACCTGTCCATATAAAGGTCCCACAGTTGACAGTTCATGTCAGAGCACAAACCAAGCATGAAGTCAAAGGAATTGTCTCGAGGCACAAATCTGGGGAAGGTTACAGAAAAATTTCTGCTGCTTTAAAGGTCCCAATGAGCACTGTGGCCTCCATCATCCATAAGTGGAAGAAGTTCGAAACCACCAGGACTCTTCCTAGAGCTCGCTGGCCATCTAAACTGAGCGATCGGGGGAGAAGGGCCTTAGTCAGGGAGGTGACCAAGAACCTGATGGTCACTCTGTCAGAGCTCCAGAGGTCCTCTGTGGAGAGAGGAGAACCTTCCAGAAGGACAACCATCTCTGCAGCAATCCACCAATCAGGCCTGTATGGTAGAGTGGCCAGACGGAAGCCACTCCTTAGTAAAAGGCACATGGCAGCCCGCCTGGAGTTTGCCAAAAGGCACCTGAAGAACTCTCAGACCATGAGAAACAAAATTCTCTGGTCTGATGAAACAAAGATTGAACTCTTTGGTGTGAATGCCAGGTGTCACGTTTGGAGGAAACCAGGCCAATACCATCCCTACAGTGAAGCAAGGTGGTGGCAGCATCATGCTGTGGGGATGTTTTTCAGTGGCAGGAACTGGGAGACTAGTCAGGATAAAGGGAAAGATGACTGCAGCAATGTAACAGAGACATCCTGGATGAAAACCTGTTCCAGAGCGCTCTTGACCTCAGACTGGGGCGACGGTTCATCTTTCAGCAGGACAACGACCCTAAGCACACAGCCAAGATATCAAAGGAGTGGCTTCAAGACAACTCTGTGAATGTCCTTGAGTGGTCCAGCCAGAGCCCAGACTTGAATCCGATTGAACATCTCTGGAGAGATCTTAAAATGGCTGTGCACCGACGCTTCCCATCCAATCTGGTGGAGCTTGAGAGGTGCTGCAAAGAGGAATGGGCGAAACTGGCCAAGGATAGGTGTGCCAAGCTTGTGGCATCATATTCAAAAAGACTTGAGGCTGTAACTGCTGCCAAAGGTGCATCGGGAAGGTATTGAGCAAAGGCTGTGAATACTTATGTACATGTGATTTCTCAGTTTTCTTATTTTTAATAAATTTGCCAAAACCTCAAGTAAACTTTTTTCATGTTGTCATTATGGGGTGTTGTGTGTAGAATTCTGAGGAAAAAAATGAATTTAATCCATTTTGGAATAAGGCTGTAACATAATGTGGAAAAAGTGACGCGCTGTGAATACTTTCCAGATGCACTGTGTATATATATATATATATATTATATATACAGTACAGGCCAAAAGTTTGGACACACCTTCTCATTCAATGTGTTTTCTTTATTTTCATGACCATTTACAGCACTCCATCACTCTCCTTCTTGGTCAAATAGCCCTTACACAGCCTGGAGGTGTGTTTGGGGTCATTGTCCTGTTGAAAAATAAATGATCGTCCAACTAACCTGACTTCTGCACAACACAACTGCTGGTCCCAACCCCATTGATAATGCAAGAAATTCCACTAAATAACCCTGATAAGGCACACCTGTGAAGTGAAAACCATTTCAGGCGACTACCTGTTGAAGCTCATTGAGAGAATGCCAAGAGTGTGCAAAGCAGTAATCAGAGCAAAGGGTGGCTATTTTGAAGAAACTAGAATATAAAACATGTTTTCAGTTATTTCACCTTTTTTTGTTAAGTACATAACTCCACATGTGTTCATTCATAGTTTTGATGCTTTCAGTCATGAAAATAAAGAAAACACATTGAATGAGGAGGTGTGTCCAAACTTTTGGCCTGTACTGTATATATATATATATATATATATATATATATATATATATATATATATGCCTTTTGTCTGCTCTTCTGCACCGAATGTCCAATACTAGCAGCCGGAAAATCACAAGCATATATATGTATACTGTATATATTGTGGACATTGCCCCGGACACAGACAGGCAGACACGCTCAAGTCACCCAGCACACGTTTATTTTTCATTTCTTTACACAAGTCAATGCTCACAAGCCCCAATACCCCTCAGTCCAGGCCAACACAATGCCTTCTCTCTCTCTCTTTTTTCTTCATAAGGCCGCCTCCTGCCTCCTCCAGAGACCTTGTCCACTCTTCCACCCGACTCTTGTCCTCTTCTGAAGGGAGGCAGCCCCTTTAACTAAGCACCCAGATGTGCTCCAGGTGTGTTCCCAGCAATCTCCCACCGACACGCCCCAGTGTGGCGGAAGTGCCGGCTGTCTCCCCGGCTGTGTCCCTGTTCCTCTTCCTCCCAGCACTTCCTGGTGTGGCGGAAGTGCTGAGGTCCAGGGTCTTCCAGGTATTGGGGTCCCCCTGGCGGTAACCCGGGGTCCCTACAGGGTTGAACTTTCCAGCTCTTTACCCGTGGCTCCCAGGGCAGTCGCCCCCTCGAGGTCTGGAGGAGGCACAAGCCCTCCTCCGGTCTTCTCGGGCGTCCAGGCTGGGTACCACCTCCATCTGGGTACCACTAGTATAAATAAAAACAGGGAAAAGTACAGCTGCTGTACTTTCTTAACCGGTTACTGCTTTCAATGGCTTATGCTTTTTACTTTCATTTTAATTTGACTTGCTTTTTAACATTCAGAACTCCTAATTGTTTCTTTCTTTCTTTAATCTTTTTCTGCTGTAGCTGTGAACACAAGGGTTTTCTATCTGTTTCATGAATTTAATCCCCTATTTAAAAAGAGGCTTACATAGTTTTAAGAGATATATTTGCTTCTCTTTGGCTAATACACAAATATTTCCCAGCTTTTTATTTCAGCTTCAAAGGATTTCAAAGAGTGCCATACTCACTGCATTGTAATGCCTTTATTACAGATGGAGCATAGCTGTGCTTTAAATGATTCTAAAGATGCAGCCAGCTCCTGCATTATTGCCAAATGTTGGGATGCAAGATCATGTGCATCTGTACCTGTATGAAGGAACATATCTAGTTTTTAACATAATTAAAAGCTATCTATGGTATACCAGCATTTACGGAGTTAGGAAAAAATTTAATGCTAAAATAAACCTATACACATCTTGGCTATATAAGCCACTTCTCTCTTGTATTAGTCCCCGCTATCTAGATTGATCATAACTTGACGAATGTCCAAGGTAACATTTCGTTTAAAATGCAGAATTAGCCTGTTATCGACAGTTTGCTAGAGGCAAGACCGGCTATTTACTATTGATTTCAAAACCTTTGAGATAAAATACTGTAGAAGTACATAAGTCATTTTAAACGCGCGTAAATCCATTGAATTTCACCATTACCCGGGAAGACACAAAACTGGGCTGTTTGGTGGAGCTGCATGGGCGATTAGAAACCTAACAAACAGGTCCAAAAGGTAAACATTTTTTCAAATGTAATGCAATAAAATGCCATTCGCGCCAAAATTCCAGTTCTTTTCTGTTCACGCGACAAAACAAGCAAAGAAATGTATGTTCTTGTGCAAAATATTCCAGAATTGGACTAAATAAGCGACGTTGATTTGAACAAAAATAGATGATCTTGGAAAACATTTTGAGAATAAGAAACTCGCATCATGTTGTTTTGACTGCATTGCTTGTTATTTGCCGGTTGCCAGTTTTGGAGATTCGGTGCAGAAGAGCGGAGGAAAGGCAACCGCAATGGAAATGTGCGACTGAAATTAGTGAAAGGAAAGAGGAGTTTGGATAGTGTATATGTACAACCGAATGATACGCCTATCCATCCATCCATCCATTTTCCAACCCGCTGAATCCGAACACAGGGTCACGGGAGCCAATCCCAGGGCACAAGGCAGGAACCAATCCCGGGCAGGGTGCCAACCCACCGCAGGACACACTGGGGCCAATTTAGAATCGCCAGTCCACCTAACCTGCATGTCTTTGGACTGTGGGAGGAAACCCACGCGGAGAACATGCAAACTCCACGCAGGGAAGCGAACCCGGGTCTCCTAACTGCGAGGCAGCAGTGCTACCACTGCCCCAGGATACCCCTAAAGATCTCCAATTAGTAAGGACAGCTAAATGTGTTGTTGTTGTTGTGTTGATCACCTAGCAACAAAGAGTGTGCTGTCGGAGCCGTCTTGCTATACATCTATGCGCCGACTAAAATTAACCGGTAATAAATAATAAAGAGCTGTTATCAGAATAATGCCCATATCGGACAGCCTATTTTACAATACCAAATAAAAAAAATTCTGATGCTGTACCGAATTAATAACCAGGCAGATTTAGAACATTCTTATTGTACCAGCAAAGCTGGGACATCCATAAAACAGGAAGAAGAAAACAATATTTTAGGCAATTCTAAAAAAAGGGAAAGTTTTTAAAAATGTTGACTTAAAAATGAACATCTGCGAATAACCACATCAGCTTACATGTGCGCCAAGTCATAATGACAGGGTTAAGCACGTTTATTCCCCTTTATCTTAAAAGACGCCAAATAATGAAAGTCGTGACGGAATGTATTTCCAATTGTTAAGATCGCACTGCATATTTTCAAATATTCATAGAATGCAAACCGCTACAAAGAAGGGTTTGTTTATAAGTTAATAGTATACAAAACCCATAAAAACAAGAATGTCCAGGGCTCATTCACTTTGTATACTCCGAACTTTGAGAATTAAATTACACTTGGTTTTACATTCATTAAATGTAGAAAGTCACTATTTTGATTTCAGTGTATTTTGGAAGCACATTCAAAAATATAAAAGTTTCTTTAGAATTTTGCATTTTCCCATAAACATTAACCAGATTACTGTAGACTGGATAATGGGTGGATGGTTTAGTGCTGTTTTTTTGACATAACATTCTCCCACTTAATCTACTTCAGAGTTGTGATAGGTTGAACCCTTTCCCTAAAACACTGAGTGCAAGGTAGAGACCAACGCTGGGCTGGAAGCTGATCCATTGCAGAACCCACATTTCAACACATCCATTGTCACACAGTGTCAATTTGGAATCATTAATTACAGTGTACATCTTTGGAATGTGCAAGGAACATCTGAGCAGACACAACAAGAACAGCAACATTCACACAGAAAAATATTGATCAGTTAAGGAGCACACCATACATGATTTAGCTTTATGGACACTAATGGTCTTAAGCTGGCCAAGCATGTTAACTGATCCAATTATGGCTTTTACTGACACCTAGAATTTTTAGTAAAAAATACAATAAAACTTGAAATGTACAAGTTACATACAAATGAACAGCACAACAATATAATGCAACACAATGTTTTTATTTTCAGACATATAAATAAACATGTTCAACAATTTATAAATAATTAGGGGGCTTTGCCCCCTGCTCACTTCGCTCACCAACCCCCGTGCCTGCGCTGTAACCGTGCCGTGTAACCAATCGACATTTTTGCGGTTAATTCGTTTGACTTCATCGTTTCTCTGTGCTAGGATTGCCTGTATACTCATTTTTACTGTTGATAACCCTTTGTGATGAAATTCTTCAATAAGATTTGGACATAATAAGTCATCTTTAATTGGGAACTTAAAGTGAGGAAAACATTAAAATTTATAAGAGCTAAGAGAACAAGAACTTTGTCTGTCAAAATGTGAGAGTACCGTGTATGTGGTTGAATATGGTTGAGAGGAGGGTGTGACTTGAAAAAATCTCATTGCCAAAGTCCTGACTCGCGGGACTTGAAAAAATCTTCCAAAAAGTCTTGTCTCATCGCAGGACTTTTTTTATATAATAGAGAGATAATAAAATAACACAACGCACTTGTTTTCTGAAATGGTTCAGCAAGGCAGATAAATGATGCCAAGTCTTGCTTCTGTTTTCTTGATTTAGATGCGCAAGTTGGTTTGTAACTAGCCTTCACGAACATAGATAGAACATAATTTGGAAAACAAAAATATACATCAGGCATGTGCCTAAAACAAGTTAAATATATAGGTTAACTAGGGGGTTTACCTCCTGCTTGCTTCACTTGCCAACCCCCCTTGCCTATACACTATGCTCCAGCCACTTCGCGTCTCTGCCGCTCGTGTTGTGAAGAGGGGGGCTGAACGCACCCCAAGGAGACGCGGTCGCTTCTCCGAAACCCCCTCTTAAATGGTGACACAATGGGAAACAAATACAGCTTTATTTTTTACCTCCTCTTTTGCTTGATCTGCTACTTGCCTGCTGCTGTTGCCGTGCCGTGTGATCTGTATCTTGCGCAGGGCTTTGAACATGTAAATGCCTGTAGAACAGCTGTCTTTGTCATCTACTCTTTGTCTTTTATTTCCGGCCCCGGGCGTGGTTAAATCAGTTGGTACAAAGTCTTGTCTCGCGGGATGTGAGTTCTTGATATTTTTTTAGTTTATAGTTTAAAAACAGAATAAGAATCTGAAAATCTAACAACATCACTTTAAAGTTCGATAAATACTGAAAAGAATGATACCAAACATATATATGTAGGTTTTAAAATAAGTCTGATTTAAAGCGTGACAAAAAATGTGATATAAAAACGTGACATAAAATCGTTGCACTTTTAGGCTTATCTTATCTTCCCACCTGCCTTGCAGAAACTGGTGTGTCTTATTATAATATGAAATTCAATTTTAATATTTTTTCATAAATATTCAAGATATGCCATATATGATAGGACACCACAGTATCACATTGTGTAGCACTGCTGCCTAACAGACCGATCTTCCTAGGGCCTGATTCCTCTGCCCTGTTGTTGTCTGCAGAAGTTTCAACATTATTTCCATGGCTATATGAGTTTCCCTCTGGATATCCTGGTTTTCTGTCCACATTTAAAAATATGTGCTTGGCAAATTAACACATTATTTTAAATGATTCACTTGTGATAGTGCTGCATGGATGTGTATATGGTTGGGAATATTTACAGTATATATATATATCATATTTGTATCCCAGCAGTTAGCATTCACAATGGCCAGATCTATTTTTGACAGTCAACCCAACAAGATAACAACCTCAATGTGAACCAGAATGAAAGTGCTGTCAGGTAGAAACACAACCATCTGCATCAATATACTATTTGCAATTAAAAGGTGAATAATTCCATTTGACTGCAGTGGGCTGGCACGCTGCCCAGGGTTTGTTTCCTGCCTTGCGCCCTGTGTTGGCTGGGATTGGCTCCAGCAGACCCCCGTGACCCTGTAGTTAGGATATAGCGGGTTGGATAATGGATGGATAATTCCATTTGAAGAAATACTGTATTCATGAAAACGTTTATAAAAAAATAAGCTCCTTTAAAATGCACATTGCTTAAGTTCTTTTAAGGTCCAGGCATCCAATATATCTTGTGATTCTCAATTATGGAAATGTCCATCCTTTTACTGAGCTGATTTATCCAATTATAGAGTTGACGTAGCTTCAGGCACAATACAGGAGCCAAACCTCAGCATGGAAACTATAAAATAAAATCATGTGATAAAGTAAGTATACTATCTTTCAGTTATATGTTTTTACAATTCAGGACACAATTAACAATCAGATAAATCAAACCTAATGTGATAAACTGCAAGTAATAATTTTTACTTTATCGTTATTTAACAAAAACAAACCAAGACAGAGAAACCAAGTGTGAAAAAGTAAGAGTACCCTTACTGCTTCTGCATCATTCAAAAAAAGTAATGCTGGTAAAAAAAGTGTACTTCATAACTTGATTATTAGGTAGTGTTTTCATCTGTATATAAATGCACCATTTTCAGCTATATGGTATGGAGCATCCAGGTTTGTAATAAAACTAACCCAAGTACAAAAGACATCTATAGAGATCTTAGCAAAGCAGCTGTTCCTACTTATTCACCTTGATGGGGCTGTAAGGTTATTTCCAAACATTTTAAAGCTATTCAATCTACATTAAAATTGATTGTTTATAAATAAAGAACATTGAAGACATCTGCCAATCTTCCCAGGAGTGGGCATCTTTACAAATTCACACAAAGATCTCACTATATGAAATACAGGGAAAACTACCAAGAAACCTAAAGCTATATTCAGGGACCTAAAGGCTTCTGTCAGTAGGTAAATAATAAAGTTCATGCATTTAACAATTTGAAATTGTGTAGCATTCATGAAAAAGTGGCAAAGAGAAAGATCGCTCTCTACAAAAATAACACAGCAGCACAGTTTAGGTTTACAAAGTAGCATTTTAACAAAGCAAACCACATTTGGACTTTTAAATCCTTAAAAAGACCTGACAAAACTGAAGTTGTTGGGGTTCCTTGTACCCATAACAACATCTTTGGTGAAAAGCAAGTACAGCATATCACCACAAGAACTTCATGCTAACAGTCAAGCACTGTGGGTATGAGGTTCAAGGGGTGATGATTTAAAGTTGTTTTGAATCCATCGGAACTGAACATCTCACAAACATGGAGTCCTCCACAAACTCCTCTTTATATCAGATGATTCAAGAGGAAAATATGAGATAATTTGTCCAATAGCTTAAGCTTCACTAAAAATACAACTGGGAAATGACCTTAAGCACAGAAACAAATGTAAAACCAAATGCCTGAAAAGGAAGGAAAAAAATGGTTTCTTAAAGGCCAAGACATAATCTTGACTTCAATGCTAATGCTGCAGGAGAACCTTAAAAAGCTGCACATATAGTACATGATTCCCTCAGACATCAATGAACATAACCTGGGTTATAATGGCAATTTGGGTTAAAATTCTTAGACTACAAAGTAAGAGACAGATAAATGTATACAAACAAGGACTATTAGTGACATATTTGCAAGTCTTTGCTTGTAAAGCTCACTACAAGCTATTGAATTATGGGGTGTATTTACTTCTTCACACGTGGTTTGGACATGCTGGTTTACTTCTGTTGAATAAACAATGACAATATAATATGAGTAATGTGTTGTTTATAAACTCAGGTTGGATTTTCTAAATTTAGGATTTGTTAAACTTTGGTTATGTTAATAATGTAAACCATAGAATTAAGGAGTGTGTATTTAATTTTAGGCTGGGATTGGATCCAGCAGACCCCCATGACCCTGTAGTTAGGATATAGCGGGTTGGATAATGGATGGATGGATATTTAATTGTATATACAGTCACGTGCAAACAGTGTATTTCTTAAGGCAGGCAAATAATTGATAAGATTGTTTTGGTGTAAAGGAGGTTGTATGTTTTATAATGTGACACAGTAATAAACATTTGTGCCTAATTTTGCATTCATATACACTGTCTTCAGGATGTTGCCACCTCCCCATTGTTTATTTATCCAAAAACAAAGAATAAAATTAAATGAAATATTCATATTTTGTCACAATTATATTTAAAATAAAAATCTGAAATTCTGAGAGGTATTCAGCCCCTTTCTTTTAACAATGTAAGGGGTTAGGCATTTGATTTTCTTTGGAGTTCAAACTAAATATGTTAACAAAATACACCCAAGTTCATTTTCAACCAACCTGTATTCCACTGCTTGACTGTACAATACATTACACTGACTTAAAATAGCAGATCAGATCAGTCTTGCTGTCACGAAGACCAAGGAACTGTTTGTAGATCTTTGAGATGAAGTTGTTAGGAAGAAGAAAAAGAAAGCTGGAGAGTTTAAAAAAAGATAAGAAAAGCTTTGAACCTTCCTTGGCACATGAAGAAGTCCGTTGTAACAAAATGGAAAAACATGACATAATCCGGGTAGCACCATAATCAGGCCATCCTACAAAATTTAGCAACTGGACAAGAAGAACAACTGTCAGAAATGTGACCAGGAGGCTACCTACAAAACTGTCAGAGCTGCAGAGGTCTTTGGCTGAAACTGGAGGAACTGTCCAGATGTTAAGTATATAATTATGGTTAACATACTAAGACTGAATTATTGTTGTTATCCTCATTAACACAATGTTCCCTGTGGGCCTGCGCTGATGTGGTTAGTTTTTTGATGTTTGTATTGCAGTTCTCTTTCAGTTCGTTTTTTTTTTTTTTTTTTTTTTTTTGCATTTTTGAAAATAATGTATTTAACATACAAACTGGTGTGCTAATTGAAGACTAACACTGGTAGCAGAGGATGGCTAGAAATTACAAAATACCTCCTGTTCTCGACGAAAAAAGATCGTATGAAAGATGGAAAAATGAACTGTAGACGAGTGACTGATTTGGAAAAGAAAAAGCAGGCGCTTGCTGTTGTACTCTCGCTTACAGGCAGAGCAAGTGATACGGTGCTAGAAATACCGGCAGAATACTTAAATAAATACACTGGTATTGGATAACTTAATTGAAATACTCGATAGGGTATTTGTGAAGTTGGAAAAAGACCGCACTTATGAGGCATACTCGTCCTTTGATATAACGCGGGAAGGTTCAGTTTCGATAGCAGATGACATCGTGAAGTTTGAACAATGATATAATCAGTGGTGGTTCCAGACCAGATTTACCAGGGTGACCAGGGTGGGGCCAGTGTTTTTTCATGGGGGCACAGAACATCACCGTAAGTAATTAATTAAAATTTTATCTCTTTAGCACAGGGGCCATAACAGGGGCCAGTTCTACAGGGGCACTGGCCCCTATTGGCCCCCGTCTAAAACCGCCTATGTGATATAATCGTATGCGGAAATACGACATGACTCTTCCAGATGCTTTCAAACTGCTTGATAGTGCTTGTCTAGAAATTAAAGACAAACAGTTGGCCCTAACTGCGTGCTCAAGCTTAACTTTTTCCTCGATGAAACGGCGTTAAAGGGCATCTTCGATGAGAAAACGGCGGTTGCCTGCGCTTCCACTGGGATACAAATGAAACCCGATGCAGCTTATTTTACGGTTCAAAAACAAAATATGTCGCGATATCAGAAGAACCGTTCAAAATTGTCATTACCTGATACAAATCCACTTGACAGGTTCGGGAGAACCTGGGCTAAAGACTGTCCGCATAAAAGTGAACAAATGAACCTTACAGGGGGTAATGATGGCACTGAACAATGTAACATTACACTGTATTCAAATGAATCTGCTTCAGATTCTCAGATTTTTGTTCTTGAATCTTTGGGATCTGCAGTAATGAAATCTGCGTGCACTCGACCTGTTTGTGGGGAAAAGTGGCTTGATAGTTTTGTGAGTGAGCTCAGTCAGAATGAAGCCGACAAGTTCATTTATATAAGTACCAAGCTGTAGATCTGTTAAATTTTGTGATGGAAATATTGTGCAGGCTACTGAAAGAATTAAAATTGTGGCTAAAATTGGACACACCAAATGCAACATTGAAACAGAAGTGATCTCTGCAGATATTGCTTTGCTCTTAAGCAAAACATCTTTAAAGAGAGCTGGAGCAATGCTTGACATTGAAAATGACAGAGCAGTAATGTTTAAACAGCCAATTAAGCTTGAACCGAATACTTCTGGACATTATTGTATAAACATCCTAGATAAGGACTAGCATGTAGCAGTTCATGAAAATTAAACTTTGACAGTCACAGAACATATGACAAAAGAGGAGATGCAAAAAATGATGTTAAAGCTTCACAAGCAGTTTGGACATGCTTCATTTGATAAGCTACTGTTGCATAGTCTGGTAATAAAGGCACAGAATGCATATCTCTTTTACAGCAAATTGTGAACACTTGTGAAACATGCTTGAAGTACAGTTAAGTCTAAGCCTAAACCAACTGTGGGCTTGCCAGTGGCCTCAAGGTATAATGAGCTATTGCTATGGACATACATGAACTTGAACCAAATGTGTGGTATCTCCACGTAACTGATCATTTCACACGTTTTAGTGCAAGGAAGCATTGTGACTTCAAATAAATCTTCTGAAATTGTTAATCATTTTATCCACACATTGATAAGTATTCAAGGACCACCACAAAAATATATAGTTACAATGGAGGAGAATTTAACAACGAAGAAATGAGAGAGATGGCTGAAAATTTTAATATAGAAATAAAGACAGCAGCAGCGTACAGCCCATGGAGTAAATGGGCTTTTAGAAAGATACAATCAAAAACTGACAGAAATCCTTTTGAAGGCTAAAAAGGTAATGCATGTGACTGGAAAATTGCATTAGACTGGGCATTCATGGCGAAGAATAGTATGCACAATGTACATGGCTATAGTCCATATCAACTTGTGTTTGGGCAAAACCCAACTTTGCCTTCTATACTAATTGGCAAGCCACCAGCCCTTGAAGGAACCACAATGAGTGTTTGGGTTGGACAGCATATTACAGCTTTGAATGCAGCTCATAAAGCATTTGCAGAAGCTGAATGTTCTGACAGGATACGCCGAGCTCTTCGAAAACAGCTGAACAGATGAGAAGTACAAGACTAGAAACAAAGGATACTATAAATGAGTTGACTGTGCAGAATGGAAAGGTTTCGGGAGTTGTCATTGGATAAGATGGTATAGTAGTTTTTGTAAGACATGGAGGTGTTTCTATATGTGTGCATCCCTCAAGATTAAGGAAGGTGGGCATTCAAGAAACAAACAATTTCTCCACAGGTCTGAATTCCACAGAAAATGTCAAAGAAAAGACAGAAAATGATTTGGATAACAAAGACAACGAAAAAGACATAGATAATTAAACAGAGGATATCAACAGTGACAAAGAACCTGTTAACGAGGAAACAGAGGATGTTCAGCAACCTTCAAGAAACTTGCAGTTTGTACTGAAACCAGACAGAGACAGTGGAGTCCAGCATAAAGCGGAAATTCTTGGATGAACAGGAAAAGTCAATATGGAAACTGGTACAAATTGCGCTTCACTGAGCCTGATGAGCTTGCTTGGAGCAGAAGCTGAGCTGATTTTTCAAGAGATGATGGTCTTAATATTGAATTAAAGAACAATATGCAGAGCAGTTTTCTTCCTAATGAAGATATGCTTGAGATCAAGGACGTGTCTTTTGATATTGCTAAACAAGAGGAACTCTGTAATTGGAAATACAGCATAGTTTTTGAAGAAACTCCAGATCTAGGGCAAAAGTGTGCTTCAACAAGATGGGTATAAAAGACACCAGCAGGTATAATGCCTAAAGTTCAACTTGTGGCTACAGTTTTGAGGAATTTGGTAGGGATGAACTTCCAAACGATTCATCAACATGTTCTTCTGGATCTTTAAGAGTGCTTCTCGCAGTCAGAAGAAATGGAATGTACATTTCATAGATATTACATTTGCATTCTTGCAAGGAATAACTGTCTTGAGATATTTATATTCAACCTCCAATTGAAGCTAAATGTAAAGGAATATTGTGGAAACTAAAAAAGTGTGTTTATGGACTTGCAGATGTGTCACTCTACTTTTACAACAAAGTGAAAGAAGCCATAAAAAACACAGGGGGAATAACGTCACTAGTAGATCCTCCTGTTTTTTTACTGTTAGATGAACATGGCAGTGTAACTGGAGTTCTTGCTTCTCATGTTAATGATTTTATTTTGGGGCCTCAAAACACTTTGCAGAAACTGTAATTCCTTATTTAAAATCTGTGTTCCAAATTGGACGTGAGGAACATAATAATTTTTGTTATGTTGGCACACAGGTGAATTCTTCTGATGGATTTATACAGTTACAGCAGGAAACCTACATAAAAAAACTCTGTCCCATTCCTATAGACTCTACAACAGCCCTGCAACGGGCAGCACCACTTACAAACACAGAAACTGATCAGCTGAAATCAAAAATAGGTCAGCTTCTATGGGTTGCTTGGCAAAGCAGGCCAAACATGATGTTTGATGCTTGCAGCCTATCATTCAACTTGAAGTATGCTACAGTACAAAACATCCATGAAAAAAACAAAATAGTGAGGACACTGAAGTCTGAAGATATTACATTAAAATTTCAACATTTAGGCTATGATGACATATTAAAACTGGTCCTGTTTAGTAATGCTTCTCTTGGGAATTCGGCTGATGGTGGTATCCAAGGTGAACCATTCTTAATATTAATGGGCGAAGGAGATAAATTCTCACCACTCTGTTGGCAATCTAAAAGGATAAGAAGGATTGTTTGGAGCACTCTTGCAGGACAAACACTTGCTTTGGCAGATGGAATTGACAATGCAATGCTTCTTCCAACTCTATTTTCAGAATTACATAAAAGTTGTGCAGACAGATACACTTTGCCTACTACTTGCATCACTGACAACTACTCTCTTGTGAATGCCATCAAATCTACAAAATGTGTCACAGAAAGAAGACTGAGATTGGAGCTCAGCTCTATAAAAGAACTCTTACACTCTGGAAGAATAAGCCAAATACTTTGGTCAGCTACAAAGGAGCAGTTGTCTGACTGTTTGACAAAAAGGGTACATCTGCCTGAATGCTGGTGAAAGCTTTGAGTGACGGGGTATGGCACATAAAATAAAAGATTTACATGTTTATATTTAAAAAAAAAAAAAAAAGAGGGGAGATTGTTAAGTTTATAATTATGGTAAACATATTACGACTGAATTATTGTTGTTGTCACCTTTAAAACATTGTAGCTTCCTTGTGGGCAAGCACTGATGTTGTTAGTTTTTTGATGTTTGTATTGCATCTATAAAAAAAAAGAGTAGAGAAGAGTGTCATTTTCCCTAATACAGATATGAATGTTTATTCTAAGATTTAATTAATTATATCTTGTCATATTTTTAAAAAGTTTTGAACGGATCCTCTAAGTGAGATTTTTTCCCCAATTTCAATTAACTAGATGTATAGAACATCAGTTAACCACTGACTTAGAGCAGGTGGGCTTGGATTCTTCCAGATAAGACAAAATAAATCTACGCGATAGTAGTATGGTAAAAGCAATTACAATTAATTTGTGCTTCTCCACTTTAAGCCCATCTGGGAGTACACCAAACATGGGTATTAATTGGTTAGGAGTGATTGTGACACCAAGGCTGTCTGATGGCACTCAAAGATTCTTGTCTTGAATGATGTTAGTTTGGTGCATGACCAAAACATGTAGTCCATGATGCTGGAGCTAACTTGCAACATTCACATGTTGAATCTTGCCTTACATTTTTGACAATATTTAAATGGCATAAATGTGCTCAATAAAAGAATTTAAGTTGGATGATTGAATGTTTTGCACATGTGGAGCTGAAATATATTCTATGCATGACTGCCTTCCACTCCCTTTCAGAGATGTTAAGTGAAATATCCTTCCCCATTGCACCCTGGGATTTTTGAAAGGAAGACACTTTAAGATGTTTTTATATATCGTTGAGATGCTGACTGAGTCTTCAGGGCTGATCAATACTGTCTGAAATAGAAATGGGTGGGAGGTGAGAAAATTGAGCAGCTTTATTTTAGCAAAGTTTCTGTTTTGAAAGTGGTGGAAAAATTGTGTTGATGGGAAGCTAAATTTGAAGTTTAATTGTTCATAGGATGCAAAGATATCATCTATATACAAATCTCTTAAGTGTTTTAATCCGGGACATTTTCCAAAAATCAAATACTGTTTAGATTTGCAAGATAGATAGATAGATAGATAAAAAATAAAGATTATCTATCTATTTGTCCCTAGGGGGAAATTCAACTTTTTACAGAAGCTCTTTAAATAAGTAAATAAATAAATACACACACACAAACACTTTGGTCTAAACATACCTGTACACCTGAATGACTATAAAGCAAGAAAATTAAACAAGAACAAAAACAAAAGTTCTGATTTGGCTGTCACACTCACAGTGCGGTACTTCACATCTTGAATAGAACCTCTTACAGTTAGACAGAAAATCTGTGTTAAGGGTATTATTGAAAGCATCCTTACTTTCTCCACAACAGTCTGATATGGCAATGCATCTTGTCACTTGAAACATAAACTGCAGAAAAGATTGTAAGTCTGAAAATGGACTTATTTGAGGTCCTGCATACATCACGGTTCAGGAAGCATAACAGAAATGGAATCAAACACTACACTCACCCAGGCAACCATCTCTTTCAGTTATTATCATTAAGGAAATGCTACCAGTCACTAAAGGCAAGAACAACTAAACATACAAAATGTCTTTCCTCCTGCAGTCACCATGGTTAAGCACCGCCTCTGATTAATGTGACTGTTCCTGATTTCTAAACTCCTCTACCCAATCTAAATTATGGTTATTTTATAAGGACATACTTGACATATTATTGAGCAGAATTGCAATTCTATTTTACTATATTGTTTTATATATTTATGTTTTGTGCAATATATTTTCACTACTAGTGTATTTAATGTTGTGATGGTGTCATGTATAGTATAATGTGTTGTTTAATGCATATCTCATTAATATTAAAACAAGGATGAAGGAACACCATCTATAGCTGAATCTGGTAAAAATGGATTTTCTTCTTATCCCAGTTTATCCATCTATTTGGATATTCAGCTTGGCTCATTATCACTAACTCACGCTAAGTCTGTATGCAACCTTGTGGAAGTGATCAATGACCAACCAGGTTGCTGCAGTCTCTCAGTTTTGCAGATTCACTCTATACTTTATCTGCAAGATCAAACCAAATTGATGCTTGCCTAAAGAGTTGTCAATGGGTCAGCACCTACATATATGGAAACACTTGTGCAGTGCTATGCCCCCCCTCAACGACTCAGGTCTGCTGATGAATGGTGTCTGGTTATTTATATTTATTTATTTGCCCAACGCCTTTATCCAAAGCAACTTACAACATTTAAAATACAATTGGTAACATACTTTTCTTTTCCCAAAAGGATTAGATAGATAGATAGATAGATAGATAGATAGATAGATAGATAGATAG
>JANRMT010062791.1:241616689-241856642 GCA_026402145.1 Polypterus bichir lapradei | reverse complement strand
GGCAGAGAAAAGAAGACCATTGCAATGAAAAAGTGAAGAATGTTTAATTTTCTAATTCATTAGAAAGTCTGAATTTCCTAAATAAAGCTGGATAAATTCACTATATTACAGAATAGATTCATGTGTCCATTATACCAATAAATAAATTATATGTACCTCAATATGTTACTGAATGTTTCCTGTAAAGCATCCTCCCAAAATATGATTTGTGCATTACAAGACTCTGCATATCTACATGGCTAGCCTCTTATTTTATTTTAATGAGTGTAGGGCAGTTTGTTTTTTTGTTTACATTACCTGGAACATCGGTGGTTACCATAATACAGCATACCATAATATCCATCTTTGGTAGGCCATATTGATTTATTGTGAGTTAAGCATTTTAAATACAACTGTAGTGTATCTGAACATTTACCCATTCACTGTTTGATATTTCTAATCATTTATTTTCTAACCATCTTGGCCAGTTCAGTGTTACAGAGAGTTATTCCCTGCTACATCAGACAAAATGCAGGAAGCAACATTGGATGTGGTGTCACTCCATTGTTATAGTACCATCATGTACACATCTACAGTTGGTCATACTATGCCAATCTAGACTTGTCAAGTAACTTATCTTATACATCTAAGAGAGGGAAAAATGGCGTACCTGATAAAATGTAGTGGTTAATATACAAACTCCACACCCAGATTCTGACCCAGAACTTTGCAGCTTTAACTTAATGCTACTAATTCAAGGCAAAAATAATTGTTAATATGCAGATAGGGAGAAAATGCCAGATGACCTCTGTATGCTAAATATATCTATGGGTCCAGGTGAGCTAACAAGAGGTTAGGTATGGTTAGGTATGTTTCTCCCAAGACTAACTCAACAAAAGCTGGACTTTACACATTCATACATATCTTTTTAAACAGTGTGTGCATTGACTGTTATTTCATATTTGATCAATCCACCACAACATAGCGAGTGTTTACATGCATGCACAGAACTGGGGGTAAGGGGAGTACCCAGCTCAAGGTAGAATCCTGGTTTCTTAAAAATGTATTTACGTGCGGAGAATTACTTGCATACTGAAGTGACTTTTGCTCCAGGTGGAAGCTGCATTCACACTTTACATAACTGATGTTTTCGTAAATGAGGAGTGGCTTTGCACATGTAGTTTGTGAGCATGCCTATGTCGATCAAACATAGGAAGCTCTGCAGTCTACTTGTGATTTTTACGCTGTAGGAAGATAAGTAAATAAATATAGGTAAACAACATTCGATGTGGCTTTTATATAAGTAACTTTTTTTTTTTTTTTTTTTTTAACTATAAAGACCATCAAAAAACATAATCGCAAACAGAACTTTGCACGATACCTTGGTGAGCTCTGTAGGCCCTGCTGTTTCACTGAAGGATGTGTGTGTGGCAGATTCACTGGTAGGATGACGCCCAACCTCTTGCTGCATCCAAACGGTGCCATCTTTCACCTTTACACCTGGTGGAGCTGCGTTGTTCTTGTGTGGCTGCATGTTTCTTGCCGGGAGGACTTTTGTTTTCTTTATCCAATGTATAATCCTCATCTGAGTTCACCTCTGTTATACCACATCTTTATTTGAAAACTAACAATGTGAGATCGGGGGGAGCGTGAACGTGAGTGAGAGAATAAAACTGAATAATAAAAAAAATATGCTAGCTTTTACAAGTATCATAAATTTACACCGGCTGTTACACACTCAAATCAAATGTATGTTTTTATTCTACAATAGTAACATATAAGAGTAGCTCAGTACTCTAAATGGTAAATGCAGGAAGGACCCGGAATTGAACCCGCAACCTCTTGATTACGAAACAGCAGTTCTTACCTCTGCACCAGCCAAGTGGACATGTCAACATCATCCCCTGACCCAGTTTCTTTTTCTTCAGCTATATTCGTGAATAAAAGTGCACTTATTTTGTTATACTTGAACCATTTGTGAAAGTGTTTATTTGATATTTGGATTTCAGTCTTAACATATTTATACACTTAATGTCAACAGTTTGTCATTGATATTATAACATGCAAAATGTTTCTGTTATGTGTTCAGCATTTCTTGCCTCGCATTTCCTTTCATCCTGCATTTACCCTGGTCGTTGTAGACGTGGAACACACATGAAATGCATGTGTTCCAAATAATGATGTATTTAACCAATACAATTCCAGGCACCTCACACCCAGATAAACAGACTTGAGCTGGGAGAACCTCAGCTGTGTCAGTGGGGGATGGGATAGCAGGCTGCTTGCTGCCTGTGCTGATTGACACATTTGCAAAACAAAGACACTGATGAGGAGATGTGAGGGACTTTAAGGTGGCCTGGGATTACATTTTTCGTAGGCTTCCGGGATTCTAGTGTTAACATGTTACTGTACTACTTCAAAGATTGTGGTGCTGAGCTTAGCACTGTACATTCAGCTCATCAACATACATTTTATCGATTTCTGAAATATTGGAACAGATTGTTTCAACGATTAGATAGAAAAATGTGATCATTTGAGCACTTGCCTCAGGATATTTATCTAGTGGATGCATCCACCATCTTCTGCCTGTGGCTGCTGGAAGCTTGTGAGAAGCTAACATATGTGCAGGCTAAAATAATGCAACAGACATGCACAGACTACAGAATCCTTAATAATAACTTGGTTAAGGGTTTACATGGCAAAATACTTGCTGAGAAATCCGCATCTGTTAACGTTGTTTCTAAGAGACCTAAACCATAGTTTCTCTAACCAGAATAAGGGTTTATATGGTATTTTAGAAACCAGGTTTCTGTGAATAACTGGATTATTAAAGCAGTAATAGAGAAGAGGCATTATTTTTTTCAATACCATGGAACTTAAATTTCCACTGCAGCTTCCTGTTTAACGTCAGGTTAACGACAGGTTTTTTTTAAATTTGTGACTACTTTTTAATTATGATCTTTTAAAGACTTTTTTGTAGTGTAACAAGCTGTATAGTTTCATAATTATTCTGAGGTTTGGTAGCCCCAAAACCCCTAACCATGCCCTGGTAATAAGGAGATATACCCTTATGACTATCTCTACTACTGATCCTGAACTAGTGCTACCAGATCTTGTTTATGTGGTGATCTGAAAATGAGGTGTTTCTACTGAATTGTACATTGTAATTCATCCTTTTTTTTTTTTTTTTTTTTTTTTTTGTCATGTGATAATTAATGCCATAGCCAGTTAGTGCAGCTGGCAAATAAATCTACTATACTCTTATGTAAGCTGTGAGCTTGTGTTCTCCATTATTGCAATTTGTGCTCCCAGATCAGCTGAAGGCAGCTTCTGTATAAAGTATGCAACGAGCATCAGAAAATGAACTACGAGGCTGATGTGTTACCCTAAATAGGAGATCTTGCCTTAACACTCATGTGATGCAAATATGGCAATAACTCCACACCTGTACAGTGTATGTTTGATTTAGTAGTTGTTAAAAAATGATAAATTGAAATAAGTTAATTGTTGGAAAAATCTACATCCTAAAATAAAGTGAATGCTGAGCTGTGGAAAATGAAGTTCTTTTATTACATGTAAGTAGTATAACCTAAGTCACTAAGCCAGTTAGCTGTTAAACAACAAGGTTTCCAGTTCTGTCCACGTGTACTGCTTGGTGTATGACCCCAAGCAAGTCACTTCACTTGTGTACAGGGAAATTAATTTTTGGTAGAAAACAATTTAATTTTGGCCTGTGGAGATCAATATTCCTTTAACAATGTTGGTGGTTCAATTCCTGACCCAGGCTTACTGTGAAACCACAAGCAACTTGCTTAACCTGCCTCAGCTGCAACTCTAAAAGAGCTTAGGTTATGTACATTGTACAAGCAATAATTACTGTATCCTAACCTTGTAAGTTCATTTGGACAAAGGCATCCAGATATACAGTACAATAATAATGGTATTATGTTACTTTTAGAACATGTACTGTATATAGCCAGCAGCTCTCAGGTTCTGCACAACCATGGCATTTAATTTCCACATTCTGTCATTTGCTTGTTTGGAACACAGTTGTACTAAAAGGACAAATATTACAGACTAAGGATGTTGAAAATGCGGCGTTTATTTTGCAAGTAAATTAAGTTATTTTTTGTTTAATCCTACATTATTAACAGTATGTACCATTATAAATTTTGCAGAGCACCTAAGATTGTAATATACAGGTACATTAGTAAACTGAAACTTGCATTTAGACTAAAAATATGCCACTAATAAATAAAATACAGTATTCATAATCCTAAAATGAGTATGGAAAACACTACATCATTAGTAAATAATTTTTCAGCCATCTTAAGCTGCAGAAACTGACTATTATGATGGTACATAAATGATTTCCATGGACATTTGTTCACAACCTAATAAGAACAGTTTAGATTTAAGTGCAAGCGGATCAGAGAGGGATATGTATATGTCATAAGAGAAACCAGTATGCATCCCCAGCATCTGTGATTTAAAAAAAAAAAAAAAAAAAAAAAGTTGGTTGGTTTGTTCCTATACAATATTATGGAAGAAAGGGAAACGGTCCGAATAACTATTCGTGCAGACAGGTACCTTACAAATGTAAGCAAAGAATTCTTAATGTTGGTGCAAAATATTGTATTTTATGGCTAGAGTGATTTGCTTTGGTTTGTTCTTTATAGCTCTATTTGTAGTCCTTGTTGAATTACTTATTCATTAATCTATTTTAAACTGGTTATCCAGGGCTGGGTCAGACAGAAGCTGGGGCCTATTGCAGCAAGCAACGACAAAAGACAAGAACAAACCCTGGGTAGGCTGCCAGTCCATTGCAGGGAAGAGCGCACATACAAACTAGGGTCAATCCACTTAACCTTCATATTTGGACATGTAAACGTAGGGTAAACATGCAGATTCCATCTGGGGATTACCTAGGACATGAACCCAGGTCTCTATGTTGCAAGGCAGCAGCACTACCACTGTGCCACCCAAGCGCTCTACGACGTTTATCAGGGCCACTGTAGTAAAAGATCCTATGAAGCAGTGCTGACTGAATGTATCCATTAAAAAAGATCTTAGAATTTTAATGTAAATTTCCTCTCATAATGCTTTTTATCTTTCCTCCACTGTATACCAAGAAAAAAAAATACATTTCCAGAAAAAAAATTCCATTGATTCACCAGGTTTTCCTGAAAACTTCTGTTAGAGATGGGGTATATAATAATTAGTTCACTGTCTAAGTGAAGATATCCTTTCATTATTAGTCTGTGTTGCGGTCAAGTCCTATGCCACTCTTTGGTTTTATCTTACCGATTGCCAGGAGATGACTGCCTTCATCTTTTAATGTTTCACGTGGAGTCAGCTAGGTTGCTGGCACTGACTAGTAGATTTTATATTGTTACTCTTGATTGAAATGTCACATTCGCTACCTGTAGAGAGTTGAAATAAGTAAGTAGTATGAGGTGAATAGATAACCTGAGTTGCTAAAGATCACTGCCAGTTATGCAGTGTGAACCTGGCTGAGGGCTGCTGTTTAAGAGACATTTCCTGTTTTTTTTGCCACTGACACTGGCTACTCAGGGCTCTGACCAGTATAAGCAGCTATTGCACATCGTTTGGTGGACCTTTATTCTCCAACAACTGCAGCCTCTTCCAAAACTATGCAGTGTGATTACTGGCTTGGGTAAGTGACTTGGTTATGCTCGTGCATAAGTTACAGATAAGAGCCTGAACTAGGAACTACACATTTTTCAGGAAGGTGCACGACAGAAAATGGATGCACTGCTCAACATAAGACTTTGTTCCTGGGGAAAAAATAAATAACATAATTTTCAAAAATAAATAACATGCCGTAATTTGCTGCTCAAAAACTAGGTATAAGTTAGTTCATTTAGTAAATATAATAAACATAATGCTTTACTCAGTAAATAAGGGCCAGACAGTAAGAGCAACACATTCTGCACAGTGTAACAGTATTTTAGAGTGTAATCTGAATTGAAAGACCATCAAGCCAAAGAACTTGCAGTGCTATAGAACTGAAATCCCAAAGAGATGATTCAAAACAGTTGTTTAGCTGCACATTTTGACTTTTGTGCAAAGTAGACATTGGATTGTTGTGTAGAAATAATTGATGATGATGATGGAAGTGGGAGATTAGGAGGTGGGATTAGGTCTTGTTTGTTTTTTGATAGACAGAGGTGGGCAATTTATTTGTTTGGCACATTTGTAAACATGTGATAGTTCATCTGTTGTAATTAGCAGAAAAGCTTCTTCAGACTTGATCCCAAAAGCCAGGATAGATTTACTGGTCAGCACTAAATCACTTTTCCATCTTTTTATAGCTTGATGTGGTTTGGTCATTTTTTTTTAAATTGGAAAATACAAATTATACATCAGAAAAATACCTTTCACTGTAATGCTAGTATTTTTTTCTTTAAAAAAACTAATGGTTTGATCTTGTTACAAAAAGAAGTACAGTTGTGCTTGAAAGTTTGTGAACCCTTTAGAATTTTCTATATTTTTGCATAAATATGACCTAAAACATCATCAGATTTTCACTGAAGTCCTAAAAGTAGATAAAGAGAAACCAGTTAAACAAATGAGACAAAAAAAATTATACTCGGTCATTTATTTATTAAGGAAAATGATCAAATATTACATTTGTGAGTGCAAAAGTATGTGAATTTTAGCTTTCAGTATCTGGTGTGACCCCCCCCCTTTGCAGTAATAACTGCAACTAAACGTTTCCGGTAACTTTTGATCATTCCTGCACACCGGCTTGGAGAAATTTTAGCCCATTCCTCCATATAGAACAACTTCAACTCTGGGATGTTGGTGGGTTTCCTCACATTAACTGCTCACTTCAGGTCCTTCCACAACATTTTGATTGGATTAAAGTCAGGACTTTGACTTGGCCATTCCAAAACATTAACTTTATTCTTCTTTAACCATTCTTTGGTAGAACGACTTGTGTGCTTAGGGTCGCTGCATGACCCACTTTCTCTTGAGATTCAGTTCATGGACATATGTCCTGACATTTTCCTTTAGAATTCTCCGATATAATTCAGAATTCATTGTTCCATCAATGAAGGCAAGCTGTCGTGGCCCAGATGCAGCAAAACAAGCCAAAACCATGATACTACCACCACCATGTTTCACAGATGGGATAAGGTTCTTATGCTGGAATGCAGTGTTTTCCTTTCTCCAAACATAATGCTTTTCATTTAAACCAAAAAGTTCTGTTTTGGTCTCATTCATCCACAAAACATTATTCCAGTAGCCTTCTGGTTTGTCCACTTGATCTTTAGCAAATTGCAGACGAACAGCAATGGTTTTTTTTTTTTTTTTTTTTTGGGGAGCAGTGACTTTCTTCTTGCAACCCTGCCATTCACACCATTGTTGTTCAGTGTCCTCCTGATGGTGGACTCATGAACATGAACATTAGCCAATGTGAGAGAGGCCTTCAGTTGCTTTGAAGTTACCCTGGGGTCCTTTGTGACCTCACCGACTATTACACGCCCTTCTCTTGGAGTGATCTTTGTTGGTCGACCACTCCTGGGGAGGATAACAATGGTCTTGAATTTCCTCCATTTGTACACAATCTGTCTGACTGTGGATTGGTGGAGTCCAAACTCTTTAGAGATGGTTTGGTAACCTTTTCCAGCCTGATGAGCATCAAAAACTCTTTTTCTGGGGTCCTCAGAAATCTCCTTTGTTTGTGCCATGATACACTTCCACAAACATGTGTTGTGAAGAGCAGACTTTGATAGATCCCTGTTCTTTAAATAACACAGGGTGCCCACTCACACCTGTTTGTCATCCCATTGACTGAAAACACCTGACTCGAATTTCACCTTCAAACTAACTGCTAATCCTAGAGGTTCACGTACTTTTGCCACTCACAAGTATATAATATTCGATCATTTTCCTCAATAAATAAATGACCAGGTATAATAATTTTGTCTCATTTGTTTAACTGGTTTCTCTTTATCTACTTTTAGGACTTGAGTGAAAATCTGATGATGTTTTAGGTCATATTTTATGCAGAAATATAGAAGATTCTAAAGGGTTCACAAACTTTCAAGCACAACTGTATAATTGTGCAAGAAGTTGAATGGCAGGAAAATGTGTTGATGTATTTTGGCAGGATTGGAATTTCCTTGCACTGACCCTTGGAGATGAATTCTAATTTTTGGTGTTAGATGCATTAAGCAAGTTGATTAGTTCTGCTGTTTCTTCTGAGGGGTTTGTGTAAGGTTTTTTTTCCATCCATTATTTTACCAAATTCAGGACTGCCTCCACTACCTACTCATTTTTATAAGTCGATTTAAATCAACATGTAAATATATGAAGGAACCTAATAACAGTGTTAAACACATTCAGTAAATAGATGTACAGTATTGATCTTCATACAGGTTGGGAAAGGATAACATTTGTCCATTTCTGATTTATTCTATGGAGTTGCACATAATGCTGTTTTTTTTTAATGAAGTTACAATGTATACTGAAATGTGTGTTTTTTGTCTGTTACAGTTTAAAGTAAAAATCTAGAGAAAAACAAAATTAATAGCTTACACATTTTGTGTTACACATTCAATGCTAAATGGAACCTTATTTTGAACAACTTCTATACTGCTTATAAATTAACAGTTTAACTCTTTGAAATTCATATAACTTTTTAATTTTTATTGCATTACCTGTGAGTAATATAGTAGTATAGAAGTAGTGCTTCACAATTTCAGAGCTTGAGGTTGGAATTCTGGCCTTGGTCCTCCACATTATCCTGCTTTACTCCCACTTTCCACAGATGAGTATACTGCCTGTATTGGTATATTTTAAGTTTGCCCTGTACAGGTGTGTGTGTGTGTGAGTGTTTTTTTTTTTTTTCTGGTTGTCTGGCACTTCATCCAGGTTTTTGGTTTTACTTTAGGGCAGATTGAGTCCCAGACAGGAAAATGTTTTATTTCTGCATAATTTATTGCAAACTTATTTTAATTTAACTATTTTCCTAATTAGGTTTCCTGTGTCTCTTGTTTCTGAATTTAAAAATAGTCTGTACATTGCTTGACCCAGATATTTTTGTATTATTTTATAACCGAGCTTTTAACCATGTTTTCAGGGCTCCACTATCCCTACTATGTTTGTGTGTGTGTGTGTATGCATTTTTTTTTTCCTTCACCCTGGGCATGGGTAATGTGTGAGAAAATTGGAGTGCTAGGAGGAAACCTACACTAACAAACTACAAGCTAACAGTGTATACAATCCACAAACGGCAAGACATGACTTGGAACATAATTAGGGGTCCTTGTAGTTTTGAAGCCACAGCACTTGCCACATCACTATATTGTCATGATGCTATTGTGCATGTGTCCACCCCATCTAACCAGACCTCCTCAATCATTAGGGGGATTGAAACGCTGTTGTGCTCCAGAGACAGAGAGTCTCGCGCGGTGTGTTGCCTTACAGGTGCACAGGTGGGGGACCTCCCTGGAAGGGTATATAGGCTCTTGGCCAGAGCAGGGGTGGATCCAGTTGTCATTGTCCATGTTGCAGCAAATGACATACAGTACATAAGGGTAGTCTGTTAGTTCTGCAATCCAAATTCAGAGAGTTAGGTGCCAAGCTGAGGAACAGAACTGACAAGGTAGTCTTCTCTGAAGTTCTGCCTGTGCCATGTGCCAGTCCAGGTAAGACTGTGGAGATTAGAAGGCTTAACGTGTGGCTCAAATCTTGGTGCAGGGTAGAAGGGTATACAGTATAAGTAAAAAGTATGTGAACCTTTTGGAATTATCTGGTTTACTGCATGAATTGGTCATAACAAGTGATCTAATCTTAATGAGCTTAAGCCAGTGACACACAAAAAATTCTACTCTTTCATGTCTTTATTTTACAAATGCATTCAACATTCACAGTGGTAATGGAAAAAGAAAGTGAAACTTGGGATTTAATAACTGGTTGACCCTCCTTTGGCAGCAATGACCTCAACCAGGCGCTTCCTGTAACTGCAGATCAGACCTGCACATCGTGCAGGGGGAATTTTAGCCCATTCTTCCATGCAGAACTGCCTTAACTCTTCCATATTCTTTTGTTGTCTTCTGTGTATGGCTCTCTTAAAGTCATTCCACAGCATCTCAATAGGATTGGGCATCTCAAATGACTGGGCCATTCCAAAAGGCAGAGTTTGTTCTTCTGAAGTCATTGTGCTGTAGATTTGCTGTGATGTTTGGGGTCATTGTCCTGTTGCATCACCCAACCTCTTTTGAAATTAAGTTGATGGACAGACACCCTCACATTATCCTGGCAAAGTTGTTGATAAACTTGTGAATTCATTTTCCCCTCAATGATGGCAAGCTGTCCAGGCCCTGATGCCACAAAGCAGGCCCAAATCATGATGTTCCCTCCACCATACTTTACTGTAGGGATGATGTTTTGATGTTGATATGAAGTGCCGTTTTTACGCCGAATGAAGTTCTGCTTGTTCCTCCTAAAAAGTTCAATTTTGTTTTCATCACTCCACAAAACATTTTCCCAGTACCGTTGTGGAGTGTCCAAGTGCTCTGTTGCAAACTTCAGGTGCTCGGCAGTGTTCTTATTTTTGATGGTAGTGTCTTCCTTCTTGGTGTCCTGCCATGGACTCCTTTCGTGTTCAATGTTTTGCATATAGCTGACTCATGAACAGAGGTGTTAGCCAGTTCTAATGACTTCTTCAAGTCCTTTGCTGTCACTGTAGGGTGGTTCTTTACCTCATAGCTGACTTTGTGTTGTTCTCTTGGGGTCATCTTGGCAGGGCGCCCACTTCTAGGCAGAGTAGCCACAATACCAAATTGTCACCATTTATAGACAACTTGCCTAACAGTAGACTGATGAATATCTAAAATCTTTGAGATGACTTTATAACCCTTTCCAGCCTTATGTAGATTAACAACTCTCAATCGTAGCTCTTCAGACAGCTCTTTTGTGCGAGGCATGATTCTTGATATGCTTCTTGTCAAAAGCTCAGACTCAAACTTTATAGTGTTTTTTTATCAAGGTAATTGTAGGCCACCCCTCTGAACTCGTTTCATTAAATGGTCTCCAGGTGTGCTAAATTCTGACTGCAATGAGCTTTTTAAAAAGTCATTAGCTTAGGGTTCACTTACATTTTCCAACCTTCAGTTTCACAGTTTAAATGATTTATTCAATATGGTCAAAAATCCTCTGAAAATCTGTGTATCTTTAGTTACAAGAGACTGTGTTTTGTTCATTATTGAGACTGACATGAAGATATGACCATGTTTTATATGGGAATTGGACATAAATATAGATAATTCCTAGGGACTCACATACTTTTTACTTTGACTGTATGTTTATGGGGCATTGGGACTCCTTTTGGAACAGTTGGGACATGTTCCACCATGACGGGTTACATCTAAACTGGAGGGGCACCAATGTATTGGGGAGGCGTATGTGTAGGCTAGTAGAGGATTGTTGAAACTAGGGAATGGGGGGCGCGGGCAGGGAGTTTAGGAACAAATCATGGTGTAGAAATAAAAATGCATAGTAATGTAAATTCTAAGCAAACATTTAAATGTAGAAGGAGTAACACATTAAAAATAGCTTGCCTTAGCTTGGGAAAAAATTTGGAATTAACTTGCTTAGAGATCTTTATATAGAAAACGTCTTTGCATCCTATGAACAATTACATTCCAAATTTAACATTCCATCTACACATTTCTTTCTCTGTCTTCAAATCAGGAACTTTGTTAAACAGAACCTTCCAAATTTTCCTCATCTTGCACCCTCATCCATGCTGGAAAAAATATTGCTCAATCTCAAGGACTTGGACTCCATCTCTACAATATATAAAATCATTTTACAATCCCTCTCTTTCAAAGATCCAAGAGGACACTGGGAAAAAGATCTTTCAATTAATATATCAGAAAAGGAGTGGAAAGTAGCAATGCAGAGCATTCACTCAAGCTCCATATGCGCAAAGCATACAATTATACAACTTAAAATTATATATCGAGCACATCTGTCTCGACTAAAACTCTCCAAAATGTTTCCAGGGCATGATCCAATCTGCGAACGTTGCAACCAAGTCCCAGCCTCACTGGGTCACATGTTCTGGGCCTGCACCAAATTAACATTATTCTGGACAAAAATTTTTAATTACCTCTCAGACAGCCTTGGACTCGCAATCCCTCCTAACCCATTAACAGCTGTGTTTGGGGTTCTTCCAGAGGGGCTTAAAGTGGAGAAAGACAAACAAATTGTGATTGCATTAACTGCACTTTTGGCACGCAGACTTATTCTGATAAACTGGAAGAACCCAAGCTCTCCTCTTTTAAGTCAGTGGGAAACCGATGTGTTATATTATTTCAAATTGGAAAAAATCAAATACTCAGGTAGAGGATCCGTACAGACTTTTCAAAACATGGCACGATCTAATCAGTAATATTTTAAACTAGCAAAATACCCGCACTTTGCAGCGGCGAAGTACTGCCTTAAAATTTTTATTAAGAAGAAAATTAAACCACACCTTGAACCTGTCCCAGTCATTCAATACATAAGACACACTGTTCCTCCGGATATCAAGAGTGAGCCTGATCTGGCCGTGCAATATGTAACAAAGAGAATGGAAAAGGCAGGTGCCATCTCCGGGCATGGAAACCACTCGGTAAGTGACAGATCTTTGATCGATGGTGATCACCTTGATAGACATGTTAATGGCAGTACGGTTGGAATGATAAAGGAAATGGGTACCTGAACAATGTAAAGTAAGTCTAAAATACCTAAACAATAACTATAATCGTAATAAATGAACAATATAACAGCGGAGAAGCCGTGGATTAAATAAAAAGGCTGTAGTTATCAGCAGGGAGACGTGAATCCCATGGCGAAGCAAGGAAAGGAATGTAGAGACCGGAGCGACGGACGGCCTTATATAGGCAGGCAGCCAACAACGTGGGAGGCGTTGGGATGGGGGACCCAACGCCACCTGACACGGTGACCGAGCTGCAGGCTATGGACGTATCTCGTATGTATGGACGTATCTCGTATGTATGTAAGTAGGATTCAGTTAGCGTTGGGAACCCGCGTACCAAATTCCTTGAAGATGGGCCCATAAGTAACAAAGACCGTTGAAAAGTTCAATATGGCGGCCGACAGTGGCATCATACCACTGAAATCAGCACCAAATTTCAGCCTTCTACCTACACGGGAAGTTGGAGAATTAGTGACGTTGGAAAGTTCAATATGGCGGCTGACAGTGGTGTCATACCACCAAAATAAGTACGTACATCGGTGTTCGTTAGCGCAGGGAAGCCACCTACCAAATTTCGTGAAGATGGGGTTAGCCTTCTACCTACACGGGAAGTTGAAAAATTAGAGACGTTGGAAAGTTCAATATGGCGGCCGACAGAGGCGTCATACCATCGAAATAAGTACGTACATCAGTTTCGGTTGGCGCAGGGAAGCGGCCTACCAAATTTCGTGAAGATGGGACTATAAATAAGAAAGTTCAACATGGCGGACATTGTCGACCGTTATCGACCGTTATGACCGTTGCGTGTAAAATTTTGAAATGAAACCTGCTTAACTTTTGTAAGTAAGCTGTAAGGAATAAGCCTGCCAAATTTCAGCCTTCTACCTACACGGGAAGTTGGAGAATTAGTGATGAGTCAGTCAGTCAGTCAGTCAGTCAGTGAGGGCTTTGCCTTTTATTAGTATAGATTAAGTTCATGAAGCAGAGAGAATTTATTAATTTAGGTATGTTTACAAGCCTTAAATTTTACGCCGTTTGGCTTGCTCTCTCTCTAAGCGGTGGGGATCGATCTGTTCTTAACTCAGTTTTTCTTTTTGTAAAAACTTGATTGCTTTGTATGGATTGCAATAAAATGTATAAAAAAAATAGCTTGCCTTAATGCTAGAAGTATCAAAAATAAGGTAAGTGAGTTGGAGTTGTATGTAGCAGAGCATAATTATGATATTATAGCAATAACGGAAACCTGGCTAAATAACAAAGATGGGGATGAGTATAACATAGAGGGATACACATTTTTTAGGAAGGGTAGATAGAACAGAAAAGGAGGTGGGGTTGCTGTTTATGCCAAACAGAATTTAAATGTAAGACTTTTTCAGTTGGATGTTGAGACCCATCTTAGATAGATACTTTATTAATCCCAAGGGGAAATTAAGGTAAGGACACGTGGCTTTGCCTGGAAAATATTGGGTAAAGAGGTCTTATTTTAGGAGCGTGTTATAGACCACCCAATTCAGACAGTAATTTCAACAGACACCTTTTTAGTAATGTCAAAAAGGCATGTTTACAGGGAGATATTGTAGTCATGGGGGACTTTAAGTATCCAAGTATTAGCTGGGATAACCTTGCAGATGGAGGGCCACAAGTGCAGGACTTTTTAGAAGTAATCAGTGACCAACAATGGGTGAAGCTTGTCTCGATTTAGTATTTTGTAATTATCAAGATAGAATTGAGGGTGTAGAAGTGATTGAACCACTAGGGTCAAGTGACCATAATATAATATAATTCTCAGTATTTTGTAAGAGTGCAAATGCAAAGATTCAAATTGTTAAGGAAAAGACTTCTTTATAAGGTATATAATACTGATGACTGCAAAGTGAATCATAGAGCATATGAGAACATGAGGGCAACCATTAAGAAGGATATCGGAGAGCTTAAAAGACAGTTGGAGAGGAATATAGCAGATAAGGCAAAAGACCCTAAGGGATTCTTTCAGTATTTTAGTAGCAAAAGAACAGTGAAGGAGGAGGTCAAGTGTATCAGAAATAGTAAAGGGGAATTAAAAGATACAGACAATGAAATAGCGGACGCCCTAAACTTACATTTTTCTGAGGTATTCACAAGTAAGCAAGAGTAAACGGGACTACTAAAGAGGTACTCAGGGATTTAAAAATTGTAGAGGAAGTAGTGCTGCTCAGATTAAATAAGCTGAAATCAAACAAATCACCAGGACTAGATATTTATTTACCCTCTAGTTCTTAAGGAGGCTTGTGAGTACATACATTAATAAACCCTTGACAGATATTTTTAGGAAGTCACTGCACACTGAAAAGATTCCAAAGAACTGGAAAATGGTAAATATCATCCCATTATATAAAAAGGGTGACAGGGTAGATCCAGGCAACTATAGGCCAGTAAGCTTAACATGCATCACAGGAAAATTTAATGGAAGGAATTATTAAGGATAGGATTGAGCAACCTCTGGCAAGGACAGGAGTTATTCTGAACAGTCAGCATGGGTTCAGAAGAGGGATGTTGTGTTTTACTAACTTGCTGGAATTCTATGCGGAGGCAACAAAAGGATGTGTTCAAAGTGGAGCTTATGATATTTATCTTGACTTTCAGAAAGAATTTGATAAGATGCCACATGAGAGGACGGACATCAAACTAAAAAGTGGGAGTTCAGGGTGATGGTTTTTAGATGGGTGCAGAATTGGCTCAGACACAGGAAGCAAAGGGTGATGGTGCGAGGAACCTCATCAGAATTGGCCGATGTTAAAAGCGGTGTTCCACAGGGGTCAATGTTAGGGCTGCTGCTATTTTTAATATATATAAGTGATTTAGATAGGAATATAAGTAACAAGCTGGTTAAGTTTGCAGATGATACCGAGATAGGTGGATTAGCAGATAATTTGGAATCCATTATATCATTACAGAAGGACTTGGATAGCATACAGGCTTAGGCAGGTCTGTGGCAGATGAAATTTAATGTCCGTAAATGTAAAGTATTACACATAGAAAGTAAAAATGTTAGGTTTGAATACACAATGGGCGGTCGGAAAATCGAGAGTACACCTTATTAGAAGGATTTAGGAGTCATAGTGGACTCTGTGCTATCAACTTCCAGACAGTGTTCAGAAGCCATTAAGAAGGTGTGTGGAGTACAAGTCCAAGGAGGTTCTGCTCAATTTTTATAATGCACTAGTGAATACTGTGGAATACTGTGTGCAGTTTTAGTCTCCAGGCTACAAAAAGGACATAGCAGCACTAGAAAATGTCCAGAGAAGAGTGACTAGGCTGATTCCAGGGCTAAAGAGGTTGAATTATGAATAAAAATTAAAAGAGCTGAGCCTATACAGTTTAAGCAAAAGAAGATTAAGAGGTGGCATGATTGAAGTGCTTAAAATTATGAAGGAAATTAGTGCAGTGGATGAAGACTGTTATTTTAAAATGAGTTCATCAAGAACACATGGACACAGTTGGAAACTCAAGGGTAAATTTCACACTAACATTAGGAAGTTTTTCTTTACATAAAGAATGATAGACACTTGGAATAAGCTACCAAGTAGTGTGGTAGACGGTAAGACTTTAGGGACTTTCAAAACTCGACTCGATGTGTTTTTTTTTTTGTTTTTTTTTTGTTTTGGACGAAATAAGTGGATAGGACTGGTGAGCTTTGTTGGGCTGAATGGCCTGTTCTCGTCTAGATTGTTCTAGTGTTCAAACTGTTAAGTTGTGCATTGTTCATTTTCTAATAGTGAGTAAAACATGCAGGTTGGTGGCTGCACCTTCATGACGATGGATAGCAGTTTAGAGGGAATATGTTTTTCAGGAATTGTTTTGATTAAGAATGTTATTCAAAAGGTTATCTGCAATAGCTTTGCACTTTTGTTTTTTTGTTTAATCTTGCATGTTGGCTGTTATTTCTTACTATTACAGTTGTCAAAAGCCACATAGCCAGAATGTATGTCTATAGATGAAATATATGACACTAATATTTACTTTTGTAGAGAGTTGAAATTAAAACATTAACATGCAGAGATAGATACATTTGCACAACCTTTTCCTGACAGTTCAGTCATTTCTTGACGTGTTGTGTACTTTCCTCAGCACTGTGTGTATATGAAACAGAGTGAACGGGGGTGTTTTTAGTTTATCAAAATACTTTGCTGTACTCTGTCACTGACAACAGTTTTTAGAAGTATTTGGAGAATTATTGGAATTGCATCATTCATATAAGTTTAGTTTTATGGATATAAAATGTTTTTCACTGTGTACATTGGTACATTGGAAACAATTTATATGCACATTGTTTATTTCAGAGTGTGTGTGTGTGTGCGCGCGTGTGCGTTTTTTTTTTTAATTTTTGCCTATGGCATACATTTAACATGTATTGTATGATTATTTAACTCCATTGTCATTTGCAACATATACTGTGCAAATTCAAAAAATTGATGACAACAGGCGAATTAAAATGAATCACATTTTGCAAGAGTACAGCCATGTTAGATGGACTTGTCCTTAATTTGAGGTAGCTTAATTTGTTCACATGTACCCAAAAAATGAGAAAAGTGAGCTATTGAAGGAGCTGCATTATCTCTTCACTCTAAGCATCAGTACTTTTAAAATGGTCATTTTTACTTCTGTTTGTTTCAGCAGATTGACTCACGTTAGTTTGCATGCATTTGTGTGTAAATGACAGCAATATACACAATTTAAGTATTTTAAACTTAAATAACCCTGTGGCATGGTAGATATTGTTGCCACATTGAAGGATTTAGACTTGATTTCTGGGCCTTGTGTGTGTATCTGTTTGTTCTCTTTTGAATGAGTGTTTCCTACAGTAACTCTTCTTTCCTTCCTGACAGCTGAAGTTGATGACTAAATTATTTCCGTATTAGTGGGCATGCCCTAAACTGGATTATTCTGTTCCAGTCAGACCTAGTTCCATATTTGCCCTGCTACTGCTGGCAGAGGCTTTGTTTCCCAAACCCTGAACAAAAGTGATTACAGTAAGCTAATGAATGGATGTCAAAACCTCACAAATTGTTCCTTTTTGAACTTCAGCTTAGAATATGAAACAATTTTTTTAAAGGTTAATTATGTGATTTCTTTTCTGTTCCACAGATAAAAGATGTTTGGTTTCCATAAGCCAAAGATGTACCGAAGTATAGATGGTTGTTGTATTTGTAGAGCCAAATCATCAAGCTCTCGATTTACTGATAGCAAGCGCTATGAAAAGGACTTCCAGACTTGCTTTGGGTAGGTATCCATGTTGCTAAGTAATCATGTAAGTTTTGTGTAGAGGTTGCTTGAACATTCACTTTTGTACATGCAAATCTATGTTTACATATAGTAGAATCTCCAAGTGTGGTTTGAAGTAAGAAAATGAAAGAGTAACTACAAAGTGTCACAGTGCATAGTTTACAATTTTCTTTATTGTACAATTGTAGTAGAATTGTTTGCTTATCAGAAAGGATTGAATATGGGCAGATAATACTAGCTGTTCTTGGTCATATAGTAACAGTAGTGGGCGAGTTGAACCTGTATTTTTACCATTTGTCACAAGTAAATAAGTTACTCAATTTAAAAGAAAAAAATAAACAGGATATACTTCTACATGTATTACTCACTACCTCAGATAACTAAACATAGAAGCAGCTATACCAGATCAGGTGAAAAATATTGGATCGTTAGAAAGGACTTTGTCCAAACCTCAAAAATTTAGCTTGGTTTGTGATTTGTTGTTTAAGTGTGTTTTGTCACCATGCCTAGATTGAAAGAGCTCTCCAAGGCCTTCAGAAAGAGGGTATTAGATGCCTATAAGTCTGGGAAATGTATTTTAAAAATCTCACAATTTGAGGTCAACTAGTCAATTGTCTAAAAGATCATACAAGTGTAGAAATGATTTCAAACAACTGTCTATTTTTCCTGGCCAGGCCAACCCAGCAAGTTCAGCCAAAGAGTAGAATGCAAGATGCGTAAAGAAGTCTCTAGGAACCCCCACATTTGACTATGGTACTTACAAGTGGATTTTGGTACTGTTAATATCAAAGTGCATGAATCTACCATGAGATAGATCTATAAAACAGATCTACATGGGAGGTGTGCCAGATACAACATCAAGGCAAGTTTGCCCATAAACATCTAGGTAAAGACCAGTGGCTTCATGTATAACGCCGTGCGTAGAATTCATACTAAAACATGGCATACAGACAGAAGTGGAAATGTGCGTACGAACAAAGAAATCCAGATGCATAAATCTGTGCGAACGCCAAGTTCTACAAACTTCTCTTTTACAAATCCCGACAAATGTGAAATTTAACGCATGTACATGTGCTTACAGCCTCACCCTGACACCTCCCAGAATTTTGCATGTTTTAATATGCAAATCAATATAAATATCGCCTTCCATTTAGTGTTTGGTTAAAAGACAATGGCAAAAGCAAAAAAAAAAAAAATTGCTGAATGTGAAATGGAGGCAAGGAAAATCATACCATTTGTTGGCTTAAGCAGTGGTATAAACAACAAAAGGAAGATGATTGAGTAATACAGAGTGGCGGAGACACTCAAGTACAAGTTCAGAAAGTTGCACAGTGCCTGAAATAAAAAAGAAGTGGTCAGATATCAAAGTCGCTGTGAAAAGGTGAGTCATAGCCCATCATCTGAGTATTATACGGAAGTGTATTAGGGTACAGAGAAAAGGAAAAAATAGGGACACAAAGAAAAAAAGGTTGAAATGTCAACTTTAATCTCAATTTCCACTTTAATCTCATACTTTATTTTGTCATTAAAGTAGAACATCGTAAACCTCCATCGTAAATAAAGTAGCACATTAAATACTTCATATTCTATGTATGTGAATCAACATGTGCTTCTTAATTGGGCTTTCTCTTATGCCGACAGGAGCATGCAGGCATTGATCTCCAAACAGAATTTATTGCATTCATGATATTACAGCTCTCTGAACAATTTAAATACTCAGATGTATACTTTATCATTTTCATGATGAAATGCATTAAAGCATTTATTAAACATGGGAGCACAGTGGTAGAGATGAGCTGGTTCCCCATCCAGGGATTGTTCTTGCCTCCTGCAAGATGCTTGCTGGGACATGCGTGACCCTCGATGATGAAATAATTTATTGCAGCAGTACTGTCTCTTTCAAATGTACCAACCCCCAATTCATGTCCTTCCTTTCCTTTCTCCACATAACCAATCGCTGTGCAATAAGCTGTGTAATAAATGTCAGACCAGTTGTAAGCTTAGAACGCTGAATCTTCAAACCTTTTAAGGAACATTGAAAAATCTTAGTAATACATTTTAATTATTCAATCCATCTATCCATCCAGGGTTGTGCCAATCCCAGCAAGCATACAGCACAAGGCAGGACTAATCCCTGGACAGGGCACCAGCTCATCGCTACTGCTGCGCCACCACGCTCCACATGTTTGATACATTATTTAAATGAAGTTAAAAATGTATCTGTACAATGTAACATGCATACTTTAAAGCATTTCATCTTAATGAGATCAACTATACATTCTAGTATTCTAACAGTACAGAGTTACAAGAGGATATCTCTTGGAAATCTAAATCGACTTAGAACCCAGTCGTCATCATCTGTAAATACTCATTCTCTTCTGTTGAATTGATTTGAATACCTTTATTGCTATTGTATGGTACAATGAGAGTCTATATGCAAATCCTCCATAAACTTAGTTTATCATTTTATAGGAACAAAATAATACGACAAAAAAAACAATGAAAAATGTACTTACAGTTTGCTTTCATATTGTATAACATACATGTACATATTGTATAGTGCAAATGGTTCAATGGCTTAGGTTTCACATCATTACATCTGTAGTGCAAGTTTACAGTGAGGTAATTGTAATTCTAAGTAAAAACAGTTCTACCAGGAGCACTTTATTGACTGATTGAGTGCATTTATAGCTCTAGGGATGAAACTGCTTCTGAACCTCGAGTCTGTGCAGGAAAGGCTCTGAAGCATTTGCCGGAAGGGAGACATTCAAATAGACTGTGCGCATGGCTGAGGAAGCATGTGCTATAAATATTCTTCAGGGCTAGATGATATATCTCGATATTCCTCTGCACTCTCAACACAACCTGCCATAGAGCTTTCCAATCAGCTGCTTTACAACGGTGATTCCACATTCGGATATAATGGGTTAAAATACACTGAGTGACGCACTGAGTGTAACAATGCTAAAGCAGCTATGGTAGTTGGAATAGTTTGGCCATTCCATGCACCATTATATTGTTACAGAATGATTACAATCAAGTGAATTAAATTTGTAAATGATATGCAATTAATTTCGGTGTTTTTGATAAATCCTGTGTCATTGATGCAAACATGAAAAAGAAAGGTAAATGACATGGACACAGTAGCTCATCTTTGACACTGGGTGCTGCCAGTTTGCAAAACTGAGCAAAAACGTGCATACGTAGGAATGGGGCTACTTTGAAAATGTGCATGGCTTTATGCCAAATTTAGTTTTTATACATTTCAAAGTGTGCAAGGAAAAGGGCATACACAACGTTTTTGTATATACGCACTGTTTATACATGAGGCCCCAGGACTTTTGGTACAATGTGCTTTGGACAGACAGGGCAAAGAGTTATTTGGCAACCGTACCAGAAGAAATGTTTGTCTAAAACCAAAAACCACATTTGACCAGAAGAACATGATACCAGCTGTAAAAGTATGGTAGTGAAAATGTTATGTTTTGGGGCTGTTTTGCTGCATCTAGACCTGGACAGCTCACCATCATAGAATCCACTATGAATTCTTCGTTGCACCAGGGGGTGCTTGAGGATAATGTGAAACCCTCTGTCAGAAGATAGAAACTTAACCAAAAGTGGACCACACAACATGACAATGACCCCTAAATATAAAAGAAGAGCGAGACAAAAATGGAGGTTTCTGGAATAGCCAAGTCAAAGTCCAAATCTGAATCAGCTGTGCACACAAGACACTCCTCAAACATTGCATAGTTGAAAGAATCCTGCATAAAAGAGTGGGGAAAAAGTTAACTCCTAGTCATTGTCAGAGACTGCTAGGCCGTTATAGGAAACACCAACTTGAGGTCCAATACCAGTCAAATTTTCATCTCTATTCCCCCCCCCCCCCCCCAAATTATATCACCTTTACCTAGAGATACAGTTTAAAGGAAGATCAAATCTTGATAACATATATTAAGAAAGAAGAAAAAAAACATTCAGTAGGGTCTGCTTATTGTTTCACATTACTGTATATACCCTCAATTAAACTTAGCTTTTTCAAGTAATGTTCCAACAATGTATGAATAAGCAAATTACAGTAAACAAGGGAAAGCAACAGTCATTTGGGAGCATTTCACTTTAGATGAAAATGTATTTATCGTGTCATCACAGAACAACAGTTATGCAGCAGCATGTAAAAAGATGTAATCTAGGTTTCACCTAAGACTTGCCTGATTCCACCAATCAACCAAGGATTAGGTATAGTTGTGGTGTGTTACTTCACTTATGGCTTTCTGTCCAGTATACTGGCTAATAGCTGCCTTTTATATATTTCCTGTTATCTGTTTCATTCTATTAGTTTAAATTCTAAATGACAAATTTAGAACTGTTTAAATGCACTTGTGAACACATTCTAGCCTCTTATACCTTTTTGTATATACTTGCTGTTTTCTACTACAGGTAACCCAATTTTTGTTTTGGGATGGTTAATAGAAATCTTATGAATATTCTTACTAGAGCTATGAACTTTCCCATAACATGTGGCAGAGGGTGTTCATTACTTAATTACCCCCACAACTTATAAGTATTGATTGACTGATGGCTCAAAACCTGTCTCCACAGTTTTTTCACAGCCTTGCACTCCCACTATGGAGCATTTGCAAAACAGAGAAGGTGTCTAGATATTTAAATTCTTTTAAATTGCAGTTTCTTAAGTGCAGCATATCTGCTATGATAAAAATCCTTTTTCTTAGCACATACATTTGGGCTTTCTTGAAAGCTGATAGGCTGATGTTTGTATTTAAGATATTTGATTGGAGAATTCTTCTGTCACTTTGATATGAAAACAATCAATTGCATTAGTAAATAACTAAAACTGATCTGCAACCAATCACAATATGTCACAAAATCTACTACATTTTAACATTTTCATTGGGTAAGTCTTTCATATCCAGTATAAACTTCTGTACCCCCATCAGGCAATGTCGTAATGAGAAAATGTCTTACACCTAGTGCAAGCAGAACTGCACAAATAATTGTATGCATGTTGGGTTTTTTTTTTTTTTTTTTTTTTTTTTGTTTTTTTTTTAAAAAAACAGACCTTCTGTGGTAACCTGCTGGTGACACAAGAGTAATGCAGCAGAGATGGGAGGGTATGATTTCATTTGAAAAGCATAAAAGTTTGCAACTGCTTGTTTTAGAGAGAATTTTTGAATAGCTTGAACTGCTTCTTAAATGTTTCTTTCAGGAAGCTATAGTAAAATATTTTGGAAATCTTAAAATAAGATAATGTACCTAGTTTGTTAGAGCTACATCAAATTTAAGCGAATGATCTGTATAACTGACAGCACTACTATATTATATTTCTTGACCAATGCACACCCAATTTTTTTTCTTTTTTGTTTCATGTGAATTATACTTAGTCAAAGCATGAGGCTTTTTTGTGAAAAGCTATAAGTGAAGAATTTGTTGGTTTAGTACTCCTAAAACTGTTTAAATATATTGGCAATGGAGTATATGTTCCCCTTCATGCTTACATTTTGGCGGCTGTTGTGTGTTTTGTTAGTGCAGAATTAAACTGAATCACGTTTTGTACTACTCTTTCTGATCAATGGTTCGTTGGTAGCATTGTCTGCTTGTGTTTAATTTACCCTCGATGAATGAAAAATAGAGTTCTGATTGTGTAAGTGTTTGAACATCATTATTTGCCCTGAAAGCCACAAGTATGGTAAATGTACAGATGGATACGTCACCTTCAAGCTGGTTAGATGGAGCACTTGAGCTTATTAATATTTACTTTGGTAGCATTTATATTGAAGTTGATGTAGAGTTATTTAGAAAACAGGTGAGCAGCAAGAAAGAGCTATGGTAAGAGGAAGCTCAATGAACAAATGGCAATTACAGTATATGTTTAAATCTGATCCTGGGAACACACAATGCCTGGTTTAGTGTTATGTTGTGTATTTTAGCCAACAGAACTACTGAAATCTATCTCTGCTTGTCTAATGTTGTGGTAGGAAAAATACAGTAGATGTAACTGGCAATTACAACTTATCCTGTACAGTTATGTAGAAAATTGCTAGGCAGGGATGCACTTAAAACTTCGGCTGGTGTTTTACTGGAAGTTTTCTCAATGGAGCACTTAATTTGCATCAAGCTACTGAGTCTTTAGTCCTGTTCGGAGTATAGATCAACACCCTTGACTCAAGTCCTGCATGTTAGTATAGCTTTTGATATATTATCTGGCCAATTAGAATTTCTACAATTGATAGAGGAACAAAAAGGGAAATTATTTGATATTATAAAAGAAATATTTAGTCTTCTTTAGTGCAATGGGTTAATTAAAAATGTTCTGCTTTAGACTATGGGTTTGGAGGTGTTAACCCAAAGTTTTGTGTTTACTTTTAGAACACGTTAGTTTATTTCTGAAGGACAATAGATCAGTGAGTTTGAAGGAAAAATGCACTGGAGTTGTATATGATTTGTTTATCAGTTTGCCATTCCATACTTCTAGACATCATGTATGAGCCCACACATGACAAAAAATGTGTATTAATGGTTTTATTTATTTTTTTAGATTACATGAAACTCGCTCAGGAGAAATCTGTAATGCCTGTGTGCTGCTAGTGAAGAGGTGGAAAAAACTGCCTGCTGGTTCAAAAAAGAATTGGAATCACGTATGTATGATCAGTGATTGGGACTATAAGTATTTCCAGGATTATTCTTTACATAAAGTTTATTGGATGCAATTGAAAAATGTATTGTTTCTCATCTAAGTAAGCTGCCATCATTGATCAGTATGATTCAGTTCTGCCCTTTATTAAGATAGAATATTCTTATTAGGTATCTTTTACTTGCCATGCTTTCATTACTAGTCACAATAACCATTTTTGATTTCAAGCTCTGAGTAAGAACAGCTTGATTATGGTTCAGTGTAGAATGCTATAAGCAATTGGAAATGCCAGTTGAGCATTCATATTAATTAATTGTTGCTCTGTGGGGAAAATATAGTTGCCCATTTTGGAATCTGGACATGAATACCTTTCTGTATTGAAGATTACAAATAAATGCCAACTTTATTATGTTTCATGCCACAAAAATGGCTTCAGTGCTTCTTATACCCTTTAAACAGAATGAGTGTTTTCAGAAAGTGAAAGAATGGGTAGGCTTGTACCTTTACATCTTAAAATAGTTAAATGTGCTAATTAAAATTGTTTTGTGCAACATCAATATGCAATTAACCATAATAATTAAAGCAACTTATATTTCCTTGGTATGAATTGACTGTTTTGGAGAGAGTGCATTAGCAGTAATATTAAAACATTAAACGTTCTTTTGTGGTGGGTTTTGTTTGTGTTAATGAGATGGGTTCAGTAGTCTAGCATAGCTTCAAGGGTGTCATTGCAACCAGTATTAAGTTTTTAAAAAATATGTAACTGTATATCTAGTCTACTGCTTTTTGTGTTTTTTTTTTTGGTTTTTTTGTTTTTTTTAAGATATGTTTACTTTTTATAGGTGGTGGATGCAAGAGGAGGACCAAGTGTGAAAACATCAGTGAAACCAAAAAAAATTAAATCCCTCTCCAGGAGAGTCAAGCCAAGCCAAATCAGTAAACTTAAGAAGGAATTAAAAAGGCAGAGTATGTTATATTGCAGGGTCCATTCTCAAGATGTGACAATGTATAGATTTAATTTCAAGATATTTTTTTTATCCTGTCTAATCAGTTTTTTTTAGGGTGAAATAAATCACTATTTTTTTTTCTTATAATTGGTTGCCAAAGCAGTAATCATTTATAGTAGTCTGCATTGTGTCTGAGTGTGTTATTGTGATAATGACAATATAGATTTTTTTTTTTCAACTTTATTAGCATTATATTCTTTTTAATAGGTCTGTTTATTTCAGTTTGACTATCTTGGTATAACTGTGATTCAGTCAAACCAAGTTTTAATACTGGTAAGTACCTACCCAAGCATGGGTACCCAGTCAGGAATTATTAAAAACACTGAGATTTAAAAAAAAAATAACAATAATTCCAAGGTCAGCGTAGAATATAAATATATAAAAAAAACCTTTACTAAGTTTTCTTAATTTTTTTTTAGCATCTTAAAGTAAATGAAGTAAGAAAAACTAATATTTGATGTGTTTTCCATCTCTCTTAGATTCTGATGCTCACAGTACCACTTCAAGTGCCTCCCCAGCACAGTCTCCAACATACAGCAATCACTCAGATGGCTCGGACACTGAACTGGGCACACCCTCCAGTAGGATGCCAGTATTTTCCTTTCTTGACCTCACATACTGGAAAAGGTACAGATGGATGTATAATATTCTCAGTGCTTTAGATTTAAGCCAACACCAGTTGTTTTGTGTGGCCTTCCTTAAATAATTTTAGTTTTGTTACTTTTCATTTTAATCTAAGATTTTCTGCAAATTATGGTGCAGAATGTGAACTAGATGGTTTTTAAACTTTCTATTGATTTGAGACTCGTTATAGTAACACAATTTTGTAGTAAACTTAACTGGGCAGTGACAAAACTCTTATTGTGTGGTGGGATGCACATATGAAAACCTAACTGCAATGCTTGCCCTTAATCTAAATGTACATAAAATTGAGAGAATTTCTACTTATTCATAGAATATAGAAGATCACTGTAGTGGCTTGGGAAGTTTCTAGTTTGTTTACTTTTAATGTCTGTACATGACTACATTTTGTTTTTGAAGCTAGCATTCCATTTAGACCTCACAGTCTGACAGATTTGACTTTATCTATTTTAATATTTAATCTTGATCCTAGTTTAGAGGTAAAATTACATTGCTTCAATTACATGTTCATTACTTGATACTAGGGTGTGGAATACAGACATTCAGATACTTCTGTCATTTCTAGGCTAGTGATTAACAAATACAAGAATTTATTGAATGAATTCTTCTTTCCAGAATTGTCCCAGGTTTTTCAATATTTGCTTACAATATTTATTATACAATTGGGTACATTTCCTTTGGTTTTCCAATTGGAGCACAGTCACACAGTGTCGGTAGCAGGATTTGAACCCACAACCTCCGGGTTTGAAGTCCAGAGCCTTAACCACTAAACTGCCTGAGTCTGCCTGGCTTCCAGTACCGTTTCTGCTTCTAGTTTTGGAAATTCGCATGTTCTCCCATGCTAGGGTTTCCCCATCCCATCGGAGTACTGTGGTTTTCCTCCCACATTTCCGCACATGTGCATGTTTGATTAATCGTCAATTCAGTTATTCCTGTGATGGGCTGGCACCCCATCAGGGGTTAGCCTCTTTCTTGTGCCCAGTGCTGTGAGGACTGGCTCTAGACCATCCATGTCCTTGAATTGAACTAAGCATGTTTGAGAATGATCTGTATATGTTATGTTTGCCTTATTTAAGTAAGGCTTAGCACCACCAGTATTTCACCTTTTTAGTATTTAGTTTCAGGGATGTACGTTTGTGTTGTAGTGTTTGTAGAGCTGTCACTGCATTAAAGAGGCTGAGCCATGTTTGCAAATCTGCAGTGATGCTTAAATATTGCAAGTGGAACTCACAAGAACTTTCTTTTATTTATCTCAAGGCAAAAGGTATGCTGTGGTATTATCTACAAGGGTCGCTTTGGAGAAGTTCTTATTGACCCCCATCTCTTCAAGCCCTGCTGTAATAACAAAAAAATGGTTTCTGAGGCTCCAGAACCCTCAGAAGCTCTTCCAAATATCGTCAAGGAAGAGGAAGAGGAATGGTGATATGGTTGACACCCTTCTAAAGAATATGTGTAGTTCAAGCACTACTAGAAGCATCCGTAGGTTTCTCATACAAGATGATGGCAGCTGGACTGTGTGTAAGGTGTTTTTGTTTTTTGTTCAGTTTCTCTTTTCAATTCCTCATTCAGTCATTCTGGAGTCATTTGCCGATCCTCGCATCAAACTAAGCCAAGAAACTCTTTGCATGCATGCATTTTTTGTGTATGCTTCCAGAAAAACTATTGAAGTACAATAACCTCAGTACACCTTGGCTTTGAAGATGGCTTTTTTCCAAGAAATGGGCATTTTTTGTGTGTGTGTGTGTGTGTGTGTGTTTCTCTTGTAGGACTTGTACCTTTCAAGTGGACTCTCAGTATGAGCAAGTGTTTTTGTATTATCCTTGTTTAGAGGCCTTTCAATGTTGAATTTTAATCTTAACTGTCTTATTTAACTTCATTGCAACTGGAAATATGTCATTCAGAAGTCTCCTTTGGGGGAAACTATTTATCTAAAATATCAAACATTTACACTGGAGTTTAAAAAAAAAAAAAAAAAAAAAAAAAGTGGGACTTTTTGGTACTTGGTGCAACCTGTCATCTTTTATATTTTGGTAAAACTAAGTTTAGAAGATATTTTTCTTGTCTTCATAGCAGGTAAGTGTCTAAACAGAACATTGTTTACATTTCTTATACCTGGTAATTGAAGATGAAACCTTTTCATTCTGGAACCAGTAATTTGCATACTTTTAGTGCTGGCAAAATATTTGCTTTAATACACATATTACATTCAGTTTTACAGTTGGTTGAATCTGCAGTGTTAAACCTTGCATCAGACATGCCACAGGTGATTTAATTTCAGGCTGTAGAAATAAATAGTTTTGAAGGACTAAATTGCTTAATAGATATTGGTGCCACAGTAGCCCCCAAACCAAACTCTGTTATGTTAAGTATTTGCCTTGCCAAAAATCCCAGAAACTGTGGTTAGAATTCTTATTACGGTATTATATGCTATAATAATGTTTGTTTTGTGTTAATTGTATAGGAGAAGACAACCCATCATATTTACTAGTAAGATTTAACATACATTAAAGTATCTTCTGTGAGACATTTTAAGTATCTTTAGTGTTGGCATTTCCATGTTAACGTCTGCAGTAAATCCAACATAAAGTGGAGGTTTTATCTTATTATAGGTTTTTCATATTACTTTGCCTTTGTGAGGCTTACTGTTGTTACTATTATTGCTTTGAAACCAGCTGAACTGCCAAATGTTTCACTACCTGAAGCCTGAAAGCTGTAGCGCTGTAAATATTCAGCATTTTATATGTGAGGTAAAGAAACCTCTTTTTAAATACATTTTGTCTATGTGGATGAAAAAGGGGAGCAAATATACATGTAAATATATTGTTTGTTTGTAAATTTGAGCTATACTATGATTTGTCTCTAGAATTTTAAATTCACATTTCAGGGAATCTCGTACAACTCTGTATTACCAAGTAAGTAATAACCAGCATGTTCAGTTAAGGCTGCTCTCCGCACTTCTCCTCTTGTTAACCTTAAGAGTAAAGCTTTGACATCTCTTACCTCTTGACCCAAAGTGACTGCTGGTCTTTGTTCCAGTTAATGATTTAGTTGTGACCAGTTAGAATTGGCTAAGTGGAGTGTGTTATTTCATTGTTAGTATACTTTAAATTTGATTGGACCTTTTAGAAGCATCTCATTATTTGGTCTGTTGATCTAGCATGTGGTCTCGCTCATCACCATGATCACCATGAGTACAGATTAGTTTTCTGGAGCTTTAAGATTTTGTCCACTTACTGCTTATAAAATGACTACTAACACCAGTGCTTTATTATGCACACACTGATAGAAACAAAAATGATTGAGTAGCTTCTAGTCATGACCCATTTTCATTTGTGTAACTGCTTTAAATTTAATTCCTAAAGGAAAATGTTTTCAAGCATTTAAGAGAGTAAAGCTAATTCTTTAAATAAATGTCATAAATTGCTTCTTTTTTTGGTATAGTAGCTGTTCTGACAGCACCCCATTGATCCAGCCATTTTATGTGTGCTTCTTACTGAAGAGGTGCCACTCTATTCTAATTTTTGTGAGAGTCAATCACATGCCAAGGCCAGTGCCTGGGGGAACACTGGAGAGTAAATGATGTGAATTAGTAAGGAGCTAACCTTTAAACACATTGGCTGGGGAAAAATAACATCAGCAACAGATTGAAGCATGCAAGTTTGGGAACATCTGCCATTTAGAGCCCAGGTGGTTCCAAATTGTTCCTGTAAGATGTCCTTGTGTTCATTTGTGTATTTTTCTAGCACCGATAATCAAATCTGGGTGCCGTTTGAACCTGTGTAGACCCTTACAGTAGGCCTCTTGGGTTGTATATTTTCCTTCAGACTGAGACATTCTGGATCAGGGTTGGACTGCAAGTATTTATTGTAGCAAGCTTTTAAGATCTCAACTACCTTGTGCTCCTAAAGCAAACCCTCCTTCAAATAAAAAACTATTATTTACATGCTGTTGCAAGTTTCCTTATCAGGTTTTTTTGGGTAACAATGCGTCGCCATGATTGTTTTGGGTTCAAATCCCACCTTGGGCACTGTCTATACATTATGCATGTTGTCCTTTTGTTTAAATTGTTTTTTCCAGTATTCATTATCCTGAGGAGCTGCATGGTGGGCTAACTAGCAATTCTGCAGTGGCCCTTGTGTATGTTTATATATTAAGGAGAAAACTATTTCATACATTGGATTGATGGATAGTTTTAAGTTGATATTTAAAGTCCTATAGAGTACAGCAGGAAGCCTCAGATAAATTTACTGTGATGGAACTGAATTGTGTCATGGGTGTCCTGTTTTTTTACAGCTTTGTTAGAAATTAGATGTTTTATAAAGAGCTGAAACAGGCAGTTTCCAATTATTAAAGTCAAAACCAGTATGAGTAGAATCCTAATCAACTAAAATCACACAACCAGGTTACTGTAATATAAGAAAATCTGATTATGTTAGAACGTTAGTTACAAGCTATGTAACAAAAGTGTCTTGTTTAATCACACTTGTTCAAGGTAGCTTTTGTGAGTGTGTTCTCATATTCCTGAAGCTGTCCTCTAGTTGTTGGAGCTCAAGTCCACAGCCCAAGCAGTGGCTGTTAGGTGAGTGCTGATTGACCACTCTATGTGAGAAACAGTGAGTGTGGGCCCTTGTGACATTTTTTCATTGTTTCAGCATTATTTCTACCTATTGCAACTGGAAATAAAGCATCTAGCTCCAAATTAGGTGATCAGTTTTTCTTAATACATAAAATTCAAATTGGGGTGTTTTACTGGAGAAAGAAATTACAAAAATGACCTAAATCTGAAGTATTCTCATTTTTAGTGTTGTATCGTTGAATGGAAGACGCCGTAAATTGCATATCTGATTACCCTTTTTGGTAAAATGCACTTAAAGTTTTGGACCAAATCAGACAGTATCCAAAAGCACAAGTATATTTCACTCTTAGAGAATGTAATCCTTGCACACTTTTGATTTGTTTTTAGTTTTTCTGAAAATGTTTGTTGCATTTTCATTAAAAATCCAATACTGCATCTTAACACCATTTTGAGAAGATGAGAGTAGAACTAAAAAAGTGCATGTGAATGATACTTTTTTTTTATTTTAATTTTATTGATTTTATTGTAATCATTCCATACAGAGAGATCAATTTTTACAAAAAATAGGATTGAAAACAAATCAACCCAACCTCCACCCCTGAGAAAGAGAGCATGACCAACGGAGTAAAACTTAAAGCTGGTCAAAATACATACATTGATGAGTTTAATAGGCGGATATAAACAAAAAAAGAAAAAAAAAAAAAAGAATTGCGAAGAGAATTATTTCCTCGGTGCTTTAAGAGCTGCTTCTAAAATATTATTGATTAGATCCTGCCAGGTTTTGAAAAGTTCTGTACAGGTCCTCTAACTGAGAATTTTAATTTTTTCCAATTTCAAATAGTATAAAACATCAGTTACCCACTGACTTAAAAGAGGAGATTTTAGGATTCTTCCAGTTGAGTAAGATAAGTCCACGTGCCAATAGTGTAGTAAAGTCAATTACAGTTTGTTTGTCCTTCTCCACTTTAAGCCCATCTGGAAGAACACCAAACACAGCTGTTAATGGGTTAGGAGGGATTGTGACACCAAGGCTGTCCGAAAGGCTTTTAAAGGTTTGGGTCCAGAATGGTGTTAATTTGGTGCAGGCCCAAAACATGTGACCCAGTGAGGCTGGGGCTTGATTGCAGCGTTCACAGGTTGGATCTTGCCCTGGAAACATTTTGGACAGTTTTAAGTGAGACAGATGTGCTCAATATATATAATTTTAAGTTGAATAATTGTATGCTTTGCACATATGGAGCTCGAGTGAATTCTCTGCATTGCTAACTTCCACTCCTTTTCTGATATGTTGAGTGAGAGATCTTTTTCCCAGTGTCCTCTTGGATCTTTGGGAGGGACTGTAAAATAATTTTATATATTGCAGAGTGATATGTTTTAATGTGTAAACACAATTGATTTTGGAATAATCTGACTTTGTCACCTATGGTTGCCACTGTAAGGTGCAAGCTGTATTTTAAACCTTGATTCAAATCCGCACAAAGCCTTGATCCCTTTTTGTCAATTATACAGTTCAATTCTTCCAGAAAGCACTAGAAGAGGAAGAATCAAGAGACATGGGCAGCTATTTCTCTTCCTTTGTAGGATTTTTATACAGTTATCTATCAATACAAATCTGAAGAGTTTATTTGCTGTTAAGAACAAAGTCTAACTTAAAGTGGATGACAAAACTGAAGTAGTAGTCCATTTCAATATGAAATTATAATTGGGGCAATATTGTAATAAAGGATCTCTTTCTGTTGCTATTTATTTTTATTTATAAAGAACATGTAGCTTGTTTTAAACCACTGGCCTTTTTTTTCCCTTTTGCTTATTTTTATTTAGCTAGATGTGTTTGAAGGCAAAGCTGGGAGAACATACAATAGGTCTTCAAGTATTTGGACATTGATGCATATTTTGTCATTTTCTCTTTGTATACCACCACAATCAGTTTGAAATTAAGCAATCAGGATGTGACAGAACTATAGACTTTCAGCTTTAATATATGGGGTTTACTGTAACAAAGTTTTAAGCTTTGCATTAAGCTTTCAGAAATTACAGCCATTTTATCACACAGTACCTCCATTTTGAAAAGCTCCAGTGTAATTGGACAAAGTATTATAGGTATTGTTTTAATACTTGGATGAAACTCCTTTGCAGTCAATGATTGTCTGAAGTCTAGATCCCATGGACATCACCAGATGCTGAGTTTCCTCCCTTGAGATGCTTTTACTGCTTCCACCTTCCGTTGCTTGATGGTCTTTCTGGCTTCCGTTTTGTCTTCAGTAACTGAAAAGCATGCTGTTAGTTCTGATCAGGTGATTGACTTAGCCATTGAAGAATATCCCATTTCTTTGCTTTGAGAAACTCTTGTGTTGCTTTTGCACTATGTTTTAGGTCACTATCCATTTGCACTGTAAAGCGCCTTTCAATCAGTTTTACAGCATTTGGCTGAATCTGAGCAGAGGGTGTAGCCCTTCAGAATTTGTCCTGCTACTTCTGTCAGCAGTTGCATCATCAATAAACACTAGAGACCCAGTTTCATTGGCTGCCATATATGCCCATACCATAACATTGCCTCCACTATGTCTAATCTGACCTTCCTATTCTTCAGTGTTACCTGTGATTTGCATCTAGAGAAAAACCCTCTGTATTTAAATTCATGAAGGTGCCTCTTAATTGTCGACTTTGACGGTGGTACACCTACCTCCTCAAGGGTATTTTGGACTTGGGTAGATGTTTCCTTGGTGGTTTTCTTCACCAAGGAAAGAATTCTGTGATCATCTACTTTAGTTGTCTTCCATGGTCTCCCAGGTCTTTTGCTATTGCTGAGATCACCAGTGCATTCCTTCTTTTTAATAATGTACCAAATTGTTGATTTGGCACTCCTAAAGTTTTAGCTATCTCTCTGGTAGGTTTATTGTATTTTCTTTCAGCCTAATGATGGTCTCCTTCACTTGCATTGACACCTCTTTGAAACTTATGTTTAGTTCCAGTGAACAGCTACCAAATGCAAATATAGTGCTTTGAATCAACTGCAGACGTTTTATCTAATAACAAGAATAATACTTCTTTACATTTATATACCGCTTTTCTGTCTACTTAATGTTCTGGAATAATGAGGGAATAGGCAACAACTGGCCATTAAAAGTGCTTATCAGTTACATGTCAAATTACTTTTGAGCCTCTGAAAATAGAGGGAACACTCTGGATAAATGGCTAGAATTTACCTTTGTTAAATCCCATAAATTAAAGCTGAAAGTCTATACTTGCGTCTCATCTTGATGATGTACAGAGAGAGAATTACAACATTTTAGCAATGTCAAAATACTTAGAGCCAACTGTAGTCGTCTGCATAAAACTAAGGTTTGGTCGTGTATTTTAAATCTCTGCTTTCCTGTCACTTGCTTCTGAAGGGGAGCCTTCTGTGTAGGCAGTGATATTAAAAATTCCTTAATTTTAATTGGGTTAACCCGATCTTGAATGTCTGACTGCCTTATAGACATCACTGCTCCCAACCATATGACATTTTGTTCCCTTAAAAGTTACAAGGTGTGTATCGCTGAAATTGAACATCAGCTATTTGAAGTGTGTAGTGTTCTGTCTGGCACTTATGTACTAGTAGAGTTGTCATGGGTACAGTGAAAAGTGTGTCCAACCAACAGTCAACAATTAACAAGAATGTATTAAACAACAGAACTATTTAATCAAAAATACAAATTGGCGTACCACATGTATGAGGTCCCCAGCTTATTCAAAAGGATAATATTCCAAAAGTTACAGTGTTGTGTGTTTCAGTACATAGTAGTGTGTATAATTTATTTGAAATGTGTCCTCTGTTTCACTCAATACGGATTGAACACCCAGGTATGAATATTTCTATCACATTCACTTATTTTCTTTTGTGTGTTGATGTGGAAATGATTCCCATTGCCTTATGACCTGGATTCCCAGCTTTGCGTCAGACTGTCTCAGCAGCAGATTCACTCCGTATCTTAGCTTTTTGTGCTACAAGCATGTATGTAGCTATGCACTTTGTATGACTATTAGGCATCTATGGAGCCAGTTTTTTTGTATTTTTATACATACTGTAATTTTTTTACCTAGATCTAAAATAAACTAGAATGCTTTGTAAACATGCAAGAGTCATGGTCTCTTCTCTCTTTCTTTCGTATTCTTTGTTTGGCTTCATTTCCTCATATGGGTGCCTGGTGTTCACTTAAAAGAAGACGAGTGAAGCAGGTAAAGACCATGATGTTAGACATCTATAGATACCACCAAATTGTATTCACCAATTTGAAAGTCCTCTCTTATAAGCAAAATGAGGAGTGTGTGTAAATAATGGAACAAAGTGGCCTAACTAAATGATGGTCTACACTTCAACGTCAACCTTCATGTGTACTGATCATCTGCCCACCTGCCCTCCCACGTTAATTGGTTGATCCTAAACAAGGCCTATTTATAGCAGAGTGTTCAAGTTATGCAACCATGGTTTTTGCAGGTTTTTATTTTTTATTTTAAATTGTTTGGTTTATTTTCATCTTCTTGGTAAATGTGTCAATTTCACAATAAAGGTGAAAAAGTTCTGAAATGATTTCATTTCTTATGCATCACAAAAGTCTGCCATTGTAAAAGGGGTGTGTAGATGTTTTACTGTATTTCCTCCTTTATTGTGCCTCTATTGTCATCCACAAGACCCAGATGTTGTCTGCTGGGATTGTACTAACTCACGGCAGGAATATAATAGCAATAAGGGCTGGCAGCCCTCTGTATTTCCACTTGCCACTGCCAATTTTCGGGCCTGGGCTGGTGGTGGAGTCTTGGAGTCCCCATCAATGATGACTTAAACTAATATGGTCAAAGGGGGGTAGTCTTGAGCTGTCCCGAAACACAAATAGGACAAGAACATCCCAAAGGTTACAGAGAAGGTGAGTTTTTATGATAAAAGCATGGCAAAAGACATACAAGGAGCAAATACAAAGGACTGTAGTAAGCAAATCAGTTGCTACATTGGGCTTTCTCTAACAGACTACAGTCCTTAACTGTAGGGTGCCAGTTGCACTTGCCCACACTGTATTCCAAGCTGCACATCTCCTGTAGCTCTATCATCCCCTCTGGTTTCTCTTCTTTCTAGCTTTTGATGTTTTGCTGATGCTCTTCTCCTTTGTCTCGCTGGAGTTTGCCTGTTCTCTTTGGGCTTCATCTCCATATCCCCCACAAAGCGTTGTTTGGTAAGTAAATCGGTGACTCTAAATTGACCCAGTGATGGACTGGCAAACTGTTCAAGTTGGTTTTCCCCCTCTCCTCTAGTATTGTTTGGGATCAGCAGTGGCCTCCTCTGCCTCAATGTGGTATAGAGGTTAAAGCTTTTGACTTCACACCCCGAAGTTCTGGGTTCAAATCCCATTTACTGATACTGTGTCACAATAAGCAGGTCATGTCACCTGCCTGTGCTCAAACGGGGGGGGACAAAAGAAATGTAACTAATTGTATCTAAACGGTTGTTAGTTACCTTGGATAAAGCCAAATAAGTACATGTACCACCAGGTGCTGCTGTTACTATGCTGGAATAACCTTGCATCATTCATAAATGCTCACACTTCAGCCCAGACTGCACATAATGTTAATGCAGGAACAAAACTTGTAAACAAGAGTGCCCCTCCATCAAGGGGACATTTACTCCATACCAGGCAAGTTGAAGTCAGCAATCAGATATTTTGAATGTGGGAGCAAACCTGTCACAGGAAATACTTGGCCTTGGAGTTGGTTACCATCATAGTGCCACCAGGACATCCATATGTGACTGGTAGTAAGGGCACAATAGCAAAAAGTACAGGTGTCTACTTTCATTTACACAGTATGATGAGACAGCCAGTGCTGCTTTTGAGGGTCTGTAAAGTCCTACTGTCTACTCCACTACTTGGTAACTAATTCTTTGTGTCTGTGGTTCTTCGTGTAAAGAAAAACATCCTGGCATTTTGGTAAAATTTACCCTTAGCAAGTTTCCAACTGTGTCCCTGTGTTCTCGATGAGCTAATTTTAAAGTCACCATTTCACTGTACTAATTCCTTTCATAATTTTAAACACTTCACTCATGTCACCTATTAATCTTCTTTTGCTTAAATCTTTCTTCATATCTCATCACCTGGAATCAGCCTATTCACTCTTCTCTGGGCTTTTTCTAACACTTCTGTGTCCTTTATTTTGTGGCCTGGAGACCAAAAGTGCACACAGTACTCCAGATGAGGCCTCACCAGTGCGTTATAAAGCTTGAGCAGAACCTCCTGTGACTTGTACTCCACACATTGTGCTACATAACCTAACATTCTGTTAACCTTCTTAATGGCTTCTTAGCACAGTGTGGAAGTTGATAGTGTACACCCCACTATGACTCCTAAATCCTATTTACAAGGTGCACTTTCACTTTTCAGACCTCTCACTGTGTATTCAAACCTAACTTTTACTTCATAAGTGTGCTACTTTACATTTACTGACATTAAACTTCATCTGCGCAAGCCTGTATGCTATCCAAGTCCTTCTGTAATGATAGAATGGATTCCAAATTATCTGCTAATCCAACTTATATTATCTGCAAACTTAACCAGCTTGTTACTTATATTCCTATCTAAATCATTTATATATATATTAAAAATAGCAGCAGCCCTAACATTGACCCCTGTGGAACTCCACTCTTAACACCGGTCAATTCTGACTGGCATTCTCGCACCATCATGCTCTGCTTTCTGTGTCTGAGCCAATTCTGCTCCCACTAAAGACATCACCCTGAACTCCCACTTCTTTTAATTTCATGCCCAACCTCTCATGTGGCACCTTATCAAATGCTTTCTGAAAGTCCAGATAAATAATATCACATGCATCATTCTGGCCATATCCTTTTGTTGCTGCTTCATAGAATTCCAGCATTTTAATAAAACATGACTTACCTTGTCTGAACCCATGCTGACTGTTCAGTAAAACTCCTGTTCTTGCTATATACTGCTCAATCTTATCCTTAATAATTTCTCCCATCAATTTACCTGTGGTGCTTGTTACACGTATTGGCCTATAGTTGCTTGAATCTGCCTGGTTAACCTTTTTTATTTAATGATATAATATTTTCCCAGGATGTAGGGACTTTCAAAAATGTGTCAAGAGTTTATAAATGTTGTGATGGACGGCCAGAGCTTCAGTCTGGCTGGGACATCCCTGAAAGAAAAGAGTGGAGGAAGGCAGCCTTTTCAGAGCAGCTCCCCTGGACGGCAACAATTCCCCAGATTCCCTCAAAGCATCCTAGGATGTGGAGTCCGTTTCCTCAGCCCTGTTGGGTGCCGTGGGTGCCGCCAGGGGGAGTTCACCAAGAACCTGGGGACTACTGCTGTTATGACAACCCGGAAGTACTTCGGAGTCATGAGGACGGAAGCCCGCAGTACTTCCAGGATACTTAAAGAAGGATGATGTGGCGTATCACCAGGAGAGCCGGAGTTGGGTGGTAGAGTGACGAAGCTGCTGGGTGGAGAGGAGGATTGTGTTTATTGATTATTGATTTAAGAATTGTGGAGTGTGCGGTGCTTTGTGCACTTTACTTAAGAAAATTATTAAAATTATTCTTGGTGTTTTTTACAAGTGTGTCTTGGACGTCTGTTTGGTGGGTTTCACGGGGCAACAGCGCCTTTAGCGTCTACAATGTACTCACTAACTTCATTGAGATCCATAGGATAAATATTATCTGGTCCTGTCATTTGTTTGATTTCAGCTTATTTAATCTGAGCCACTCTTCTCCCCCTACAATTTCTAAACCCTTCAATACCTCCTTAATAGTCTCGTTTACCTCTGGGAGGTTATCCACTTGCTTACTTGTGAAGACCTTAGTAAAATGCAAGTTTAGAGCATCCGCTGTTTCATTGTCTGTATCTTTTAATTCCCCTTTACTATTCCTGATGCACTTGACCTCCTACCTGACTGTTCTTTTACTTCTAAAATACTGTAGTACTAGGGTGTTGTACCGTGTTAGCCATTATGAATGTAGAGAAGAGCCAAGCAAAATGACACCTTTTATTGGCTAACTAAAAAGATTACAATATGCAAGCTTTTGAGGCAACTCAGGCCCCTTCTTCAGGCTAAGATAGCAAAGCTATGCATTTATGTGCTCAAGTGAGCCTCCAATCAATGTTTTGGCTAAACGTATTTAGTCACTAACTATGTAGATTGTTGTTAGCTGTTAACATTTCTCCACGTCAGGAAGCAGTGGGAGTTAGCCCTTAGACAGGATTCTGAGAAAGCTGTCCTGTGATGTGTGCCGTGCTAGTTTGGTTACAGATGCTGTACCGGCATCATATGATCAAAGCTACCACTTGCTCACATTAAAAAAACAAAGGAGGTTTGATGATTCCTTCTGAGGGTACAGTCAAGGAGGTCAAAGTAGCTGAGCGTGTTATCCGAGAGTCGACAGTAGGGCAAGCTGTCAGTGTATCTTTGATCAGTCAGTTTGTTCGGGCTGAGATTGGTTCAGATAATGCGCTTTTTCTCAAGGAGCACATTGAGGAAACATAGTTTGAAACTGACAACCATCATTTTATGCTCATGTCTTTAGTTGTGTTCGTCTTCCACAAATTAAGGCTGCACCATTTTGCCTCTCTCTCTCTGTATAAATATATATACAGTATAGAGAGAGAGAGAGAGAGCTATGAAACTTGCACATTGAACTTACTGTCTGCATTGGGCATTATATGGCAGACTCCTAAAATAAGACCTCTTTCCCTATTGCTTTCCAGACGAATTCAGATGTTCTCACTATAATAATAATACATTTTATTCATATAGCGCCTTTCCCATGCTCATGCATGATGTGGCTCATCGTCCAACTGAAGAAGGCTTACATTTATTTAAATTGTTTGGCACCTCTGTATAACATATTGACATTTCTGCTCTGTCTGTCCCTCCTACAAAAAGTGTAACCTACTGTATGTTATATTCACCCCTATCTTTGTTTTTTAGCCAAGTTTCTGTTGTTGCTGTAATATCATAATTATAATAAGCTACATATAACTCTAACTCACTTGTTTCATTTTTAATACTTCTAGCATTAAGGCAAGCTATTTAATTATGTTAGTTCTTTTACTTTTTCACTTAAACTTTGGGTTAGGGGCGGCACAGTGGCGCAGTGGTAGCCCTGAGTTCGCTTCCCAGGTCCTCCCTGCATGGAGTTTGCAGGTTCTCCCCGTGTCTGCGTGGGTTTCCTCCGGGTGCTCCAGTTTCCTCCCACAGTCCAAAGACATGCAGGTTAGGTGCATTGGTGATTCTAAATTGTCCCTAGTGTGTGCTTGGTGTGTGGGTGTGTCCTGCAGTGGGTTGGCGCCCTGCCCGGGGTTTGTTCCTGCCTTGCGTCCTGTGTTGGCTGGGATTTGCTCCAGCAGACCCCCGTGACCCTGTGTTAGGATATAGCGGGTTGGATGATGACTGACTGACTGACTTTGGGTTAGAATTTACATTACTATGCATATTTGTTTTTACATCATTGTTCTTCCCCTCACGTACAATTCTAAACCAGGCCCATTGTAAACTTCCTAAACATACTGTATATATGACAGTCCTCCTTCTACAGACGTGGAAGTCCTTTACCTGGACAGGATGAAGTTCCCTATTCTTAGCAGCCATGCCACCTGCATTTCAGAACAGACCTGAATCTAAGCATGTTCGGGCCCTGGCCAGTACTTGAGTGATCATCTAGGAGAAGCTTGGTTTGCTGCTGGAAGAGGTTTTGGTGAGGCCTACTCCCAATGCCCCAGTCCAGTGATAGGGAAACCATGGTTAAAAAGTGGTGATGAGACATACAATCAAGGTCCTGACTCTTTGTGGTCATAAAAACATCCCCGGGCATCTGCTTAGAAAAGTAGGGTGTATGTCATGGATAAAATGTCTACCATGGCCTGATCATTCTGACCCCCTAATCATTTCTTGTTCCTTATTGGCTATCTCTCTAACTACTTCACCACCTAATAGCTGACGTGTGGTGAGTGTACTGGCCCCAAAATGGCTGCTGTTTCATCACCCAGGTGGATGCTTACATTAATAGTGGTTGAAAGTCTCCCCCTTCCCCCAAGACTGCCTATGTAAAGTGCTTTCAGTACCTAGAAAAACACTACTTAAATGTAATTAATTATCATTATTATTTGTGCAGGTGCTCTGTATTCCATATTATAATTATTCTATTAGAATGGATTATAAATCCAACCCCCTGGGTTCAATCCTGTGCCCAGTTGTTGTAGGTGTGGAGTTTCCCATGTGTTCTCTAATGTTTATGTAGTTTCCTCCCATATCCTCAAAGATATGAAGCTTGGGTTAACGGACAATTCCAAATTGGCCTTGTGCCTGTGTGTGGGTGGGCCTGTGATGGATTTTGTTCCCTGTTTCCTGCCTTGCACCCACCACTGTTGGGAAAGGCTCTAGATCCCTATGACCCTGAACTAGATTACGAAGGTTTGAGAATAATAATATAATTTTTAATGACGTACAGTGCCCTCCGTAATGTTTGGGACAAAGACACATTTTTCTTTGCTTCACCCCTCTGCTCCACAGTTTAAAATTACAAATCAAAGCAGACAGGACTAAAATGCACATGGCAGACTTTCATTTACGGGTATTTGTATACATTTCGCTCTCACCATGTAATGTTGAAGTGACAGCACTTCTTCTACATGATCCCCTCATATAATAATGTTTGTGACATAGCAATTGCTGGTCTGTTGAAGCAGTCAAATTTAGGACTTTGTCACATATCCCTTGTATGCAATGACTGCTTGAAATCTGCAATTCATAGACATCAGCAGGTGCTGAGGATCTTCTCTGGTGATGCTCTGCCAGGCCTCTAATGCAGCCATCTTCAGCTTCTGCTCGTTTCGGGGGCTTGTCCCTTTACCTCTTCAGCACATGGAAGGCCTGCTCAATTGGATCTAAATCAAGTGACAGGCTTGATAATTACAGAAATTTCCAGGTTTTTATCTTTGAAAAACTCCTGTGTTGTCTTAGCAGTATGTTTGGGATTATTATCTTGTAGGATGAAATGCTTTCCAATGAGTTTGGAGGCATTTACTGGAATTGAGTAGATATGATGTTTCTAAACACCTCAGAACATCTCAGAATTCACTACGCCATCATCAGTGAAGTGAAGTGTGCCAGTACCTGTGGCAGCCATACATGCCCAAGTCATCACCCTCACCAAATTGTTTAACAGACAAGATGGTAAGCTTTGCATCTTGGGCAGTTCCTTTTGGTCAGCACACTTTGCTCTTGCCATCACTCTGATACAAATTCAGCTTTGCCTCGTCTGTCTACAAGACCTTTTTTCCAGAATGCAGCAGGCTCTTTTAAGTCCTTTTTCATAAACTGTAACCTGGCCATCCTGTTTTTGTAGCTAAGTAGTGGTCGGCATCTTGCAATGTGGCCTCTGTAATTATGTTCATGAAGTTTTCTGCACATGGTAGTCTTTGACACGTTCACATCTGCCTCTGAAGATTATTCCAGATCTATCAGACAGGATTTTGTGGCTTTATCTTTACCATAGTGAGGATTCTTCTGTCATCAACAGTGGAGGTCTTCCCTGCAATTACTGAGCTCACCAGTGTGTTTTTTCTTCTTAATGATATTCCAGACAGTTGATTTAGGTAATCCTAAATTTTTACTGATGTGTCTAATAGTTTTAATCTTGTTTTTCAGCCCCATAATGGCTTCCTTGACATTCATTGGCACAGCTCTTGTCCTTATGTTGAACAATGGCAACTACAGACTCCAAAGGATAGAAGCAAGCTGAGGTATCATATGAAATAATGAAATGTACCTGAGTAAACACATTTGTGACACCAACTGTCCCAAACATTATGATACCCAGAATGAGGGAACCAGGTATAAAAAGTGTTGTCATGTGTACATGGTGTGATTAAAATATATAAAAATACCCTTAAATGAAGTCTACAATGTGCACTTTAATCACACCTGAATTTTTAATTTAAACTATGGAGTAGAGGGGCAAATCAAGGAAAAATGTGTCTTTGTTCCAAACGTTATGGACGTTACTGTACATTATGCTTTGTCTTGTAAGAGAGAACACTAATAGTAATCTTCAAGCAGGAACTCACCCTGGACAGAATGCCGACCCATCACAGGACACACGTGTGTGGAGTTCTGACGGAAACACCCCCAACCAAAAACAAAAAACAGACATTAAAAACGAGTAAGCACAGTGGAGAATCCAATCAAGCAATACCTTGCTGCAGAAATTAAATATGGTACACAGTAGGTAAACTGCTGGTGCTCCTTCCAGTGTTAGTTCATGCCTTAGATTCAGATCCAGAAACTCCGGCTCCCGCATCGCTGAACTGGATTAATTGCGTTCGGTAATGGACTGACAGAGTGCAACTGCAGCCTAGAGACCCTTCTCTAATGGACGCGTTAGGTCCTAGTGCACTGACTACTGTGGCCTGCAGATGCCGGGAGCGAGACGCGCGGGGAACCCTGGGCGCGCGCGCGCGCAAGAGAGAGAGAGAGGGAGAGATAGAGAGAGAGAGAGAGAGCGCCGCTGGCAGTCGGTGATGCTCCCGAAGGTAAGCGCCGTGTGTAGTGTTTGTAGGGACAATCGGACGGTGGTGACTTGCTATGTATTTTTTAACCCCATAATCTTGAGGTGTAACTGTTCTCGAGTCCCCGACGCTTGGGGTTTAGTCGCGGTACTTATAGCTTTTCAACTTTTGTACATTGAAACTCTCTGTACTATACGGAAATTATAAAACCGTTTGTGTTCTTTCTTTCTTTTCTAGATTGATTCCACATCGACTCGGGCACCGAATAAGCCAGACTCCGTTCGAAGGGAGCCCAGGTAAGCAGGCCGTTTTGGCCACGGCGACTTTCTTCATTGCGCTTCGCGTTGGCGTCCAGTGAACTTCGGTTTTAAATGGAGAGCTGAACGAACGGGTTACCCATAGTTGACTGTCACTGTTTTTATTTTTTTTACTATGCATCGTCCTTTCTTAGTAAGGAGTTTTATGATGGTGCCTTGTACACATTACAAATAAAAACAGTATTTAATAAAACAAAAAGAGAGGCTCAAAGCAGATCAAATTTGTTCAGTTCAGAAGCCAACCTTGAACGTGGCATGAGCAGAAGCACACACGTATACCTGTACATTAGATAAACCTAAGTTTTCTGTTCAGATTTTACATCTCACCTGTATTTCATATAGCCTGTGCCACGAAAAAATGTGTTTGAGAGGGTTTTAGAAAATAAGTCAAGAATTCAAGTGGCGCAGTGGTAGCACTGCTGCCTCGCAGTTAGACCAGGGTTTGCTTCCCTGAGTCCTCCCTGTGTGTAGTTTGCATGTTCTTCCCGTATTCCGCGTGTTTCCTCCCACAGTCCAAAGACTTGCAGGTTAGGTGCATTGGCGATCTAGCGAGCGTGCTTGGTGTGTGGGTGTGTGTGTGCCCTGGGATGGGCTGGCACCCTGCCCAGAGTTTGTTCTTGCCTTGCGTCCAGTGTTAGGATATAGCGGGTTGGACAATGACTGACTGACCTCTTACAATAAGTAGTATTTGAAAGGATTTTAGGAAGATAATCTGGGCATAAAAAAGCCAAGCAATCAACATGAAAATACTATATCTTTGACCACTAAAACTAAATAGAAAAAAAAAGGAAAGGAAACTAACTCTCCCAACATGTGTACAATGTATAATACTCAAGATACAAGAAAAATATAAAATCAGCCCCCTCCAACCCCACCCTCCCAAATACCATCTTTTGTCAGAAGTCCAGGCTGAGGATGGAGGTGTGATGGTGTGGAATGTTTTCTTGTCGCCTATTTGAGTGTTCTTGCTGGCCATCTTCATCTCTTCAATGCCACAATTTTCCTTTCTTCCAATGGCTTCTTCCAGCATGATAATGCACCATGTCACTAAGCAAGTCATCTCCAACTGGTTTCATGGAAATCACAATGTGTTCAGTGTTCTTAAGTGACCTTCCCTGTCACTGGATCTTAATTTAGTACAACACTTTTGGGCTGTGGTAAAATGGGAGATTTGCAGCATGAAGCTGACAAATACGATGTCACATTAGTCACATCAGCATGGACTGGAATCTCAAAGGAATGTTTCCGACATCTTACATAATCAATGTCATGAAGAAATTTGGTTGTTTTGAGAGAAAAAAAAGGGTCTTTCCAGTATTAGCACAGTTTTTGTGTTAATTTCCTCAGTGAGTGTATATAGTAGCTCTGCACAGTGCTTGATGGTGCTAACTCAATGGATTTTTGCTCATTTCACGTTCTTTTAGGACAGCTTGTTTTAGCCACACTAGAATGTTGATCATGTGACTGTGACAAGTTCTTCTTTTTATAGGCTCCCCTGTGACTGACACTGAAGCTGCTCAACTGAATATATGATGCCAGTTTATACTCGATGTCTTATACTGAATGTCATCTTATTTCAGTCCCCTCACTATAATATACAGTATTAAGATTATATACATATATATTCATAGGTCTGAATCGCATTCTGATTATTTGGATGGTTACCTACCAGGTAACGCTTGTGGTTGATTGGCCAGTCGACAAACATTCGTCATGTCCTCTCAGTTGCAAGAAGCAGATTATAGCTATGTTACACAGTACCTGACAAATAATACAAAGAGTACATGACACATGTTTCGCCCTAATTGGCTTCATCAGGGCAATGTCAGAGTCTTCGCCTCAGGCGCTGACGTCCAAGGTTCATTCCCTATAAGGGAAAGCAAAGGTGCATACACCAGATGAGCCACAGTTAGGGTAAAATATGTGTCGTGTACTCTTTGTATTATTTGCCAGGTACTGTATCACACACAAACACACACATTATATATATATATAGTGACAGATGGCCGGGGCCCATGACTGGCCGGGACGCCCCTTCACCACATCTGCCAGGGGGACAAGGGTGAGAAGCACAGTATCTTCCCCTGGATGCTAGATGGCAGCACCCCTGGGTTGCAGCGGTGTCTCGGACTTCATGAGGGTTGGAGTTCTGTGCAGCTCTGTGGGGTTCTGCAGGCGCCGCCAGGGGGTGCTTCAACAGGAGCAGCTGGCCCCTTTTGGGCACTGGTTTCGCCTTACCCGGAAGTGCAGCCGGATGTTAGCAATCAACCACCTGGAGCACTTCCGGGTGTCTGATAAAAGGGAGCCAGCAACCACCACTCAGCAGCCAGAATCGGGAGGTGGAGGACGATGCTTGCTGAGGAGGAGTGGTGGTGAGAGAAGAAGGTGCTTGGTGACTGTACTGTGGTTCGGGACTGTGTTGTGGCTGGGGGGTTCACGGGTAAGACGTGCCCTCCAGTTGAAGAAAAATAAAGTTCTTAGTGTTTTTATACGTGCCTCTGGTGTCGGTCTGTGTCGGGTTGGGCAGAAGTGCTGACAGAAGTAGCTCGTTGGGCACCTGGACACCTTCTGGGTGCCCTATAACAAGGGGCCAGTTGCCATGAGTCGAAGGCCCAAGTCAAGAGAAAGAGGACAAAACCTGTCTGGAGGATTGAAGGAGGCAACAAAGGGACTATGTTGGTGATTTGTGCACTGTGTAAATAAGTTGCATAAAATCATGTAAAAAAAAATAAATCTGTAAAGTAACCAAACACATACTGAAAATATACTGTAAACCAGAAAGTATAACATCCAACCATCCACTAATCTGATTCAACATCACTGGGAGCCAGTGCCAATCATAGCTGTGTTAAACATGCCCAATTATACCTGTTTGTTCAGATTTTCCATTTCACCTGGTACCATGCACATTTTTGTACCTCAAGTAAATTACACACAAACTTGGATAACAATGCTGGAACTGTGAGGAATTTGTGCCAGCCCTTATATATATATATATGTGTGTGTGTGTGTATATCTATATATATCTGTCTATATATATATCTATATATATATCTGTATATCTATCTATCTCTCTCTCTCTCTCTCTCTCTCTCTCTCTATATATATATATATATATATATATATATCTATCTCTCTATCTATTATATATATATATATATATATCTATATCTATATATATATTTATATATATATATATATATATCTATATATTTATCTATATCTATCTATATATATCTATATATATATCTATATACTGTATATCTATATATATATATATCTATATATGATATATCTATATATATCTATATCTATCTATATATATCTATAGCTATATATATCTATCAATATATCTATATATCTATGTGTAGATATATAGATATATATATATCTATATATAGATATAGATCGATATCTATCTATATATAGATATATATCTATATATAGATATATATACATATAGATATATGTATATAGTACCTGTCTAAATAAGCAGTATTCCTCATAATAAAAACAGGCAAATTCATAAATAAAATAAAATATATGCTGCACATATAGTTCTATGCATTTGCTATATATAGACTGAAGCAAGGGCTGTGTATGTTATTGAATATGGTTCCCAAACCATTGATGATTATTTTTCAGTAACAAAACAGCCTTCTTTATGCAACCAGTCCATATCTGTGCATGATCACTAGTGATGTGATAAGCACTTGATACATTCAGCCAGTCAAGAGCGTGAATAGAGGGAGAGACAGAGTGAATGAGCTGAAAGATAACTAGCAGGACGAGTAATTAGCCGAAACTTTAGATGGTGGTTTTGTATTGTTGTCTCTGAGCACACGGGATCTTCTTCCACCTTTGTATTCTGTGAATAGGCAGACATACAAATGACACTTCAAAGCGTTGCCTTCAAACACTTGAGAGGATTTGAGGTCAGGGCCCTTGGGAACAAAACGCCTTTCTGACTTGAGACATGTTTGTTTCCCTTTTGCATTGGTTGTCTTAGTATTTTTTTGATAACCACATCTTTGTTTGTGCACCATATGTGTTAAGTACACTATAGTAAAGTTAGGCTTGGTGGTGCAATAATAAAAGGATGACAGTGTTGGTGAGAGACACTAAGACAGGTTTGTCTGTGTTCTCCCCTCAACACAGACTACAACAGTGGGGAGTTTACAGTCAAATGTAAAGGCTTTACTCACTGTTCAGCAGGATTTCACTTTTATAGAGATCTTCTCCAATTTCAGAACATATCATCTGCTTTTTCTGTTCAGGATCATGACTAATATTTTCATGCAGAATTGGACGTAAGACAGGAATCAATCCTGGACAGGATGTGAGTCCATTGTAGGTCGCGCATACACTTGGACACATTGGGACAGTTTATAGATGCCAATCATCCTTATGTATGCATCTTTGAGATGTGAGAGGAAAACTGGAGTGCACCATGGAAACACAAACACAGGAAGAATGTGCATATTGTCCACAGACAGACTTAACAAGTTTAGTTTGTATAACTGTTTTTTACTTACTTATTTGCTATGGTATACTCTGTATATGTGACCACAAATTGGACTAAGCAGGTTGAAAATTGGTGAATAGATGGATTTGCTGTGGGAGAGGGAGAGAGAGAAAGCAAGCTGTATACATTATCTTCTATACCTCTACTGCAAGTGTTACAGTGCAAACAATAGAACATTATAATTAGTAGCAGGGTTAGACATTCCTAAATGTGCCATTTCACTGGAAGTTAAACTATCTAGTAATACTGTATGTCATTGTTTGCTCCCACACTGTACATTAATGCCAGAAAACAAAGAATACAGAATCTTAAATGTTCATTAAACGTATTAAGTTAGAATAACAAAGGTCTCAATCATAAGCTTGAAAGAAAAAAGTGCTCTCACATCTATGGGACTATGGGACGTATTTATCAAGCATCTCAGAATTACTCCTAGCAATTGCACTAAAAGTCTGACTAGGATAAGAATTTGTCCTGCCAAAGAGTAGTACATAGGAAGTATTTATGAAGCATCGTATAGTTATTCCTAGCTAGCAGTTGGAATGGCAACCCAAGCTGCAAAGTGGTACTCATGATGATGTTTTCTAGTTTCCTTGGAAATCACGATGACGCTTTGTAGTTTTCTGATGCTAACAGAAAGGCATCACCACAAAGATAATGATAGTAGTAATAATATTCAAAGAATAATATTCAAAGAAATGTTCATATAAAAGGTTTATGCCACTATCATGAAGTACTTGAGTCATGTATTGAACTGGCCATTCACAACAACATCAAAAATAATAAAGTGACGAGCACCAAGACAGAAAGACCTAGACACACTCAAATCATTGAGTTCAGGTGATCCAGTCACTTTCATGGCCACAGCTGTAAAATCAAGCTCACGGGCATGCAGACTGCTTCTACAAACATTTGTGAAAGAATGGGTCGCTCTCAGGAGCTCAGTGAATTCAAGTGTGGTACCATGATAGGATGCCACCTGTGCAATTAATCCAAATCATATTAAATATTCCACGGTCAACGGTTAGTTGTATTATAACAAAGTGGAAGCAACTGGAAACAACAGCAACTCAGCCACGAAGTAGTAGGCCATGTAAAATTACGGAGCGGAAACAGCGCATGCTGAGGCGCATAGTGTGCAGAAGTCACCAGCTCTCTGAAGAGTCAATAGCTATAGACCTCCAAAAGCTCAGGAACAGTGCGTAGAGAGCTTCATGGAGTGGGTTTCCATGGCCGAGCAGCTGCACTCAAGCCTTACATCACCAAGTGCGATGTAAAGTGTCAGATGCAATGGTTAAAGCACACTGCCACTAGAGCAGTGCAGATGTGTCCTCTGGAGTGACGAATCACGCAATCCGATGGACGAGTCTGGGTTTGGCAGTACTTGCCTGACTGCATTGTGCCAAGTGTAAAGTTTGGTGGATACAGTGAGGGGTTGTTTTTCAGGGGTTGGGCTTGGCCCCTTAGTTCTAGTAAAATGAACTCTTAATGCTTCAGCATATGAAGCCATCTTGGACAATTTCATACTCCCAACTTTGTGAGAACAGTTTGGGGATGGCAACATGACTGCGCAACAGTGCACAAAGCAAGGTCTATAAAGAAATGGATGAGCGAGTTTGGTGTGGAGGAACTTGACTGGCCAGCACACAGCCCTGACCTCAATCAGACAGAACATCTTTGGGATGAATTAGAGTGGAGACTGCGAGCCAGGCCTTCTAGTCCATCATCAGCACCTGACCTCACAAATGGTCTCACATTCCCATAAACACACTCCTAAACTTTGTGGAAAGCCTTCCCAGCAGAGTTGAAGCTGTTATAGCTGCAAAGGGTGGGCCAACTCCATATTAAAGCTTATACAGTATATTAAGAATGGGATGTCATTAAAATTCATGTGTGTGTAAAGGCAGGTGTCTCAATACTTTTATCAATATAGTGTATATTCAGGGTAATATACTAACATACATACAATAATGTTTGCAACCATGTCCACCTGTGTATTTTTACTTTAATTTTGCTTGTGATTCACGTATATGTTCTCATCCAAGGTGGGGCAATGGTCTTTGTGTGCATGCTGTCAATCACACAAATAATTCCATTAAACCAGTGTATTACATGAATGCAACTTGCTTTAATATTGCCTCATGTGTGGTGGATGTGGAAATAAATTATTCTGCATATTACTTCACACGTTGTAAGGGTGTTTAAGATTTCGTCAAAATTTGAGAAGTGGTTGTTTGTCCATCCATCCATCCATCCATTATCCAACCCGCTATATCCTAACTACAGGGTCATGGGGGTCTGCTGGAGCCAATCCCAGCCAACATAGGGAGCAAGGCAGGAAACAAACCCCGGGCAGGGCACCAGCCCACCGCAGGTGGTTGTTTGTGACATGTATAAATAATTGCAATTGCAAATCTGCCTTTTCTCTGTGTCCAAAAATGTAATGTAACCAATAATTTTATCTTGGCACAGCGTGCATGGCTTCATTGCATAGATGGAGCGAACACATGATATACAAGATTTGTTATGAATATTATTCCATCTCTGTCAAACTGGTATTATTTTATAAGTTAATTGTTGTCCAGCATTTCCAAAGCATTTAGCCTAAAGTACTAAAAAATATGGCAGTCAGACACATGAACAATCAGTAACCTTGTGTCACCTCCACTGCTACCTGCACATATACTTCTGTCACTGTCGCTATACATTCCTAGGATTCTGGTTTTATTTATATACTTATTTATATTCATTTATTTATTGTGTGTTTTTTTGTCTAAGTTCACTGTCTGCGGGGGCACATGCAAGCAAGCATTTCATTGTACATGGTACTTGTACACATGTCAATAAAGAATTGAATTGAATATGTCAATAGATGTTCAACTCAAATCTAGACCTTTTCAGCTGGCAGAATTTATATGGTTTATATTAAAATGAATACACTCTTCAAAATTGTATTCATATTTCAGACTATTCATATAATTCTGAATAAATATTAAAAAAAAAACTTGATTATGCTATAAGCTTGTTTATATGGAAGGCATAAAATCAAGTTTTTTAAAAAGCCAGCATTACAAAGACCGAAAGCAGAAGGTGGCATAGCACTTTCTGACTTTCAGTTATAATACTGGGTTTGAAAATATTTATGTTTGAGACACAGCAGGAAACATCTTTGGACTGCTGCCAGTCCATCACAGGGCCCACTCAGGCACATACCCTCACGGAGCTTGGGTAGTGTGGAATTGCCAGTTAATCTAACACACACATCCTTGGTAATGTGAGAGAAAAATTGTAGTATCTTGAAGAAAGGCCATGTTAACACAAAGAGATTGTGCACACTCCCCAGAAAGAACAATTTAAATTTAACATTTAAATTCCAATTATACCAAATGAGGACATTCTTACAGTACGCCGCTGCCTTCTGGAATACAATTCATGAGTGTAAAATTCTTACCTTTATTTCTTTTTTGTAAAACCATGATATAACTGAACACTATTTTTTGACACCCCAGTTTGCACTGGGTTAGATCAATTATTTGTTTATTATGTGTCTACTCAAAAATGGATGCAAAAATGTTTTTCCTGTTACTGCTTATGTATATAGCGAAAACCAGAAAAAGGAGCTAAAATATCAGTATACAGGGAATGGCTATAGTCAATAAGAATTGCCATGGCTTTTGTTAAATGCATCTTTCAGCCAAGTCAGACAAACTACTCTGTCTTACACCTATAACCTTCTCTGTCTGATCAGCAATGCTATTTAATGCATTCTTACTCTTGAAACTGAGATTGACAAACTAAAAGATCAAATATCCAAGCCTTCTTAAAAAGAATACACACTACTGGCTGTTTGTGCAAAACAAAACTATTGTATTTTCAAAAATTGACTTCACAGTAATGGACCCAAGTCTTTAAACCTTGTGACAGTAGGGGGCGCTAGTGCTTCCTTGAACCCTCAGGCACGACTCCAGACACCGGATACAAGTCCAAGACTTTTTATTATTTAATCCTACTGTGCACCAAGCTCTCTTCACACTCATAAATCGCAACAATACATACACTACAATATTCTCTCCTCCTCACCCAGACACTTCGCCCTCCTACCTCCCAGCTCAGCTCAGTGTCTGGACTGGCCTATAGTCCTTTTATACACCCTGATCCGGAGGTGTTCCTGCCCAATCAGTCCAGAGTTTCTTATTCCTTCCGGGTCAGGGTAAACAGTCCTTTTCTTCAACCCGGGAGCACGTCGTTTCTTCCTGTCACGTGACCGTGACGTACTCCCGGGTTATAGGGCACATATGAGCCTACGAGCCCTCCTACAGCGACTCCCAGCTGCCCCCAAGGTATCCAGCAGGGCTGTGTATAAACACTACAAGGTCCATGATGCCCTGCTGGAACTCGGGGCACGATCCTGCTGTCGGGAGAGCTCCTCCTGGCGGCCTGGGGGTGAGGACCGGAATAAGAAGCCGGCAGTCCTCCACAACCTTTATGAAGAAAGAACATAAAATGAATACACAGTCAAGGTATAAAAGTTTTGCATTTTCATTCCAAGTTGGCCTAACTGATAACATCTTTCCATCCAACTTCCAAGATAACACTACCTCAGGGTTGTGTTGGATTACTCATGTCCCTGCAGTGGATCAGTAAGTGGCTGGATTTCAGCCTTCACATCTATAGTTTCATGTTAGCCTCCACAAGATCTGTTCTTTTTTATTTGATTTTAAGCAAACTATAACAATATTCATGGAAGTTGCTATTGCTGAATACAATCTTGACACCGCACCCCTGTTTGCTGACCTTCACAGTGTCAGTAAACATTTTCTCTATCAATAGATGCTCAGAAAAAAACAGTGGTTCAAGAGTTGAAGCTAGCTCAAAGGAGGTGAACTGTGCTAGTGAAATAGGATAGTTACAAAGAGGGGATGGCATGGAAGGGGTAGGTCAAATGCCATTATGAGCATGCACTACTGTAAAAATTCCCCACCAGCCACTACTGACTGACAGACCACAAGACTCTGATTGAATCGTTTAAACTCCTAGGGTTGTCATTGTAGAAATATGAAAACTAAATGTACTGTACTTGTAAAAAGTCATTGAAAAAGCCTTCAACTAGAGATTTTTTAGACTTTTTTAACTGATATTTTAGCCAAAAAAAAAAAACAAGTAATGTAAGCCAACAGAATTGGGCCGCAAAGACCAAGAGGATCTATGAGTAACTTGTATGAACAAAGGGAGAAATGTATTTAATAATATGGTAGTTGCTGCATGCTAAAGAAAAACAGGCAGCTAAAGCGACGATGCAAGAAACTGTCAAGGCTCAGATCCTGCTGAAATAGCCATCTTGAGGTTGTGCAGAAAAGGGCAATCAAAATTGTATCTCTGGACCAAAATCATAGTCCAGTAAAATCAAGTCCCATTAGTGCTGTGCAGAGAAGGTTGTGTGGAGATCTAATTCAGGTTAGTGGAATTCCCAAATGTATTTATTTAGCATAGTTATTTTGATTATGTAGTAAACCATATATACCTGGACACTGTTGGAGTATACTGTAAGGGGGTGTGTATTTGTCACTGGCAAGAAATGTACTCAGGTGTCTTTCCTTTCAGTTGTATCTTCTCTTTCAGTAGTAAATGCGGGACAACTTACTTATTAGCTAACTAAACATGTTTGATGGACCGAATAGTTTCATCTCATATATCAAGCTTTATTCTAAATCTGCACATTTTTATTTTGTTCAACAGTGCAAATGTTAAATCTATGAAATGGGGTTTACCATGAAAGGTACATCTAAGGTTAAGATTTATCCTCACAGAGGCATTTCATCTTTAGTACATCTCTAATCCAATTTGCCTTTGCTATAAATGTTATATATAGCTCTCTACATTTACTTAGTGAATTTCTGCATTGTTTCTTTCTTTGCTGTAGTATTTCAAATTGTAATGAGAAAAATACCTTACAAGAACTCACTGTGAAAGACACTATATAACTTAAATGCTGATTATACAAAATTCTTCTAATTAACAGCCTGGGCTTGTGCCCAATTTTTCCCAAAAGAAAGACATCAAATTTGATGAACATCAAGGTAGTGTGCACTTGCAAGCGCAACTCTAAGGTGAGTACTCCTACATCATTTTTACCATATGGGCATTTTGTAATATTATTGCTTTCTGAGGGCAATGTACACAGTGATTCCCACAACTGTGGGTTGAATTCCCTTACATTAAACAAACAGATGTATCTATAATGCGAATAGCTATTACACAATGCCATCACTGAAATTCTAATGCAAGTTAACAACTCGCAGTTGTGGAGGTTAATTTTATCCTGTAGAATTTCATACTAGCAGAACATCTCTTGAAGGTGACGCAAAGCATAGAGAGGCCATCAGTGTTGTCATCGTGGGACTCTGGCTGCATCATAATAAAGATCTGAAGAGTAACCGTGTGTGAGATAGCAGACACTATAGAAATTTGTAATGAGTCTGTTCAAACCATTTTAATGAGCAAGGTCTGTGTATGTTGGGTGCTCCAAATGTTGACTTACAAGATCCAATGTTTCAAGAAGAATTTCAAGAAAATGAATGTTCACTGCGAAAAATTTTAAGAAGTATTCTATAACTGAGAATGAACCCTGGTCGCATCACTATGATCCAGACGCCAGACAACAGCTGAAATAATAGGAGCATGAGTATTATTGACACACCAAAGTAATTCAAGGTGCAGACCATTATGATTGCCAGCAAGATTAAATGCATAGTTTTTTATAGTGTTCAGATTGTAGTTTGTATCAATTACAGTACATACCTCAGTGGATGACTATTATGTTGATTGGTGCAGTGAGAAAAGTTCTTGAATGCTTTCCGTGCTGTTTCCTCCAGCTCATCTAGCAGATCTTTGAATCACTTGTCAGTGACGACAAGTCTCATTTGTGGACTAACAAAAATGCCTTCCTTAACCTTGGCATTAGTTATTTGTGAAAACATCTGCCTGAAATATTAACCTCCTTAACCTTCCTTGTTCATCACTTTCTCAAAATTTTTCACCAGTCCAAGTTTTATATGAAGAGCCAAAAATATCTTTGTTGGGTCCACGAAAGAATTTATGTGCCATATATTTCTACCCAGCAATAAAATGCTTATACAATACATTTTAATGTCATATGACTCTTTAACATAGCTTTTGTAAATGAAGGAACAATTACATGTTATATCCAAGCTGAATTAATAGAAGCAGTCCCACTACTTTTAAATCACCATATATATTCTAGTTGTAGATGTTGTACTCTATACATGTACTTATAATATGAGAGGAAATAACAAATATAGGCAATTGCAATAAAATGCTACATGATAGGAAAATTTAAAGATGATTTTTGCAGCAGTGTAAAATCCATAAGACATACCCAAAAGAATTCAGGAAGAAAAATCTTCATTTTTCCACTGTTATTATTTTGATTTTATTTGACGTGGACTATTCTTTGCCAACCTGTTCTAATGTATTCCAATGTAATTTTTTTTTAGATTAAGTGCACTACAGATAGAAAAGTAGTACATTAGAGTCAGCAGTATTATGGAGCATAAAGGCCAGCACTGTTTTTGATACTGAAGATGTTATGTGCAACTCTGGTATCTTAGATGTAACATTTTAACTATATTTTGAATGTAAAGTTGAAGGAGCTGCATAGACAGGTTTAGAGGTATATTAAAAATCACACAAAGAACAACAAACAGAAATATTCGAGCAATTATAGTATGTTGGTTACACTTGTTTTTGCGGAATACACAGTAAATAAACATACACACCTTTCTTTTGAGCACATTTACAGGAAACGTATCTATCTACAAATGTTCTTCATAGCCTTTACCATGGGAGGGCACTATTTTAGCTTTGTTACAATCAATTCCCTTATAAATTTACTTTAACCAATGTGAGTTAAGTTTTCTTTTATTGCAACCTACACCCCCTCTCCGCTATAGTGCCATCTATAACATGCTTGGATGTCATGGAAAAGCCAGAATAGATCTGATGTCTTGTCTCTTTTTACCAAATTTATATATCTGAAATCTAGTACAAACAGTTATGTATTCTGATACTTAGAAAATGTACAAGTACATAGTTGAGTGGCAAGTTGTTTATGTACAATAATTTTGTTTCTTCTTCTAGTTGAAGCCTATCGTGGATAATTCGAATAGGTAAGTAAACTATCTTTTTGCTCCAAATTAAAGCCCCCCTCTTTCTCTCAAGAACATACACTTTCTGTTAGGTTTGATCGTTTGTTGTTAAAGATGTGTTGAGAAGATAATATCTGTAAAGATTATACCCATTATAATCGTGGTCAAGAAGGAAGCACAAATTCTAATGAATGGATGAATTTCAACTTAAAATTCAATTCACTCCAAGAATGTTATGTTGTTTTGGTCTCACTCAGAAATGGATGCATTCTGACTACCTGTTAAAACTGCATAAGTTTCACTTATGCTGAAAACTGGATAGAATATGTGGTATTTGGTGCAGGGTTTCTGTTATTTTCCTAATGACATTTCACTTACATTCAAAACATGATCAGTCTTCAGACAAGACTGATTTGAATTGGTCATGTCTAGATGTTTTTTTACACAAATAACAATATGCACTATACAGTACACCCCCAAAATTCATAGGGGTTACATTCCTAGAGCACCCGCAAATTGTGAAAAACCGCAAATTTTGGATGTGGTTAAAAAAATTCCTATTTTCATAGTTTAAACCCTAAATATGCCCCCAAAACACTTTAATTTCAAACTCAGCTTAATACATTACCTAAAAATAAAGAATGTAAAGGTAAACCTGTATACTGTACTGCTGTGTCTCCCGCAGTGCTAGAATGTAAAATACCGATGTTACTGCTATATGTACTGTAATTCATGCAAGCACGTTTTCATTGCCAGAAGCCTTAGACGGTGAAGTTCGTTTCGGCGGCAGCTTGGGGCTTTAACCCTTAAACTGCCACATACTTGGGGTTAATGCATCCCTGGACAGAAAATACTTATATGCTGCATTTTAAGTAAAGAAAAAGTGAAATTTTAGTGGAACACTTTTTTCATGCAAAGAGCATCACAATTACTGCAACAGTAATCATTTTACACACTGCTAATGAACTGTAAAAACTATTTTAAAAACTACTGGAACAATATGTACAAAGTGCAATGCTTGGGGCACAGAAACACAGGAGATTGTAGAGACAGGAACTTTATTCAAACACTTCAAACAAACATATCTCTTTCAGAAGTAAAAGAAGCTCAGTATGCAGTTAGTTATTGATTAAAGAATAGACAAACATCATAGGGGAGCACAACCCCCAACGGGAGCAGAGAATGTCTGGGGGAGGAGAGAGAAACAAAGCAATCAGCCAAAAAGGACAGGTACCATTCAGACTTTTAAGTAAGCGTAGTGTCGCGAGAAGCTGGTGATTTATTTATTTTTATGGTTGTGATTCCAGGGATGCATTCAGCCTTGACCCGACCCGCACGCACTCACAAACAGAGACAAAAACAAAGCAAACCGGTAATCAAAAAGCAAATATAGAATGTAATGAAAACAAATGAAATCAGAAAACAATGATACCACACCGTTCCCCTTACTGCAATTACACATTAAATACAACAAAGCACAACCAAAACTCACACAGTAAATCATAAAAAAGTTAATGAAAAACGGCAACGAATGAAATGTAATGATGAAAATAGATAGTCCAGAGATTCGCATGTTGAATGGGAATGTACAGATAGTCCTACCGGTAATTCCTGAAATGGTGAAGACAGGTAGACGGGTTCAGGAGCGCCCTTTTCTTTGTGGGATGGCCATGAATCCACTTAGTCTTCATGTACACAGGCAGACAGCAGACAATCCAGACGCACGAAACGATCCAGGACAAAATGAATAAGTACAGGTAACCCAACAGAAGACGGACAGACAGAAACTTGAAACTCAAATTACAAAAACTTTTTTTTTTTTTGCTTTTGGTCACCGGCCCCCTTTTTAAAAGCCGCGCTGACATCCTTTGACCTCAACAGCCCCAGCACCCTCAGCAGAAGACCAATCAGAGCCACTGCAGGGACTGCTGGGAGTGGCAGTTTAAAATTCTATTGGTTACTTTCACCATCCCAAGTTGCGGTTTTCTCGAGAGCTGCTTCCTGTTCTCTCTACTGCACAGAATTGCCACGGAAAAAGCCATAAAAATTGTGGAGGATATTTGCAGTTTCCAGTAACAATTATTAGTTAGGTTTAAGGAAAAATCTGCGAATGTCTGAGGCTGTGAACTCTGAATCGCGACTTTGTGGGGGTCTGCTGTACACACAATGGTGGATGTAGCTTCCTTTATATACACAGCATCAATGGTTTTTCATTTACCATCACAAGTGGATGGAGTTTCACTTACATTCAATATCAGATGGGTTCTCAATTTGGATGAGGTTTTGCTTGTACACAAGACTAGATGCAGTTAGTGTTTCTGTCCAGGTGGATTCTGTTTTACTTACACTGAGTACAAATGTGTTTTTAGCCAAACCCTGGACAAAACAGAATATTACTTAAACTCAGGATTGAAGGCCATGTCATTTGCTCTTATAACTACAAGTAGATACTTCTTATGCTCAGGACTGAGTACCAGCTTCAGTGTTATGTCTAGGAGTGGATTCATTTATATTTAGAGATAGATGTGTTTTCACTTACCCTCAGAAGCTAATTCAATTTCACTTAAACCAAAACATTAACATAGTTTTATTTTAAGCTGTGGCCTGGCAAGGAGTATTGCTGTCATTAACTGGAGCATGTTTGTGACAATGCCGGTCCGCTACAGACTCCCTCTTCCCACATGGGAGTCTGCTGAACCAACACTCTCGATAGTTATGACCAAGATGAGCTGACACATGAGAACAATTTGCTGATGATGTCAGAGGATGGTGGAAAAAGTGCTTTTATTAAAAACCAGTCAAAACAAAAGTAAAACCAACAAAAGTGTCAATTGTGCAGTGTTAAAAAATAAAGTACATATATACATCCATAAAAATCCAATGAAAATTGGGGTTAAAAAAATAATCAATAAATAAATCCATTAAAAATCCAAGGTTAAAATGCAGTCTAGCTCCTCCTGATCTCAGCCCACCTCCTCTTCATTCTCCCCAGCTCACCCGTTGCTCACGTAGCCGGCAGAGACTCAGCAGCCACGAGCTCCTTTCAGCTGACCTCCGTCTTGTCTGCCTCCAGGCATCACGGCCAGACCGTCCGAGGTCTGTTCTCCTCCCTCCTTCTTTCGCACTCACATGGTCGCACCTTGGAAGCCTAGGGAGGACACATGCCTTGCTCGCCATACTCCACCCAGATGTTCAGTGGGGCGAACTAGCCCCTAGAGCGCCACAGCTAACGCTCCTTCACGGGGCCCCAGATCATACTGCTTCCTCCTTCCAGGTGGCCAGATCCTGGCCAAGACTGCCTTTCACGTCTTTTAACCTTTTTATTTTTTTCCTTTTCTTTGATGTCTCCCAACTTTGATTTCCTCCATCTTTTCATTCTCCCCTTTTCCTTGTGCCGACCCGTATATACAGTCATATGAAAAAATTTGGGAAACCCTCTTAATTCTTTGATTTTTCTTTATCATTGGCTGAGCTTTCAAAGTAGCAGTTTCCTTTTAATACATGACATGCCTTATGGAAACAGTAGTATTTCAGCAGTGACATTAACTTTATTGGATTAACAGAAAATATGCATCATAACAAAATTAGACAGGTGCATAAATTTGGGCACCCCAACAGAGATATTACATCAATACTTACTTGAGCCTCCTTTTGCAAATATAACAGCCTCTAGACACCTTTGATGAGTGTCTGGATTCTGGATGGAGGTATTTTTGAACATTCTTCCATACAAAATCTCTACAGTTCAGTTAAATTTGATGGCTGCCGAGCATGGACAGCCTGCTTCAAATCTTCCCATAGATTTTCGATGATATTCAAGTCAGAGGACTGTGACAGCCATTCCAGAACATTGTACTTCTCCCTCTGCATGAATGCCTTTGTAGATTTCGAACTGTGTTTTGGGTCATTGTCTTGTTGGAATATCCAACCCCAGCGTAACTTCAACTTTGTGACTGATGCTTGAACATTATCCTGAAGAATTTGTTGCTGTTGGGTTGAATTCATCTGATCCTCGACTTTAACAAGGGCCCCAGTCCCTGATCTAGCCACACAGCCCCACAGCATGATGGAACCTCCACCAAATTTGACAGTAGGTAGCAGGGGTTTTTCTTGGAATGCGGTGCTCTTCCTCCACCATGCAAAGCGCTTTTTATTATGAGCAAATAACTCAATTTATGTCTCATCAGTCCAAAGCACTTTGTTCCAAAATGAATCTGGCTTATCTAAATGAGCATTTGCATACAACAAGTGCCTCTGTTTGTGGCGTGAGTGCAGAAAGGGCTGCTTTTTCATCACCCTGCCATGCAGATGTTTGTGCCAATTGCGCTGAATTGTAAAACGATGTACAGATACACCATCTGCAGCAAGATGTTCTTGCAGGTCATTGGAGGTGATCTGTGGGTTGTCTGTAACCATTCTCACAATCCTGTGTCGCTCCTGTATTTTACTTGGCCTGCCAGACCTGGGTTTAACAGCAACTGTGCCTGTGGCCTTCCATTTCCTGATTACATTCCTTACAGTTGAAACTGACAGTTTAAACATCTGAGAGCTTTTTGTAGCCTTCCCCTAAACCATGATACTGAACAATCTTTGTTTTCATATCTTTTGAGAGTTTTGAGAGTCAAAGGGAAGCACAACTTGCAATTGACCACCTTAAATACCTTTTCTCATGATTGGGCACACCTGTCTATGAAGTTCAAGGCTTAACGAGCTAATCCAACCAATTTGGAGTTGCAAGTAATCAGTATTGAGCAGTTACATGCATTCAAATCAGCAAAAGTACAAGGGGGCCCAAATTTTTGCACAGCCATTTTTTCACATTTGATTTAATGTCATACAACTAAATACTGCTTCACTAAAAATCTTTGTTCTGAAAACACCCCAGTACTCTGATGTTCCTAGGAAATGAAAGACATACTACTATTATCTTTTTTGTTGAAAGTAAATTATTATGCAGGCTGAGAGGGGTTCCCAAACTTTTTCATATGACTGTATACCCTCACGTCTCCGTGGGCGCAGTGCCTTAACCACAAGCCGCAGGAAGCCAATGAAGCAATTGAGAATGATCGCTCCAACTACCTCATTAACTCCCTGCAGTTGTGCAATTGCGCCCACGGAGAGTGACACGGCTCTGTGGATTTAAAACTGGCCTTTTTTTTTTGAAGCCGCGGACCCGCTACACCACAATTTTAATAAAAACCGTCTAAACCAGTACTGGGTGTTCCTTAGACAAACTGGCTCGTAAATTTGAAGAGTCAGCACATTCTCATTTCATGCATAATGGTACATTACCTAGTGTCTGGTCCTGCACAATTTGCTTTAACTAGAACAGTTGCTGTCTATACCTGGATATAAAAATGTCTTTAGTCCTGTTTAGTGTGACCTTAAACTTCTTCATATTGTCAAGAACACATTAATAATTTTCTATTTTGTTTTACTGTTTGCTCATGACGTTGTAGTTGTGACTGTGACTCTGTTGTGTTTGTGCCGTTCATGGTCTCCACCATTTTCGGTGTGCATTTGCTATGATGCTCAGCCGTTACTTGGCACAAATTACACATGCCCTGTAACCTGTGACATCATGATGGACATGTTATGAAGGATAGCCATGTGGATAAATTACTGTCCAAACTTTGTTTTTAAGTAAAGGACTGACTTAGAGAAGGAATAGTTCTTGAGCAGACTCCCCCGCCCCCATTGAATTCTGGTTTAGACTGGTTTTGTTAAGTTACTACAATTTACTGAATCTTTTGATCTTTTCAATCTTTTATTGAACCCCAAAACAACTCTGCCACTTCTTTAATAATATCATCAGTTCATTTGAAAATTATTTAAAGTTCTCAATCTACTCAAAATTTAGAAACTTTGGGTATTTTATCATCAGTGTACTTTATTTCGTCTTTGTTGTTCATAATACTGTTCACCCCATATTCGCATGGGTATTCCTTCAGTTACCCTGGTTATCTTTCCACATTACAAAGACACACTTGTTAGGTTAATTTGCATCACTAAGTGTTTTCAGTATGTTTGTGGGGCGCCTAGCAGATCCTTCATCCTAGCTTCAGATCCCACATCCATTCATGATCTTTGTGGTATATGTACATTTTCCTCATGTCAGTGTGGATTTCCCTCTGTGGACTCCAATTCCCTTTCACAGAGAATGTTATGTGATACTATAAGTGAGTGTTGGTGTACTGATGTGAGTGCACTGTGATTTAGAAGTACAATGTTGAGGGCTAGTTCCTGCTTCACACCTACTGAAGCAGAGATAGGTCCTGGCTTCCTGCAACCCAGAAAAAGGTAGTGAATGGATGGAATCATTCAAGGTTTTATATGCTTGTACAGTATATGCTTTGTTTTACATGGGTTTTATGTAATTTATTAGTATATTTTTCATTTTTATTGAAAATGTGAATGTGTTGTCTTTGTGGCATCATTTTGTTGCAATTTCTGATAGGGGCCACTATTTTGAATTGTTTCTTTATGTCTGCTGCTCCTGTTCATGGGGGTTGCTACATTCAGACCATATTTAAGTTTTGGATTAAAATGCATTTGTCAGTTTATTTAGTGACAAGTATTAAAGAGAGTTTGACTCTCTTTGCTTTGTTTTTAGCATTAATTTATAATACACTTGTGGCACCTTTTGACCCCTGGCTAGTCCTTAAATAATGTATTTGTTTTCTACCTCTTAAGTAATTTATCTCCTCGTCCATTCCATTAATTTATTTTCATGCATCTGACATTTGCTGTTTTGGCAAACTCCTTGTACTCCTTTGACTGTTGTGTTAATGCTAAAATACTGAAATAATGTTTCTGGTTTTATTTCAAAAAGGGTCACATTTTTTAACAAATCTGGAAAACCCTCAGGGAAATAAAAAGAGCTAAAATTCTACTGTGTAGGGACACTTGTAGAACAATAGAGCAAGAGTTAAAAGATGCAAAAAGACTTTATATCAATAATTACAAACAAAAATACAACAATCTCAATACATGGGTAAACAGATAATACTAAACATTATTGAAGAAAAGACACCTTTGTAACACCTAAAATAAAAATAACACTAATACCAAAAATACATCTAATGAGATTATGAAAACAGCAGTTTAATCTGTAATTAGAAAAGCTAATAATACAAAATGTCCATACTAAAAGTAACATGTTTCACAATTTTACTGGCAAATGAGTCGGGATAAACGGCTCTTAACAACATTTGCATTCTGAATACTGTCATTATATTTTAAATATTATGCTTATCTGTATGTGGAATACTGTACTTGTTTTATCATTGCATTGTGTGTATAGATTAAACTCTTATGAAACAGAGGCCTCCTGCTTCTTTCCTTTTCCATGTTTTTCATAAAAAGGAAACTGAATCTACAAAATATTTTTTGTCAATAATTATTTTTTTTGTTCTTTTTTTAATGCCACAGGAGAATGTCTTCTATTAAGGTAGACACCAACCTGGAGAAAACTATAACAGTGAAAAAGTATGTCTGGAATATGGATGATAACGGGGGTCTTCCATTGGTCAACAATGAGAGATCACTAAAAAGACATTGGTAGGGCAATATTCTCTCTCTCTCATGTGTATATAAATATACTGCTCAAAAAAATTAAAGGAGCACTTTTTAATCAGAGTATAGCATCAAGTCAATGAATCTTCTGGGCTATTGATCTGGTCAGTTAAATAGCAAAGAGGGTTGTTAATCAGTTTCAGTTGCTTTGGTGTTAATGAAATTAACAACAGGTGCACTAGGGGGCAACAATGAGATGACCCCCAGAATAGGAATGGTTTAACAGGTGGAGGCCAGTGACATTTTTCCCTCCTCATCTTTTCCAACTGTTTTTTTCACTAGTTTTGCATTTGGCTACGGTCAGTGTCACTACTGGTAGCATGAGGCGATACCTGGACCCTCAGAGATTGCACAGGTGAATTCAGCCCTGTGTAGGTTGATAATTCTTATTTCCATCAAATGATGTGGCATCCTTTCATTCCTAACACATTACCCAGTCCATATCAGTATAGACATCCAGCATGATTTTTTTTCCCCATTGAGATCTGTTGTGTTTTCAAAGTGTTCGTTTAATTTTTTTTGAGCAGTTTATATATACAGTATGCCCTGTATAAATGCACATACAGTATATAGATTGCTAAACTGTGTCCAATGGCGTTACACTTACAAATTGGAGATAGACCCTGTGTCATTGTCATTCATGAGTGCGTTATCAACAGTAGACCACAGCCGAGAAACTAATTTTTTGGGGTTATACCTAATTATTTTTAATTATTGCCATAGGGATTTGAACTGACTATCTCAGAAGGTGAGCTCATGTTTTTAGTTTTGTAGTTAGGTCTTTAGAGTTGACTTTTTTGGACTGTAAGGACACTAATAAGTTGACACAACAGACCAAAAGTGAAAGAAAAAGAGAATTTATTGACAATTTAGAAGATGTACTGTATGCATGGCATACCATTCAGATGTCTTCACTTTTATAGTTAACTGATATTAATGTCTGAGCATTTTAAATTGTTCTAGTCATTTCATCAAAGAGTTAGATCTCATATTTTGATTTATCATTTCTGGAACATGAATTGGCAACACTAAATTGGCATTAGTGTGTACTTGATGTGTGTGCGTATGTGTGTGCGTGCGCTCCCTGTCCAGAGTTTGTTCCTGTCTTGCACCCTATGCTAGCTGGGTTAGGCCCCAGCCCCAGCCCCAGCTGCACCCCCACAACCCTGGTCTGGTTTAAACAGGTTAGAAAATGACATGACATATTTTTGCAGCCATGAGTCATATTAAAAAATAACACTGATAACAGAATGTAATTAAATGTATTAGTAGACTATGTTAAACACATGCTTTTTAACAGCAATTTACAATATCATGTAGTTAAAAACATAGCCCAGATTGGCTTGTTGTTGCTCAACAGTTTTCAAAGACAACAGATTTTAATTCAAGTGATGTGAATGGGGAGACAGTGCAAAATCTATCAGGCTGGGAATCCAACTCCATATGCTTAAGCTATGAGGTAGAAATGCTAACAGCAGTGCCATTAACATCATAAAAAATTGACCTCATGCAAAGGCCAGGTGGGATTAATTTGAAGCAAGTCTAATAAATAGTGTTAAAGTACTGCTTCACATCAAGTTGCTAGTTTCCTATGCTGTCCACACTTACTCACCTTTGTGGCTTCTTCTTAGTTAATCTCTCTTACTAGGCCTGCCCATATTGTTTATATCAGTTATCACATGCCTATTATCTCAGCTGTGCCAGTTTTAATTGTTTTATAATTGATTGTGTTACCCCTTTTGTACTAATGATGACATTGTTGCTGCGGATATGAGCTTTTACTCTCATTGGGTGTTCAAATTTTCAGGCTTTTTTACAGCCTCAATATTTTGTTATTTCTTATGAATTCTTTATTTAACTTCTAGCTTGCTATTAGTGTGCTGTCAGTAGCTTAAAATACTTGGCTTAATTTGTGTGTGATAGAAAAGCTTTGTGGCATTCCTTCCCTTTGTATCCCATTTCTACTGAAACAAGCTCATTATTCTTCTGGAACTTTGTTTTGAGTGAAAAATGGACGGGTGGCCAGCTGCATTAATAAGCACTTTCTACCAATGCAGTATAAATTAAATAACTTAAAGCTCAAAATGTAGAAGGGGGTGGGGTTGGTTTAGTGTTTATAGAAAGCTGTGTTTAATTTCTGCATTTCTGATTGTTGCATGTCATATTTTTCAATGGTTGTTCCACTCTTGTGCTAGTGTTTCATTTGATTCAATATATTTTCTATGTCCCACATTTAAATGGTGTGCCTAGCAAAGACTGAATGGGTATTAAATAGTTGTACTGGTTTGCTAAAAGCAAACATGTTGTGTCTGTTAAAACTGGGGACAGCCAGGCCTTCCTCCACTGTTCATTTTCATACAGACCTTCATTCGAAAAAAGCAGGAACCAGCAGATCGGGATATTCTTTTAATGATACTGACAGATCAAACTTAGTGGAGTGGCACTATATTTTTTCCAACAGGACTCAAAAAAGCAATGTATTACACCAAAGGTGTTGTTTCTTTTTTAGGCACTTTACTAACAAATTATGTTCATGCCAGCCTGCTGGACATCAGGAGCATTATGCACAAGGTAAAAAGATAATAAAATTCATTTTACAGTCAGTTCCCATAACAAGCACTTTTCAAAGTTGTTTTACAGCTTACTGTGTGCTACAATGGTTTGCAGTCGGCTATCTCAGTGAGTCAATGCTGAGAACTGAACTAATCTTAGTCCTTAAAGCTTCATATTCAGTCTGCTAAAGACTAGTCATGTTAATTTAAAGACAAAACAATCCAGGTATTATGACTTGTAGGAGCCATTTGATGAACAGTGGTGTAGCTTGCATGTTATTAGATTATTCAGGATGTGGCTAAAAATAGAGACAGCATATTTTAGACTTAAAATGTTTACAAAGTAATGGTGTAAAATTTTAATAATAAATTGTACTTCCCTAGTGAGGTGAGCAGAGCGAAAGATGGATCAGGAGATAAAGATGTATTCAATGAACAAAACAATAATCAAAACTAAGAAATCTATTCTAATGTGCTCCTTAGCCAAATCAATAACTCAAACTCAAATTGAAAAAACAGAACACAATATTCATATACTGTATATGTATTCATATGTATTTTTCTTTTTTGTTGTTCTGAGTAAGAATGTGCGTCAGTGGGCCCTGCGGTGGACTGATACACCGCCTAGGGCTGATTCTTGCCTTTTACCCAGCATTGCAAAAAACAAGTTGGATTTAGCAAGTTTGAAAATGTATGCTATATAAGTAAACTCACTGTAAATGTTAACTTTGAACCATTAGAAGCTGTGCAGTTCCTCAATGTATAAACATCTTGTTATCCTTCCACCAGATGTTTTTGTAGGTTACGTTCACAATTATAAGTAAGGTGTATGCATTTGAAACATCCTGGGCATTACAGTGGGTCAGTGGTTAGCAGTAGTATCTCTCACATCCTGAGTAGAAATTATGACCTTGGTTTTACCTGTGTGTCATTTCCACAATTTAACTATCCTCACATGGATATGTCCTCAGTTTTCTTCCACATCCTAAAGATGTGCAGTTAAACTATAAACTAGGCTGCATGGGTGAGTAAGTAATGACCTGCGGTAGACTGGTGCCACATCCATGAATAATTCTTGTCTTGTACCCTCTGTTGTTGTGGGCTTCCATTAACTTCAGCCCACAACCTTGTATTGGAAAATTAGGTTTCAGAAAAAGAATAATTGAATAAATGTCCATTCCTTTCCTTGTCAGATTTATAATCAGAAATCAGACTTCGCTTTTATGAATACACTGTACATTTGTTTATAATCAGTCCTTACCTCCCTGACCTCTGTAATAAGTCACATAGTTGTCCCATATGCTGAAGGAACATAACTGACCACTAGTTTTGTGTTGCTGGTATCTGTTGTATTATCTACAACTCGGCTATTAGCTGACCATACAGGCTTGATGGACAGAATGATCTTCTCTCATGTATCAAACTGCTTTTATTGTTATTTACAATAAAATGTACAATAAAATGAATGACTTTACTCACTTTGAAGAATTGTGTATGTTTATATGTAACTAATTCTTCTTGATATTTATTTGTTAGGCCAGCAGCAGATAAGTGACACAGAAATGCAGAGACAGACCCTGCTGGTGAAGAAATATCTGCTAATTTACTCCAATGCAAAAAGAAGTGAAGATAAATTTCCATATCAAGCCCTTAAGATAAGTGCTCTACGCAGTACTAAAACACAGTATGTACTTACTACAGGCCAGGGTACCTATGTTTGTGAAGGTCATGTCTAAGACCAAAGTAGAGGACCTGTTGTAGTTTTATTCCATTCAGTGATCCTTGAATCAGTGCCTGCCAAAATAGCCCTAAAATGTAACTAGAATTTCTGAATAACATAAAATTTTACACTTGGTTAGGGGCATTGCCCTACCTCCTACCATGTTCTGTTCACCACCTAGGTGCCTGTTAAACTGACTATACACCTATATTACTAGAAGGAGGGCTGTCACCTGTTTAAGCAGAGCTTGTCATTGTCTGAGTGCTCAGTCGTGCCTTTCGTCTTTGTTGAGTCTTTTAAAGATCTTCTCTGATATTCTGAGATTTTGAACCTTTTCTTGTTCTCCTGTTGATGTATTGCCAGTATTGTGCTTGTTTCATCATGATACCTGTCTCTTGAAATAAACTTGTTAACTATTTTTAGGTTCAATACGTTATTTTGGGATCTCGGCTGTCATTGCTGTAGCCAGATACTTAATTAGAGATACTTCACTTTTCAGCAGTTGTTATCAACCACCTGCATTTGCTGCAGCAATGTCAAACTCTTATCTAGAAAAATAATCGCGATAAAACTATGGAATTGTAATCCTTTTAGACTCCTATGTTTTTCCTAGGCAATTTCGGTGTATTAAGATTTAAGGATAACATAACTTTAGTATTGGACACACTAAGGCCTATGAAAAATTAACTCAAAAATAAAATTAATTAAAATTAAAATTAATTCAATTAAATTTTAAAGCTATATTTAGAAAAAAGTTTAATCAACAAGCATTAATTAAAAATGAAAACAGTAAACAGTAGAAACACAAGAAAAAACAAAAGTTTAATGTAATCCCAAAGAGTTTATTGGCCAAAGGTCTCTTGTGAAAAACTGCTAGCTTCTTGGGTTTCTCTCCTTAGTATCCTGCTTTGGCACTTAGTTCCATTGTTACATTGCCAATCATTTACTTTAAATGAGGAATGTGACACTAGACATGGTTTAGGAATCCAAACTGCGATTTAGCCTGACACTGACTATGATTTTGTTTTTTTTAATTGACTGTGGCATGCCCAGAGGTTTTTCTCCAGAAATGCTGTTGTTGCTTGGAATTTTTGTTTCTTCTCTACCACTGTTACCTGGCCATATCTGAATTGTATTGTTAGTGGAATTAAATGATCATTTGTATATGTTAATGAATCTGAAATTACTTGATGTGGTCAAACTAATTTGTGTGTTTATGCTATAAATAACATGATGTAACTATTTCTGTCAGTACATTATAGTTTTATACTTGTGCAAAGGCTCAGAGTCTTTAACATACAAAAACAAACTAAATTAAACCTAATGATAACCAGAATTGGAAAAACTAGATTATAAGTTAAAACAATAACATTTAAAAAAAATGAAAACAGCAGCACAAACTCACTCAGCTCAAACTGTTTGTTTAATGCAGCCACCAAAGTTCCTCTGAGAAGTCTGATGTTTTGAATGATCATCCTGGTTTTTCCTGCCATTCGAGATTACATGTGAGTTTGTCATAAATTGAGACTGAGGCTCTTGCTTTGTTACAGAACTTGAAAGTCAATTGTTTGTAAAGATATACCAGGTTTAGTATTTGCGGTAAGGAGGTAATATAAAGCCCTGGGTGTGCATCATGGAGAATTTAGTGGCACAGACCACCACATTATCCAGTCATTTAAATTTCAGTTGGATTTATGTTGCATTCTTTTTTAAGAAGTAATAAATAGTTTATATATCTCCTCTCTGTTCAACTAGACCCCAGGACATCAGCTTCCAAACTCAGATAAAGAAACAGAAATGAATCTTTGTGATGCCACTTTACAACAGAATATGTGGTAAGATATTGGTTATATGAGTAACACTGCAGTGTGTGCAAGCTCAGTGTCATAACTGCATATAAATAAAAGCCCCACCCGAAAATCCTTATGGAATATTTTCAACTCATAAAGCAAAAAAGAACTAACTATATACACACGTGCACGTTATATAGTCCATTATACTCTAGTGAGAGCACATCTGGAGTACTACATGCAGTTTCAGTCTCCATATTAAAATGTCATAACATAAGAATTTGTGAAGGGGACCAATCATTGTTTGATATTTATTTGGTTAGGCACTGTAATAGCTAAGTTGTCCTAATAAGAGTGCTCGAGAAAATCAAAAGAAATGTTGCTAGAGAACTTATGGAACATTTGACAAAAGACTAAAAATTTTCTTTTTAATCAAATGAAAAATTAAGTGGGCGACTCAATGAACATGTTTAAAATTGTGAATAGAGCTTTTTGATGGATATCAACTGCTATTTAAAATGAGTTTAAGAGTAAACTTTGCACAAACTTTGAGATGTATTTTTTCACAAAGTACATATAATAATGTGATAGTATTATTTTGGAAACTATCACATATTTTCTTGACAATAATTTTAAAAGTTTGGTAAATAGAACTTGATGAGCAAGCTGAATAGCCTGTTATCATCAAGACATTTATTTTGATATGCATATGTTACCGGCAATGTATGAAAAGCAGGCAATGTATAGAATGCCTAGACAATATATAGAAAGCCAAAAATGTGACGTCAAAGTATAAAACGATTAATATTTCACACATTTCCTAGGCAATCCCAAAAGATAAACCGGGAAAGTATAAAATACTCCCGCTAATGCAAAAAAGCAATGAAGTGCAATTCAAAATGCCATTCAAGTCTTCCTTGTTGCAACAAGTAGGTTCATTTTTTTTCTCTTATTTTTTCAGTAAGAAAGTTCTGTATTTTATTTGATATTTTCTTTTTTCATTTATGTAATTTTTAATGAAGGCCTTTTCATGACTGTCTTTTCAAGTTTAACTTTTTTGTATGAAAGACAATTAAGTGCAATTTAAAATATTTTTTTTCTTATTGCAACAAGTAGGTTCATATTTTATTTTCTCTTCTTTTCCTATAAGTCCTATACTTTATTTTGTATCTTTCTTTTTCATATACATATTTTCAATAAAAGCCTTTTCATGACTCTCTTTTAATACTTTGCCTAAATAGCATTTGTCATTCTATACAATGCCTAGGGAAAGTATATATAATATTAATATTAATATTAATATTTCATACTTTGCCCAAAAACTCCAGGAATTCTATATATTGTCTAGGCATTCTATACAATGCCCGCGTTTCATACATTGCCGGTAACACATATAACAGACGAGAAATATGTGGTAAAACAACACCACCGTACTTCCTTTCTTACCACCTGCAATTCTACAGAGTCCAGTTATTTACAGGATTTCAAGGTTGATGCCGTGGTTAGTGTTGCTACCTCACATGGTGAGACCCCTGGGATCAAACCCTGGTCCTGGACTGCTTGTGTGAAGTTTCCTAAAAATATGCATTTCAACTTAATTTGAGACTTTGTACTGACAGTCATTTAAATACTGGGATGTACATGAGTGTGCCCTTCAATGGGTTAGCTCTCTGTGCTGAGGTCGCTCCAGCCCTGCACAGTAAGTACCAGGATGTGAACTGCATCCCTGCCACCCTAAACTGGAAAAGAGGGATTAGAAAATTAATGGGTGGCCAAGTCTAAAGATTCCTGTAGTGTTTCAAGACTTTTTCCCTGTAACACTATTTTCCAGTCTGCTTCTATAGACTGAGCTCAATGCTTCTAATGCAGTCAACATTCACAACCTTATGCAATACTCGTTTGATTGTGATTCACCCTTCTAGAGAAACATTGCTGAGATTAAGTATTTTAAGCAATGAGATACAGTAAGTGCTGTACAAACGTAAAGAAGTATTATTATAATTATTAAACACCATCTGGAAAATAGAATGGCATTAAGTGGAAAAAGTTGAAATGCATTGTTTGGAACATCTAATTTTGTAGTCTGTAGTCTATTATATGTTGCAGCTTATCTTAGGCAGTCTTGTTGGATCGGGTATAGTAAACCATGACAATGTATTGTAAGACAATCAGTTTAGCTTTATTTAGTATACTTTATGCAGACTGAATAAACTGAAGGCATGTGCAAAGGGCTCAAAATTATTGTCCTACTAAATTCCATTGTTCTTTGATACTTAGGCACTATAAGCTTTAAGCGTTTAAAATCAAAAAAAGGCTACAACAGGGTGAGTTATTGACCTAAGGCACAAATATAACTAATCTGCTTGTTTGCAGTGCATCTGTGGTCAAGCTGCCAGAAAGTAGTCATCCTTCAGAGGATCTTCAGCTCTCGGAGACAGAAGCCGACCTAAGTCTACAAACCTTAAATGAGCCAGTGTTGGTATGTGAATCTAATAAAACAGGATTCAATGAAGATTTCAGATTTAGAATGTTTTAATAGTGATGGTGATGCACTTAAAACCAAAAAAAGAAGTTATGACATTAACATTAAAAAAATTACAATTTATGCTTTTAATGAGAAACAACTTTTCTATAACCTGTTCTGTTACACGGTTTTGTTTAATGATTGTGTACTTTTTGTGTACATCTTTTTGGTATCTTTTCTGTAAATATTTTACAGGGCACATACATTTTAAAGCTGTGGCATTTTTTTTAGAAACTCAGTAGATTTTACTGAAGTACATCTGCAAAATTTAAATGACCTAACACCTATGTCCCAGCAGGACTTGTATCATGTGGAAGTAGGAGCCATCCCAAGAGATGGTACCACACTGCTGGACACACTCACTAATAAAGCCAATGTTACACAGAGTCACCAGCAAATCCAATCCTGCATATCTTTGTGATGTGGGAGGAACACACCCACAGGTTTTCTGAACCTATTTAATCAAATGCATGGACATGCATGGAGAATTTTGTCAATATTGCGCTCAGAGTAGGAACAAAAACCTGGGCAGGGCAACAATCTATTGTAGCAAACAAGTTCAGAGTTGATAATCAACCTGGCACACACCTCTGGAATGTGAAGTGAAAACAGGAGCACCCAGAGGAAACCCACCATAGACATAAGAAGAATATGCAAACTGCACAGTGACATTCCTGATAATATTAATAAATAAAATTATTGAAACATTTAATGAAATGATACATTATATCATATGATTTAAATTTACTCTTTATTATTTTTAGATGTAATTATTTGCCAGCTAGAATTAGGTGTCTATGAAAGGCAAAGATTATACAAATCAACTGAATCAAACTAATTACTTTTATATATCATTTATGTATACTCCAAGTACAATAAATACAGTTAGTTAAGCCTTATTTATTGTGTAAAGTTTCTTATTTTCCCCTAAAAATGAAAACTGTAGAAACTGGATATTTAAGACATTTCAGCATGCATTACTGGACATACCAATCCATGGCTGTATGCATTGTATTTTTGTTTCATCAATGTTAATTTTGAGCTAATATTTTTGGCCCAATTCCATCTTTCCTTATTCATGCTTTTTTTAAAGAAACATACAGTATGTGTCATGATAGACAGAGCATCTCTTTATGGTACTCCTGTTAGTAATAATTAATTCACTTGGTTTTGGCAGTGTCCTCAGATGAGTAAAGAACTATCTTATAAAGAACAACTCCACTTGGAAATGAAGTTTCGTCATTTGTGGGGGAAGAATTTTGGGTAAGAATCCCAAGAGCTATTATGTTAGCCGTTTAGGCCCATCTATAGGAATTGTAATTTAAAAAGTCTTGCTGGGATTTAGGAGGCACTGTGTGTTTCACAAAAACTAGTAAGCGTACAATGGCTGAAGCAGGAACTTTTGAACTATTCCAAGTTCCTGCTTCATCCATTGTATGCTTACTAGTTTTTCTGAAACACACAGTGCCTCCTAAATCCCAGCAATCATTACTAGAGACTATAGTTTGGATGTAGATGTGAGTTCCTGGCTTGAAGTACGCAAAGTCTTACTGGCTTTTCTTCAGTTAACTTTATTCCATTTTTAGACAAACATGACTAGAGATGGGTAGAAGACTATAGATAATCAGATAATGATTCAGTAATCACACACACCCATAGTATATTTCATTGGACATTGATTCCTGTGTGACATATTAAATGTCAACTGTAAATTGTTGCAATGACACTGCAAGGATAGGTTGATGCACCAGGCCCCAATACTGAAAAACCAGATTTAGAAAATGGATAAACACTATATAAATAGAAGAAAAGGAGATTGATATATTATTTTTTTAACATTCTTACCATATGCTAATTTTTGGAGTCTGTACTAGTCTTCTGTTATGTAAACCAATTTTTTTAATCAAGGATACTTGCCAACTGTTTTCAGTGAATATTGATAACCAGATTTGCTACTTTTATTTACTGTATATAAATTGCTTGTTTAATGAAATGAGATGCTGGAGAAAGAAGAATGAATTTCGTATAAGGACCATTTAAATGTTTGGCAATCTTTCTGTTTTGTAGGAAAATTCCATTCCATAATCTTCAGAGTAGCTTCTCGACCAAATTGAATCCAAGCCAGCTATTATTTATAAAGAAGGTACAGATAAATAATTCAATTTTAACATCAAGTTAACTTATGTTGACTGACCTAGTAGGATGAGTGTAAGTATTGTGACTAGCAGAGCACTGATTTATTTCTGTTATAAGACATCTTAACCCCAGGAACAGGAGAATTGTGTAGTATTACAAATGACATGTTTGAAGGTAAATGTGCATAGAAACAGGAAAAAATAAGACAGTAGTGTAAGTGATAAAAACTTATTCCTTTTGTCAAATATTTTATGGAAAACACAGTGGAGTACAATTTCATATTAATATTCCTATTTATGTAATTTGAATGCATATTTTAGTTTTCTGATAATATTGTGATAACATTCCTTCTAAATTGATCCCATTTGTAAAACAATTTACTTTACCAGATCTTTTCTCCAAATGTAATTTCATATTTTCTGTTACCTTTTATATATGATGCTGGTTGTTATTTTTAGCGGTCCAAAAAACTATCCAAAGTTCATTGTTCACTAACAAGAAAACTATTGTTGGTTTGTATTTTTGTATTATGATACTGTAATTCTGTACTGGTTGGTTTTCCTCACAAACTTTTGCATAGGCTTCAGGTGGTTCAGAATTCAGCTGCTCGTGTTATTACCACAACCACCTCCACAGAACATATTACTCTGGTTCTATGTGAACTCCACTGGCTTCTTGTTAAATATTGAATGGATTTCAAGATTTTGCTATTAACATTCAAAGCTCTTCATAATCTGGGACCCCAATACCTCTTGCATTTGTTACACATGTATACGCCTGCTCTTACTCTTAGATCTTCTTATTCAAAGCTGCTTGTTACACCCTCTGCTAATTTATCTACCATGGGTTTTAGATCTTTTAGCTTTGTGGCTCCTTGTCTTTGGAACTCCCTCCCTCAAGATATCCGCAGCATTGATTCATTTCCCAATTTCAAATCCAGACTTAAAAATTTCATATCTTTTTAGACTTGCCCTCTTTCCTGAATTTGCTCCTGGACTGTAAGGTTTTTGCACTTTTATTATTATATTTCATCCATCCATCCATTATCCAACCCGCTATATCCTAACACATGGTCACGGGAGTCTGCTGGAGCCAATCCCAGCCAAACAGGGTGCAAGGCAGGAAACAAACCCTGGGCAAGGGCGCCAGCCCACCACAGATTATATTTACATAATGTTATTTTATTTTAATTGTTTTTATTGTATTGCTTTCTTTACTTTTGTAAGGTGTCCTTGTAAGCCATGAAAGGTGCCTTTAAATAAAATTATTATTATTATTAAAATATTTTGTAAAACCATGTATTAATAAATATAAACCCAAAAACAAATTACCCATTACTGTTCTTTGAATGAAGCACCAAAACAAAAGCATTAATTACAATCCTCTGAGAAAATGTCTCTCAAGGTGATCCAACTTAAAAAATGTAGATGAAATATTTGCTGACGTGTTTAAGCACTGTAGTGTCCATTGTGCAGGGCTTATAAGGGCTTTCACACAGCTTAAGACTGTCTACTGTGTTTATATGCTCATGGACTATTCAGAGCTCCAAGTGCTGACATTTCATCTTCCCACTTCAGTGGGTTTCCGATCACACTATTAGGAATAATGCAAGATCATTGCCAATTTGTCACTTGCTGTGCTAAAACAAACAAAAAAAGCAGTTAAAGATAAATGCCATTTTCCTGGAAATAAAGAGAAAAATAAACATACTAATAACTTTTGGGTGAAAGGTCTGCGTTACATAACATCTTGTACAATTTAGGAAACTTTGTTTTGTCAGCTCAGATTTACCATCTGTCCAAGAGCATGTGAACACAGCATTAAAAGTGCTGTTACTAAAAATAAAAAAGCTCAAAAATGTTTAAAAATAGTGAGAGATCATAGGCATGTTGTCAGTTTAAGTATTACTCAAGCAGTCATACCCAGAAGCAGAAACTGAGTTTACCTGAAGCATTTCTAAAACGGGTAAAAAAAAAATTAAAAAAAGACACTCTTAGTGGAGTGAATATTAAACTAACAAGTGAAGAAACTCCCTTATTAAAGTAGAGTGACATAATTTGTGCCGTTACGTTGTGAGTAATTTATATTTATAAAACCAAGAAGGGTGTCAAAGTCTGTTAAGTGTCTGGGCACATGATGTTGCAAAGAACATGGTTAATGACTGCTTTTATAACCCTGAATTCTGTTTCATACTGGACTTAAAGGTTTCTTGATGTAATAACATGGACAGGGAGATACATGATAGAGTAAGAGGGGAATAATCTAATTGTACCAATTATAGTTCTTCTCACACCACTCATGGACTATGACCACCCTGGGGAAAAGGTTGCAGTATGCTTAGTGGGATATGTCATAACACATCATTTGCCACTTTTATGGGTCCAAAGCTGCTTTGCGGCCCTATTTCCACATCAAAAACTATTTCTTTGCTTTGTTTTTGGAAATATTTATTATTTCTATGTCACCTTTTTATATGCCATGTTCCATGAAAATTGAGTAACCGTTTCTAAATGCAAGTGTTGTTATCACAGACAATTTAACTTTAAAGCAATTATATTCCTCAAAAGTAATTTTGTCTATAAACAATTCTCTGATAACATTTATAAGTTAGAAATTTAATCTATAGATGCAAACATCAAAACATCATTATCTTGATCGATCAGTGCTATACCATGAATTAGCTTTACAGAGCTAAATACAAAGATGATGTAAGCAGGCTGCTATAAAAAGGTGTTGAATGTTCATTTAAAGTGTTTTTCCCCTCCTGAAAACTCTGAAACAATTAAAATACTCCTTCCATGTTTTTTTTTCTTAGATGTCTAAAATAGGCTATTATTTTTACTATCACATTTCAGAACATTGTGGCAAAAATGGATTACTTACTGTCCTATAATGATGTCAGCAATGAAACCAAAGTCTGCAATTAAACTATTTTTAAACCTCGTCTAGGCAGTAATGTTCTGCTTTAGTTATTATGGGCTTCATTACAGACGTATCATTTCATTTCAAGACATTCGCCAAATGAACACTCGTAATATCTCTGAGGAGAATAAATATTTTAAATCCTCCTATTTAAGTGGGAATCAACGATATTCCCCAGTTACTTATCTAGTAGCTGCTTAGATGGTCGCCAAAAAGGAGTTCATTTTAAAAGATGGGTGAGCTGGTGACTGAGATTCAGACAGAACACCAATGTTGTCAAGCCAGATGAAATGTTGTGTCATCATTTGGCATCAATATGCAATCTGACTGTCAAAAAGTTATGCAAAAAGAACAGTGCAAAAAGAATGGCAATTATCGGTGTATTCAGACTTGTCATTAGTCACACAAATGTGGTCATCTTATTAACTATTATTATTACTTTTATCCCTGTGTTCAGTAAGGAGTGTTAGTTCCACAAATGAATCAGGCTCTGTGCTTGGCAATGCAGAGTGAAAAGATTGTTCTGATTATAGTGCTACCTTAAAGCCACAATGGCAACAAAATAAGCACAACAATACAGCCTAATCATAACATAAATAATCTTACACAAAGCTAAAGAATGTTTCAGTGTACAGTAAACATGGTTGTGTTGGGAGATCCCAATGGAATTATGGCAGGGTGAACTGTGTTGTACTAGAAAAGATGCACACTTAGTTTTTTCATTGTCTCTCTTTTGTAATAACAACAAAAATAATACATTTTATTTAATTTAAAAGTCAAAATTAAAAACAGAAAAATAAGACAGTCAAAATTACAAAATGAACTCAGCCCATAAAACCTTGTTTAAAACTCTGTGTCTTTAAATCAGTTGTAAAAGAAATAACTGAAAAAGACTGTCTAAGATAAAGAGGCAGGGAGTTTTATAATCTGGGAGCTGCAAAACTAAAAGCTTGATCACCCAGTGACTTGCATTTAGTATGCAGGACAAGAAAGAATTGAATATTAGAGGATGTTTATTTTATTGTAACATGTTTGAATTATATACTGGACCATTTCCAATTAACAACTTTACATATTAACAAAGAATCTTACAAGAGATGTGATATTTAACAGTTAGCCAGTACAAGGAAATCAGTGGTTATATGTCCCCAAGATTTACAATGATTTAATTTCTGGCTGCATAATGTTAAATTATTTATGCTTGGTGTAATGGCTGTTGTCTTGGTTTCAAGCAAAGGTGGGCTTGTTTTTATAACCTTACGATAATATTACAATAAACCAGTCAGTGTTTTAACTATGAGCTTCTAAATATGACATTGTCTATTTCAGTAGACAAGGCAAGAATCAACTCCACACGGGCAGAGTACTCCAAATAAAATTAAATGTGACATAAATATTCTCTCCAAATCATTCTCTCGAATGACATCTACAGTATAAGAATAACAAGTTTGCACCTGTCTATTTAAATAAACTTCACCAAGAATGGTAATGGTTCTCCAGCATGTTATTGTTACAAAACTATAAGGAAACAAATGCCAAATGCCATTATAAAATTATGATTATTTTATTCCATCTGTATACTACTTTTTGAAGAACTTTTTCAAGAATGTCTTTTATTTATGTACAGTTTAGCAAAGAAGCTAGCAAATTCCAGCCACAAATAAAAGTAAAATACAACCAATCAACATCCTGCAAATCTTTCCTCATCAAAGTTTTATTTTCCTAATTTTTTTATTTTCATTATAAGGTTTATGAGATGACTTGCTGCAGTAGCACATTTGGACTGGAAGAGTGCATGGTGCTGCACAGTTTATCCACTTTCATTGGAAAACTCAGGTGGGCATGCAGATTTAATTCAGTAAATAGTTATCTTTGATGTCTTGACCCTAAAATAGCACTAATGATCATGTGCAAACAAGTGACAAAGGAACTAGAGTTTAGACCCAAAGGTTGATTGCTCAAGTCCTGCCTTTGACTCTCTATATTTTATCCTGAAAACTTCACATATATATATATATATATATATATATATATATATATACACACACACATATACATCTCTCTATTATATAAAACGAGACGAGACTTTTTCAGAGAGACGAGACATTTTCAGAGAGATAATTTCATGTCCCGCGAGACAAGACTTTGTGCCAGGAGATGAATTGAAAACCTAACAGGTCCAAGCGTGGGTGGAAATAAAAGACAAACAGTAGAAGAAGAAAAGACAAAGAGTAGAAGACAAAGTAGAATGTCGTAAAGAGGTTCAAAAACATTGGCGTGATACACATGCAGAGCAGGTTAGAGATTATGAAAGTACTAAAATTCGAAAGTCTCAAAAAACTGATAGTAAAGATCGCATTAGCGCTAACAAACGGTAATTATTACTCAGTGAAATAACGGAACAGCGAAAAGAGATGGAATATATGGACATAGGTGATATGACAGAAGTATGTAGATATTGGTCAGCTTTAAAGTTTAAGTTGGAGACTTGTTGTCTAATTGTCTAATTCGTGTTGCCATCAGGGAAAAGTAGTGTTTCTTCCCAATGAAGAGGCGTATCCGTGAGAAACAAAAGATTTGTTATTTTGGTGAAAGTGAAATCTACAAACACTACAGGCAAAATATCCGAATCTACAATAATCTGTTCACGTTCGCATCATACAATGCTCAAAACGTAGATTTACACGATTCAGGACCATACACTATGGGAATCTGTGGTCACGCAACAATTAAAGCTACTATAAGTTTAATTTCAAAGAAAACACAATTCGGTCTGGTTTACATTTATGATCATGGAGAAGCGATGCAACATAGATTCGAAAGAGTTAAATGATTGGAAGTATTAGAAATTCTACAGCCAATAATGGATACAAATCCATATGTCCAAAAGCATCTTACACGAAATACATCTTAAAAACACAGACAAAGAAGTTTTCTTGGATTTCTATATGAATCTGAAAGATCATGCTCGCATATACAGTGTATCTGGAAAGTATTCACAGCACATCACTTTTTCCACATTTTGTTATGTTACAGCCTTATTCCAAAATGGATTAAATTAATTTTTTTCCTCAGAATTCTACACACAACACCCTATAATGACAACGTAAAAAAAGTTTACTTGAGGTTTTTGCAAATTTATTAAAAATAAAAAAACTGAGAAAGCACATGTACATAAATATTCACAGCCTTTGCCATGAAGCTCAAACTTGAGCTCAGGTGCATCCTGTTTACCCTGATCATCCTTGAGATGTTTCTGCAGCTTAACTGGAGTCCACCTGTGGTAAATTATGTTAATTGGACATGATTTGGAAAGGCACACACCTGTCTATATAAGGTCCCACAGTTGACAGTTCATGTCAGAGCACAAACCAAGCATGAAGTCAAAGGAATTGTCTATAGACCTCCGAGAAAGGAATGTCTCAAGGCACAAATCTGGGGAAGGTTACAGAAAAATTTCTGCTGCTTTGAAGGTTCCAATGAGCACAGTGGCCTCTATCATCCGTAAGTGAAAGAAGTTCGAAACCACCAGGACTCTTCTTAGAGCTGGCTGGCCGGCCATCTAAACTGAGCGATCGGAGGAGAAGGGCCTTAGTCAGGGAGGTGACCAAGAACCCGATGGTCACTCTGTCAGAGCTCCAGAGGTCCTCTGTGGAGAGAGGAGAACCTTCCAGAAGGACAACCATCTCTACAGCAATCCACCAATCAGGCCTGTATGGTAGAGTGGCCAGACGGAAGCCACTCCTTAGTAAAAGGCACATGGCAGCCCGACTGGAGTTTGCCAAAAGGCACCTGAAGGACTCTTAGAACATGAGAAACAAAATTCTCTGGTCTGATGAGACAAAGATTGAACTCTTTGGTGTGAATGCCAGGCGTCACGTTTGGAGGAAACAAGGCACCGCTCATCACCAGGCCAATACCATCCCTACAGTGAAGCATGGTGGTGGCAGCATCATGCTGTGGGGATGTTTTTCAGCGGCAGAAACTGGGAGACTAGTCAGGATAAAGGGAAAGATGACTGCAGCAATGTACAGAGACATCCTGGATGAAAACCTGTTCCAGAGCGCTCTTGACCTCAGACTGGGGCGACGGTTCATCTTTCAGCAGGACAACGACCCTATGCACACAGCCAAGATATCAAAGGAGTGGCTTCAGGACAACTCTGTGAATGTCCTTGAGTGGCGAAGCCAGAGCCCAGACTTGGGTGAAACTGGCCAAGGATAGGTGTGCCAAGATTGTGGCATCATATTCAAAAAGACTTGAGGCTGTGATTGCTGCCAAAGGTGCATCGACAAAGTATTGAGGAAAGGCTGTGAATACTTATGTACATGTGATTTCTCAGTGTTTTTATTTTTAATAAATTTGCAAAAACCTCAAGTAAACTTTTTTCACGTTGTCATTATGGGGTGTTGTGTGTAGAATTCTGAGGAAAAAAATGAATTTAATCCATTTTGGAATAAGGCTGTAACATAACAAAATGTGGAAAAAGTGATGCGCTGTGAATACTTTCCGGATGCACTGTATAATAAACTAACGTGAGGAATTGTCAGTGATAATAGTTTCAAACGACAGAGATATTAAAGACAGAGTTGATATTCGTGTTTATCCAAAAGCACAGCACGATTCGTCGCCAGCGGCAGATCTGGGAAATGACTAGTGTGTAGGGCACGCACGTGGGGTGGTGATGGAAGCAAGGGGAAATTCATACTCCAGCAGCAGCATACTGATATGTGGTGTTCAGGTGTAGGTGGTTTGAATCGCACCATTTAATAAAGTCCTTGATTAGGTTCCTATACTCCTCCTCCTGCCCACTCCTGATGCAGCCCACGATAGCAATGTTGTCATCGAACTTTTTCACGTGGCAGGACTCCGAGTTGTATTGGAAGTCCGATGTATGTAGGCTGAACAGGACCGGAGAAAGTACAGTCCCCTGCGGCGCTCCTGTGCTGCTGACCACAATGTCAGACCTGCAGTTCCGAGACGCACGTACTGAGTCTGTCTGTAAGATAGTCCACGATCCATGCCACCAGGTATGAATCTACACCCATCTCTGTCAGCTTTTCCCTAAGGAGCAGAGGTGGGATAGTGTTGAAGGCGCTAGAGAAGTCCAGAAACATAATTCTTACAGCACCACCGCCTTTGTCCAAGTGGGAGGGATTGGTGTAGCATATAGATGATGGCATCCTCTGCTCCCACCTTCTCCTGGTATGTGAACTGCAGAGGGTGGAGGGCGTGGTGGACCTGTGGCCTCAGGTGGTGAAGGAGAAGCCACTCCATGGTATTCATCACATGTGACATCAGAGCGACAGGCCTGAAGTCATTCAGCTCACCAGGACGTGATACCTTTGGGACTGGGGTGATGCAAGATGTTTTCCAAAGCCTCAGGACTCTCCTCTGTTCCAGGCTCAGGTTGAAGATGTGCCGTAGAGGACTCCCCAGCTCCAACGCACAGGCCTTCAGCTGTTGTGGTGATACTCCATCAGGACCCACTGCTTTGCTGGCATAAAGTCTCCTCAGCTCTCTGCTTACCTGGGCTGCTGTAATTGTGGGTGGGGGGAAACTCTCTCCTATGCTGGTATCAGCAGAAGGATGGGTGGAGGATGCAGTACTCTGAGGTGAGAGTGGGTTAGGGTGGTCAAACCTGTTAAAGAAGTTGTTCATCAGGTTTACTCTCTCCACGTCTCTCTCGATGGTGGCACCCCACTTCGAGCTGCAGCCAGTGATGATCTTCATCCTATCCCACACTTCCTTCATTCTGTTATTCTGCAACTTCTGCTCCAGCTTTCTCCTGTACTGCTCCTTCGCTGTCCTGAGCTGGACTCGGAGTTCCTTCTGCACGCACTTGAGCTCATGTTGATCACACCTTTAAAAGCCCTTTTCTTCTGGTTCAAAAGGCCCTTGATGTTACTTGTAATCCATGGCTTGTTGCTAGCATAGCAGCATACTGTTCTTACTGGAACTACAATGTCCATACAGAAGTTGATGTAGTTAGTAGTGCAGTCAACAACCTCCTCAATGTTTTCACTATGTGACCCCTGCAGGATATCCCAGTCTGTAGTTGCAAAGCAGTCTCTCAGAGCCTGCTCTGCCTCATATATATACACATACATACTACTGGGTTCCCCCCTGCTCGCTTCACTTGCGCTGTGAAGAGGGGTGCTAAACGCACCCCAAGGTGACGCAGTCGCTCCTCTGAAACCACATTTTAAACAGAGATACAATGGGAAACAAAGTTTTTTTTACCTCCTTTTTGTTCGATCAGCTGCTGGACTGCTGCTGCTGCCATGCCGCGTGATGTGCATCTCCTACTCTTTGTGTTTTATTTCCGGCCCCAGGCGTGGTTAAATCTTTTGGTGCAAAGTCCCATCTCACGAGATGTGAGTTCTTTATATTTTTTAGTTTATAACTTAAAAAACGGAATAAGAATCTGAAAATCTAACAACATCACATTAAAGTTCTAAATTCTGAAAAGAATGATACCAAAGTTATATACGTAGGTTTTAAAATAAGCCTGATTTAAAGCGTGACAAAAAAGTGACATAAAAACATCACCGTTGCACTTTTAGGCTTAGGATTTTATATATATATATATATATATATATATACTGTATATATATATATATATATATATACATACACTAGATATATATAGTAATAAATGTTTCAGTTCAATTCTATTGTTTTATTTTAGCCTCTTGCTCATGACTGTAATTTTCTTGCACTTTCTGTGTATCATTTCAGCACAAAACTACAGTTTACTTATGATAACCTGAATCCTGAAACATGTGAGAATGGAATGGTGAAGTACATGGTAAGAATACAGGAAAGAATTATGGGGATAAAACTGGTGAAATACAAGACAACTGACACACGAGAAAGAACACTCGGTTAATCAACCTCACTTGGTTAGCTGTGTGGTCTGGATATCTCATCCTGATGTTTTTTAAAAAACTTTCAAGGTTTCTGTTTCATGCAGTTTCAATGAAGTGCAGTACAAAGAAAAACTGAATCATGCAAATATTAATGAAAAGCACAAAACAAAACAGAACCATAAAAGCTCATCAGAAAGAATGAACATAAAACAAAATGTTTAATTCTGCACACTCTGCTAGAGCAGCATTTAAAGCATTATAAACTTGTGTCTGTGAATATTTTCTGACTGTTGGTGTGGAAGACATAAGTTAATTGAGAAAGAACTTTGCTATACAAGTGGGTTGTAAAACGAATCAGCTTCACATGTATCTCATGTCATTTTCTGTGATGTCAAGTTAGTTAAACCAATTTCATTACCACTCCCGCTAAAACTTGACTTCAAATCAGTTTATATACTGTACAGTATTTGCATATCATGTCCACAACAGTTTGTATGATACATGCAGGTATTCATTTTCAACCATTAAGTACTATGCAAAGTCATTTAGATCTGCTCACTAGGCGGTTAAACTTAATACATAACCATGTTTTTAGGGCCCGATCTCCACGATGCGGAAAACACGGACGGAATCACGGAATTAACGCTTAAAAATTGAAATGTGCGGAATTTAGAGTATGAAGGGGTGACTGTTACAAAACTTCGCAATTAATTAAACGATTGAATAATCTGTAGTTCTATCATTCGGATACTGTTTCCTAGTTTGTTGTTTTTGAAGCGAATGCAATTCTTCGTAGAAATTCAATCGTGCTTCTATCTGTGCGCGTGTTTCCTGCATGTATTCTCGTTAAAGGCACGTGAATTCGCTAGCTGCACGAGACAGAAATATCGTTATCGAGCAGTATCTGATACCCTAACTGCGTCGAAAAAACTAAGAAACACAAGCTTATCTACAACATTGAGGGCACAACGCTATCCCGACGACTTTTAGGAATCTGGACAACAACTTTTCTGCAAGTTTTTCGATCATACTATAGACTGGACACGAAAAGATACTTGCAATGACCATGTCAAAACTAAAAACCATCTCAAAAACAAGGAAAATTAATATTAAAAAGTGTTGCCCTTCAGGTAACAACAGGGGAAACAACAAAATCATCAGATGCAAGACGCCAGTTTGTGTCCATGTGTGTCAGACATACCGCTCGAAAAAAATGACGAAGATGCATCCTTTCTTTATTGAGCATTGTAAACAAGGAGGCAAGCTGCCAGAAAATGAGAGCAGTCTGTCAAAGTCGTTTGCCCAGTGTCATTGAACAACATATGGATGCCGTTCTTCGAAAGATTCGTGGCAAGAAAATATATGTTGTAGTTGATGACACTACTGACAGCTGAGACCACATAGTTCTCAACATGGTGACAAGTGAGTAAACATTTGGCTGTATGGTAATTCTTTTATGTAGGCAATTCTAATTGTACGTGAAGTATTTACTGTGAATCATTCAACCGATTACATTATACAGGTATTTAACTGGTATTAACAGTCTTTCCCGTAGAAAAATGTTATTAGTGAACAGCACTGGCTGTTAACGGGTACCCTTTTAAAAATTAACAACGATGTTTCGGGATTTAATAAATGTTTTGCCTCATGGTGATGAGGCACACAAGGTCCACGTTTGACTCTTCCATTATAAACTCGACACCTACAAACCTGGGCAGAATAGCAGGCTTCTCCTCAGATGCAACGAACCCATAAAAGCGGATCTCTTTCTTTTTTTTTTTTTAATTCCGGGATTTAGCGACTTGCAGATTAGTTTGCTTTTGCTTTGTAATTAATTATTTTAAGATATGCAGTAGATGAAGCTACAGATGTAATGATGCACGTTTTCAATCTGTAAACATTTAAGAATCATTACAAATAATTTACACAATTACAGTTACAGGTAAAGAAGACCATTACTTAATGACATTTTAGCAATGGTTACAGACAATGTATCATACTGTCTGAAAGCATACCAGGAAGTTTTAAAAGGGGTTATGCCTAATCGTGTACATTCAACCTGCTTGTGTCACGTCATCAGTTTGGTGGGAGAGACCTGGCAGCACTATAAATACATATAAATATAAATATATAAATATATATAAATGAGGCTGCATCACTAGTGATGTGGGTAAAGTCTGCCTTCTTCAAGAAGCCTGGCAGGAAACATCAGGTGGAATAGCTGGATCGAATCAGTAGGGCACCTCTCTGAACATATTCACCTCTACAAATAGTTCTTTCTGGCTGAGAACACATCAGCTTAGGCTGTAACAAACATCCTAGACCTTAAAAGTGAAGTTAACCTTCATCTCAGAAGGATGCATCAAACTAGTAACAGCTCTTACAATTCTGGAGGGCGCCCACTGTCCTACTGCAATCTCGGCATACAGCATCAAGGAGGATCTGGGCTCCTACCTGATGAATGGAACTCCAAAATAAGGTTCAGTTGTGCTAGTGTGCTGTTTCATTAAAAGGAATGTAAAGTGCCATTCCATTATTGTTTGTCTTGTAGCTGTTATTACATTTTTACAGTAAAAAAAAACAAAAAACCCCCCCGTAAAAACCCAAAACATAAAAAATAAAAACAATGAAAACTGAAAATCAAAAAAAAAAAAAAAAAAAACGAAAAAATAAAACGTATTCCATAGGGCCCTACTTGTTCTCTTCGCCACCACCAGGATGCACAAAGCAATGTCAGTTAGTCTTGATCTTCTGGTAGTACATGGTTCAAGTGCACACTGCAACAGCACAAAACCTAAAAGTCTTGTTGCCATAAACTCCTTCATAACACAATGACCCCATGCTCAGTGTACATTGCAATTTACTTATGAAGGGCAGTGTGGGTCGTACTTGGATGAAATATGAAGCTACTGCCAACACTGTGGCATATCCGACAACACTTTTCATGTTCTCAGTCCCAGATGCAGAGCAATTCAAGTATTTTGCATCTATGGCATCAGATTTTACTTTTAATGTTTATTAATACCTTATTTGGTAAATGATCATAATTTTGTTAACGATGAAAAACCAGTACTAGTGTATGAAATGATCTAAACATTCCCTTAAGTGTTAAAATGTTATTCAGATAAAAGTACCTAAAACAGAAAAGGGACTCAATTTCACCACACCAACCACTGACTATGAAACTGAATCTTGAAAGTATTTATGCCATGTTGTGTGTGTTATGATCTATCCATGCTGTACTTTTTGTTTACATGCTTCCGAATTTGTTTAAGCGTTCCTCATTTTGTTTGTGTGCTTCTCTTTTTAGCATCTGCTGTTTCAGGTTTATTTTTTCTGTTATTTTTTCATATTCTGTGATTTTCATTGTGCATTTTACAGTTTGTTTTGCTAGTTTCAAATAGTTTGTGTTTATGGTTTTTATTGTTGATTGTATTATTCAATTTATTTTTGTGCACTGGACTTCAGAGCCAACATAATTTCACCTGCAGTACACACATTAGTACTGTGTTCCAGAATCTCACTAACAATTTTTCAAATAAGTGTTTCCATTCTCTGGTATTAAATGCCCTTTTCCCTAACTTCCACTGGTATCCTCATGTACATCATCACTAACTAACTGCTTTGAGTGCTGCTGTCTTTCTGTACAGAGTAGTGACCAGAAAGGCATATAGGATTCCTGACACCGTCTCACTAGTGCATACCACAGATTGGGCATAATGTTCCTAGATGTATATTAAACAATTTCTACTGTCTAACCTAACAATTTATTTGCCTTTTTCATTTCTTCTGCATATTGCCTATATCCTGAGAATGTTATGTCAATGTAAACTTTAAAAAACATTACATAGGTTGCTTACTCTAAGTCAGCTTCAGGCATCTTGTATTTATAATCAATGTTTCCTCTTCCTGTGTAAAAAAACTTACGGTAGTATTTTTCAACATTAAACTGCATTATCAAATCTTTTTGAATTATTTGTGCTGGCTCCTCTCTATTTTTCTATTCCTTAGATTTTGGTGTTATCTGTGTATTTCACTGGCTTACTGTCTAATTCGGAGTCTGTGTCATTAATATAAATTTAAAAAGGCAAGTGTCCAAGCCGATCCCTCTGATGGACTTTACTGATATTTATACCATGGGGTAATGCCAAGTCTTTTTACAGTCAAGATATTGTTTAACTGGAAAACATTTGGACATGAGAAGCTGTTAATCCCAACACACTGTGGATAATTAATTTTTATTAACCTACTGTATATTCACCTAGTGTCGCTCAAATAATGCTGAAATGAGAATTTATTATATATTTTGAGTATCTTTGGGGCAAAGATGAAAACAATGTAAATATAAAATGCACCGAGTCCTTGTGAAATAGCATTTTAAAATAAAAAACCGCCATCAACTTTAGTTATATTCCAGTTATGAATTCAATTCATTCATGCATAGTGCTTTTCACCATGTAAGGGCTCAGAGCAGTTAGACATATATGGTCAATAGGATAAATCTGTTTCAGACCATATATAGTAAATATAAACACCACTAAACATAGTATTAACATAAATAAAACACACCTATCAAGGTAAACCAATGATTAAATACAAATTACTCTCAATGATTAACATAAACACATTCATTGTACCATTAAGCCCAGTTTATTATTAATGATTATAATATATATGTGTCCATATAACAGAGAAATGGAAAACATACAAGCTGTGTTGACTTTTTTTCATTAAACATTGCACAGGATTTAAATAAGCAAAGATTCAAACCAGAGCTGGTTTCTGCCATGCCCCAGCTTTTATGGTTTACATCCTTCTCAATACTGCATTCAAAATTAGAATTAATAAAGGCATGATATTTTCATTATAGTATTAAGTTAAATTACATCAGAAAATATATTCATGAAAAAACTCAAATTTGTTTGCTGTTTAAATGCCCAGTCCTCTCCCTTATGATCACATTTGGTTGAAGAATATTTTGCTAGAGTGCCACAGAGGTAAATATTGCTGCTTCACAGATTTAACATCTTCGATTTAGATCACATGCCATGTTTTAAGTTCATATGGAGTATGCTAACTCTGTATGGGTTTTACTCCCACATCCCCAAAGACATGTAGGTTAGCTTAACTAGTGAATATAAATTACGTTTGTGTTTGTCTATAAGTGAGCCATGCAACTGCCTTACACTCAGTGCTGCTAGGAAAGGTTTCATGGCCTTCATGACCCCAAAATGGCAGATTTGCTATAATGATAGTTGTCTTTAAGGCTAAGTATCTGACACCTTTACATCCTCTGAGGAGGTGATTCTCATCTGTTGATCTCAGATGCTGTAGCTATATTGATACTAATAATGAATTGTGCATTCCAAGACATGTCAATGATTCATTTTTAAAAAATATTTTTTAATTAAAACTCAGAAAGATAATAAGAAGTGTAAGAAGAAACAACCCAACCTACCCATTGCCAACCTGTGCCAAGGAGTAAATATCGGATAACCTGGTTTCAGGAGGTGTCAAGGATTCTTGAGAAGTCTGAGGCAAATATTGTACTTTGTCTGGCCACTAGAAGACACTGAAATTTTACTCTTGACTCCCACCAATGTTTTATTATTTTTTTCTTACTTCAATATCCTGAAGAAGTGTTTTTATAAGTTTGCTACCTCAGGCTTCCTATTTTGTAGAAATGTATATTGTAATAATTTGTCTAGTTATACATTTTTACATTCTATGGTCCCAGCCATATTGTTTACTATTTTCAGGCCTGTTGCTATTCACATGACATGGAGGTTACATAACATTTCAAGTCTTCTTGTTCAGCAAAAGACGAAGATGCACAGGCTCAGGCATCCCCACTTAGGATTAAAAACCAAAATGAAACAAACTCATGTTAGTGGTAGTTACAGATTAAATAAAAACAAGATAGCTTTAAGATTATTTGGTTACCTTTCCTCAAACAATAGTTGATGTTTCACGCCATGTTTTTTTTTAATACAGGATCCAAATAATATGTGCACATACATTGCTACTTTTGTTTTTCCTATTATTTTGACAAGTTTATTAATGTTTATATACCAATACTGCTATGGTATTACATGGATGGGTAATCTTAGGTCTTCAACAAAAATAACACCTTGTATTATTTTAGCATAAATTAACTATTTGGTATTCCCACAAATTTGCTTAATCATTCATGTGTTTACCACCAAAACCTATACAATACTTTGATATATTTTAAATTCTTCTAGCCACCCAGCCTCAGAGTGCATTTGACACTGTTAACTGATACATCACTCAAGTTTGCCACAGCTTTAAAATCACTTTTGGTCTAACACTCATTTATTTATCCAGTCTTCTCAAATGGTCACTGTGTTTGCTGCAGTGACATAACTAATGTCAAAATCTGGTTTGTATGATTTACCTACTGTCTCGGCATTACTGAGACAGCAGCCAGGATTTCATTTTTTTCATATATGTCTTTTGATAACTAACATTACATTAATGATGATGCATGATTATAAGTATAAATACAGCTGAACTAAATTGAGTTAGTTTTATAGACGTGCCATAAAGAAAAAGCATGTAGCTCACATTATTGTTGATAGCTGATGACATTAAAACATGAAAGCTTTATTTGCATGTGGACAACTGCTTTAAGCAAAGAGACTTACTAGCTCAGCACAAGCAGACCAAACGGTTAAGGTACACCGGTTCCAATCACCGCACTACTTTAGATCAAAGACGTCTCTTCTCAGCTGCTAACCCCTGTGGGAATATGGCACCCACACTAGGTCCTCTTAATAATATACCTTTGACATAATCGATCAGTATAAAAGCAATATTATTAAAAAGCAAAATTAATTACAAACCACAGTAAAATGGATGGAAACAAAAAAGTAAGAAAACATATTTGAAAGAGAGCATGATTAAAAAAATACTTATACAGGAAACACAAGTAATGGAAGATGAGTCTTTTCAACTTTAGATGTAGAGCTGCTTTGAATTTTCTTCAGTCCACAGCGTTCTTGTCAATTTCTTTGTGTTCTTTTTTCCTTTGCTGTGCTCTCCCTTGTCTGCTCTGCATGTATCCCAATCTTAAAAGCCTTACTTCATTCTGAATTAATGATTAATGATCTATAGCAGTCATTTTAAAAGATACACAAGAGTTTTGTTTGAGATGAGATTTACAGTCCATTGTTTAAAAGTTCAAGGAGGTTCTGTGGAAATAAAGAAAAGAGTCCATGTTTTCTACATGCTGTCTGTTGACTCGGGAGTCCTAATTGCTGGCAGGATAATCAATGTTAGTTTTGCACAACTGAGATTTTGACTTGTATTCGCAGTCCAAGTTCCTTTTTAAATATATTGTTTAATTCATAGCTCAGTATTGTGTGTTTTGAACATTTATTCTCCATATGGTATATTAATATGCCCATACAATCTTAAGGCATTCATTGGTGGTCAGACACTTTTCACTTTTCCTGCTGAGATACCAATGAGTTTAATTCCCAGTAAATCATAATAACATAACTTTCTCAAACAGTTTAATCAGGTTCAAGTTTAAAGTCCATTCTAGCAGCACTGAACCTAAGACAGATTTACAATCCAACACAGGGCACATACTCAGACTTACAGCCACACAGGACCAGGACTGAATCACCAATTGACCTTGCATGCATATCTTTGGGAGGAAAATGGAATTAAGCTGATAAAAATCCACACTGACACAGGGAGATCATGTAAACTGAGATCATAACTTGAGCCCAGGACACTGTATCTGTGTAACAGTTGTGCTAACCACCGAGCCCACCATACTACCTAACAAATGCTCTTTGCAAAGATTTTTTATTTTTTTCTGACCTGAACCAATAGTACTTAACTTTATGACACTACATGACCCACTGAGGCAAAGGTTTACACCACAATTGATGGGTTCCAGAGCACAGGCTAGTGGAATGATCATACAAATAACTTTTTTTTTTATTTAATTTTAAGTATTAGCTGATTTTTGGCTTGCTGTTTTTTCTTAATATGTGGTGCAAACCATATTTATGAGAAATAAATTTGTGACTGAAAAGAGTAATCTGGAAGGATGCACAACATGAACTCCTTTGAGAATTCTTTAAAGGTTACAATTACTTCAGGTAATATGCAACTGACAAGCAAATATAATAATAAAAATAATAATATATTTTATTTATATAGCACCTTTCCTATGCTCAAGGCACTTCACAGAGTTTAAGAGAGAACGGCAGGGTATACAGTATATAGCATTGTACTAAACCAGATAAATAAATAAAGAAGAGTAAGATAGTAAATTCAGAGAAAAGCCTAACAGACAACATAATTGATGGTCTAGCACACACACGCAGGTTACAAGAGCATCTTGACATAGAGGTAAACTGACAGAAGGGTAATAAAGTCAGGTAGAGCTAAAAGCCTTCCTGAACAGATGAGTTTTGAGTTGTTTTTTAAAAGAATTCATGGAGTCAGCTGATCTGATTAATTTCGGTAGGTCATTCCAGAGTCCGGGTGCTATACAGTTAAAGGCCCTGTCACCCATGGAGTGTAGATTATCGTGGGGCACAACAAGATTGCCAGAATCAGAGGACCTTAGTGGGCAGACAGGTACATAGTGATGGAAAAGGTCACTGATGTAGTTTGGTGCAAGGTCGTTTAAGACTTTGTAGGTTATTAGTAGAATTTTATATTGAAGTGAAGATGGAGCAGGATGGGTGATATGTGCTCTCTGCTGCTGGTCCATGTAAGGACTCTTGCAGCTGAGTTTTGAATAAGCTGGAGCTGTGATAATAAGATTAGAAGGGGCACCTGCCAGTAGGGAATAACAATAATCGATGCGGGATGTGATAAAAGCATGGACAAGTTTCTCAGCATTTGAAAAGGAGAGGAAAGAGCGAACATGGGATATGTTACGGAGGTGAAAGTAAGAATGTTTCTTAATGTGATTTATGAGGGTGGAATAAGAAAGGGAGGAATCAAAAATGACACCAAGATTCTTTGCAGCAGAGGCAGGTCTGATGAGATCACCGCCAAGATGGACTGGGAAGGAGCTCATTTTATTAAGTGCACTTTAGTCCCAATTTGCAGGAGTTCAGTTTTGTTGCAATTTAATTTTAAAGAGTTCTGCTCCATCCAGGTTTTAATTTCACTAAGGCAGGTTGTGAGCTGAGAAAGCTCTGATGAAGTTCCACTTTTAACATTGAAGTAGAGTTGAGTATCATCTGCATAAAAATGATAGCCCAGTCCATAGCTACGAATAATATGGCCAAGGGGAAGCATATAAATACAGAAGAGAAGAGGGCCGAGGACAGAGCCCTGAGGAACTCCTTGTGTGACTGGCGCTGTGCTGGACCTGCTGTTGCCCAGACTAACAAACTCTTGTCTATCAGTCAGATAGGACTTGAACCACTGGAGGGCAGTGCCAGAGATACCCAGCATGTTCTCCATTCTGGACAGTAGAATGTCATGTTTGACAGTGTCAAATGCTGCACTGAGGTCTAAAATAATTAATATGCTGGTTTGTCCAATGTCTACTGCCATTAGCAAATCATTGGTAACAACAACAACAACAACATAATGTAATTTAATAGGTAAAGGAGCCTACTGGTTAGTGGGCTTCTCAGAAAGCTAGGCAATGTGATTGCTGAGAGGTCTATAGCTCAACAAGGAATTAAGTGAATAGCAAGGAATCCATAACTAAAAATAGCTACAGTAGTTTATTGAAAGAAACATCAATCTGTTATGGAAAGATGTAAAGCTTCAATTTTGATAATATGAAGTCCTTGTTAAAAGCCTACTTACTGAAGACTGAATTAATCATCACACCTTAATTTCTCATTTCTTCCAGAACCTTTTCTGCAGCATTGACCGACAAAAGAAAGGATTTATTAGTATTGCTTCACTGCAACAGATTCTGGAGGCTGGACTGGAACTGGATTTAAGCAATCATCACAGGTCATCATGGGAGCAGATGCTTACAGACTTGCAACTGGTAGGAAAATCATGTCAGTTATATATGACCCATTATTTCTAACACACAAAGTACCTCCAAATACAGCATGGGCTTAAAACAATGGTCTTGGAGTGCAATACTCTATCTAAATTGCAAGATGATAATTGTTTTTGAGATGATACCATGACCAAAATATTGGCCCACTCACCAACATGCACCTTTTTCAAGTCTATGTGAGTTTTTCCTCGAGTTATTTTAGATTTCCTAACACATTCCAATGATGTGTGTGTTGCTGGTGATCTAAATTGGTTGGATACGAGTTGGATGCATGCGTGAACACGCTCAATGATAGAATGATGCCTTACCAACAGTTGGTTTTCACCTTGTACCTAGTGCTGCCAGGATAAACTTAACACCCTCCTGACACTAAACTGGATTTAGTGAGTTCAATGTATGGAATGGATGGCTAAATAATTATTATTGATTATTATGGGCCATGACGGTGTTACAAATCTAGCAATAAAAATCCCTGCCTTATAAATTGGTAAGGGGGAAAAAATATCTGAGATGCTCAAAAACATACAGGGCCTATATTTTGCACATGACGTACACATTGTTATTTATTACTAAAAAACTAATATAACAAGAGGCCAACATATGGTTATTTGGAATCCTACTGCTTTTTAAAGTCATCAGATGCATGCCAATCTGTTTAAAAAGCCTCAATGCTACAACAGGAGTCTCTGCTCTGGTGACCCTGAACATTTACAGAAAGGCAAGTGTTCAAACCAGCTTAACTACCTGACAAAACTACTAAATAACTTCAATTAACCTGTCAGAGTTAACATTGAAGAAGTATAGCAGTTTGTTACTGTGACTGGGGGGAAAATGTCATATTTTGTCAGTGCCAGAAATAGTGACAGGCTCGTGGTCACCCATAAGGTACTGTAAATGATGAAGGCTATGCTTGGAATTGTCTTAGCCACTGGGCCATACCTCCACATGTATCTTAAAATAAATACAAAAGTATAGTTACATTCTATTAATGTTTTTTGTTTTATTTTAAGGAAGAAAATGAACCTGTAAGCAGACTTCAATACCTGGCATATATTCCATTTTTTCTTTCTTTGGAAAATGGGAGTTTGGATTGCATACCATCAGATTCTTCACTTACATAAACCTTCCATTGATTAACTAAAAAAATGTAGTGTTTGTGTCTTATTATGAAAAGAAGAGAACTAAGGTTTATAACTTATTCATTGTCAAGCTAGTATCGTCCCAGATTTAAAAATGACACAAAATGGTGTGGGACCAACATTTGTTAATGGCTGGTGTTGCAAAAATAGACTATAAGCACTGTTTTTAATTTGAGACTTTTACTACCTTATTTATAATTGCAACACCGTACTGTCATAATAACTGGCAGTATTTGCCATAAACTGATTTTAGGTTGTCATGTGACTGTTGTATTAAGCTTGAAGAAAACAAAAGTGAGGACAGGCAATCTTTTTTATTTAATCTTGAAGAAGGAGATACAAAGCAGAGTCTTTGCAAAGGGAAGTCAATAGGAAGCATAAGGGTGAGGATTACTGCGTCCCTTCTTAAGAAGTACTTGTGACACTTGTAAATTTGGTTGCACTCCGTTGAATAAATGAATATGCGTGAATACAGGATATTTCCCATGATGTGAAAAATTATGTGTCTTATTTATTTTATCACGATCATTATCAAGTTTGATAATTATTGTAAAAATAACTGAATATTTGTTAACAAAATGCACCCCTCTCTATGAAACAAAAATGCTTTGTAACCCAATTGAAGATACATAATAAAATTGTATTGCAAAATGTGACTTCAGGTGTTTTTTGTGGCCAAGTAGAACAAACTGCTCAAATATTTAACTCAACCTACCAAGAGCGGAAATTTGCAAATAAGATCATCTCTTCAGTAATAGACAGACTGTTTCACTTTTTGGTCTTTTGAACTGAAACACGACCACTGCAGTGAGATCAGAAATTAATGTCAGCAGTGTGTAACAACTTCAGTTACAAATTTAAAATGTTGTGTTGTTGTCTTAATGGTCTAAATTCAATAAGATAGTATATAAAATTGAATAATATATTGTCATAGCTTTTTAGCACCAATGACATGCTATCTATTCACTTTTTTAAATTTTATAGTTTTATCAGCAATAGTCTGCTACATTAATTGTGTCTAAACAATTTCCTTTAAAATAATATTTATTGAAAAAAGATATTAAACAAATTCAGCAGGAAATTCATTTTAATAATGTTAATATTCCCAGCTAATGGGAGATTTATCTACCACCAGTCAATGAAGTTTGATTTAACATTTTTAGTCAGGCTGTAAAAGTTCACTTTAAATAGGACATTATATGGTTGTGTATTAATTTGCATGTGAACTGACAGCTTATATACACAGGAATTCAAAAATTATGCTCTGATTTAAATTATTATTATAACCCCAGTATAGATCAGTAGAATAAAGCACTATATTATCTGCATAAAAAGACACTTTATTAGAGACCTTCCCTTTTAAATTTTCCTAAATTTCTTACCATTTACATAAGTAGTAAGTGAAAGGTTCAATGAAATGGCAGATAAAATAAATGACAAAGGACATACTGGTCTAGTTTAATCTTCTACAAATAAAGACATCAGAATGTACATTACATATACAATCAGGAGCTTTTGGAATATGGTATAATAGCTTAATTTATTTAGATATATTGAGTGCAACCCCAAAATTGTGTAATGCAGATAATAAGGAACCAAATTCAAGTCAAATGAGGTGTACTGCCATATGTACATTGCATTCAACTCTCACCGGCTTTTTCTCTATCTTAAAATTCAGAGACTTCAGATAACTCTGCTGTGCTACATATTATAGTGAACAGGGGGTTTGATAGTAGAAGTGTGAATTAAGCAAATCCAGTTTGATTGTATAAAATAACAGAAGGAGGCACTATCGTTCTTGGGTTTAAGACAACTTAGAAGTTTCCCATGCTAAACTACAAGATGTCTTCAAAGTTTTTATTTGACACCTTCTGAACTGCAAAAGAAAACCAATATTTGAAGCCCACTGCATAGATGTCTATGGCTATCATCTAGTTTGTTCACGAAGAAGTGTCTAAATATCTGCTTATTTAATATCACTTTCAGTAAAGCCTACCATTAACAATTAAAAATTTTCCTCAAATGACACATAATATTACAAGCATTAATATCAAAATAATTTAACCAAAAAAATAAAAATACATGTTTAATATCAGTATAACCCCACAATGATTAAATATAACAATAGCCCATGAAGTATTTAGAGGGTAAAATACTGTTTCATGCTGCTGTGTCATTTATACAGCATGCTAGAGTCACACATAAAGCACCATGAAATCAAAAATAGCATTATTGTCAAAATTATTTTTAAGTTCGCTTCTTTGCTTACACGATCTTTGCACGCTTTCAATTATTTGTTTGCATTGGAATACAGGGCAATATTGCAACATCACATACACCACTGTAGCACAAGTCCGGCATTTTAAACAAATGCTCATGCCCTTACAGAGTTATATAAGTAACATTTATTACAAACAACAGGTAATTAAAAACAGTACGACTCGTCAAGGCTTCTATGAATACAAATGAACTTCATAACGTATAGCGTTTACGTTTAGCCTAAAACCCACAGAAGTGCAGCCAGACTACGGCCAAAACACTACAGTCGGGCTCGCTTGTTGAGCGCAATGCATTTCCCGCGTGCTGCCCCCTTATCTGTGACGCAGCCTGCTGGATATGGATATGCGTTCTTCCGTAAAAAGTTAACTGATTATCTGACGTCTGTTGTTGGGACTTTGTGTCGATTGTTTAGCTTTCATGCACATACTAGACCATGCGGTTGAATTTTAGATGGTTATATAAATGTTTGAGGGCGGTGCTATAACAGTTTGAACAGTGTGCAGTTTCAAATAATGGATGTTTCTCTTCATTTTGGTACTAAATCATCTAAAATAAAGTGGCAGCCGATTTGGGTTCGTCATTAACTTGTACTTTTGAATTTTTCCGAAGGCGCCGAAAACATAAGAGAAAGAAAATCACACTTTTGAGTTATCAGAGACTCCTAAAAATGCTTTCAGCGTAGCAGTCTGTAATTAGTCGTATGAAGTGAGTCCCTCTGACAAGCCAATGCGCTCAGGCTCTGAAGTGGATTTGCGATTGGTTACAACACTTATTTGCTGTTTCAAACAGTTTGTAACTGGGAAAGCTCGGCCTATGACAGAGCGGGATTGCTAAATCACATTAAGTATATCGCGCAAATAGTAATTTTAATCGAGATTAATATGCGATTATGTGTGCATCTCTGTAATGGACTCCTGTCCTGTTTTTAACTGGCGCTGGGATAGCTCTGTCCCTCCTCAAACCCAAGATGGATTAAGCGAGTAAGAGAATGTTATGGTATCTTCAGTAATTTCCGTGTTTGCTGTCCTCCCACAGCTACAAAGACATGTATGTTAGGCTGATTAGCATTTCTAAAGTAGTTCCGTGATGCAGGGATTTTCCTTCCTGGAGTCACCTATGGCTGAAGGGTTTTCGCGACTAATGCCACAATCAGTATGTCATTCTTACCGGTAATTAATTTCTTCTGTTTAATTTCCTGAACTTTTTCCTCCTTATATTTTGCATTCAGAAAAGTGCAATATAGTGCTACATTTACAGAAATTAAGCAATTTTCTGACACATCTTTAAACGCTTAATTCTGTTTTATCATATTGTTAGTTCACTTTTTCTGTGGCGCTTCCACTCTTAACTCAGTCCAAATTGTGACAATTAATATGCAACTGAGTGAACCCAGGTGCAGCAGCTATTTAATGTTATCCACTTGCATGCTAATAATCAAATAATGGCTTAAACAGCCTCTCAATCTTCTAATGCCAAAGACCTTGCAGTTCCATTTATACTCACGGGGAGAACGGCATATTCTCCTGTAGCTCCCCAGCTTTCCAGTGTTTGATTCTCAATTATTCTATCATATAACCCACTTAATCTAGTTCTGAGTTACAGGAGCTTGCATCTATCTCAGCATCATCAGATGCAAAGCAGAAATTATTCCAGGACAGATGGTTCAAGTTTGTATTTATTTTTCTATTCACTGGTATTATTTTTTCTCTTTTTATTTAAATTATTACTTCTATTTGTGCATGTTATACTGTTTACTACATATACCCTATCCTATAATAGCAACAGTGTTACAATTAACATTTAAAGTTATGCTATACCTAAGTTATATTTGAACGATGTTGATTAATATGTTTTGTGCACCCTGAGTCTGATAATGCACCATAATGCTTTTGTTTTTTTTTAAGAGGATATTTAATGGATGGGATGGTACGTTGCTAAAGGGTTAAGAAATGCTCTTGGTTCCAAGAGAATGGCTGAGAGTCCCAGCCTTGTCACCTATTGCATAAACAATTCTCCATCTATTCTGGTTTCCTTACATATTGAAAAGATATGAATGTTTATCTTGAAACAAAAAGTGAACTACTCCAGTTATGAACATGACACACAGCTTTACATATCTGTGGTACCTGATCAACCTGAGGCCTTTGGCCCTCTGTTCTAATATCTGTATTGTATTTGTTGGATGGATAATTAGTAATTTCCTTGGGCTTAATAAGAAAAAGGCAGAAATCTAAGTTGTTGTCACAAATTAAAATAGTGAGGGCATTAGAAATAAACTTGATCCCTTGGTATTAAAAGTCAAGGCGAATGTAAAGAATTTAGGTGTAGTCGTGGACTCCAATTTAAACTATAAACCCTCAATCATTATCAACATAACTGGGTTCAAATCCTGAGAGTAAGTTGCCATTATTATGGACTCTGATTTAAACTTTGAATCACGTATTAACGATACTACTAGGGCTGTGTTTTTTTCATTTAAGGAACATCGTAAAAGTTAGACCTCTTAAAACATTGCAAGATGCTAACATTATTTCAAGCTTTTTAGTTGACTAGGTTACTGTGATTCACTCCTAACAGGACCACCTAGATCAGGGGTTCTCAACGTCGGTCCTGGGGACCCCCTGTCACTGCAGGTTTTTGTTCCAACCATCTTCTGTTTTTAATTGAACTCCTGGGCTAATTAAGTGAACTGATATTTCCCAAGTTCTGTGTAAGGAACAATATATTAATAAGAAAACTAAGTTTGCTAAAAATATATATATAAATATAATATAATATATATATATATATATATATATATATATATACCAAGCAGTTATATAGGAATGTTTTTTTTTTTTCTTTTTAACAGTATTTTCATCTTGATTTTCATCCTACTTTTCAAGGTGTTCTAATTGTTTAATCAATCCATTATTTACTAATTAGTGACTGACTCTAAAGTAGCTGCAGCCTTTGATTATTCGGTGTTGTTTGCCTGGATGTCTGCTCTGCTCGTTTTAAGTTGTCATTATTAAGATACAATGAAGGGGGAAAAACTGCACAAAGAAAGGGCAAAGTATAATAAAAACAACAAAAGAAAGTTAAGCATTTAAATCTAGAGCAAAAGCAGAAATATTTATAAATGTCTTATAAATGTAAAAATCATGCTGCTCTGCTTTTCTGAATGTCGAATAAAAGAAAGAAAATACCAGCTAATTTAAATGAGATCAGTGCTATAAGGTGTTGTCACTGATTAGGAATCTGGTTGGAACAAAAACCTGCAGCCACAGGGGGTCCCCAGGACCGACGTTGAGAACCCCTGACCTAGATAGACATAAATTAGTTGTAGTCAGTCCAGATTCCACAATGTACCAGCAAGAAAATTAATCAGGAAAAGAAAAATCTGAGCACATCTCACTGGTTTTAGCATCAATACATTGGTTGTCTGTGTTCTTTAGAACTGATTTTAGAATACTATTAAAGGTATATAAAGCTCTATATAATCTTTCTTGTTCCTATATTTTGGAGTGCCTGACCCCTTACATTGCTGGTTCTCTTAGAACTTCTGTTAGTGGTCTGCTTATTATTCTAAGAGCCAAATATAAAAGAAGCAGTGCTATTCTGCACCAATAATCTGGAATAGTGTGGAACTTTCAAAAAACAAAATCCTAAAAACCTACTTTTCAATGTGGCTTTTTCATAGCAATATGTTAATTCTACTTTCATATATTAAACATGCTTAGAAATATATATTTCTCAATACTTTGCAATTAATATTAATCTCTATTTTTCTCTACATTCTCTTATGGTTTTCTATGGTGGCATGTTTTTGCACCGCCACCACCACCTGAACAAAGTAATGTGCAGTCGCCTGTGATGCTTGAATGAAAAGTGGGTAACCCAGCTGTCCACGTGATCCTCTGCGTCAAATCTTCTAAGACAGAGATTAAAGAACAATTAGTTTTTTTTTTCCTGTCATTGCATCTCTGGAGTTTTTTTTCTATCCTTTCCTGCCATCTGGCCATATCATCAGACCTATCATTTCACACTTAAAAACAAATCTATAAAGGATTCTTCTTTATCTATGATTTCAGTATCTATGTTATGTAAGTGTATATTTATTGTTATTTACTAATTTTGATATGCCATTTGTTACTATTCTTATTTTTAATTTGTTTTCTTTTTCTTTGACATCTTGTAAAGTACTTTGAGTTGCATTATTTGCGTGAGAATGTGCTGCAGAAACAAATGCTATTTATTTAAAAGGTGACTCTACATTTTTTCAGTGCATACATCATGAGCACGTCTTGCTATAGACTGTTGTCTTGTCCATGCTTTGGTTCCAGCCCTGTCTACCCTGAACTGGATTAAGAGGACTCAGAAAAATTATGGATGGATGAAGTTAAAATAAAATTAAATAAAAATTGAACCTTCAGTCAATGGCAAATTACATTTGAACCTTCAAATATTACAATGGGATTAATTTTAAAAGCACACCACACAATATGGAAAACAAAATCAGTAATATGTGGATGTTTCTTAGTGATTAAGGTGACATGGTGGGTTCAAAGTCCAGGTCTTATCCCTGTTCACACTGAGTGTGTATGTTCTCCCACTATCTATTTGGCTTTTCCTCCTAAAACATGTATATATTTAACTTGGTGTTTTATGAGTGGGAATGTGTGTGCACCTGCCTTGACCCCCATGCTGCGGGGGACAGGCACCTGCCTTATTCCCTCATTTGTGCCCCATGCTACTGGCAGAGACGCTTATCTTGACCCCATGCTGCCGGGAGAGCCACTACTTCCCCAAACAGATATTGTAAATGGACTGCAGCAGTCTTTCATTGAAAATCTTATTTATTCATTTATATTGCACACTCATTAGCGTTACAATTACCTGCAACAATTGTTTGTTCAGGGCTAATATTTGTATTATTGAGTACCATAAAGTGTTCTAGTGGGCTTCGAAGCGAACCTAGGCACGACTCTGAAGGACGCCAAGTTAGTAGCTTAAACAACTTAACTTAGTGTTAAGATTTTTCCTTTTACATTCTTCTGGTTCTAAGCCATAAGATTAGCAAAAACAAATAATAACCATCAGCATGTTTTACTTGACCGTCGTCTTCTTCGTAGGAATATCACATGTTCAGCATTCGTCGTAGCGTCGGAGGGTTTGAGGCGATTTGCGTGGGACAAGTGTGATGTCGGCAGCTTCTCTGGTCCTCTCTTCAGCCACTCAAAGGAAAGCGCCGCCTTTCGTCATATTACAATACATAAATGAAAGCCAAGACACCAAAGACGCCCGAAAAAGTGCAGTTCTACTTTGAAATGTAGCGGGCTTACAGTAAGGAAGTTACTCCGTCCACGACTACCCGCGCACACAGGTGGATGCAACGCAAGGAGTTCGATGTGACGTCATGACCCGGTATTTACGCAGCCGCAGCTGACATCGGGAAGATAAGGGCGGGGCTAGAGGGATGAGGGGTGTGGGAGTATAAAAGGGAAAATGTAGGGGCGGTCGGCCCCGGCTAGTCACTAACATCTCCTGCGTTTGGGTGGAATTGAGGGTTGCGGTCTTTGTGGTTTTAAAGTGTGCGGCTGATTCCCCTCCCCTTCCCTTTATACCTGCGGCTCAGAGTGGAGCGAGGAGGTTGGTTATTTCAGGAGATTTGCATGTGCAGATGTTGTGATTTGTATTTATTTATTTATGTGATCCTGGCACCTGTCCGTTATCTCTTTTGCTGACATTACTTGAGCCTGTAGTCACCGTGGTTGTTTTGTCTTACAGCGTTAGTTATATTTTTGATGCAGACATGGGAGGACTTTTCGCATTCTTTGTACCCGGGGATGTGGAGGGTTGCCCTTTCTCGACACACCGGGCAGGAGCACAAGACTCAGTTGGGCCGAATGGGGTGGGGGTTCGCGTTAATCGGGTTTTCACTCATTCATTCATTCGGTAAGGATTTTACATCTTCCCAAAAGTGTTTTTCTACCTTATCGAGAGATTATGCTAGGCATGCAATTTGGCTTGCAAGTTTTCAAATAAGCTAACTGACGGCGTCAGTACAAGCTCATTAAGTAACCGAAAAAAAGCTGCTTTCCTCCATGCCTTACTCCGGACCGCATCCAGTTCTGGCCGTACGCCGCAGTCCCCCTGCCTTCAGGGTTTTTTGACTGGGAGATTTCCGACGCGCTTTACATCTTAGTAACTTTACATAGCATATCTATACTTTTACTAAAGAGGGGGGGGTGGTGGGGTTATTAAGTATAACACATGCTACCGATGTGGTGGCGGGACTTTTATTTATTTTTTCACGGTGGTTCCCGTTCTGTCTATAACCTGACTTCTTTAGAAGGGAAAATGCAAGTCATTCTGCAAGCGGCGCTAATTGGCTGACAGATTGGTGACGGTCTAGAATAGCCCAGTGGAATATTGGCCTGTGTTTTACCGGGCACGATGCTTAATCAGCTAATGCACAGACACCTAAATTGCCCTCCCCGAAAAAAAACCTCAAACCACTCATATTGATCGTGTTCACGGCTTCTCTCGCTCTTTTTTATTAGCTGGGGCGGATTGCTTTTACTCTGTCCTTTGATGGCACAATTTCTCAAGAGCAACGGCAGAAATGTGGCCAATGCAAGCCTTATTTACTGCCCAAAGTTCGAAGGTTTTGGACCACAGCGACTCTGGCGAGTTAAGTAAATGAGAGAGGGGAGGGACGGTAAAATGGAAGAGAGTCGCTTTTTTTAGTTGCACTACCTCCAAGATACCAAACATTAAACTTGGAAAAGTATTTCCCAAGAAAATGAAGGTGCACACTTTATGAAGTATCCTCGAGCCGCCAGGTTCTATTTTAGTGTAAGGGGTTCAGTTATGCGCGCATTTCTCGTGCCCCGCTAGCTGGAAGATCTCATTCTCCCGATCTGAATCGAGAGTAGCCCTAGAAGGGCGGCTCCTAGAAACGTTTTAACGCCTTTTTGGAAACTGCGGGAAGCATACAGTAGGTATACTAGTGATACACATGCGGCGGCTAACGTTCTACATGAAGTTAAGCTGACATTTTACTTCAGATCCTCAGGATGGCATGGGTTACTACTTAGCCCAACATTCATCACTGGAATCAATCCTGATCTGGGCATCCGTGGACGTTCTCTGCACACCCGCTCCTGCTGCTCCAGTTAACCCAACCGTTAATGTTTTTTTGGCTCGCATGCATTGGGAGAACCTGCTGATCCCACCCAGAAAGTGAGCTGGCAGATATTGGTGTTAAGAAAGCAATGTGTAGCCACTGTGCCACACATTTAATTTCACTTTTTAATTCTAATCAAGTCCAGCATGGCAACTTAGACATTTTCCTGTATAAATGTGTTGAGTTTTTAGCCACTGCATAGCCTTCTGCACTTTATCTAGTTTGTGGTAACATACTGTATGTAAACACAGTGCCTATTGTACTGTTTTTTTGCCTGGGTTGTTTTAAAATAAGATGACATCAGTGATGCAATATGCACATTTTGAGACAATTTCTTGAGGAAAACTGTATTACAGACACTAATGACTTTGGCAATTAGTTGGTGTTTCAGAAACAACTAACAAATTTGAATGGTGCATGGCATCGCTTGACGTTTCCGCCTCCTATGCATGCATATGTATGTGATACCTCTATCTATATATCTATCCATGAAAAGCAGAACCTATATAATATGACACTGCCTCCATAGCTGCTGGTTTTATCATGGGTGGAGGTTATGTTTTCAAATAAGTGTTGCAAGGTTTGTATTGTGCATTAAGTCCTGTAGCTAATTCCACCCATGTTTTATTACCCACAAGGTGTACCTTCTCTGTAAATTGAGGTGCATAAAAACCCTAAGATTCAAAGACTATATTTTATATGGATCACCTTGTCTAAATTTGCTTGGTGTGTTATCTAAAGGGGCTCAATGCTGAGCTGGAGTGGTTTCCAGTTTAAAGTTAATGAGGTTTTTAGTTAAAGCAGGCACCTAAAGACTGGTTGGGTGGATTGGTGATCTTATCTTATTAGCCTGGTTTTATCAAAATGCATGGGTTATTTCAAGCAATAGTGAAAGCAAGTGACCCGGAAGTCTGAAGATCTAAGATGAGCCTTTTGTTAATTATTTATTCAGTGTTGTCTAATGTATCTAAATAGTGTAGTATTTTGCCCAGACAGAAGTACTGAACCTGATATGTGAGGGTGGAAGATGGTGCACATATCTGCTTTTGTGACCAACTAAAATATTAAACCCTAGTCATGACCAACCTCTGTGTTGTGAAATTTAATATTTTGTCTTTGTTTTAGGGAGGAAAATAGTGCCAATAACCAAGTTCCAAATCCGTCTCTACCAAGTATAGTTTTATTTTTGATAGAGTTGTCCATAAGCATAGAGATGACAAGCTCCTCACATATGGTAAATGCATGCTGTTCCTCTGTTTTCTTCTGGTGCGGGAATAAGATTTGCAGACTTCCTATTGTGATTATGCAGTGTTGGAAAAAAAACTAAGACATCATTTTAGCTAAATATTCAATATCTGCATATGTAGTGTGGAGCAATTAAGCTTTTAGCGATCCTTTTTTTGTTTGTCTGTGCAAAAGAGCTTAAATATTAGTTTTGGATCTGTTAAAACATTTCTTATAGCACATTGTTAATGTTAGTTATGCAGAGCAGATATTTAGTAAGCACTGTAGGTAATTCAATACATGGTTGGTGAGTTCTTTTTTTTTTTATTTTATTTTTTTTAAGCTTGGAGCCGTATAAATATTTACAGCAATAATGCAAAATGTCATGGACCACGACTACAGTGTTGGATCCAAATAAATATTTACTTAAACAACTTTGGTTAGCTGTACAGGCTTAGTATTGTGCAGTTTTGTTGAATATATCTGATTTGTATCTTAAACCACACATTAAACTTGTTTATTAATAAACAAGAACCATCCCTTCAGATTACCATGGTGCAGCTCTCCCCTTCCCCTGTCCTTTGTCTCCCTACTCTGGATAAGACGGATGAGAAAATGAGGGTGGAGGAGAAGCAGCAGCTTCAGCAGCAAGAGGAAAGCCCAAAGCTAGAGCAGCAGATAGGCCTGAGCTCCTTGCAGCTTGCACTCTCTACTGCAACTACAACCTACCAGGGCTATGACACTTACATCGAGGATGGTCTCATCTGCCTCAAGCACAAGATTCGCAACATTGAGAAAAAGAAGGTAGGGTATGTAATGCTTCAGATTAAAGTTGTGGTTCATTACATTGTATTGCCCTACTTCTTTGCACGTCTGTCTTCAATTTTAGTTGTGCCCTTTTCAATATTTTAAAATGCTTCATTTTTCTTGTAACTTGATTTAGTGCAATAGCTTTGTTAGACATTTGGTGCAAAACAGTTTTGTAGTTGGAGGTGGAAAGTTTGGGTGACTATAAAGGCTAAAACTACAAATTTTTACAAATGCCTCTAGTCTTGCTCCAGAGTACAATTGAAGAAGCCCATTTCTTATTGTCTTAACACCTGTGTTTAATTATTAAATGGTTTGTAGGGTTGCCTCAAGCCATGTTTTGGGCCCTAAACACCTATTATGGATGGAGTGTAGAAACCTAATTTTCTTTGTGTGGTTTAAGGGGGAAAGCTCCACTGTGTATGGAGACCCAAGTATTTGCTTAACTTGCCGAGATCAGAAAGGCCCTAGTGGTGGCTGTGTTGAACTGTGGTGTAGCGGGTCCACAGCAAGTCAAAGGTCACTTTTTAAATAGTCGTCGCACTTGCGGCTTAGAGAGGGGACTTGGTAGTGTGGCTGCAGTGGTTCCCAGGTGGTTTGTGAGGAATTAGCCCACAGGTGAGGAGTCCTCTGCATCCGTAATTGTTGCCGGGAGCTAATGATTGCCACACTTGATCCACATCCCCATATCATATAATAGAAGTGAGAGGGGGAGAGAGGAAAAAAGAACGTGAAGAGAGGTTACGGGTGAAGATGGCAGGATGGAGAAAGCTGGTGAGGGAGAACGAGCGAGCATAGGCTTGTGCTAATTGAAGGCAGCTGGGAGTGGTGAGCTAGAGTGGGGTGTTTGGCTGGCACCCGAGGGCCTAGTGTGGTCGCTCCTGCTGAGCCCTTGTTTAGAGCAGGAGTAACTGGGAGAAGGTTGGCTTGCCATAGCAAAGGCAGCGGGATTTGGGGACTTGGGCTCCCCAGCAACCAGGACACTCACGCTGGGGCTTCCACTTCCCAAGCTTCGATTTGGGTGAGCAGAACTGGCGCCAGAGATCGGAAAGGCCACCAGACCAGTACAGTGAAGGTCAGCTGCATGTTGGGTGACTCCCCTGGTGCATAGCCTGGATGGGAGAAGCAGGGGAGTAACCAGTAAAAGAAGGCACCAGACTGTTTTAAGACTGCTTCCAGCCATTGTTTTAACCTCTGTTTTAAAAGGATTTTGCTATTGTGTTTAACGTCCACCAGTTCACTTGCTTTTATTGGATTATTTATTTATTGACGTTTGAAAGACACTGCACTACTTGAACATGGTTTTGGTTTTGTTGCTGTTTTAATAAAAGCACTTTTTGCATCCTCCCCTTGCTTCATTGTTGTGCCTCACTGTCTAGCTCATCAGTGACATTACCGACAGTGTCAGGTTCAAGAGCTCCCAGAAGCTGGATGGGAGCATGGAGCAGAACCCGAATCGTCGCATAACCTGAACTCCAGTTTTTAGATACTACTTTGAAGGCAGTTTAGATAATGTGCTAAAGGTGCTACTGCCAGGTTATAGGAAGTGAAGCTACAACCTAAATTAGAAACTGCTGTCTGGTATGTAACCCCACTTCATGTACCAACTGGTATTCTAAAGTAAAGAATCGCATCATCCCTTCAGTTTCAATTAAATCAGCCCTTGTTTTTTCTTTTAAAGCTGAAGCTGGAAGATTACACAAAACGGCTCAATGAAGGAGAAACCCTAAACACGGACCAGATGGTAAGTAAAACCTTTAGAAAATTTATGAAGTAAATGTCCAATGATGATGTATCTGAACTGTCACAAATACTTAATATACTAAAGTAATATGGGATGTCTGACTGGTTGCACAAATTGTATGACCAAACAGGTTTGGAGTGTTCATGCAAAGAATTGTACGTAGGTACATGGGATGAGTTGCCAGGTGGTGTGGTAGACCGTACGACTTTGTTGGTCATTAACACGAATCAATTACTTTTTAGTAATTACTTAGTAGTTTGTTGAGCTGAATGTCCTAACTGGGTCTAACTGGCCTGTAATAGTGGTAAAACATCAAAATGGGTTTTATGGAATAACTAAGAAGGGATCTCAGTGGTGCAATAGTTGTACATTTCCAAAAATTGTCAGATTAGTATATCTCAGAATGGCTTGAGTTCATTCTGTTTGGATTAACTTTAATATACTGAATGTAGAACCTGCTGGTCAGTAATTGGTGGAAATGTCCTAGAGAAGTCTAAAGAATTGCCCGTTTCCTTTAATCAGAAACACAATTTAGTCTCTACACATCAGCCTATGCCGCAAAGTGAATACTTTCATAATTGAGTTTCTTATTCAGTATTTCAGTTTGAAGTATATGAGCTATCTGTTGCTCACTACCCGAGTTAACATAACCAAGATATTGATATAATTCACTTATCATGGCTTATGGGGTAAGGGAGGAAAGTGTTTTGACCTTACCCTATGAAACAACTGATGTCCAAGTTAAATGTCATTAAGGTTTGTTTTTTGCATAGATGACTACTTTGCATCATGGATATACAAAATAATCTAGTTTTTGGTATCGTATGGAGAATTGTTTTAATTGGATAAATACAAATCTATAGCTTGGTCCATAAGTATTTGGATATTGATGTAATTTTCAATCTTGGCTCTGTATGCCACCACAATGGATTTGAAATTAAGCAATCATGTGACTATAATGTAGACCTTCAGCTTTGCTTTAAGGGATTTACCAAAAGTATTGTATGAACCATTTAGGAATGACAGGCATTTTTCTACATATGTAGGCATATACCTGTACTTCCCTGCTTCAACTGTAATGTCTAAAAGGGTTGAACCAGTGGTAATAGGTTTAAATCTTCATTTTGTAAGAGAACAAACTTTGGGGTGGGGGGGGAATGCAACATGCATTGGAATTGAGTACATCAATTTGAAGGGCGGGAGTTCAGCATTTAGCAGTTAAATTTGAATATCTATAGGCAATAAACTCTATGTAATCTGTCCTTGCCTGTCATACTGTTTGTGGTATTCCGAATAATAGTGGATGGACTGTATGGTTTGTAAAGTTTTATATGAAGGAGGGAACCTGCATTTACAATATGCCATGTGTGATTAAGATTATTTTAAAATCGCACCATTAAATTAGATTAAAACTCTTCTATAGTATATTTTTTAGTAAAAGTGGTGTAGCTTCAGTTTGTGGCAAATAAGGGGTAGTAGAAAGCTGAAAATAGACAGTAATGAGACATTATTCTGAGAGTGAGTGAGTTACTTCCAATTTATGGTATTTTCATTATATTTTTATGCACATATTTACAGTAAGTGGGTATGCTTTTCCATCGGTAAGGATCGCCCTGACTGTAAATCTGCAAGGAACAGATTTGGCTGTGTGCAATGCTTTGATTCCTCTAAGTAGGATGTTGGTCACTAGACCATGGTGTGTCACTTGCTCACATATTCCTCAAGTCTTATGTGCCCTTGGAACCCTCGCAGCCATCCTCTGTTTCCAGTGCAGAGCACAGGTGCCATCAAGCAGTGTGCTGTGACTCCTCTCAATGATATCCAGGGTGCCCTGTGAGATGGAACACCAGCAACTCCAACACAACCCTTTGGCATCCTTCAAGGTCTTGTCACAGAAGGTCTCCTACATCACATTAAGATGTTCAGTTGTACCCAAGTCTGCAAGTTCCTCACTCAAGCTGCGTGCAAACTCGGAAGCAGCCTGATCTTGGAGTCTAGCCAGGTCCAGCCTCATTCTCCTAGTAAGTGGTAGACTACTAAACCTGGATCTTAAGTCGGATATAGTCTCCAGTCAGATTTCACAAACTGGACACTTGTGTAGGACCTGCAGTTCTGTAGGAACCTCTAGTGTCTGCATACAAGGATGTGATCGATCTTCTTCACTGCACCATGCTGCAGTTGTGACCCACTGGGCTGGCTACTTTAAGCAGCTGTTTAAAGATAATAATCTAGCTAGGATGTTGGACATCTCTGCATCCACAGTTTGAGACTGATCCTCCAATTAACTGTGAACCACCCAATCTCATTGAGATTGCACAAGTGGTGAACCAGCATAGGGCAGAGAAGGCTGCAGAGATCTGTGGTCTCCTGGTTTGGAGACTTGAGGCTGGTTGTAAGGCTGTCCAATTGACTGGAAAATAGAACTTATCATCCCTATCTGGAAAGGAATAATGCTCCTCTCTGTGCCGGGTAAGGTCCTTGTTAGGGTAATCCTCAATAGGATCTGTGATCACTTGCTCACCTACCAGTGACTGCAGCAGTATCAGATTTTATGCCTAAGTCTACCATCAAACGCATCCTGGCACAGAGGGTTCTCATGGAGTGGAAACGCAAATATCTGCAGTTTCCTTGCAGCCTTTGTTGCTTTTTCATAAAGTGTTCAACTCGGTTGATCAAGCTGCCCTATGAGACATCCTGAGACTTTGCGGGATCCCCCCCAGAGTTGCTGGATATCGTGGACCGCCTGCACACTAGTACTGCAAGTGCTGTTCAGAGTGGAGGCAGAACCTCTGCGCTTTTCCCAGTTGATTCTGGGGTTTGTCAGGAGTGTGCTGTTGCTCCTACTCTGTTCAGTTCTTGCATGGACTGGGTATTGGGTAGGGCTCCAGCTGCTGTGTGGCATCTCTTGGTGAAGAAAGATTCACTGATGTTGACTTTGCTGATGCTGTGATCTTCCTGGAGTAAAGGGGAGGCTCTGATTGGCGCACTTGAGATACTGAATGAGGAGTCTGCATGTCTGTGTTTGCGAGTGTCCTGGATAAAAAACAAGATCCAGGCTTTCAATGACCTTGCACACAGCCATCAGCAGTGCATCTGTGGAGAGAATGTCTACCTCATCAAGAGGTTTGCTTACTTCGGCAGTGACATTCATGTTTCTGGTGACTCTTCCTATGAAGTTAGTAGGCAGATTGGGAGAGGGGGGTGGGATCATGAGGTCGCTGGAAAGGGGTGTGTGGCACTCCTGATTTTCTTGCAAAAGGAAGGTTCAAGTATTGAGTCCTGATGCTTTTGTTTTGCTATATGGTGGCAAGACATGGATACTATCCAGTGACCTGAGATGAAGACTGGACTCCTTTCGGTACTGTCTCTTTAGAGAATCCTTGGGTACTGCTGGTTAGACTGTGTCAAACAAGCAGTTGTTCAGAGTTCCAAATGAAGCACGTTACCTGCATTGTGAAGGAGCATCAGTTACACCACTACAGCCAGGTGGTGCAGCTTCCCTGAGGGTGAACCAGGCCTCGGGATCCTCATTGAGGACCCAAGTGGCTGGACCAGGCTGAGGGGATGCCCACGCAACACCTGCCTGTGGCAGACGGTCATTTCTGGAGGGTGAGACTGGACTGTGTTTATTGCATGTGAAGTGGCATAATAAATTCATCTTTGGCCAACTATAATACTCCTTGAAGACTAATTTTTATTGTATAATTGTGACCAATGTTGAGTCAACATTGAAAACCCTTTCACTTTGCTGGCATTTACAAAATGTCCCCCGTTATCCTGTGCTAGCTGATAAGCCCCTAATATTAAAGAGGGGAATTGGCAGTTAGTCCTTCAATTCACTGCTGTTGGGTTTTTTTTGTTTTTTTTTTTTTTAATTTTTGTTGTTTTTTGTTAATTTTTTTAATATAATGGCTGCAGGTATTTGCTGTGGGTAACAAAAATGATCTTTTCAAAGAACAGGGTAGCATCCTTTAACATCTGATGTAAAAATTTATTGCATAGCTGTTAATGGTTTTAAATTTGTGCAACTTATTCCTTCTACATTTAATGAAGCATGAGCCACACTTTATAGCTACAGGTCAGGATGGTATAGCACCACAATACCAATAACTGTCTTTCCTGGTTGACTTACATTAGTTTTGTTGTCTTTAACAACTCTGTGGTGTGTGTGTGTGTGTGTGTGTGGTGTTGTGTGGTTTTTTTTTTTGTTTTTTTTGACAGCTGAAATCAGAATTACAGTACTCCTATCCTTATGATTGAAGTTAAGTGATTTATTAAGGATTGAAGCAGAAACCTTTTGTTTTATAGTGCAACACCTTAGCCACCTTGTCTGCACTGTCTGATTTACTGGTTTGTTACCTGGAGTTTTTTTTTTTTTTTTTTTCCCCTTTAGGAGGCAGTTCAGAAGTATGATGAAGTTCTTCACAATCTTAAGTTTGCTAAAGAACTGCATAAAACCTTTAATGCACTCAGTCAGGATGTAAGTATAATTTTTTGCTTTTTGCCTATTGACAATTATCTTTGCAGATTATAGTAATCCTCCAGTGGTTTTTCATGATTGTTTCTAAAGCAATGAAAAGTCATAGAATGCCGCTGTGTTTGGATGTGTGTGATCCTAGTTGTATTGGTACACTGGAACTGGGTTAGCAGGAATGCTCGGAAGGGGAAGATAGAATGAGAAATGCAAGGGCCTTGTTTCTGTTAGTCATACTTGGACTTCAAGCAGAAGACTGTAGCCTTTATGTACAGCTTCTATAAAGACGTCCTTGATAGACGCCTAACCCTAATTTCAACGTGTGTCAGAAAAAGTAGCACACGATAGCTGTAGAAACTTTCATCATGATCCAATACCCTTATAAATGGCTCCTAAACCATGTTTGAGTAATAAAGCCCCTAAATCTAAAACTTTGCAAAGGATTAAACCTCCAATTTAGAGCTTTACAACAACTTATAGAATTTTACTTTTGTTTGCCGGATTTGTTTTCTATAAATAAAGCTACGGCGACTTGAGGAAATTACTTGGTTCCAGAGATCTGAATGTTGATCAGCAATAGCTAACTGTAGTTTGATGACCTGAGCTGTAGTTGGACTGTTCTAAAGTACAATTTAAAATGTGTCCAAAAGGAAACTTGGCCTTATATTCTAATGTACTTAAAACGGGTGTAATAAAGCATAAGTTGGATTTAAGCCCTAATCCCTCTGCGCTCTGCACAACCAAACTGATTTGACAATTTATAATTAAGAATCAAATTTGATGGGCCAAGCTTAGATTTCTCTCAGTGAGAACACTATATCACCAAATATAGTGGAGGAGAGGGATGTTTTAGTGTCTGGAGAGGCCAAGGATGGAATAGGTAAAGTCCTAAGACCTTTTCAAAAAGCTGTATTTCATGATTACGAGAAGAATGATGCATGTAATTTGAGGCAAATGCAAAGGTACTAAGCTACGTTGTGTATTTTAACTAGAGAAGATGGTTGAACAGGAAGTTACTGAGTTTATCTTGAGGCTTAGTTTTTCAAGCAATATCCATGTATGAAGGATTACAGTGTTCAGTAAGAACTGTTGGTGTAAAATAATGCTCTGTTTTATGTTGTTGGCAAGCCATAGAGCAAAAACAAGAAGCCAAAGACATGAAACAATTAGTAAAACATGAGGTTAAGTGGCAGGAAGGTATGAAAGACATGTGCACACTAAATAAATGTCGGTTTTGTGTATGCGATACTTGCATTGAATTAAAATGGTGTTGGTTTTTTGTTTTTTTTTTTTGTTGTTGTGTAACCTTTCCTCCACACTGCCCTAAAAGTAATGGAGATTGATGCTGATACCCGTGTGTTGTTCCTTCTCACCCCCCACCAAAATTTTCTTTATAGTTTGTGTGGATAATACCTTGTTTAAGATCCTCCTGCTGATTGCTTTTTTTAATTTTTTTTTTTTTGAGGGAAAAATTTTGCAATTGTGATCTAAACTTAATTTTTTTTAATAAAAAAAACTTGATGTGATTGCAAAGTCTGTATAATAGCATGTTACCCATTTTCTTTCAAATTCATATTTTTACAGGCTTTTCATTTCCAGTCCTTTCTTTCATTCCTAAAGATACTATGGTATTCAGTTTGCAAAATGCTGAAAAGCGAGAATGTTAAAACCATACTTCAGGGGTCCTCAATCACGGTCCTGGAGGGCCGCAGTGGCTGCAGGTTTTTGCTCCAACCCAATTGCTTAAAAAAGCACCTATTGCTCAAATAACACTTCTGCTTCACTTTAGTTGTCTCACTTGTTAAAGCTTTCTTAAACAATTGTATTCTTGGTTTTTAGTTGCTCCTAGTTAGCAATAACAGGCAAATGACAAAAACCAGCATTTCTCCATTTAGCTTGTTACTGTTTACACCGGTATGTATTTATCATGCACTATTGGGTTTAATTAAATACTTGGAAGGAAAGTGAAGAGAAAAAAGTGAAGGACTGAGAATTACTCATCCATTTTATCCTTCAAATCATTTGGATGTTATTCTTAGAAAGGGGAAAAATATCTAGGATATGAGAATGACCTGAGATGACAGAGTTAAAGCACTAACAAGCCGTGAAATCAAGTTATTGGCAAGAATTGCTTTCTAATTAAGCAACTGGGTTAGAACAAAAACCTGCAGCCACTGCGGCCCTCCAGGACTATGATTGAGGACCCCTGCCATACTTCAGTTGCATTTATTTAATAAGCTTAGATGTGCTGTAAGAAGTTGCACATCAAAGTTACTGCTGTTAAGGTAATCTTGCCTGGTTTGTCAAGCAATTTTAGCCTTTAACAAGACAGACAACATGTGCAAGTAAGGACTTTGCATAAGTTTCCTAAATGTGTTTTCTTACTGTCTTAACTTCATTATCTTCAATATTCCTTCCTCAGAGTGCATTGTAGCAACTAATCTGCATTTTCCTGCTTTTTTTGTATTTATCGTCAGCTAGTCAATCACTCTGCTGCTTATAAGCTGCTACTGTTTGAATCCAAATGCTTTTTGTGAAATAGTCCCTTATTTTTGAAACTGTTACCTAGTATGTTCTAAATAAAAGCAAAGGTAAATATGTTTAACCTGGTGAATCCTCTGTTTAGAAGGTATCTATTTCTTTACCCTTTGGAATTTTGCATACTAGTCTTGCTGTTAAGGGCCTCTTTTTATAGACGTTTGCCAGTTTCACTATACTGTAAATTTATTTAAAACTTCAATTACATTATGCGTATTTTCAAAAAAATCGTCATCCCAATAGCCACTGTTTTTTGCTAAACCAACCTTGCTAAATTAGTAAATTTTAAACAATGGTAAGGAAATTCAGAAATACTTGTGATCAATTTTATATGAAAAGCCAGTCCACACACCCCTGCTGCCACCTTGTTGATCTTGTTGAAAAATATCAACAGTCTCCCCAACTGCCTTTTCTGTATAAGGGAACCTCTGCCTGTACATGTATTTGTGTGAGAAGCAGTGTTGAAGCAATAGCACAAATTAAAATCTAGGTTGGTTTAAGTCCTTTTAATAGACTTAATGTTCAAAGGTAACTTAACTCTGAGCAAAATGGTATTGCCAAACTAAACTTCTGATGCATGTATGTCAGTGGTTCAATGTGCTTGTTATCAGGGATCTCTTTGTGATCAGTCCTTGAAAAAACACTTCAGTTTTACCTCTAGCTTTGCTGGCCACAACTACCTAGGTAAAGCGATTATAGATAACATTTATTTGGGACTTTATTAAAAACAATAGGGTTACAGCAAAGAAATGGTACATGAAGTTGCTATCAAGTGGTGAAAGTGCATTTTGTCTGCTTTTACATTGCTAAGTAGAAGAACACAGTTCATACTTGTGTTGTACACACAAATTGCACGAGTTAAAAACAATCCATTTCAATATGTTCTTGTATGATTATATATTGCTGCTGCAGTGACATCGGAAGTAAATTAAGTGTTCCTCAAACTTGTCAGTTGTGCTGATATGTATATTTTGGGGTTAGATCAGTAAGACTGTTTATAGCACTTCAGTGGGGCAATTTTTTTTTTAATTGAAAACTTGTGGATAATTGTCTCCCTTGGTGTGCACTGGATAGTTTGGATGTACTACCTTTGTAAAACCCTTTTTTTTTAATCCTACAGCTTTTAAAAGCTCAGAAGAAGGCAGTAAGACGTGAGCAAGTCATGAAGGCTGAAGCAGAAAAAAAGCGTTTGCGCACTATCTTTCAGGCGCAATTTGTTCTTCAGAGCCTGGAACAGGAACACGTGAAGAAAGACTTTCGAAGTGGTCTTAATGGGGCTTTCTTTCTCTCGGCTAAAGAACTTGAGTTTTTGATCAGGTTCTCAAAGATGGCTTCTTTAGAGAGAAATGAGTGCATGAGGTAAGCGGAACTGCCAGTGTGTTTGCAGTAAAATGGAGCCCATTGACACTTCAATCAATGAAAGTAAAATGAAGTACGATGTTAAGACTGGTCTGGCAAATATAGAAGTGTCTCTAGGCTGGGAGTTGTATACCCATTCGATATTTGTTTGTTTTTGTTTAGAGGATTTCCTTGTATGGAGGTGGTAGTAGTGTAAAAATTAAGGCTTAAAGTTTAGTTGTGTTTCATCAAAAGCATGAAGTTTCTGTTGATCGCATCAGGAGGAGAAACAAATCATACAAAACCTAAATTTGTAAGCATGAACTGTAAGCAACAGTTATTCTTTGATTTTTATTAAAAATATTTTTATATATATATAAAAATTTTATATTATAAAAATGCTAATCATACAAGGAAAGTGTGTGAAAACTATGAATGCTCAAGTCAAGTGTATTCACTGCATGTTATCGTGCAGTACGCCATTTAGCATTCGTTTGCTCAGAGGTTGTGCTTGATGCTTCCTGAGCAGCTCTTATATATAACATAACCTTTTGATTATATATAAGGAAACCGTATTTCATTCGGTGAAACTGGAAATTAACACATTTACGTTTTTATTTATTTTATTTATTTTCCTCCCAGTAACCCAATAATTGGTTCCAGCTTCACAGCCCTGATAATGTACTTGCTGTTCTCCATATTTTTGCTATTGGTGATAAATTTGTTAGTTGTATGACTTCAAATAGATTTCCTGCCATGGTCTGTATGGATTTTAAGGAAACTATCCTCTAATTACATGCAGTGCTTATCAATATGATTGGGCAGTTTCCCCCAGTCCCCCCAGCATCCATTTTCTTTTTCTAGTAATCAGCTGGAGTTTCATGAAACTGATGTGGAAGGCAGCTAACTAGCCAATAGTTGCAATTGATAGACTTGTTTTTTTCCTATGATAAAAGAACATGTGGTCCAGAACATCTTTAAACTGTGAGTTTAAAGAGGGAAAATAAGTAGTCTGCATACAAGTATTTATATTCTCCCAGCAGATCTATCGCATTCCCAGGGTTACAACAGGTGAATGTATGGTTTTGTCCACCAACTACCACTTGTTTCAGAGGAGGCTGTTGCAAGAAAGTGAGCAGCTTTCAGAATGACTCCTTTCTTATTGCAGCTTGGAGGACCAGATGGACCAGGCAGCAGTCTGCTTTTGGGAGTTGCTGGAAGGAAATGAGAAAGCTGTGGCTGGTACCACATGTGAGTTTTTTTTTTTCTGTCAAAACCTGTGGAGAAACACATTCCAAATCCAAGTTATGTAGTACTTTACCTTTTTATTTAATTTGCCTAATATTTGGTTTAGAAAACGCTAGATTCTTAGTTCTTATTCCAGTTTGCATGAAATTTAACCTTAATGAATATGTAAAGAGATACCCATTTTATTCTCTTAAACTTCAACTAATTTTAGTCAGACTAAACCTGTAATATGGCTTGAGGTAGTCTGCTTTGGCTGCAGGAGGGCACCTTTCCCTTCATCAATATTATAGTAGGTGCCAAGTTCAAAATCACATTGCTTTGTGACTGAGGAAGTTGCTGTAGGAAGGAAATACTTCAAAAAGTGTGAAGTGCATGTGCACCCTGCCACAATGTTGCATATTACGGCATCACATTTTAACTGATAATGGGAGAAAATTATTAAAAAGGTGTATTCAGTCTAGGAGGGTGTCTTATGTGTGTTTGTATGGCATCACTATGGTCTTTAGCTTTATTACTGGATGTTCATGACTCCTGCGTTTACAATCTAAAGCGAATTATAGAATAAATGCTGAACTAACACTTAGTAACAGGTCCTATAAGGTTTGAACTGGAGTAGACCTTTTATACTACAACAACAACATTTATTTATATAGCACATTTTCATACAAACAGTAGCTCAAAGTGCTTTACATAATAAAGAATAGAAAAATAAGACACAATAAGAAAACAAAATAAATCAACATTAATTAACATCGAATAAGAGTAAGGTCCAGTGGCCGGGGGGGGGGGGGGGCAAAAAAAAAAAAAAAACTCCAGACGGCTGGAGAAAAAAATCTGTAGGGATTCTAGACCATGAGACCGCCCAGTCCCCTCTGGGCATTCTACCCTGGGCATTATAATTCCAAGTTGATGTAAATGAACATTCCTAAAAATGTGTTCGTTCAACAGATAAGCATTTGAAAGACCAGTTGGCACGCTTGTTAGACTGTGGGTACTTTGATCACATCCCGGCCCCTCACAATGAGATGGCAGAGGAAGAGGAAAAAAAGGGGACCAAAAATACTGTGAAGCTTGATTTATCAACCAAGATAACAAATGAAACACCTAAACAACTGAGTGTGTCTGGTGAGTTTGCATCCTGTTTACTAGCTGTTTTGAAATTTGATTTAAAATTCTTTGTATAGATAGCAAAAATTTCCCTATGCTTTTTAAGTGGGTTTTATAGCAACATCCTGTAAACAGGCTTTTCTTTTGAAACTTCTTTCACTGGTGGTTTTATCACTGATGCCATGGAAGAGAAGGATGAAAATTTGAGGCTGCCACTTATGTTCTGGGACACTGTCCATGAACACCTGTAGCCTTTGGCTTGTTCTGCTATGGTGGTCACACCATCTTCCGGAGTTTTAAGTGTATGTTTACCTCCACCCCCAGTGTTTTGTAGCCTGTGCCAATAGTCCTAACTTTTAAAATGTCTTCCAATAGCAATGTACAAGGTCTGGGATGGAGAAAAAGAAAAAACCTGGCTGGATACTTTTCAATTACATTTTATTAAAGATTCAATAAATTTCTTGTAAGATATTTCAGGGCAATAAAGTCTCCGCCCCCCTTCAAAGTAATCTTCTCAGTGTCTTCCACTGTTCAAAACACTGCAGCTGCCTCATCTAAACAGTCTGAAATCTGTCCCCTTTCAAAGGTGATTTTAGTTTTGGGAAAAGCCAGAAGTTGCAGGGTGCCAAATCTGGGCTGTAGGGGGGCAGAGTCGCCTCGGTGTTCTGCTGTTTCGTCAAATTCTGCATGAGACGTAATGCATGGGCAGGTGTGTTGTCTTGATGAAGCTGCAAATCGCCAGTTGCCCATAGCTGTGGCCGGTGTTGCATGTCAACTGGTGAATACTGAAGTAATACTCCTCGTTTGTCCTAGAGGAGCATACGTGTGATGGGCAACACCTTCCCAATCAAATAGCATGGCCTTGATCTCGCTGTGTCTTTTCCACACTGCCTTTGGGTGTGGAAAACCAGGCGACTTCCATTGGGATGACTGGGCCTTTGTTTCCAGATCATAGCGTTAGACCCATAATCTCTAGTTATGACCTTCATCAGGAAATCTGGTTCATTTTGTAGTGGTTTGTAGCAAGTCATCAGCAACTGCAGCATGATGTTCCTTCTGCTCTGGTAATAGAAGCTGCCGAGTGAATTTTGCCTAAACCACAATATGACTAGTCTACTGAAGTCTGTTCATGAATGTGCATTCCAGTCCATTCTCCTTGGCTGCCATGTTACATACAGTAGATACAGTGCAGTGCAAACCATTCTTGTTTATATTAACAATGGCTGGACTTTTTCCAGACAGACCTCATAAGTATGTTTTTGCTACCTTAATCGCTTCCTTACATGATCTAAAGTAAAGCAAGTCGGACAATTTTTGATTGATACTCTGACACTTTAGTGATTAGCTTACTAACAGTATGCATTCTGTAGAAGAGTCGTTCATTGTTCAAATCTGCAGTGTCATTAAACTGAAACAATGAAAATACAGACATTGCTTTAAAACTGTTTAGACAGAACCAAGCTGCAAAGTACGAGGAAACATTTTTGAGTTGTATCATTAACCATGCAGACAAAGCAAATGTGGCCATTAGTCTGCACTGCATTCCTATTGGGTCTCAATCTTTAATGACTATCATCCCATCACATTAACACCTATAGCAATGAAGTGTTTATAGAGGTTAGTCTAGAATTGCATGTGCTCTTCACTCCCCAGAGCGCTAGATCCTTTATAGTATGCATTGTTTCAGTAGATCCACAAAGGATGCCATCACCTTCATCTTGCATACAATATGGGCCCAAATGGACAACAGTAGAGGAAATTATGTGCAAATATTATCTAGACTATAGTTTGGCATTTAACACCAACTCCTAAGGTCTTCACCATGCAAAATGACCTGTGCCTGAACGCTTCAATGTGCAGCTGGGTTTTTATCATTTTCACGGGTAGACCCTAGGTGGTTTGGGTGGGTGGCCACGTTTCATCCCTAACCCTAAACGCACTGCTTGGAGACCTGCTCAAAGAGATTGAGGAAGAACTGCTTTCCAAATAAGGATAGTGCCTAGTGCTACATGATTCTATATTAATTCTCCTCTAAAGGTTATTGATATTCATTAAATATGTATAATTAGACTTGTGCAGTAGTGGAGTTCAGCAAACAGGCATTTCACTATATATTGTATGTGACAAATTTAAATTTGATTTGAATTTCATGTGTTTAACAGGACCCCTTTTGAGGCTGAGCTATTAATCCATTGCAAGGCTTTAGAAGCATATTACAGGTGTTAAAGTAGAATGTAAAGATCTGACAAATGCCAAGAATCTTACTATATTAAAGAGTTCATAACCTTATTTTTCTCTTTTAATATCTACTTGTCTGCCATTATCTTCTCTGTATATTATATGGCTTAACAGCTTAGAATTGTAATACTTTCTAACTTTAAGTGGTTAGAATGGAAAAGTAAAGGTTCATGTTTCCGTGAAACAAATTTTAAAATTGCAAGTACAATTCTCAGGCTTGAACAAACTGTCAAATGCCTCACTGGACACACAAGGCATTCTCTGTTGAAGAAAAAAAACTGATTTGTTACTACATGTCACAATGGTGGATGCTAGAGTTATTTTTGACAGCGATCCTACTCCATATATACGGACTAAAGCTTTGGACGTCTGTTCAATTGCCATCTCGTTGTTACATATTTGTGATCTAACTGGAGGTCTCCGGGACCGGAGTTTCCCTAGCAGCATTTAGTGAACCTCTGTGGACAATCAGCCCAGGCTGTGATGCTAATCCATCAGGGAGGGGGCGTGTATCCCGATAAACCCTCATTTACTTTACGTTAGACCTCCTGAAGAATCGCAGATTGAAGCCCATGGAGATATGGGGAGAATGTGACCATTTCATGCGAGCCTGAAGTTTTTATTTCCAGCCAGTTTTATACATCTTGTGAAAAGCAGTTATTTATTCAACGTTAAGAGCCAGTCACTATTTCTGCAGCATAAGAAGGATATTAACGTGTGTCACTAAATTGAGCCCTTTATTTGAAAATAAGAAATCAGTTTTCCAGATTTTATACCTGTTTGGATACAAAGGAGTTGGATCAAGTTGAACCAACTTAATTTGCAGTTTTGCGACAAGACTGGTGCATTTTGTTAAATGGCAGTTTAGTTTTGCCCAGTTCAATGACAATCTTGGCACACTTGTATAATGAGTAGGATGTGCTCTGATGTTTAATGGGCACAGTAAAGTTTTGGTTAACCCTAATTGTCAAGGCTTTGACAAGACAGATGCCTTTTGTTATACAAGAGTTGTGTACATTGGTCAAATTGACAAGCAAAGTTGGCACATTCCCATATCAAATGAATGAAATTAGATGTGTAACGGGCACTGCAGAGAGTGAGATGGCATTAGGGTACACATTCTCAAAAAAAAAATGCCTTTGTTAAATTGTAGTTAAACTTTGGGTATATGGTTCAAGTGGACTGGCAGTTTTCATTCCCATATATCTAATGAACAGATTTCAATATGATTAACTGGCATTATACAGGGTGGTATGCCATTGACATACTTTTCAGAGGAAAGAGAATACCTTTGTTAAAGTGCAGTTGAATTTTGCTCTCCCAGTGCAGTTACATGGGTCAGACTGGCAAACTTGCCATTGAAGGAAATTAACTGATTAATGGGCACTGTAAAAGGTTAAATGATGGACCACCCTAGTTGTCATAGTTTTGAGAAAATGCAAATGCCTTTAAGTTGCAGTTGAGTTTTGTACAGACCAATGCGAGTACCTGTCTCAAATTAACTGGCAAATTTGTCACATTCCCATTTTTAATGACTAGGAGTAACGTTGATGTTTAACAGGAGCAGTAGACAGTTGTGCAGCATTTTGCCACCCTTATTTTTCATAGCTTTGTGACAAGATTCCTTTGTTGCAGTTGTGATTTGTCTGGCCCAATGTGAGTGCATGTGTCAAATTAGCTGGTAAACTTGCCATATCCAATGAATAGGATTCACTGTGATGCTTAATTGCCATTGTAAAGGGTTAATAGGCACTGGACCACCCTAATTTTAATAACTTTGGCAAGATGGATGCCTTTTTAAAATTTCAGGAGTTTTCTTCTCCCAACATAGTTACATGGGTCCTACTGACTGGGAAAGTTGGCACACTAATCTGATGAATGATATTTGATATTGGCATAGACAAAAGAGAAAAGGCTTTATGCTTCCTGGGATAGGATCCAGCTTCCCTGTAACTCTGCTCAGGATAAAGTGCATTTAGAAATTGGACGGATGCATGGATAAATACACAAAATGAAAAATAAAAGTATTGTCAAATGTGACACTAAAATAACATGAAATGAATGACATGTCTTTCACATCTTGGTTCCTTGGTCAGATTTTGCATTTTTGAATAATCACTGGTTTAAAAAGCAGTGATTGACATCACTTAAGACATTAGTTCTGTGTTTCATTTGTCCTATAGCAAGACCTAAATACTCAGAATTCTGGTCCACAGAATGAACACTATTGTAGCTACTAAAGTCATAGCAGACCAAGAGGGGCACTGCATTAATGTGATGGAAAAAACTAATCTGTATTAACAGGCCAATTCCTAGTATGAGTTTGCATACATTTATAAAGCCAATTGATTGAGTAATAAACCACCACTTTAAGATATATAGGAAGTAAAATTATAATTTTACATGTTGCTGTGACTGCTTTTGGCGATTTATCTAATCCTATTCAAGGGAATTTTTTTTCTTTCTCAATGTTACATAAGCTATTTGACTTGACTATTTCATTGATAACCTTAAATCGTGTAAATGATACAATTGCCTTTTCAGATCCTGCTCCTCTTATTTTACACTTGAATCGCTGTGCTACTAATACAAGTCATCTGACAGTTAAATCCTTAAACTAATGAAGTCTTCATCCTATAAAATTTCTTTGCAAACTAGTATTTAAAATTTGTAAAAATCCTCTTTAGGAAACACTTGGATATAATGGATGAAAATCATGTCATAGAAACAAACTATAAGAATATCCAAAACTAATTGCTGAGGTTTCTAAGATTTCAAATGCAAACTCCACTACTGGAATGCTATGATAAAATGTCCATTGTAAACAATTTAATCAAAGAAATGGAGCAAGCTTTAGTCGCCTCACTCTTATAAACAGGGTAAAAAAGGCTCATAATTCTAGCCTGACAAGTGTAGAACACAGATTGGTCCCAGCATGTTGAAGTTACTTAATGAACATATTGCTTGTTTATCCACTTTAATGTAATGGGAAAGGTCATGACAATGATTTCCTCTAAATTAGAACTAATGGCACTTTATTTACTGCTTATGCAGGAACCAGGGAAACCACTGAGGCTCCTCAACATTTGGATGCTTTAAGCAGGAAAGCTGGGTGTCCAAATGGCTATCCAAATTATCATTCTTAATGCTAGCTATGTTTGAGGAATCTAGTGACCCTTTTCTTCCCCCATGCTCTATGCTAGATGGATTTGTGTGTGTAACTTAAGACCAAGCATGGCATAAAATGCATTGTAAACTTTGATATGAAAGTCACATTTCTTAGAAAATACTAGCAATATAAAAGTTCCCCCTATTAATCGGGCATTCATTTGGTTTATATTCTTACAGAACCATCTGTCCCAACTCCACAAAAGAATGACCATCCTATTAGAGAGGTGGGTGTTTCTGTTTACATATTTTTTTTTTTTCTTCAGATTTTAACTTTTTCCTAATTATAGAATGCCACAAATTCCAATTTAATATTCAGCATTCACCTACTAGGTTCTAACTTTTTTTACCTTTGTTGGTAGTTTATTAATAGACACTACAAGCCAGAAACGGAGTATAAAGTTCAAGAACAGTCAGAAAAATCTTGGAAGACAGAGTTGTCAACAGTGAATCAAGAACCTCCCGATTCATGGGAGATGCAGCTTCTTGATGATGAGTCTCCACCACCACAGCCTACACCCCCTAAACAATGGAGAGCTGCTGCCACACTTGTGCCAAAGGATGCAGCCGAACTGAAGGGATGCATTTCAGAACCAAAGCCGGTATGATTTTTGGCTTTGTTTGAGAACTAATGTACATATTTAATCAGGCTTTGTATGACTGTTCCTATGGCCTAAGCCAGTTGACTGGTGGATTCCTTTCCACATATCGGAATGTTTGTTTTAATACCTGTGTAGGATTTTAGCATTCTCGTGCCTTCTAAGTCTTGCTTTTGCAAGAGGCTTTTAAGTAGGGTAGTTCTCTTGATTTAAATTAGACTGCAAGTTGTATTAATGCATTTTGTAAGTTGTACCGTGTTATGCTTTGAGACCTTGTTCATAAGGTCCATATAATCCTCCATGTACCTTGTACAAGAGTGGTTTTTAAGTTATAAAAGTGGGTCCAAGGCTTCAATGCACCACCATTGCTAGGCTTATGGGTACTTCATCTGCTACATCTAAAGTGTCCTCTAATGTTTTTAGCTTGTCACTAAAATATCCATCTCTTGGTTTTAAGTAGATTTCAGAGGAATTTGTGCAGAAGGGCACAGTGGTGCAGTGGTTGGAACCCCTGCCTCAAGTTTTAGTCTCACTTTAAATCTTAACTGATTGCTGTGTGTCTGCATGTGAAATCTGTTAGCATTCCCCGAAATATTTTGGGGCCCCCCCCCCCCCCATCCCCCCAGGTATTTGATTTGTAAATAAATCCTGAATGAAACAGTTAGTCGGGAACCAAGTTGATCCATTGTGTGCATGAGTAAGGCTTCTGCAACCCTATCACCTTTTCCAAGTCTGGTTCTTTATTTTTCACCTCATGCTGTGAGAATGGCCCTTAGCACTGCCTGGCCATTGAACTTGAATAAAGCAAGTTCATGAGTGGATGGATTTTTAACTTCCCACTATTTGAAACTGTTTTGCAAAATGTTTAATATGGGTTCACTCATGTTAGTCAATGCTAATCATTTTCCATAATACAGACCAATGAAACTGATTCAGATTTAAATAAGACCAGATGGCTTACTAGCAGTACTTAAGGACTGCTAATGAGGTAGAAGGCATTGCCTTTAATGATTTCAGCATTGTTGCAGCTCCCAAAGCCACTTAATATCTAAATCAAAACATCCCAAATACTAGATTTGCCCTGCCTTTCTGTAATGAGTTTTAAGAACACGGCCTCGAAGTTCATTTACCTACCAAACTGACCTTGGTATGGTTACTAGTACCTGACTTCTTACTACCATAGCTTGTCAGACAGTCTTCCGTTATGCAAGTTAGATGGTTTAAGAGTGGATAAACTGAAGTTAATTACCTGTCACATCTGTAGTAGGTCTCTTGTTCTTAGAGTAAAACTGATCCCTATCCTGGCGACAGAGTATTTTGGTTACATGGACTCCTTAATAAATGCTGCTAAATCAGAATGTTAGATTGAACTAAACACTTGTATGTATGCAGTTTCAAACTTTTGATTCTTATTTTGTTTCATAGAAACGTGGACGGAAGCCTAAAGCTGAACAAGAAGTTAAAATTGTGAGGACTGCTATATTTGCTTTTGGTGAAGTATAATCCTTTTGGTAGATTAAAAAACACATAATGGCAAGGCACCAGCTGAAAGAAATTGAAGTGGCTCTCCTTGACATTTGTCACTGGTAAAAATGCTTGACAGGGTGCCAAATGCCACTATTCCTTGTGGGTAATAAGGTCAAATTGCTTTAAAGGTTCAGTTTTACAGCGTATACTTTTTAAACATTTTAGTATACCAAATACAAATATTAAAAGTTAATTGATTTAAGATACAAAGCATGGAAATTTCTTAAAGCAAACACTTAAAAATCCACAAGTGTAGACTGCCTAATAGCATCCTATTTTGTTACCCAGATATCCTTACTGCTAGCTAAACTGGTGGGGTACCATTGCACTTGGAGGATTCACATTTTTCTTGCTGTTTTTTTTTTTTTTCAGCAGACACAAAAGAGGGCCAGTTCTCCTATTGCAGTATTCAACTCTCCTTCTTCCATTCCAAAAGATCCCCTTTTGAGAAAAGAGAAACTGCAAGATTTGATGGCAGAGATTCAAGGATCATTCAGTTTTATGCAGGTACCTCTTTTGGTCTTGGTTTTAAAGTCTCCATTTCAGGTGCCTAACCACAACAGTGTGAATCCAAGTATTGTTTAGTGGCCCCATACTTAATAAACCAAACTTCAACATCCTGACTTATGTCTGCAGACGAAGACTTCAGAAGTGGTGCATTAAATCAACTGCAAGTTAAATGTACTTTTATAGAAGGGTCACTTTGATAGGTGAATTTAAGTTTAGCTAATGGCTTGTAATGCCTAAATGCAGCACCACAGGCAGCCAATGACTAGTGCTGTTCATCGCACAAGCAGTGGCGTAGCTAGGGGGGGCAAGGGGGAGGACCTCTGTCCCTGGGTGCAGCATCCAGGGAGCGCCACATTGATGTTGCAAAATTTTAGAATTAAATGTTTTCCATTCTTAAATGCACTAAAAAGTAAATAAAACATTCGCATACTCAGTCCATCACTCCATCAGTATGAGGATATCTTTTTCCTATGTTTTTTGTCTGTTTCTGATTTCGAAGCCCATCAGTTCTATATACCCAGCAGACAATTTATCCCCTCCACTACTCTAACATGCTTGACTCCCACCCAGAAACATTTTTGACGTTATTAAACTGGTCGCGCGACTGACATGAGGCATTAGTGTATCGTATCATTGTCTAAGTTGTTGCAAACGCCATTTCTGTGTGCCAAGTGATTTGTTTGTGTTTGATAGAAAATTGATTGGGCTGTGGTGAAGTATTCTAGTAGATGGCTGCAAAAGTCTAGATGTTTCCTCATATTTTCGTACAAATTGTAGGTAATGCAGTTTTTATAAATATATAATTTTGCTTTATAATTTGCTATATACTTTAAAATCATTTTTAAATGCGGGAAAACAAATTTTTTTCAAAAACTAATGACTGATTTAGATTTTAAAGAACACGAGGCAGTGTTATCATTTTCAGAGACTTGTATGAAATTTTTTTCCTAAATTACTATTTTAATACATTTTAAATTCTTTCCCTTCCCCATTGCATTTTGGCAAACAGGAGGGGGCAGGAAATTATCAGTTGTCCCCAGGCACTGAAAACCCTAGCTACGCCTCTGCGCACAAGTCACGATTTTCAGAAACTTGACTTTCTAGGTTAAAGAATTTGTAACCATTGCTAAAATGTGGTCATTCTGTAGGACAAAGAAAAACAATTCAAACTAAACTTAAATTACACTATACACTTTAGTGTAAAGCATAATGCACGGTGAAACTGTTTAACTTTTGGCCCAGATTGTTAGTGTAATGGAATACTTAACACGTTAGTACTTCTGTTGGATAGATTTAAATCAAATTTTTGCATGCCGAAGAATGTTGCACAAAATTCTTTAAGTTAATAGACTTCAGTTTAAACTTTACAAAGTTTCTTTACTTTGTCTCCAGTAGTGTATGAAGAACTGTAGTTGTAAATAAAACTCTTCCCAGCTCAATTTTTCAATCTGGAGATCCGGAAAGCATTTTCATTTTATTGATCTATTGGGAAACGCTAGTGTTATCCTGGGTGTAAGGCTATTCCCAGGGTGGGCACACATTCTTGCACATATTTGGTAAATTTTAGGGTTGCTGAAACAAAATCCATGTGCTCAGCTTTTCGATGCTTGGCATATTTGGAGAGGAAGGATAAAACCAAGCATTTTGAAATGTTCTTGGCAAAGCTTACCTAAACTTTTTTCAACAAGTAAATCTAATTATGTGCAACAGGCACAAGTACCAAGACATTTACATAAATACAGTAGAAAAGGCATGTCCGTCTACTGCTGTAGTGATGCAGGTTTAGTACACATTCTTTGTGTAAACACCGTAGTTAATGTGTATGGTATGTTTTTGAGACAGTTGCCAAAGCAGTCTGATGCAAACATGGTAGTACAAGAGTTTGTTGGCACACTTTTTTTTTTTTTTTTTTTTCTGTTGTAGGAGCATAAGAGGTTAGAAGGTCAGTGCCTGACTTGCACAGTCAACATTGCCCATTGTGGTATGGTAGGCTACTGCAGCAAGGCTTAGTGCAGGCATGTCCAAAGTCCGGCCTGTGGGCCAATCACAGCCTGAGATCGGATTTTATATGACCTGCGCCTTTTGTCTCAAAATGTGTTTATTTTTGGCCTGCATACACAAACAGAATAAATCCTACCAATTCAACATGCAGTTTCTCTTTTGAACTCATGGTGGCAGCACTCTGACAGTCTGCCAACTGTCATAAAACCTCAAACAGACTGAAATACAGCTCTTGCTGGATGCTCAATGCTGTGGGGCTTGGGAGGGTTTAACACCAAGGATTCTGCAGGTGTATGCTGCCAATTTGACAGTACACTGTATAAAATTTGCTGTGACCCTGCAACAGTCATGGTTACAGAAAGTACAAAAAGGAAAGTTGATAATGATGGATGCCGCTTCCAGGCAAGGTGAAGTTACAATAATTTTTCACTGAAAACAAACTGTCTGCCTAATTTGCCACAAGACTATTGCTTTGTATAAGGACTATAATGTGAAGAGACACTACAAGACAAAACATGCTAATCCATATGACAAGCAGAGACTGACCGTGCTGAAAAAGTGAAGCAACTCTAGGAAAGCTTAGCTGCCCAGAAGCTAGTAACAATGTGGCACAGAGAATTGAAGAGCTGTCATCAGATGTTGGAAGACATCAGGGAGACAAGTCAACAAATTTGGGTTTTTTTTTTCTTTAGCCTGCGATGAAAGCACAGATGCATCAGACACTGCTTAGTTACTGATTTTTTTTTTTTGAGGTGTTGATGGTGTCATAAATATAACAGAAGAGATGTTGGGCCTCAAAGGCTAAACAAGAGGAACTGATTTATTCCATAATGTTTGTTCAGCTGTTGAAGACGCAAAACTACCATGGAGCAAGCTTAGTGGGATTATTAGATGGTGCGCCTGCCATGGCTGGTGAACAAAGTGAATTGTCCACGCTTATCTGTAACAAAGTCGGCGTCAAAGGAAGCAACGCTGTTAAACTCCATTGCATCATTCATCAGCAGGTTCTTTGTGCCAAACTAAGATTTGATCATGTCATAAATCCAGTGGTAAAGGCAATTTCATCCATTGTAAAGCTCTATACCACCGTCAGTTCCAGCAGTTTCTGCTTGACATCTAGGCTGAATATGGAGATGAGGTGGCTCAGCAGGAGATCAGCACTGCAGCAATTTTTCTCTCGTAAAGGAGAAATTGGACAGTATTTGGCTGAAAAGAAATGGCCAATGCAAGAACTATCAGATACTGAGTGGATAGCAGACTTGGCTTTTTTTGGTTGACATAACCAAGCATCTGAATGCGCTGAATGTTAGCCTTCAAGGACAAAACACAGTAGTGAGCCAACAATATTCACACACAAAGCCCTTTAAAATGAAACTGCAGCTTTTCCAGAGACACTTGTGTCAAATGGAGCCCTGCACCACACATTTCCCAGCTTTGCGGGATGCCATGGTTGGCGATATGGGTGTGCAAACAATGCAGGTATGCAGTAATCATCTTTTGCTAACGAGTTCAACAACCGCTTTCGAGATTTTGCCGCAATTGAAAAGGACTTGTTGCTATTCTCGTCTCCCTTCAACGTGGACCCTGATGAGACTCCAGCTCACCTACAGCTAGAGCTGATTGAGCTTCAGTGCGACCATGATTGCTATAGCAGACAGCAGCAGCTGTCTCTCATGCCTTTTTACCGGCAGGTGGATAAAGGCAAGCTTCCAGAAATGCGAACATTTGCAAAGAAAATGTTCAGCTTGTTTGGCTCTACATATGTGTGAGCAGACTCTCTGTTCTGAACTTAAACAAGAACCGCTTGAGATCAAGACTTAGTGACTCCCACCTATGTGATATTTTACGCATGTCTACTACTGCTCTCGAAGCAGACCCAGCCTGTGTACTGAAGTCCAGATCCCAGTGTCGCCCTTCACATTAGTGTCAATAGCTTACCTGTTGCTCTATTATCAGAATTAGCCACAACTCTAGAGTTTCTGAATGTTCAATTTCTGCTAGAAATTCAGATAACTTGTATGCTGTGATCTGTATATCTAAATGCTTACATTAGCATATTTCTTTTGCTGTGTGAAAATGACATTTAACAGAATATTCATATGCATCTTTTATTGTTTAAAATGTCATCGGGGCTATTGGCCCTCAGGCACTTTCACATTATCAAATCTGTCCCTCCTTGAAAAATGTTTGGATACTCCTGGCTTTAGTGACTTCCACATTTCCCCTAACACAAACTTTGACAGTTGCCACGATGTGAACAGTGCTTAGAGGGCAATACCTTGCTTGTCCTTGTACTATGGCAATTTTTTTTTTTTGTTATACAGCTGCTGTTGAAGCACGGCGAAGCTTCACAGAATTCAGAGGGCATATAATGGCAGTTCGACTGCATCAGTTTCACTTTCATTGTGAACATGTGACTGACTAACACTCGATTTGAGCAATAGTTCATTTTAAGTTCATTCTGCCTTTAAGGCTCTTGTTTACCATTTTGTTTTTAGCTGGAGGTTCTGCCTCATTAATTATGAATTACCTTAAAATGGTGTACTGTAATGCATAGAAATTTTGCAACATGATTTTTATCCACTTGATGGCAGCAGAATACTGTCCTGAGTGTTGCATGACCTTAATGTAAAGTAAATCATTACAAGTCATCCAGAGTGACTCATGGTAAACTGTTATTGCGTACAATTCTGAGCAAAAGTCACACTTTGGGTTAATGCTAAGGATGTTAAGTGAATTTTGTTTTTCTTTTCTGGTTAGACATGGTTCCTATTTTGTAGTGGTGGAGAGAAACCTTTAAATGCCTTGAGATACTCTGTAGAGTGCTGGAAAATATGCTGACACATGAGGGAAACCAATTGGTCTGCACTTTTTGTAAAGTGCAATTCAGCTTATGTTTCTGATTTTTGTTGTAAGAGCTTTTGGTCAAACAGTATGAAAATTCATGTATCAGTCATAAATACAAAACTAAACTTGATGCACCTTTAAAATCTTCGTGGCATCCTGAAGCGTGATCAAATCATGTGGTGTGTAATGACTCCCACCCCTACTGTTTAGTAATTCTGTAGCTTGTGGCTATTTGGAGTCCTTGTGCAGATGGTACCGCTATTGCAATGATGGGATGCATGTTAGTCGGACATTCAAGTAAATTTCATTGTGTTCATGTGTTGAACTTTCATGATACTTGGAGGAAAAAAAACAAAACTTTTTCTGAATAGTGGGATGTAATCTTGTTGATGCTGCAGCCTAATAAGATGCACTGTATATATGGGGCCAAGTCTGCTTTTAATGCGATTATCTCATGGTGTAGTCCTGTTGATCATTTCATATGTCCATAAGTCTAGCATGTCTGAACTGCGCTGCCATTTGCGAGTGAGTCAGTTGTATGACGTTTGCTTAAGTTGTGCGTAGTTGGTTTTTTTTAATCTAAAACTCTTGCCTGCAAAGTGCCTTATAAGCAAGGCATACAGCTTGTTATATGCGCAAATTAAGTGTACTGTACCACAGATACATTTTGGTTACCATTAGAATATTGTAACTGATGCTTGGGCTCCCTCTACAGGCCCCCATTAATGCAGTTTTGGCAGGTTGACGTTTTTATTGGTTTTAGAGAATGGCAGCTTGCCAAACAGTTCAATAAAAATGCAGTGCATGTTTGCAGAAACAAAACCTGATGAGCTTTGGAATCTGCTGATAAAGTGTTCCTTCCCTCGTTCTCCCTTTTTGAATTTAAATTCCCTGCAGCAAGGATTAACTTCATTATATTGAAACTGGAATGTTCCTTAACATTAAGTTGTGTGCACTGCATTTGACTTTTGGCAGCTTTGGGTGGGACAGTCGACAGTCGTTCTATTCATAGCCTAATTGGAGCAGTTCAGTAGCGTTCCAAGAACACATTCAGCAGGGATTTAAATTGTCTGCTACTTTGCAGCACTGTTTTCCTTTTACCAGGGCATCCATGCCTGCATCCACTCTTCAGGATAGTATGGGGGTGTGTCGGCATGGTAGCTACAGTATGGCTTTCAGACAGCAAATGTAATATAAACCTCATTTTGATTCATTGAAAGGGCTATGTTCTGTATACTTTGACTGTTTTTATGGTCTTTGGTCTTCCTACTGAGTCAGAGGCCTGTTTATGAGCCAGTTTGCCGAGAACAAAATGTAGGTCAGCACTACTCTGAAACCGGTACTTGTCATACTTGCTTGTGTAACAAAGTATTAACTTTAAAAATATTTGGGCAGCTTTTCGTTAAATCTTTAGCATTTCTCCAGGCTAGATATTCCTATAGCCAGAGAGAAGGACTTTATATAGGTTTATATAGTATGTAACTAACCACTCAATTCAACATCGAACATCCCCCACATGCACAAATGGAGTATAACCATTTAGCATATTTATGTTGCCACCCAATCTTTACCTTTTCAGTGTAATTGAAACTGTCCATGATGAATGCCTGGGTGATCGTCAGTGCAGGCATAGGATCCCCTAGATGAGTTGTGGACAATAGTCGGGAGGGGGTTTAATCAAGAATAATGGCTTCATCCACTTGCAGTGACCCATGGTGACTGTTAACCACCCATGACCCATTATCATTAATACTACAGTAACTCGTGATCTGACAGTGCCAACCCACAACTTGACCCAAAGTTTAAGAAATTCTATGGGATAAAAATTGATTTATGTACTTGTGCTCAATACTATCTGTTCTCAAAATTCATTAAAGTTGAAGTGGGAGGCTAGAACTCTAAAGAGTCTCCTGACCCTTAATTGCACATATTAATTATAGTAGGTAAGGTTATCTATATGACAAGTGACTGGTTTTGAGTAATCTAACTTTCCAGTATGGTTATAAGTACAGTGGAACCTCGGTTCACGAATGTCTCTGAGAACGTACAAATTGTTTGCCAAACTTTTTTGCATCTGTTCACGACCACACACTCGGTTGACGAACAAGCCAGTTTCCCTTCCGGTTCGTACACACCAATGATTTCCGCACTTGTTCAGTCTCTCCCTGTACAGTACATTGTTCTCGGTCCGATGTGCATCGCGCAGAGGGACTCTACCTCAAAACTGTAACCTCCATCCAGCTTTCTGCTCACTTCCTTCATGCCAGAACTAGACTCGTGCAAGGTTAGTTTTCTTGGTTGTTTATTTTAAAAAAGTGTTTATAGCGAGCGGTTCGTAAGGCTATACATGAACTCTTGCAATGTTTTCTCTGTTCAAGGTTTTTTCAGTATTCAATGTTTTTAAATTTAGTTTACTATTACACTGTGCATTCTATGGTATAATGAACTATTTGTGCTTAATCTTTGAAAAAAATATATTTACATAGTTTGTACGGTCCTGAACGGATTAAATGTATTTAAATACAATCCTATGGGGCAAATTACTTCGGGTCTCAACCAAATCGGGTTGCGACCAGAGCTTTGGAACGAATTACAGTTGTGACCCAAGGTTCCACTGTAATTTATAAAATGCAGCTACAGGGCTACTCTTTCAGAAATCTTGATGTTCAGTATGTAGGTCCATAGCTTTTAACTGCTTTAAAGAATAAAATTGGTATTTTTAAAATCAGTTTGTTCTTCAAAAATTGTGGTATATGCATTTGCCTCCCACAACTGTTCTAAAGTGGGGTGTTTTCTATAAAGTTTGACATTTTGCCTTTACTGGCACTTTACAGTGGAGGCTAATGGGGCAGTGGAAAGAAAGCTTTTTGAATACGTCCAAGACAGTTGTAAAGTATTGATCTGTGTCTAGTGATTACACACGCTGTAAGATGCATTTATTTTTTTGTTCAAAAATATATATAATCTAACCATTTTAAGACTAGTTTGCACAATTTCCGTGTTTCCTCTGCAGTAACCTTTCACCCCACCTGCCCCAAATCCCCAGGTGTGATTTCCCTTTAAGGACAAAGTCACTTTTGTGTGTGTGCGCACCACAGGGTGGTTTTGATTTTACTGTAGTATTTATGTAAAGACAAGCAAGGAAATGGAAAAGGTATCCTTATAACAAAAAGGAAAATACCAGAATTATGTGAGAAAATGATTTCCAGATCCCTTTTGTTGTCAAATGTGTCAAACACTGCAGGTATTCTCATTGGAACGTTTTTTCAGTTTTAAAGCTTTTTTGGTGGTGCCAATGTCTCATTAGCCTCTATTATAAAGTGCCAGTGATGGCAGTATAATTTTTAAAAATGTATAGAAAATCCTTTAAAACGATTTAGTGTGACAAATGCACATATACTGTACTATGTTTGTGAATAAACATTGACTTTAAAAATACAAAACTTTATTTTTATTTGAAGAAAACATTGCATACAATCAAACTGATCTAGCACAACAAATGACTTCAGTCAAAGTAGAAAAGGGGGGGGGGGGGGAGACCAAAATACTAAACCCTGACCTGAATTTATCCTTTAAGTGATCTTTTCACTTGCTTAAAACCACCATAGGCTTTCATATCCATTACATGTGTTGATGGATCTCAACTCTAGATTGAGGATGTGCTTAGTCTATTAGGGAAAAAAAAATCCACTATATGTAAAGGGGTTAACCAATAGTATCTGGCTTTTTCATTTTAAAGTTCAGAATACCTTGCATGCATTGCTGGATTAAATCATATACACTTCTTTCTCAGGACTCTGATTTGGACTGTGAGAGTTCACCAAATACTAAGCCTTTAAGTCAGTCTTCTGTGCTTGCTGCCTCCACCCCCAGAGGTAAGTAGTAGAGACTAATAGGTTTTAAAACTAAATATCAGAAGAGCTTAATTTTGACTTGTGTATATTCCAGTAGTCTTACAATGAAGGGGCACTTTTTTGGTATTTGATACACTATTAATCACTGAAGGGAAACTTTTTTTCACATGGTCTTTGGAGGTCAGAGCACAGGGCAGATGCATTCTTGAATTGAGCTGGGTGATTAATTGTATCAATTTTTCAACTGCTGTGTGTTTAATGTATATATGGATTGTGCAGTTACAATAGAGAAGTCTTCCCAACAAAAGTTACTATGGCCTGAAATTATTTAAGCAATAAATGAAATGTGGCAGGAGCCATGTTGTAGTAGGTAAACTAGCTTGTGGTCTCACTGTTAGTCTATTGAAAGATATGGAAGATAATCCGCTGTGGCAACCCCTAATGGGAGCAGCCGAAAGAAGATAGTAAATTCTACCTTCAGTCTCTTACAAATACAAACCTATAGTACAAGGGTTTAAGTTCCTGTTATGTACATTTGAATGCTGGCAGGGTAAACTGTAACTTCTCACTTCATTTAAAAAGTGAGGACTGAAGTAGTAGAGGGTGTGCCTTGTAGTTTAAAACATTAGAAACTAGTGCATGAAACTGTATAATGAAAAGACCATTAATCCTTCTATATAAAATATATGTTGGCAGTAGCAAACAGCAGGGTACCCGTTATCTGTAAAGTAGGACATTGCTTTTAACAAATTAACATGAGTTCTTTTCCTATGTGGAACTTTTTTATGTAGTACCTCCAGGTATTTTCTGAAAACTTATTTTCAGCTTAGTGGGTTCTCTCCCCCCACCCCCATCCTCATTCTATACATTTTGTCATCTAACATCTTGTCTTATTTTCAGCACCAAGGGAACTGAAGCTCCTCCCGCCAGCTATTAAGGTATAATTAGACACTGTGTTCTAATAGAACATTTCAACTTGCGGTATTCATTTTGCGGTTTCAAAACAGATTGTGACTGTTCCTGTTTTACAATGGATGTCTTCAAATTTATAGGATAAGTTACTAGAAAGGGTATCAACTGCTACATTTAAAATTTGCACTAATGTGAGTAAATGTTAATTTACAAGAAACAAATCATAAATCTGCCAGATTAGTAGGTTAACAAAATGCTTCTGTTCACTTTGCAAATTCTGCAAAGTATGTTGGGCTTTTTATAAGGCTCCTTGTGTTAAGGGAATTGACATAAGGTTAATCAGGTTAGATAGTAAAATGAAGGCAGCAGAGTGTTTGCTTAAATGTCTTAATTTCTGCATGAGTTCAGATTTTAGCACATTAACTAGAAATACAGTTGAAAAGGAAGTCTATCTTAAAGCCATGACTGTTGGGTATGGCCAAATGAACTCCAATGGTAATATATCTGAACCTGTTTAATTTATATATGTTTAACAGCATAACTTGATTGTCACAATGTAATAAAAGGATAAATCAGATTGTTATGCACACAATTTTTACTATACAAAAAGTTTATCATGGGGAATGGATTATGCTTGGTCTCCTAAACTTGTTGTAGTAACCTTCTCATCTCTGCATCTCTATTCTAGACTTCTCCGTCTGCAATCCATACTTCTGGGACTCCCAAAACTAACATGATAAATGGAGAAAGGGCTCTGAGTGACTTTGAAATGGACCTTGCCACAGAAGAAGTTGCAGAGGTGAACAGCAGTGGGGTCAACTGCTATGGTTTTAAACTGAAACTATTCATTAGTATAAGCAATCTGTATTAGAGGTCTTGATGCTGATTTTGCAATAAGTTAATATGCTAACACTTTAGGTACTCAGTGCGTGTATTACTCATTAACACTTACAAAGCATCATTAAAGTGTTCATCTCTACAATGTGACCTAACAGAACTCCACCTTGGAGTGGTCTGAGGTGGCTTAATTGAGATTTGTTTCTCTTGATATTCCTTCATATTAAATGTCACCATGTCAGTATACCACACTGCACAGAGCTAAAACCAATTACTGATGTTTTTATAAGTGTTAAGGATCAAAAGAAGGCTTTATTAAGGTGTTGCATAAGAGTAAATGAGTAATCGATGCATTTATGCAGTACCCAAACTGTTACCATTAATATAAATACAAGTGAAACTGGAGAGTTTAAGTTTACCTTGCTTTATTGCCATCCCTCCATTTCCTCAGTATAACAGCTCTGCTATTCACACACATTGTTCCAGCTTGTCATAGGTTTATAGGGCTGTCATTTTCAAGTTTAAAAAGAGTGAAATTCTTATTTGCATGTGTTAACCAAAATGCAACCACTCCATGCTCTGCAGCCATTAACTTTGATGTCAGCTTTCCAGGCAGCATTATCCTTAGGTTGACTAATTTTTGTAGTGTTCCTGGGTGTCTAGGTTTATTTTGACAAATGGGTGGCAATCTATGTAGGAATAAGCACTGGGCAAGTGTTGGCTCATAATGTCCAAGACCAGCACTGTATTTCCACAATTCATTATTTTGGGAAAGTGGTACATGAAGCAATTTACTGTAATTTATCAGCATTAAACTTCTCCAGTCTTTGGCATTAAAGTAGAGGTGGCATGTCTAAATGTCTAGCATTTGAGGCTGTACTTAAAATTGTTCTTGAATGAGTAATGCTTGTTTCAGGAATCTCTGCCATTGGAGACTGAGCCCTATGTTTCCTCCTCTCCTGTGTATCAGAATGAGTCCAATGCAGATAGTGCCCTGGAGTCCTCTCAGGTAATTTTTACACAATGTATCCATTCATAAGCATAAAACATTTTTGTATAAATGTACATTTGCCTATTTCATGACGTCTGCTTGGCTAAGGTGACATTCTGGTTGTTGACATTATACCCTGGCATTTTCTGTAAAGATCGGCTATGCCTTGTGTATGTCATACGTGTTCTCATTGTGTGGTGATTATGAGTGCAAAAATTGACACCAAAACAGGATGACACTTTGCTTGTTAAATGCAGCATAACAGAAGCCACAATTACACTTCCAAAAATTTGGCATTGACTTTTTAAATATGGCATTGCATTATTTTTGAAATGTATAGTATCTCATCTTGTACTGTACACAAGCCTTCCTTTGACTAAGATAAATCTTCACTCTGTTGGGGCTTGGGCAAAGGGAAGGGTGATTGTGAAAATTCTTGCCTCTTATAAAATACAAAGGTAATGTTGGAATGCAAGCAGGACCACTTTTCTAGGGATTGCTATGATAAAATGGGAGAACTGCTGTTAGTATTTCCATTTGTCAGATAATACCTGTCAAGGTTGAAGTCTACTGGGACAGCACCCTGTACTGGCGAAATATCTGACTGTTAATTTTAAATTTTATATATATATATTTTAAATAGCTACTCAAGTTTACACAATTCTTTAGATTGTGTTGTCCATCTAAGGCTTGACTGCAAAACTTCCATTTTCAGTATTGCTGAACCCCCATTGTTTACCAAACAAGATTAATATTCATTTATTCACTTTGTCCCCATACACCTATGGTTCATTGGAAATGAAAGTTAAATTTGTAGGTTTGCCAAGCAATTTAGCAATCTTTTTCTTTTTTTTTTTTTTTTTTTTTTTTTTTTTCCTTCCTGCTTTTGATTAGGTTGCCTCATGTTCATTGCCACCTACTGTATCTCAAGGGCAAGTTTTTTCATCTCCTCCCACCAGTAACCATACCATAAGCATAACTACCTCTCCTTTCAAAGCTATGCAGACTGTAAGTAAAGTTTCTGTGCTTATTTGCATGTAGTCTAATGTCTCCACTTGGCTTCAACTCGGTTCTTCAAACTGTACATTTGAGTAAAGACCATAGATAACCTGAAGCTGGTGTTGGAGTGCTTATGCCTTTTTTGCTTACATATATCCCATTTGCGTCCACTCAATTTAAAAGCGATGTTTGAAATGCTTCCTCAGCCTTGAAGCTCTGCTTTTGTGAGATTAGTATGTTTAGAGTATTGAAGTATTTTAGGATTTTATGAAACTTATTCATTAGCACATACAGAAAGCAAAGTTGTTTAGCCTATTCTATCAGCAAAAACAATCGCCTAATATACCTGCAGATGGTTTTACTGCTCCTGCTGTACAAGTTGGTGATATTTTATTATCCCCATATGTTTGAGAATGTTACAAAGTGAAAGTTTTTTTTTTTTTATTTACCAAGCTGCAGAGCCAAGAGTTAAAGTATGAGGAAAATTTCAAATTGGGCAGTGTTAATGACAACTAAATTTCAAGAATGACTCAAAGGCCGCAGTCCCACTCCATCTGTGGTACACATTCTTAGAGCTTTAAGTTGAAAGAGAGCAGGTATGCATTTATAGTCTGCTTACCAAGTTATAGCATTAGGTTGTGGTAATTGCATGGTGTACTGTAACTGTACAAATTCCCATTTGAAGCTACCTTTAGGTAGAGGGATAGGGTTCTATAAAGGATTACTGCTGTGAACAATGAAAATGCTTCATGACCACCAAATAGCTGTATTAACAATGGAATACAGTATTGCATATTGCCTAATAAGTAGATAAAGATTTAATGCATCAAAATCACTCGCAAAAGGAAAAACTTGAAATTTGGGAGATTACCTATACTATAGAAAAGTATAGATGACCCAAAGTTTAACTCTTAATGAAGTTGTTTGTTTGGCCCAATGTTAGATACAATGAATGTGATGTTCAAATGTATACTAATTGAAAGTGCTTTCTGTTTGCAGAATGAATTTGCTTTTGTAATGGTGCCTTTATTTTTGTGTTGACTGTGGACGGGACACTGGCACACGTTGCTCTCACTGTTCCCTGTTAACACTTTTCGTTAATTTGCGTTAAACCTAAACTTTTTGCAATTCACTTTTTATTGTATGTATAGTTCATGGGGTGCAATTGACTCAAACTTTTGTTGATTTGGATTTACTTTTATGGACTTTGCCTTGGCTGGGTTTGTAGCCTCAAGGACAACTGAATCTTTCTGTGGCACACTGGACAAGCCCTATGGACATTTCTTTGCACCATGACGATCTATGAGCCGGGAATGGTCTGTCATCTTGATTATATTTTATACGCTGGATTGCTCTCGATTCCTTCTATATGTGCTTAATGACTAAAATGATATGAGGTTTACACGCATCTGGATGCGGCTCTGTGCGATCCTGCCTGTAATACCCAGCGTTGTATGTATGTGACTGTATGTTGGAACCTCGGAATTTTGGTATTTTCATGTGCATTTTGTAATATCTCCTAAGCTTTTTCTGCTGCTTGTCGCTCATCAGCGCCACCCAATCCAGCCGTCTCACCTTCTCCTGTGCTGTACTGCTTCTCTGCTACTATCAGATAAGTATTGCTCTCTACTATGATAAAATACTCTCGTGGCAAACTCCTTCATATTAAACAGTTTCTCCAGAGCAAATGGTCAGATTGGAATATCCAGAAACACAATGGTATTGTGCAGCACCTGAAATATTTACATCGCGGGTCAGGTCGCCACCACAGCCGGGCTGCAAATGAAAAGTTCACCAGCAGCATTTGCTCAGGAATATGCTGTCCTACGCACGGCTTTGGAAATAGGATTGTCAGTGTGCCAAATCTGCAATATGTTAAAATAAACTCTGGTCATGGATCTGCGCACAATGATCCCGCATCGGCTAATATTGCACTGTTTAACTCCAGATCTCTTAATGGTAAAGCACTGGTGCTATCAGAATTCATTACAGACTCAAACCTTGACTTGCTATGCTTAACAGAAACTTGGCAAAAACCAAATATTTTACATTTGTCATGGAGGTAACCCCGCCCGGATACATTCACTTCACGGAACCTCGCAGCTGAAGACATGGCGGAGGAGTCACAGTAACTACTAAATCGAACTTAAACATCAAAAGAATCCCCAGTGATGGTCCATTGTCTTTAGTGTCTGGCTCTTAAGCTAATAACAAAATCTGGTCCTGTCTCACTTATTGTGTCTCGGCCCCCAAAATACAATGCGTCTTTATCTGATCTGACTGAATTATTAACCCACTTAAGCTGACTTTCCCAGAGAGTCATTCTTCTTGGTGATTTCAACATCCATATTGACATTACTACATGTAAACTGAGAAAGGAATTCCTATCCTTACTAGACTGTTTTGACTTGGTGCAGCATGTTGATTTTTCCCACCCATTCTGGTGGTCCTATAATGGACCTGATTTGCACATCTGGATTATCTGTTGGCAACACTTATAGCAGGGATTTGGGACTCTCTGACCATAAAGCAGTGCTTTTCACTGTCTCATTGCCTCTCCCTCTTGCCTGTAAATGTCAAATTTCTTTCCAAAACTTTAATCTGTCCCTCTGTTCTTACTGGATTCATTTCTGATCTTTTTCTGTCTTCACCTATTCCATCAACACTAGATAGTCTTTTTGACCACTATAACTCAGCACTAGATAAAACTGCTCCTTTAAAACACATAAGGAGGTTTCCTTTAAGCGTTCAGTTCCATGGTATAATTCAGAGCTACAATCTATGAAAGCAACTGGCTGACGCCTTGAGAGAATGTCACAAGTCTGGCCACACCGTGCACATACAGGCTTTCTCTGACCATCAAAGGGCTTACAGGGAGGCACTAACTGCAGCGAAGAACACAGATTATGGCAGAATAATAGAAAGTGGCCATGATAACCCAAGGGTTTTGTTCTCTGTAGTTAATAAATTATTTCAACCTGCATCTGGCCCAATTGCCACCTCTACTGAAGTCTCCACTTTTTCTGCAATAAAATTAAAGATCTAAATAATTCAACTAACATAAATCCATCCACTTGTATCCTTCCCTGTCTTCCCACTCCATCCAGCTCCTTTTCTTAATTTTTACCAGTCACTTCAGCATTTGTTAATGACCTGTTTTGTAAGACGAGGCCACACTTAAATCCTGCCTTCATGCCATAATCCTGACTGTTATGACAATAATCAATACATCCCTTGACACTGGGTTTGTGCCAGCCGCTTTTAAAATTGCTTCTGTAACCCCAATGTTAAAGGGGGCCTATTTCCCACTTACCTTTCCTGTCAAAAGTTCTTGTGTGTTGTAGCCTCCCAGCTCACCAATTACTTAACCTCTAATTTGATGGAACCCTTTCAGTCTGGTTTCAGAGCACAGCACAGCTGTGAAACTGCTCTGCTATGGGTAACCAATGATTTGCTTATGGCAGCAGACTCTGGACAAACCAGCATATTCTGTTAGACCTCAGTGCAGCATTTGACACTATCATACATGACATTCTACTGTCCAGAATGGAGAACTTGCTAGGTATCTCTGGCACTGCCCTCCAGTGGTTCAATTCCTGTCTGATTGCCAAGTTTGTTAGTCTTGGCAACAGCAGATGCACCTCGGCGCCAGTCACACAAGGAGTTCCTCAGGGCTCTGTCCTCTTCTGTATTTATATGCTTCCCCTTTGCCATATTCATAGCTATGGACTGGGTTATTTTAATGCAGATGATGTTCAACTCTCTGAAGCTGCACTTTTGATATTGAAATAGTTTCTCAGCTCACAACTTGCCTCAGTGAAATTAAAACCTGGTTGGAGCAGAACACTTTAAAATTGCAACAAAACTGAACTCCTGCAAATTGGCACTAAAGCGCTACTTATGAAAATGAGCTCCTTTTCAGTCACTCTTGATCTCATCAGTCCTTTTGATGCAAGGTATCTTGGTGTCATTTTTTGATTCCTCCCTTTCTTACTCCGCCCACATAAACCACATTAATCTTTCTTTCACCTCTAACATATCACATGTTCACTCATTCCTCTCCTGTTCTAATGCTGAGAAACTTGTTCATGCTTTTATCACATCGTGCATCAATTATTGAAATTCCCTACTGGCAGGTGCCTCTTCTAATCTTGTATCACAGCTTCAGTTGATTCAAAACTCTGCTGCAAGACTCTTTACTCGAACCAGCAACAGTGAGCACATAACACCCATCCTGCTTCGCCTTCACTGGCTCCCTGTGTCTTACAGGATTGAATACAAAATTCTATTAATCTACAAAGCTTTAAATGGCCTTGCACTGGACTACATCAGTGACCTTCTAAATCATTATGCCCCTGCTCGCCTACTAAGGTCTTCTGATTCTGGTAATCTTGTTATGCCTCGCACTAACCTGCACTCTATGGGTGAAGGGGCCTTCAGCTCCATAGCACTTAGACTTTGGAATGACATCCTGAAATTAATTAGATCAGCTGAATCATTCATTCTTTTAAAAAAACTTAACTCATCTATTTCGGAAGGCTTATAACTTAACATTCTGCCCTTTCTTTCAGTTTACCTCTCTGTCCAGGTGCTCAGGATAATTTGTGTATGTGTTCTATTGCAAATTAGGTTATTTGTTAGGTTTTTCTATTAGTATTGAATTTAGTATTTTACTCTGGTTTATTTATTCTATTTAATGCTTTATCTGTTTCATTGTTCTATTCGGGGAAAACCTTTGTATCCAATGTTACATATACCCTGCTGTTTTTTCTAAGACTCTGTGAAGCACCTTGAGCATGGGAAAGGCACTATATAAATGTGTTTCCAACAGGGGTGCAGTTATTTGCGCAGATTACATTATGAAAACAAGCAATTGCTACAAATTACCTTTTCATCGCTATTTGCTCACCCAGACCATAAGGCCAACTGGATGGGTCTTGGTAGCATCTTAATTCTACTAACCCATACAGATGACATTGCTCAGAAATGACTGTGAAATTCTTAACCGGTCAGCCAGTTGACACTGAAAAGAGGTCATTGCCAAATACCCTGATGATAACTTATAAGGCAAAAGGATTGTGTGATTTCTTTGTGGTGGTCCCAGGATTGCCAGATTTCCACAATTGCAGATCGGGACAGCCACCATTTCAAGAGGCCGAAAAAAGTTAAGGGAAATACATTTTAAATTAAGTTAGAATTACAGAGGTATAAACATGTATAATCTAAACATAAGTATATCTAAATAAGAACATGTATAGAAGAGGAAACTTTGAACAATAATTTGTAGCAAATGTATGACAACACAAATACATGATTTAAAAACTGATTCAGCTGACAGTTACCACCTTTTATGAATAAAATTTGTACACCAGGCTTTCTACAAATTTTAGCGAGCCTAACTAGATATTAAATTATAAATAAGATTTCTACATACAATTTTTGCTCACTCTGGATTTTCAGAGGTAATGCGGGACGCTGTCTGAACTTGGGACAGTCCTGCTCAAATCAGGATGTCTGGCAACCCTGGGTTGTCCAAATATAGGTTCCATTTCAACCACACCTCCAAGAGGGTGGCTCTAAGAAGGCTAAATCTGTTTATTTTGCCAGTCATGAGCAATAAATCCTCGGTCCCAGAAATCTCTCTCCTTGCATAGCTGGCCATTGCAGATGCCCTGCCATTACCATTTTTAAATCATACAGCAACACTCTTTATACACAATAGAAGGCAAATAATATTAGCATATGCATTAGGTATTACCAACGTTGACATGTTCTCAATATAATGGTTTTCAGTCAGAAGTGATTAGAAATAGTTTTCAGATCAAAGGAATATATCACTGATACTGTATGAGGTGTGGCAAAAAAGTAATGAGACTGATTTTTTTATTTACCAAAGTTTTTTATTTTTTTCAAACATCAATGTTATCCCCTTCAAAGTAGTTCCCTTGGGCAGCTACACACCGATGGAGACGTTGTTCCCACTGTTGGTAGCAGCGCTGGAAGTCTTCAACCGGTATGGTCTTCAGCATGTCCGTTACACTCTTTTGGATGTTTTCTAAAGTCCCGAAATGACGTCCTTTGAGGACATTTTTCAGTTTAGGAAAAAGTCACACGGACGGAGGTCAGGTGAATAAGGGGGCTGGGGAACCACAGGAATGACTTTTGAGGTCAAACATTGTTATGGAGAGGGCAGTGTGACATGGGGCGTTGTCATGATGGAGCATCCATTTGTCTGCAATGTCTGGTCTCACGCAAATGACCCTTTTTCTGAGCCTTTCAAGGACGTCTTTTTTATAAAAAACTTAGTTGACAGTTTGTCCTGGAGGAACAAATTCTTTGTGGACGATTCCCCTTTTGTCAAAAAAACAGCATTGATTTGATCTTCGATTTGCTCATTCGAGCTTTCTTTGGTCGAGGAGAGTTTGCAGTGTCACTCCTGACTTTGCCTCTTGGTCTCAGGATCGTATTCAAAAATCCATGATTCATCACCTGTGATCACATGACTAAAGAAATCTTGCTCATTAGCGAATCTGTCAAGAAGATCAAGACACTTGTTTTTTCGATTGTCCTTCTGCTCAATTGTGAGGTTTTTCGGCACCATTTTGGCACAGACCTTTTGCATGTGCAAATGTTCAGTCAAAATTTAACGAACGGTAAATCTGTTCAAATTTAATTGTTCACTCAACATTATTAATGTTAAACGACGGTCTGATCTCATAAGAGTGTTCACACGCTCAATGTTTTCATTGGTTTTCGAAGTTGAAGGCCTCCCTGAACGGTGTTCATCTTCAACGTGTTTTCTGCCTTCCAAAAATGATTTGTGCCAGCGAAAAACTTGAGCTCGGGATAAAGAATGTTCCCCATAGGCCTGTTAACTTTTCAAACGTCACACTTGCCGATTATCCAAGCTTAACACAAAATTTAATGGCACAACGTTGCTCCAAATTCCGCTGTTCCATTTTGCGTGACGCACAACCAAAAACACAACTTCGCTAACAGCAGTCACAAAAATCACGTAGTTAACGGAAGGAGTTGAAACTCTCACTGAGCTATGGGAGGGTACTGATACACGTGCTCTATCAAGGACAACAGCGCAGCGTTGCCAGATTGCTTGCAGTGTTGCCAGTCTCATTACTTTTCTGCCACACCTCGTATGTTGAAATGTGCAACGTCCTGCTGCTTGGAGTTAAAATTCCAACTCCAATCTGTAGGACTTGCAGCAAATTTCAACCATCTGCAATGTCAAGGTAATTTTCACATCATGCTCTGGTTTTATAAACACCACCTTTTGCAGAAGAATGGCTTATGCATGTTTGTGTGTAAGCAAGTTTTTATATATCCGGTTCTCAAGATAATATATGTAAAGCCTCATTTTACTAAAAATTGGTGCTATGTGAAAGTTAATTTTCACTACAATGTTTGTAACCATCCTTTAAAGAATGGCCACCAATATAAACATGGGTAATTAATCCATTTTTAAAATCTAGCAAATGAGACCCTAGCAGAACTGATTCAAATATCATTGGGCTGCACGTAATTATCACCAGGGTTAGGCTGGATGTCGTTCAGGGTAGGCATGTTCACAGTGAATGTTTGGAAAGATTGTGAAATACAAGTTACACTGCTTAAGTTTGTTCATTTGGAAAGCAATCAAAACTTGCTCAGGAGGTACTCTGGCCAATTTTTATATCCTAGGGCAACATTCTGCCTAATTAGGATATTGGAATTGTTAGTATCACCTTAGTAAAGTATTGAAATCCGATACAAAGGTTAACTGTCAAAAGTAGTAGTAAGCAGGAGAGGAGGGAGGTTCTGCTGCCATAAGGAGGATGTGTATAACCCCAAGTCATGATCTCTACTGGGAGATGCTAGGGCTGAGGACAGACTTTTGCCTCATGGCTGCATAAACATTTGCACAATCTTCTTGGGACTTCACAGTAGGATTAGAAATGTGACATTAGACAACTGCATAATTAAGATACATTGTTTAAGTTGCCTTTATTAGTGGTAAACACATTTTGTCTTGGGAATTTGTGTTAAATGAAGCATACATTTTAAATGACTCTTCCAGTGGTGCATTGTGCTGTAAAGGGCACTACAGCAAATGGGGAAACTAAAGTCCACTTTGCCTGCTCCCATGCTGGAACTAAATATATTGCTGAAGCAAACATCCATAGACATTTTATTCAAGAGGATTTTTTTGTGAATACTGTACCTTCATTAGCTCACAAGCCCTTTGAATTTATGTGGATGACACTTTGCTTATTCATTAAAATAAGATACAAGGCTGAATAAAATAGCAAACTGTAGGAATGAGTTGAATTACGAACATTTACTAAGATTTCCTTAACTTCTGGGTGATCTGCAAGATTACTGTGCAGTCTGGTGGACATAATTAAACACAAGGCAGGTGGGACTTCCAAGGTTCATATTAACAGGAAGTGCAGAGGAGTAAGGAAGCAGTGTAAAAATGCTGGCTCTCTGCCCAAACTGTCCATGTAAAATGAGTGAATGACCCATACAGCTGCACAGCAAAGCAACCGCTACCTTTGAACAGGTTAGGTTTGAATGAAGAATGGGAGATTGTGCATAGTGGGTAGTGTCACAAAAACCAAAGCCATGCAGCACATGTGTCACTCAGTAACATTAGGTAGAATCTGTAATATAAACAAAAGTAATTGTGGAATAAGTGTTGATGTGTTGGCCTACATATAATATTGGAGACTGAGTACATTCGTGTCAGTTTGACAGCCATAAGCACTTTGTGTTAAGTGCTCAAAATACTGTGAAAAGAGGGTTTTATCCATTTTTGGATACCTTTTCATAGAGTTCTCTGGGTAAATGCTTGACCACCTATGTCTCAAAACCAAACTGTGGTAGAGAGTAAAGTTAGTGACACTAACATTGCTAGGTAAAACCTAGAATCCAGTGCTTTTTAGATGGTCAGTGGGTGTTACAGTACTGGACAACCTATGAAATGAATGCATTTATTGTATTTTTTTTTTTAGGTCTTTAAAGTTGATGCTCCTTTACCACCAAGAGAGTCTGAGCTGAAATCGGACACTGTTTCATACCAAGAATCTTGCAGTCAGACATACTCCACAGCTAGCACTCAGACACCCCCTCAGTGCTCCATACTTGATCAAACCACCCCAGTACTTGAAAGCGTTACTCCAGGTAGGCCATCTATGCATTGCATAGCAATTTCTATTAAAAGTACTCTGTGAAAAGGATGGTAAGGTAGCGGTTTGATTAATGCTGTTGCTGCACAGATAGTGTCCTGTGTGAAGTCTGCACATTCTCCCTGTGTCTGCATGGACTTGCTCTAGTCATTCCAGTTTCAGCTGACTGGCAATTCCAAACTGGCTGTGAGAATGGGCCCAGTCAGACTTGTACTACCATATCTAGGGCTCATTTCTGCTTTATTCCTATCTGTGTCTCCAGTTCCAGCTTTTTTCCCTTCAGAAATGAAAGTTTATTTACATTAGTCATAACAGCAGTTGAATATTGATGCTCAACTCCATTTTAAATTCTTCCAAAATGTGAGAAATATATGGCATTCTTACTGCATTATTCAGTGGTACTTGGCAGAAAACTCACTTTACCAAACCATGTTTCATATATGGCAGTTCTAGTGGTACATGTCTAATATTGGTTGTCTATTGCAGTAACGTCTTATCAATCAGACTCTCCTGTGAGCAATGGTTGCCATGGGTATCTGTCACCTGGTCAAACTAATACTTTCCCTCGTTCCAACCAAGCCTTCTACAATGGCCGTGGCGCAGTCAGAGGAACAGTACGTGGAGGAAGAGGCCTGACAAACTCTTATCGTTCACCTAGTGCATATAAAGGTATTTCAGCACCTTCCCTTAGTGCTGACAAGTGCACACTTAATCAAATTTTAAAAATGTACAATAGCTATGACACCTTTTTATATAATCATACATTCACACTTCCTTATGATAAAACCACAGTAGAAAAGGAAGTTTGTGGCCCATCAAACTTCTATTTTTATTTTAAATCTGGCTTTTTATGTAAGAGCAGATTGTCATGGCTCATATTTATGATGTACCAACTCAGTGTCTTCTGTAAATACTTCTGCTTATGCATTTGAGTTTAATGTTTTGAGCAAATCACTTAATGCTCTGAATAAAAGCAGCCCCTAAAAATGTATGGAAAGCCTAAACAATATACACCTGCTTAATAGGTGACTTGACAAGTTTTTTTGTTTCTTACTACCAACCCAGGAATATGTTTTGAGAATTGCTTTATAAAGCACTTGTGTACTTTCTATAACAAGAGTATCCCAGGTCTGGTACCCCTGCCTGAATGACAGATGTAAAGCATCATTGTTCAATTTAAATAAACCACGTGCATTCCTTCTAAAATGAGACTGCACTGAATTTTCTATTTGACTGTTGAGCTAAACATAGAAAGCGGTCCACACCAGATTCTCATTACTTTTAACTTTTTGATCACACCAAATAGTCCCCAGTACATTGAATATGTAAACACATACCCGCAGTTTAAAGGCTCCTTAAATTTGTTTAATGAATAGATGCCAATGATTATTTTTTTTTTCTTTCCCAGCTCCATTTGAAGGTTATAGAGGTGGAGTGCAGTCACCCAGTGGAAACTACATTCAGCCATATCCTGGAAGAGAATATACAACAATGCTGTATGGGTCAAGGGTAAGGAGGCAATAAATGTTCCATTCTACTTGAATTGTATTGAGCTCCAGTGCAGTAAAAAAACTACGTCATAACTCAGTTACACAAGTATTTTAACACTCTTGCACTTATTCCTAGTGGGGAAGAAAATAGAAAATTGACTGATTATAACTGCGTGCCTGAAAGATTACTGTTTTTGTATGCATCTGCCCTTCTCCCAACATGTCCCCTTGAAAGGGACACAAGCAATGTAACAGCAGAGGGACTGCAGCCAAACTTCAATACACCTGTTCTCTTCTGTGCTTAAGTCCTTGATTCTTCAGCATTTTAATTTTGTATATTCAAAATGATCACATGAAGCTACATGATGCTCAAATTGTATGGCTAAGATCTGGATTTGCAAAGTACCCTTATGCCTTTTCAGTTGTAAGAAGACAATCTCTTCTCCAATCACATTATCCAACCACAAACTGTAAATTAGGCAGATGTCAGATCTTTTACAGAATGTGGCCTATATGAAATTGTGTAGCATGCATGTTACATAAAGGTAAATGGATGTGCCTACAATTTGACATTTATTCATCATTGAGGCCGCAGACTTTACCTCCTAGAAGTCTCAGAAGCTATAGAATCTGTCACATTGCCCATTTTAGAGAAGAGTGTCACTTCTCCATCAATCCACCAGAGTCTCAAATGTCAACTCCTGTTTTGAAAGCTCCCAGTCTTGCATGTATGAAGTTACCAAGTAGGTTTTAGATGGTTTCTAACATTTGTGCTAAATCTACTCTTAACCTTGCATCTTTTCTGGTTTTCATGTTAGGATCAACTCCCAGTGTAATGTTTTGGGACTGCTGTGCCCAATACAGATTTTGTAATTTTTTTCATAGGGGATCCATGGTGCACTTTTTGTGAAAAATATATTAATCAAAGTAGTTGTGTACAGTACAGATGTAATTGGTTTCAGGAATGAAAAGTAAATGTAAAAGGATGTGCTGACATTTTATAATGCAAATACTCAATATATGGTGTATAGTTTGTTAATAATGTAGGTGTCATTTCAGTGTTTAGCCTGTCTTGATGTGAAAGTTAATCTATTTCTACATAAGCATGTAGAAGCAAACTGGAACATATACTTCAATAGTATAAGTGAATGTTAATTTTAAATTCAAACTTTTTATCCTTTAAACATCAGAAGGGAAACGCCCAAAATATCCTCATTTGCTGATCACTCTTTGCTTGTTCATGGATATTAAATGGATACAGGTTCCACAAACTGAGTCCCGTCTAGGGTTAATCAGTGGAATTCACCATTTTTTATTTTTTTATTTTTTTTTTTTTGCAGTGAGTAATATATTCCAATGAAATTCTCTGCAAAATATTTTGCCAGAAATTATGCCCTGCTGCCAACTTGGGTGCCTGCCCTCCCCCAGCACCCTATGATGCTTTGAGGCCAGTTTGACATCAGAGTTGTAGCAAACATGCACAAAACTTTCATGCTTGTGTACTGTAAGATTGTTGTGGAGCTGCTTTGGGCATGTATGATACCACCCAATCAGTATTCAGCCATCGGTATTTTCATTTGAGGGGTACAGTAGCGGGCGGTGCAGTGGTAGAGCTGCTGCCTTGCAGTTAGGGTTTGCTTCCCAGGTCCTTCCTGTGGGGAGTTTGCATGTTCTCCCTGTGTCTGTATGGGTTTCCTCCTAGCAGATCATAATGAGAATATTGAGTATTGCCACTGGACAGAACACTGGTGCTACATGGCTAATGAGCCATGTGCCCAGCTACTATCTCTAAACAAGCCTTAAATGAGTCCTCCCTCTCAACAAGAAAAAACCTGCAACTTTGCCAGGGAAATATTTTACTGTTTACAAGGTGTGTGTATCCATGGAAGAAAACTACAAAGCATCTGCATAGATCATAAATAAGACATTCAAGCAGTACCTGGTGCTGGAACTTCCAACAATAGAATGAGACTCCACTTTGTTGCTCAGCTAATGTATTCCCAAGATTGGAACTCTGACTGCAATGTGTATTTTTGGGTACCCCCTCGTATATAAACTTTAGTGTCCTTCAAGTGAATGAATGCACTTGTCCTGTTTTCCCACTGGTGGAACATTTTTGAATTGCTCTGAAGAGGAATGTTGTCCAATATCAGCAGCATGGGCTTTTTTTTTTTTTTTTTTTTTTTCTTCCCCCTTTTTTTTTTTTCCAATATAAAAAAAATTTTCTTTTTTAAAGGTTTTTTTTTTTTTTTCATATGCAAGAACTCAGACACAAGTCAATACGAAAAATCTCTTCAATAGTCTGATCTTAATTTGCATTGCAAACTTTTTCAAGATTTTCATCATTCCTAATTGTGGAAGGTCGGCCAGATCTTGGTTGGGTTTTCAAGTGACATTTTCCCTCATCTGAAATATGAAAACCACTCATAGACCTGTTTACTTGAAGCTTCCTCTTTAAAAGCAGTTTCAGCAGCTGTTTTCCATAAGAGAGAACCAAACTTAACGCAGACTTGCCGTTCTTTATGATTGCCTGTCACAAAAATCGCAGAACACGTTTAAGCACCAAGAAAAACGGACACAATGGCGTATGAACAATACAGAGCAGTGCCACTTGGCAGACTGCCACTGTAAGTACGGTACACCTAGTGGTGAAAATCTCAACTAAATCTAGATTGTGCACCTGGTACAGATTCCAGTTATTTTTGGGTACCTGTGTGCGTGTATCTATATCAAATGTTTGCTAGTTTGTGCCCATTTGTTTTGTTTATAGTTATCTTTTGAGGCATGCTGGCAGATGCTTCCCTAACTCTTTGGGCATTGGGCATTGCCAGTCACAGCCCATATGTAGGGGGGGGGGGGGGTTTGGTGATCCCCTTTGGTGTTGGGTGCATGTACCCCTTGAGGTACATAAATGGCACCCCATGGTGTCCATAACACACATTCAGTATTTAGACTTCAAAGACCATTTCCCCTCAACTGCTGGTGCATGTGCTCCATAACTTGAATCATATCTTTTGGGTGATGCCACCTTGGGTGGCTGCCTACGTCACCTAATGAGTTGACCACCTCTTCCTTGGACAGTTTAAAACACCATTGTACCATTTATAAGCTGCTCAAAACTAGCTCTGTTCCTCCTTTCAACATTGACTTAAATGCATTTTGTGGAGCTTGCAGAAGTTCAAATATTTCCATGACTTGGAGCAAACTGCACAGTTCACTCATAACTTATCCTCACTTTTGGGGAAACTTCAAATGTAACTAATTTCATATTGCAATCAAAGATATACTCTGTTAATTGTAATCTTAATTTTTCTTTTCTACCCCAGTTTGGTCAGTTTTAAAAACAAAAAAAAAAGTTTGTAGCTTTCTCCCCACATTTGGGACTTCAAAAGTCTATCTACAGTGTAAGAACTTCATGTTCCAATCTGTCTTTTTGAGTAGCTGCACAAAGTCAATTTGAATGAAATTTCTACTCTCAAATCAGTCTAAAAATTTTACCTTGTGAAAACCAGCCAACATCTTCAGTAATAGTTTTTAAAAAAAAAAAAAAAAATCCAACTTTTTTTACCCAATATGATTAAACTCAAAATAGCCATACTAATGTACAGATTAGCTAATGTGCCCAACTAGATGCCTGTGACAAATAACACTGCATGCATCAGACATTCAGTGCCTGTCATTACAAATGGTGGAACCTCTGGTTTGGGTGAGTTCAACAAAAGGCAAATTTGACAGCACTGGGCTAACTTTTCCAGTAGCTACAGCTGATACAAGGCATTATGACTGATGGCTCATGGAACTGCTAGAAGGTTTTGCAGAGCAAAAGAAACACAACTACATTAATACACTGCATTTTAAACAATTTATATTGCCTCTTAATCTCCCCTTTTTATGCATGTGTGTATGTACTATATTGTGTAGAAGTTGGTTTTTTTTTTTTTTTTTTTTTTTATACAAAGTAAAAGTTCTCAACTCCCACCTCAGTCCTAGAATCAATCTTGTAACTCTTTTGTGCACATCTGCTAGGTTTCTTGTACTCTGAAGACCAAAGCTACACACAATACTCCCAGGTGATGGGTCTCACTCGTATCAGTTTAAGTGTAACCTTGTTTATGCACTCCACACTTTGTGCCATAACCAAGAACTGCACTTTTGTTGCTCTTTTCATTTGAATTAACGTGTTAAAGCAATATTCAAAAAGTAAACATTTTTATAGTATCAATTGGTACAGTTAAACACTTTGGGATATTCATTGCTTGATCAGTTGGATGTGTACAGAGAAAATGTACAAAAGCAAAGATAGAGATGAGTGGCATTCCTCTAATGAATGAGTCTGTTGCAAAGAAAGGATGTAACTTTGTCTGCTATTGGTGTAGATGTAAAAGATCTGATGTAAAATGCACCACACAAGGTTTGCTCACTATTACATATCCCATTAAAGTGTGATTTATTTTAGGAAGAGTGTTCCTAATTTGGTGGCAAGCAGAAGATTACACCAGAGTTGTCCTTGCCCTTTTAGACTGCTCATTCCTTCACTACCACTGACTATCACTGCAGGAAAGTGAGTGGTTGGAGTGCTTTCAAAGTACACTTGGAGGAAGGAATCTCCTCTGGAGATCTGTAGTTGTAGTAGAAGGAAGAATCTGGCTGTCTGGGGACACTGGATTGTGGTAGTAGCAGAAGGTGCGCCTAAGCTATAGGGAAGAGAATTGAGGGTGTAATAGTTGTAAAGAAAACTGCAAAGTTTAAGGGAAGTTGAGTGTCAAGGCCATGGGGGTTTTTCTGGTTTGGATGAGGGATGCAGATATACAAAAAATTGAAATGGAAGCACAAATTCTTTTGCACCTTTTTATTGCATTGTCAATTTTTTTTTGCATTTATGGGGGATAGTTATTTTCAGTTTGTAAAATGTGCACCTTTTTTTCAACAAAAATAGTTGATAGTGGTTTATGTTAAATATTTACAATTGTGAATCATTCATAAAATTCATAAAATTGGTCTACTTTTTGGCCATATCATCCAGTCCTACTATAACCTAACATATTAGTCACCTTCTGTTCACTGAAGATGCTGATAAGCCCACTGATAAAGTCCACTATGTAAGGTGTACTTTCAAGTTTCAAACCTCCATTATGTACTGAAATCTTATTTCCTACTATAATTTACATTTATTTACATGACCACTCTGCCTAAGCCTGCATTCTCCAGGTCCCCTTAAGGATTTGTTAGAATGACAGATAATATAGAATCTAACTCTTAGGTTTATGGATACTAAGCAGTTGCATATGCTAACAGTATTTTCTAATCCAGATTTTATATAAGTAGTTGTCCAAAATGTAATCTACATGTTGACTAACATCAGTAGTTGGATATTATGTGGACAGGTAATTTGTGTGAATAAGTTAATTCTGTGTGTACAAAAGTATAATGGAGACTGGCTCACCATTGGTTGTAGATGCTTCTAAGAATCAAAGGCTACCTGGGTGCTCCAGTTTCCTGAGGCATTTAAACTTCCATAGTAACATTGCTGGGTGGGTGGAAAGGTGTTTACACTCCTTGGTTGTATGGTATATTATTCAATCCTCCTGTCTGGCTTCATTAGTTCTGCCCAGATCTATTTGTTTTGCAGTGTAAAAAATCCCATCTAGTCTTTAAATTACTTTCTGCATTTAACATTCTTCTGATATCAGTCTGACTTGACACTGGAAGTGAATGTTTGCAAAGTGTTACTGATGTGGGCAATTTCAGGATGAATATGTTGGAGAGTTAGAATGATCAGTGAATGTGGTCTTAGCTTCTGGTGCAAGGTGGTTTTTGACCTGCCAAATTCTTTTTGTTTAGGAAACAAGTTTTCAGCAAAACTATAAACGTGGAAGCACAACTATTGGGCAAAGAACCAACTCTAGAGGCAAGTATGGTTCAAATATTTAAGCAATTAATGTTTGGCTTTTTGGGGTGGGATAATGTGGCCAAGTTTAGTGTTTATTGGAAAAGGTCGGCTTGGGTGCAACTCAACTATCTGTTTCATTTATGTGGTACATCTTGATTTTTACCATTCCATATTGTATGCAATCTAAAGACACTTTATGAAGACTATTACTAAGCTGTGACTTGACTCATTATGCAGTCTGTCACAATTGCGATCTTTTGAACAAAGTTTTGCACCATGAAAATCGCTTAACTAAACCACACGTTTGGTAGCATCAGACACTCCACTGGTTTGTGCATGAGTTTTTGGTGGCGCGAAAAGTAATTTTAAAATATTACCAATTTGGGTTGACCTAAAGGAACAAATGGTTTATTAAAAAAAAAAAAATAATGAATTCTTTAGGTTACATTTGGCCATGACTGCAAACATTTCTGAACAAGTCTCCTGGTGCCCACCAACTAAGATCAGAATTTATTTTAAAAGTAGAAAATTTACTCAAGTCCCTTTTAGATTAGCCATATATCTGCGTGTAAGATTTACTGCATTTGTTTCCTAATGTACAATCCTTCTGTCCATTTCAGCAGGGTGGAGTGATTCTTCACAGGTGAGCAGTCCAGAAAGGGACAATGAGACTTTCAACAGCATTGACTCTGGCCAGGGGGATTCGCGTTGCCTCACTCCAGTTGATATGCCTGTGACAAGCCAAGCAGCTGCCCTCCTTCCAGTGCATGTCTACCCACTCCCCCAACAGATGCGTGTTGCTTTCTCTGCTGCCCGCACATCAAACTTTGCTCCTGGCACATTAGACCAGCCTATAGTTTTTGATCTCCTTCTCAATAACCTTGGAGAGACTTTTGATATGCAAATAGGAAGGTTCTCCTGTCCTGTTAGTGGAACCTATGTATTTATCTTCCACATGCTGAAGCTGGCAGTCAATGTGCCACTTTATGTGAATCTCATGAAGAATGAAGAGGTCCTGGTATCGGCATATGCCAATGATGGTGCTCCTGATCATGAAACTGCCAGCAACCATGCTGTGCTTCAGCTGTTTCAAGGAGACCAAATTTGGCTCCGTTTGCACAGAGGTGCTATTTATGGGAGCAGCTGGAAATATTCCACTTTTTCTGGGTACCTTTTGTACCAGGATTGAAATTTTCTGTAGCGAGCACCAAGGAATAAAATGTGGCTTCAATGCTTTACACGTGAAATGTAGAAGGATGGATTTCCTCCCTCTCCTAACACAGATGGTAAATGTTGGGCTTTGGCATTTAATCCTAGTCATTGGCTACCACATGTGGGGGTTTCAAAGTAAATGGCCTCATCTTTGAAAAATGGAATGGCTTTCTTCTTTAGAATCTAAGATGGTACCAAGTTAATCAAGAGGATGATCTTCAGGGATGATCGCAAGTAAACTGACCTTTATGCTACAGTATGTGCCAAAAGTCTTTACCAAAATTCCAGGTCAATACAATGGACTTGATCTGGGAGACAGCTGTCTGTTACAGAAGAACCATTTTTCACCTCTTATAAAACATGATCAAGAGACTAAACATGTGGGTTTAATATAAGCTATACTTAAAGCACTTTCAAATGTTTTAATGCTGCCTTGCTTGGAGGGGGGGTGTTCTTGAAATGTCAAGCTGGGGAAACTTGATATGCTCACTTTTGGGCTATATACCTCATTGTGCCTACACAAATAAACAATGTGCAATTAATATTTGTTTTTATTTTTGTAGTGTTTCCCAGCTAAAGGAGCAAAATATTGGTGAAATAACTAAAACCTTTTAGGAATTTGATAAATTATGTGGACACTTGCCCAAGGCTGCTTGGTCATTCAGTGTTGCAATCAAATGTTTGACATACAGAGCAGAGTCAGAGGTCCTAATACTGGATCCACAGATCACACATCCAGTCATCTTCTGGGACATGTAACTATAAGAGCTTCCTGCCAACATGTCAATCTTCAAAACAATTTTCTGGTATCCGTGACTGTGTCAGTGTATGTATCTATACATACACACATACATCTATACATGGGTGTGTATATACAGTGCATCCGGAAAGTATTCACAGCGCATCACTTTTTCCACATTTTGTTAGTGTTATTCCAAAATGGATTAAATTTATTTTTTTCCTCCGAATTCTACACACAACACCCCATAATGACAACGTGAAAAAAATTTACCTGAGGTTTTTGCAAATTTATTAAAAATAAAAAAACTGAGAAATCACATGTACATAAGTATTCACAGCCTTTGCTCAATACTTTGTCGATTGCACCTTTGGCAGCAATTACAGCCTCAAGTCTTTTTGAATATGATGCCACAAGCTTGGCACACCTATCCTTGGCCAGTTTTGCCCATTCCTCTTTGCAGCACCTCTCAAGCTCCATCAGGTTGGATGGGAAGCGTCGGTGCACAGCCATTTTAAGATCTCTCCAGAGATGTTCAATCGGATTTAAGTCTGGGCTCTGGCTGGGCCACTCAAGGACATTCACAGAGTTGTCCAGAAGCCACTCCTTTGATATCTTGGCTGTGTGCTTAGGGTCGTTGTCCTGCTGAAAGATGAACTGTCGCCCCAGTCTGAGGTCAAGAGCACTCTGGAGCAGGTTTTCATCCAGGATGTCTCTGTACATTGCTGCAGTCATCTTTCCCTTTATCCTGACTATTCTCCCAGTTCCTGCCACTGAAAAACATCCCCACAGCATGATGCTGCCACCACCATGCTTCATTGTAGGGATGGTATTGGCCTGGTGATGAGCGGTGCCTGGTTTCCTCCAAACGTGACGCCTGGCATTCACACCGAAGAGTTCAATCTTTGTCTCATCAGACCAGAGAATTTTGTTTCTCATGGTCTGAGAGTCCTTCAGGTGCCATTTGGCAAACTCCAGGCGGGCTGCCATGTGCCTTTTACTAAGGAGTGGCTTCAGTCTGGCCACTCTACCATACAGGCCTGATTGGTGGATTGCTGCAGAGATGGTTGTCCTTCTGGAAGGTTCTCCTCTCTCCACAGAGGACCTCTGGAGCTCTGACAGAGTGACCATCGGGTTCTTGGTCACCTCCCTGACTAAGGCCCTTCTTCCCCCGATCGCTCAGTTTAGATGGCCAGCCAGCTCTAGGAAGAGTCCTGGTGGTTTCGAACTTCTTCCACTTACAGATGATGGAGGCCACTGTGCTCAATGGGACCTTCAAAGCAGCAGAAATTTTTCTGTAAGCTTCCCCAGATTTGTTCCTCGAGACATTCCTGTCTTGGAGATCTACAGACAATTCCTTTGACTTCATGCTTGGTTTGTGCTCTGACATGAACTGTCAACTGGTGGGACCTTATATAGACAGGTGTGTGCCTTTCCAAATCATGTCCAATCAACTGAATTTACCACAGATGGACTCCAATTAAGCTGCAGAAACATCTCAAGGATGATCAGGGGAAACGGGATGCACCTGAGCTCAAGTTTGAGCTTCATGGCAAAGGCTGTGAATAATTATGTACATGTGCTTTCTCAATTTTTTATTTTTAATAAATTTGCAAAAACCTCAAACTTTTTTCACATTGTCATTATGGGGTGTTGTGTGTAGAATTCTGAGGGAAAAAAAATGAATTTAATCCATTTTGGAATAAGGCTGTAACATAACAATGTGGAAAAAGATGTGCTGTGAATACTTTATGTCCTGCAGGGAGTGTTAATTCCAAAACTGGACCATGTTCATTGTTTTTGAAATAGTGTACACTGCATAAAGGGCACCTCCATGTTTTACCCCACAGACAATATAACCACAGCAAAAAACAATTGTGATGCAAATTAATACAAGCTATGAATAAAATTATAAAGAATCAATTAGCATAGCCCAAGTCAGACTATACTGCAAAAACCTAATTTGGAAATTGGCAGATTCTACCAGTGCAGAAGAGTTGAGCAGGTTGTCAGTGTGCTGGTGAAGAAGTTATGAAATTTTCAAAATCTGGCATGTGGTAAAATGTTAACTTTAAGATCCTTTTAGTTTTGGTCCAATAAACTAATCCATATTTAACTAGGAGCCTCAACCCTTTATTCAGTGTTAGCTTCTCCCATTTCTCTGCTGATAGTCAAAAAAGAAAGAATTTCAAAGCATAATAGTGAAAACAAAAATGTAATAAAATATAAAGTGTATATGAGTAATAATTCATGAGGGGTGTGTATATGAAAGACTGAATACAGAGTAGATTGACATACTGAATATCGATTTAACTTCAATTTTGACCACATTAGTCTTCCTGTGAAGTGGCATTGACATTTGTTTGCACAGAATAAATCATACCATAAGTCTTTAAACACTTTTAGACAGATTTAACAAACTTCCTTCATTCCTTGGATTCTCATGTAAGAACAAAGAATATGTCCATTCACACTGTGACCTTTGGTTATTGACTAGGAACCACTTCACAATAGCTTACAGTATGTGCTTTCACAAAGATGGTAACTGGACCACTTTTTTGTTTCACTATCTACAAAAATGCATACAAATCTCCCAGAAGCCTCTTGGAGAACCAGCTCAAAAGAGGAGATATTCTTCTGGAACAGGAAATCCTAAGGTGTGTGTTCTCCTTAAGATACTTCCAGGTTGTTGATAAAACTTCATCCCTGTTTAAAAAATATCTACCCTGAACAAGTTTTGGAATGATTTGCCAAAACTTCAACTGGACTGCCTAAAACACCTTATTCTCCATAGACTCATTAACCTCATGTCACATGCAGGCCTTTCCTTCAGCTTCTATTAAGAGTTCTGGCATCTTGGTCTATTAGAACCCTTTAGTCAAACCTAGAGACCCTCCTTGTAACACTGAATGGGCACCTCTGTAACCTGAGCGCTTTCCTTGCTACCATTGATAGCATCTCTATGCCACCCCACTCACACGAGGTCTTTAATGGTATATATTAGGTATTTCTAAACCATCATCAACTCTCATTTGGGATTCCTGGGCCTGTCCAAACAATACTCTGGTCTGAGACAACTCGTCATCAAGTAGTGAATTGCTGATAGATTCTTATTACTTTCTTTATCTGAGTCTCAAGAACAGTGGCTCTTTACTTGAAAGTTACTGTATAGGAAAGCAAAGATGAGAAAAGAAGTATATATTGCCAGGACTAATGAACTGATTCATTTTAATATTCATAGGTTAGTATAATATCTCACTCTTGAGTAGACTGGAATCAACATGTTGCCATGACTCATGCACAAAGGTACCACAGCAACAGGTAAGCTTCTATAGCTGTAAAGAACTACACATCCAATGACAGCATCAATAATATAACATCAAAAAGTGTAAATAATGAACAAATGTATAGAAAATCAAATGTGGAAACAATATCTATAATTAATCACAAGTAAAGTTTATTCCCAGTGGAACCTGACTACATCAGAATGACTAGTGTGTTGATGCTTTGTTCTACAATTTTTGCTCTTATCACGAGAACAAAAACTGTCACTGGCCATCAAAGTCTGAAAGTATACTGGGCTTACTTGTCAGATGCTTTCATTTTGCCAACAATTCACCAGTCATTTTGCACAGAAATGCAAAATCCATTTTGAAAATAAAATCCTTCTCTGCACTTTACATACCTCAGCAGACACAAATGTACCTTGTAAAATTACTCTGTACATTGAATAGGTGACGCTTATAGGTAGGTAGACAAAAGTTCAGTTTCTGAAAACTGGTGAAAGACTAAATCTACTGATGTGTTTCTATCTATCTATATATATTTATTTGTATATTGTGAATTAATTAGTTACTTGAATGTTCTTCCTCCCCCTTTCCTTCTCTCTCACAACAGATAGATACATGATCACTCTCATAGTCTTTAATAACGGACATGGGTCTCTGTGCTCTAACGGCTATCAAGGGGAATTCTAAGCTTTGGCATTACATACTCTCCCTCTCTCTCTAAATATGTATCATTCATAACCTCGGATGCTGGTTTATTTTATTTTGCTGCTATCCAAACAGATATTGCATGATATCATACTACTAGCTGTGCTTGTTTGGCGACTATTCAAGTTTAGTCGACTCCTAAGCTTGTACATTATTTCCGTGGTTCCTTCACAGTACCTATGAGGGGCCGGAACAAAGGTTCAAGCCTTGGACACCCTCCAACCATGGATATGTGACAGGAAAACTCACGAAAACTTCCGTTTGATTACAAACGTTTACTTTACACACGTATACATCTAATGTAAAATGACAGTCTGTGCAGCATTCCATTTTTCGGGGATCGGTCGTGTGACATCTGCTTGGCCAAAGCGAACTCACCTCAACAGTCCAACAAGTTCATTCGAAATCCTTCTATTTCAGCAAGCTGACGTAGGACAATGTAATAAGTTACTGGTGTCCAAATTCCTGTTTACTATTCAAGCTACCAATTACACAAAACTTAACCGTAGCTGAGAATTTATACAGGACGTCAGAACACCAATGCATGCCTGTCGTACAGAAACGACTCTTTCTGCTTTCTTCAGCACGTTCACGCATGCGGAATCGGTTACTGACTCCACGTGATGTCGATCCCAGACAGATTGCGCACGCGCAACCGATGGTACTTTGCTACCGTACATCATGTCCGCCGCTATTATGAAGACGGAGCGAATGGATTACAGCAAAAGTCGTAAAGCAGTGTTTCATTCTGTGCTTGCGACCACCACTTGCTGATTACCGGTAATCGGGACAGCGCTGGAAGACAGCGGGCGAGTAGCGAACTGGAAGCATAACAACAATAAGAGCTGCGGTTTGCGGCGGGAGTCACTTCATCTCCTCCGCGCTATAGACAAGAGAAGAGAAGAGATGGACCCAAACAGAATCATCCAAGCTCTTAAAGGTACAATTGATCCCAATCTCCGGATAGATGCAGAAAATGAACTGAATCAGGTAACTTTATTCTTTTTTTACGCGTTACCCGCCTCTCTTTGTGGAGTTTTTGTTTATATTGTTCACGAGCCTTTCTGTTTAAAAGAGCTTGGATTTGTCGCTTGCCGTTCAACATAGCATATCAGCACTGAGGTGGGATTTCCTGCTCACCCCTACTCATCCCCGAGATTCTGGAAATGGGAAGTCTTTAGTTATAGCGACTTAGGGTACCAAAGACGGTGCTCGGCGGTCAATAGGATATGCCGAAGCAAATTACCAGTTCATATTCCAACCTCATTGTTGACCAGTATACTTGAATGCACGGAGCGTGATACCTGTGGCTGGTAGCGTTGTTATGTTTAATAATGCACCCTCTTCATAATAGATCGTTTAGCAGGGGCGCTGTTCCAGCAGGAAGTGCCGATACCCGTAACCCATAGTTGTGGGACTGCAGGTGATTAAAATGCATTAGAGAACATCATTTTTGATGGGCACCTGCCCTCCCGTGGAATTGTATCACGAAGGGTTAAAGGCAGAGACAAAAAAGACTGTAATTAACTTAAGACCAAAATATTCTTTGTGTCCATGTGCATTTCCAAATTACATTTTCTAGTGCCTTGAAGACATTACACATGTTGAATTCTCAGACTCGGAATGAAGCAAGCGAGTACTTTTCGATTACCAAGTAGTGTCCTAAAGAGTAGACTTTGTATGTGAATAGGATTATCGCGCTTGTTTAGACTGAATAGCCTGTTCTCCTCACAACTGTTTTAATGCAGGGATTCTTAATGTTCTTAGACTGAGGACCTAAATAAGAAAATCGATACCACACTGGGGCCCAAGAAGAAGTATATCACCATTATGACATCCGAGCCATACATTGATAATCACCATATGATAAAAAGTAAATGTTTCAGTTTCCATTCAAGAATATAGTCAGTCAGTCAGTCATTTTCCCACCCGCTGTATCCTAACTATAGGGTGATGGGGGCCTGCTAGAGCCAATCCCAGCCAACACAGGGCGCAAGGCAGGAACAAACCCCAGACAGGGCGCACACTCAAACACACACACCAAGCACGTATTTCACATGAATATTACTGAACGAGAAAAGTGAAAGTAGATATATTGTTAATATAACAATACTGTATTTATCACTAAAAAGGGGGAATAGGTTATTGAGGTATATCACTGCCAGCGTAAATGCTTAGTATTAAGTTAAGAGAAAAACATTTTTGGGATGTGGTGCAAGGATATGATCATTTTTGAAAGCATAGTATGAATGATCACTTAATTTAGTTATGTGATTTTTAGATAGAACTTTATTTGGCCCCAAGGGGAAATTTGACTTTTTACAGAAGCTCTTTAAATAAATAAATATATAAATAGGGACATAATTAAGTACATAAACACACACATATTGGTCTGAACACACACAAGAAAATGAAAAAGAAACGTTCTGACTTAGTCGTCACAGTCACAGGAAGGCATTATGCAGACGTGTTGCTGTTGGTATAAAGGAGCCTCCCTAGCATTTCTTGACACACTTCCACTGAATAAATCGTTGACTGAAAGCCCTTGGTGTTAGTGTGCCACAGAGAGCATGTGCAGCATTGTTCATAATGGCATTCAGTTTTGTTTACATTCCCCTCCTTTGCTATGACCTCCAGTGGGTCCAGAGTGTGTCCTATAACTGAGCCTGCCCTTTTAATTAGCTTGTTGGTTCGGTGGGCCTCTCTTGGTGATGCTACCAGCCCAGCATGCCACAGAGTAGAAATTCACACTGGCCATCACAGAGTTATAGAAGATGTGAAGGAAGTCACTTCCCGCATTAAAGAAATGCAGTCTCCTATGGAAGAGCCTGCTCTGCCCCTTCTTATATAGTTTGTGTGTGTCCTGAGACCAGTCCAACCTGTCATTAATGTGGACCCGCCAAGTATTTGTAGGAGTGCACCATCTCTATGGCCAGTCCCTGAACATTGACTGGACATTGAGACGTTTTCTTGTGGTGAAAGTCAACAAGCATTTCCTTGACTTTTCTGATATTAAGAGGCAGACAATTCTCATTGCAACAAGAAACAAACTTCTCCACCTGAATCCTATACTTGTCTCATTGCCTTTATCAATACAACCCATAAGTGCAGAATCATCAGAGAATTTCTGCAAGTGACATGGCCTGGTGTTATATTTGTGGTCATAGGTGTACAGAGTGAAGAGAAAAGGCAACAGGACTGCTCCTTGTGGTATTCCAGTGTTGCTTGTATTCGTATCAGACACTCAATCCTTGGGTCTCACAAACTGCACTCTTCCCAACTAATAGTCCATTATCCAGGACACCATAGGCTCACCCACCTGAATATCTTTACATATTCATAGCATCAGATAAGGAGTAAGTAGTCAAAAACAATTAGTTGATGCTGTTTATATCATTTCTCTTCTCGTATTTTTGAAATAAGTTCCACCATTAAAATCATTAATAGAATTCTAAATATATGATAAATACCTTATTAAAGAAGACTCTCAAAGCTCTTTACATAGAGGGGGGAGGCACTTCAACTCCCACCAGTGTGCAGTGTTCACCTAGATGATGTTATGGCAGCCATTTTTGTGCCAGTATGCTCGCCACACATTAGTTATTAGGTGGTGAAGAGGTTATAGAGGCAGTTAGTCAGTATGGCACAGGGAATAATACGGGGCCTGAATGACCAGGCTTTGATGGGCAATTTAGCCAAGACATTAGGAAATACCCCTCTCTTTATGAAAGGTGCCCAGGAATCTTTTATGACCACAGAGATTCAGGACCCTGGTTTTATGTCTAATTTGCAGGACCGTGACAGTTTTTACTGCCATGTCCCTGTAACTGCACTTAGGCATTGGGATCCACATACAGACCACAGGGAAAGTGCCCCCTGCTGGTCTTACCAACACCTCTTCCAGCAGCAACCCAAGGTTTTTCCTGGATGGTCTCCTATCCAAGTACTGGCTGGGCCCAAACATGCTTAGCTCCAGGTGGATAATCTGTTCTGATATGCATGTGGTATGGCTATTCATAAATTCTAGACAGATATCCTGCTTTTCATTTAAAAATTCAATAAAACCTGTAAAAAAGAAGCTCAGTTATCCCAAAAGATATATGCACAATTTGTATTTTATACAGTGAGAGGATAACTCTTGATGAACTGTTTAATTCTACTAAGTGACATTGCGTTGAATGTCTACAGCTTGTCTCATCCTTTGGATATTTTCTGATACTTGCAGTTCTCAGTAGTCCAACAAACATGTCCTCCACCAGTAGACTTAAATTTATCAAACCACATTAAATGGTGTTACAATAAGGAATTATTCCTTACCAAAGCATGTCAAACTTCATGCAAAATCTTCTTTGCTCCTGTGTTACAGACTTGGATTCAGTATACTGTAGCAGTGAACATGGCACGAAGGACCCGCCATTTATTCAAATACAGTACAATAAGTATACCCAGGTCTGTTAACGTGCCCTTTGTAACACCCTGAAAATCTTCACATTCTTGTGCCACACCTATTAATTTGGTTTTGACATTTCAAAGTAGCATTGCAGTTCCTTTATCTTTCAAGCTTGACTTTGTCATTCATTCCTGTCTCCCACTTTCTTATATGTGTATTTGCTTGTCAGTCATCTCAGTTCAGTTGTTCAATGGTTGTGAGAGGGGTAAATGGTGTCGAGGGGAATATTTTTTTATATTCCTGTGCCATATAAAAGACTGCCCCATCTGATGCGTCAGTGGCATTGTTTCGTATACTGCCATAATAAACCATATGATAAATAGAGTAAGTGTGTAATTTCTGCAGAATTCCGGCAAATGATCTTGGCTAACTCATGTGGCAACCCATTACAGTCATGTTCGTGACCCAACCCATAGTTTAAGAAACACAGTTCTAGTGTTTTAATCTATTATTTTATTTCTATAGTGGATGCCATCCAAGCTTCTTTATAGGTGTAAAATAATTAATTAATGGAGAAAAAGGTTAAAGGTTATTTCAATACTGAACAGTAAAGAAGGTTAAGCACAAAATGTTTTGGCTGTATAGACCTCATCAGCGTATAACTGAAACATATACGGGTGGAAGACACCAAGCAAAGGCAGGAAAAAGGAAAACTTGTGAGAGTAGGCAAGGAAAAACTGCCATTAGAAAAGATAAAGGGAGAAATTAAAAAGTTAGTTGGTCTTTGAGACGTGGAGAAATGTGTAATCCAAGTGTGAGTTTGAGCTTTGCCTCTTCAGTTTTTCTCTGAAAAGTGTCTTTGAAGCCTTGTGAAAGAACACAGACAGAGATATCAATGTGGCTAAGATCAAGGGATGTGAAGTATTATACAATAAGCTAGCCATCACTAGGGCCTACGATTTACCGTGGCATGTTTTTTTTAAATTCCACGGCGTACTGCGGCGTGGCAAATGCAGTACCAGAACTCCATAAGACTAATTTGTAACCCAAGCAAAATAAATGCAAATTTTCTTATTCTTAATCCCTAATAATAATCAATCATAATTTGCAATACTAATCAAATAGGTACAGTATATCAAAGCGTTCACATCCGCACATTTTAATCCACATATTTGCTTTAGGCAAACGATGCTGAAACATATGTAGGCATAATATTATTCTTAACAAACGATCGAATAATGTTTCTAAAGTTATTGTTTATTTATTGTTGAAGAAAATGGTACTATAAGCTCGTAGGTTTTTTTGTGACAGAGAATATTGCAGTGGTGACAACACCGATCCATATTTTGAGAATGAACGATCCATATCAACAGAAGAGATCGGCAATGCAATGTAAACTTTAGCAAGAGTTGCTAAGTGAGGCAGTATGTCATCTAAGGCATGCCAAAAAGTAGTGATATCAGCTGGAATTACTTCACGAGATGCTATGTCCAGATAAGCTTGCCATTCATCTGCTGCAGCCATCATTGTTGGCACTGATTGTGCATGATCGGCAAAATTCTTTGATAAGAGTGGTAGCTCTCGTGGATTTTTTTTTTAATTTTATTAATTTTATTGCAATCATTCCATACAAATCAATCAATTTTTACAAAAGTAGGATTGAGAACAAGTCGACCCCCACCCCTGAGAGAGAGAGCAAGGCCAACGGAGTAAAACTTAAGGCTTGTAAACACCTAAATTGATAAGTTTGATAAGCCAATAGAGATGAATGGAGAAGAAAAAGAAATAAAGAAATAATTGCTTCCTCTGTGCTTGAAGAGCTTATTTTAAAATATTTCTGATTAGATCCTGCCATGTTTTGAAAAAGTTCTGTACAGATCCTCTAACTGAGTATTTGATTTTTTCCAATTTCAAATAGTATAAAACATTGGTTTCCCACTGACTTAAAAGAGGAGAGTTTGGGTTCTTCCAGTTTAGCAGAATAAGTCTGCGTGCCAAAAGTGTAGTGAATGCAGTCACAGTTTGTTTGTCCTTCTCCACTTTAAACCCATCTGGAAGAACCCCAAACACAGCTGTTAATGGGTTAGGAGGGATTGTGACACCAAGGCTGTCTGAAAGGTAATTAAAAATTTTGGTCCAGAATGATGTTAATTTGGTGCAGGCCCAAAATATGTGACCCAGTGAGGCTGGGACTTAAATGCAGCGTTCGCAGGTTGGATCTTGCCCTGGAAACATTTTGGAGAGTTTTAGACGAGACAGATGTGCTCGATATATAATTTTGAGTTGAATAATTTTATGCTTTGCGCATAAGGAGCTTGAGTGAATTCTCTGCATTGCTATTTTCCATTCCTTTTCTGATGTATTATTTGAGAGATCTTTTTCCCAGTGTCCTCTTGGATCTTTGAAAGGGAGGGACTGTAAAATAATTTTATATATTGCAGAGATGATGTCTGAGTCCTTGAAATTGAGCAATATTTTTTCCAGCATGGATGAGGGTGCAAGATGAGGAAAATCGGGAAGGTTCTGTTTAACAAAGTTCCTAATTTGAAGATAGTGAAAGAAATGTGTAGCTGGAATGTTAAATTTGGAATGTAATTGTTCATAGGATGCAAAGACGTTGTCTATATAAAGATCTCTAAGTAAGTTAATCCCAAATTTTTTCCAGATATTAAAAACTGCATATGTTTGCAAAGGTTGAAAGATGTGGTTCTCTTGCAGAGGAGCCACAGATAAAAGCTTCTCCATCTTAAAATGCTTTCTACATTGGTTCCATATTCTGAGTGAGTGAAGCACAATTGGGTTATCAGTATATTGCCGATAACTTGCATTTACTGGGGCACAAAGCAGGGAATATAAAGAAATACTGCAGGATTTTACTTCTATTGCGGACCAAGCCTGTGTTTCTTCATCTATTTGTGTCCAGGTTTTTATAGCTTGTATGTTTACTGCCCAGTAATAAAACTGGAAGTTAGGTAGAGCCATGCCACCTTCTGCCTTTTGTCTTTGTAGGGTCGCTCTTTGGATACGTGGATGTTTTGAGTTCCAAATAAATGAGGTTATTGTTGAATCTAATTTCTTAAAGAATGATTTATTGATGTATATTGCGATGTTTTGAAATTAAAAAAGGAGCTGAGGAAGAATATTCATCTTAACAGTGTTAATTCTTCCAGCTAGAGTGAGATGAAGGGTTGACCATCTATGCAAGTCTTGCTTAGTTTTTTCCATGCAGACGGTGAAATTTTGTTGATAAAGAGCTTTATGTTTACTTGTGATGTTTACCCCTAGGTATTTAAACTGTTCTGCAATGATAAAAGGTAGGGTGTCTAACCTAATATTATATGCTTGAGAGTTCACTGGAAAGAGTACACTTTTATTCAGATTAATTTTGAGACCAGAGATCTTTTGAAATTCCATGAGTGCTGTTAAGACTGCAGGCACAGAATTTTGTGGGTCTGATATATGCAGTATAATATCTGCATGCAGAGAAATTTTCTGTTCCAGTCCTTCTCTGATAATCCCCTTTATCTGATCAGTATTTCGACAGTGTATTGCCAGTGGTTTAATGGCGATTGCAAACGGTAGCGGTGACAAGGGGCATCCTTGTCTGGTACCACATTCTAGTTTAAAGTAGTCGGAACAAATAATGTTGATACAAACTGAAGCTTCTGGATTGGTATACAGTAGTTTGATCCATAATAGTCAGAGGCTTTAAGTCTTGAAAAGCTGAATGAAAGGCTGATATCTAAAAATTGTAACGTTGCGGTGAAAACATGTAAACCTGAGAAGGACACTAGTAAAATAATTAATGAATTCCTGTAGTCTGCATCTGTAGCAAGAGGCAGCACTAACACAATTCTCAATGTATCTTTTGTATTGGTCCAATACAAAGCTTAGCTGGGAAGAAAAGAAACACTGTTCCGCCTGGCTGATGAAGGTATTGGCATAGTAGGATTCCATTATAGTACCCATTGCAACTCCACTACCCGCTAAAAAGTTGCTATAAAATAATTAGACATTTTTATGCAGTGTCACCCAGTTAACAGTCGGTAAGGGTGGAAATGGCAGTAGTTCATCCTTTGTAGTCCATTGCTGTAGCTCTTAGACCATTTTTTTTTTTTTTTTTAAACCTTGTCCATGGGTACCACCCCAAGGTCCTATATATCGGTTGCTTGACATCCCAGAGAATAGGCCTGCATATCCTGCAAACAAAGTTTTTAGTCGAGTCAGGATCCCCCACCTAATCTGTTCTTTTCATTTCACGTGTTTGAGTAATCATGACCTATTTTTTTAGAGGGTGGTGTTTGAAGGCAGTGTCACATTCCGTTTTCTCTCTGATCACGTCACTCTGTGTGTACCTGGAATCCCATTTTGTGAAAAGGTATCTTCAAGTGTAACCTTCATTTGAAGGCTGCAGTTTTCAAAGGCTTATTATTGTAAGAAACTCTGAGCAGGTTCTAAGCATGATTTAAGCATAAGAACATAAGAAATTTCACAGTTGAGAAAAGACCATTCAGTCCATCAAGTTTGTTTAGTTAATAGCTAAACTATCGCAATATTTTATCCAGATACTTATTAAAAGTTGTCAAGTCTTGGAAGTCTTTCTTCTTCAACGACGTGTCTCAATTTTTTGTTCCAGATGCCCACAACTCTTTGCATAAAGAAGTGCCTCATGGCTTCAGTCCTTAGCGGACTTTACCTTGAATTGCAGATGTACCAGAAGCAGAAAAGTAAAAATTTAAATGAATAAGAAATATAAAAAAGCACCCGCAGCACAAATGTATATGTAGCACACAGAATGTTTAAACTGTGTTGCAGTATATTGTACCGTTAGAAAGCACTGCACAAGATCTTACAGTTGCTGCTTTTTAACCTGATGCCATACTGTTGTTGATAATATGTGTAGTAAAGTTTAGCAACCAAAATGAAAGCAAGTCATTACCATTAAAATTCAGTTGTGACATTGACTGCCAGCATGCTCAAGGGTATTGTATAAAACAGAGATCTTTTATATAGATTTGCAGAGTCATTATTGTTACAGTTGCAAAGTACAGTACAGTGAAATTCTGTAAATTACCACTTACAAACAAACACATTTATTTTCATTCTTTCGGATTAAGTACTGTTTAAAAGAACTTTACAGTAAAAATAAGAATACAGCACAAATCAACATTTTTATAGTCTATTTTCAGGTTCCTTGCAGACTTGAGTCACACCTCTTTCTGGCCCTGATTTGCAGAAATGACCTTATACTGTACCACTTTAAGAAGTAGATTGGAGATGTTGCTGGCTCTGCTTCCAATAATGTCAGTTTTCCAAAAGTTAAATAAAATCTTTCAGTAAATTGCTTTTCCAAGTGATTTTACATGTAAAGTGCAAACATTTCTATTTTTATTGAGTGTGAGTTCTGCCAGGTTTAGTGACATAATCAGGGTCGCACAGGCAGTTAGTGCTGGGGTATGAAGTGAATAGCTTGTGCTTTATAGTATGATGATCTCACTGTCTAAGGAGATAATAAATAGAACTTTAGAACAATTTTAACTAGAATAGACATTTCAGCCCAACAAATCTTGTAATTCCTAGTCACTAAATTTGACCTAAATAATATCTTTAAAATTTAACATAAGAGGAATGATGGCTCATTGTTATTGAGAACCGTAGTATTTAAAATTGTATATAATATCTAATTTTTGGAATAATATTTGAATAATCAAAATATCGTTTTATTTTGAAATAATTAAATATAAACAAAAAACCTTCATTTTAGGAAGCTACCATTCCTAGCTGTTTTACAGTTATTCCTAAGTATTTTGTTTTTTTATAATTGGAGGAAGGGCTGGTTAATTGAGTTGTTCAGGGTCACACAGTGGATCAAGGGTAAGGATTTTGTGCTGGTTTTTCAACCACAACATCAATAATAATAATACACAAAGAATTGTAATGGAGTATTATTTTGTAATAAAGTAACAGTATTTTATTTCACAATGTAAATGTCATGCATGCATTTTGTCAAAATAAAGTCCTTTGGTAGTGACACTATTCTGAACAACATATTTTCCCATGGATAGTTTACAAGGGCCCATTCTCCATGTTAGGGCAAGGAGCATCACAATATGGTAGCATCTACGTGAAGAACTGTTGCTGCTCCAGTCCATGACGAGCTTGTTAGTGTTCAGAGGGCCTAGTGAGAATGTCTATTGGTAAGAGACCCAAGCAGAGGCAGTTCTTGGCATAAGCACTGTAGGCAAATGCCAGGACCTACCTGGTGTGATCGGGGTGCACAAACTTTCAGTAAATTTCAGTCCAAATGATTGCATCCTTGTGGTATCTCAGATTTGTGGTTGCAGCATGGCAACACCTCTTTTACTGATCTGTACTTGTTTTCCTACTTCTCCTGCTTCCTGGTAGCCAGATTTGTGAGGAGTACCTTCCAAGGAGTACCTTTGTAAAGTACTCCCACTGTACAGGTCAGTGAAACCAGCATATGGGCAAAGTACCTCAGCAAATTTTATGCGATGCAAAGCCTGTCATTTTCCATATTTAAAATGAAATACCGTATTTACACGTGTACCACGCGCACATTTTTTCCCGAAAATTAGCATTAGAAAATCAGGTGCGCGACATACACAAGGAAATGTAATTCTGTAATGTTTACTTCTGCTTGGGCTTGCTCGCACATTTGCTCTCTCTCTCTCTCTCTCTCTCTCTCGCTCGCACTCTCTCTCTCTCTCTCTCTCTCTCTCTCTCTCTAAACGCTTCCTATACAATCACAACGCGCGTTGTACACGGGGTAAAACGATTTTCGCGATTTTCTTTGTAAAAATTAGGGTGCGCGTCTTCCACGAGGGCGCGTGGTACATGAGTAACAACGGTAGATAATAAAGTAACGCTAAATACATTTGTAGCTTTACATTTACTGCAGGTGTTATAATGGAATCATGCTCAATTTATTTATTAAAATATTTATTTGTTCTATCCTGCGATGGACTGGTGCTCTGTATAGGGGATTATTCCTGCCTTGCACCCAGCGCTTACTGGGATAGGCTACAGCTCCCTGCGACCTTGATCAAGATTAAGTGGGCTTAGAAAATAGTATGGTGCGGTATTTACTTTAAAATGTTATGTGTGTTAATGTTTTTTTGTGCTTTAGTGTTGTATTTTTTTTTTTTTTATTACGAGACTGAATACAGAGACTGCTGTCAAGTTGTTGAAACTGCATATTATGATTATTTTTGGTTTGAAAGAATTTGTTGTAATTAAGTTTTTGGCCTTAGGCTATATTTTCTAATTAATTGGGTGTTCTAATACTCACGAGTACAGTTTTTAATCCATGAAAGACACAGGGGAAAGGTGTGGTGCGCCTTGTAGCATTTTGCCTACAAAATCAAAGACTCGGGACTGCCACTGACCTCGGGTTCACTGAGGGGATGAGAGTTTAACTGTTGCTGAAGACTGAGCCATCTGGTCTGCTGTTTTCAGCATTTTGCAGCTGTGATCCTTGACAGAAAAAATGGTGGAGAAAATGGGATGAGATAAGTTAATAGTGTGATCACTGCTGATGAGAGAGGCTTCAGCTTCACAACCCAATAATGAATTATGTGTGTTCTGAAACGGAATGAACTCAGTTTAGTCCATAGATGGTTACAGGAACCAATCTCTTAAACTGATGTATTGGGTTTTTTTTTTTTGTACATTTTTGTCTGACTTAATGTTTTCCTGATTTCTTTGCACTGCACTCTAAATTAATAATTAACCTTTATGTGACTCGGCAGGAAATTAAATTGGTCATCACTGTCAGTAAGCCTGATGAGTGATTTGTGGTTGGGTCACCAAGAATCAAAATGCAGAAAACTGGCAATGTGTAATTGTTTTGATTTTTAAAAATCTAATTACCTAATTTTGTAATTACATCATGCATTTGTTTTTCATAGATTATCACAGCTAATATAAATCTTTTTATAGTTAAAAAGGTTGTATTTGTATTATTGAAGTTTTACTTTGAACACTTTTAGAAACTGCATTAAAAGTGTTGTTGAGATTTAAAGAAAAAATGTTTTGTGTAACATACAAAAACATAGTCAGTGTTAGGGAACACTGGTGCGATGTGATCTAAATAAAGATTACTTGTCAAAATACTGCATATTTACAACAGATAATGGAGCCTTCCAGCAGTGTGAACTAGTGATTAACGTAAACACTGGGCTCTAAATCTCAAGCTTGGCAGATCCTATTTTTCCCACAAATCATTCTATATTCTAGTGTTACAAGTAGATAAATATGGAAACAGTTGTAACATTATGCTTTGAAAGATGTTTTGGTTAAATTCATAAATGTTTAAGTATTTCTTGCCTGCTGATAATGTACCCATTAATATCGTTTATAGTGAGTGATACAGTAAAATAGCACTAGGTTCAATTAAAAGGTGGGCCACTGATGTCAAGTCCTGATTATGGCCTGAAACACAATAAAGTGAGCATGCATCACTAATATGATCCAGACATTCAGATTACCATGAAAATAAAAGTAAAGCAGAAAATCTGATTTCCATTAATATGGGGGATAGTGAAAGTGCATTTTAAACAGGACACTGAGATACCGTTAATGACTACCTAGCCAGATGCTTCCCTGTTACTAGCATAATAAAATTTCTTACAAATGAAAAACATAATGATACTTTGTTAAAATTCTTCTCCTCTAGTTTTAACCTAGATATCACTTATGAAATTAAATTTTATTAGGGACAGTGATCGATTTATAAAAATGTTTAAAAAGTGAGTAGTGTGACTCCTAGTGGTACCAGCAAAGTGTGAAATATGGGGTTATATCTGGTGGGCCAGTTTGAAAGGATGAAAATCAGAAATGTGGAAGATCCCTGAATATACATTTTAAAAACATGTTATGGTGATTTGCAGTTCGTGGCAGTCCGCTCTTTATAGAGAAGGTAAAAGGCAACTGTCTGGAGGAGGCCAGATACAAGTGGAGTGACAGCGGAGGGATGCGTGTTCTTTGACAAGTCTTGAGAGGATTTATGAAAAAGTGAAGAGAGATGAAAGGAGTCCTAAATAATCATTTGTGATTATGAAGTGTGTAACAGTGAATAGCAGAAAGCAATGTTAATGCTGACAGTGTTCACACTGAAGTTTTGATTGATTTATCCTTCGAATTGATGTGTTTCTGCCTTCCGTACTATTAACTCAGCAGAGCTGTAACGCCAGTCTGAGGCAGTTTTGTGAACTGGTTTATGGCACGCAATTAAATTAATTTGTAAGATAAATCAGTCATTTTAGCATTGTGTGCTGACACCAGCTCTTCTACATGATGCTGGTCAGAAATTTGTGTGGCTTTTGTTTGCAAATTATATTTATATATTAATGTGATTCCTCTATTGATGTGGCTATTGCTGCCATATACAGGTTTCTGTTAGAAATGTTTTGCTGTCAACACAGGTCTTGTTTAGCAAAACCTCACTTCAATTGATAATATCCACCTTGACAGCGTAATTCATTGTCAGTCATAAAAGGTTGAGTGCTTAAATTATTATAATTAAGTTGTTTTTTTCCCTGACTGTAAACAAAATAATAACATATAAAAGCTTTTCTGAGACATTTCTAAATTCTCAAGAACTCAGGTACATTTTTCTTTTTTAGCAACATGATACAACATGGTAATTTGCAGAAATTCAATGTTGGCATTGGCTAAGGAAACTGTTCAGGCCCTAAAAGGAAAAATATTTCTTGGTTTCTTTTAAAATACTTTGTCTCACAGTCATCTCACATGAAACAAAGAAGGAGTAATAAACCAGTCAGGGTATGCATGTTAAGTTTATTTTGTAGCGGATGCCACATGTGCTATTATTCCATGGGCAGTTTGCTGCTCCTTAGGGTGCTTTGCAGGGAAAGTGGACACTGTTAATTTTAACGGGGACGTCATAACACGGTCAGGGCAGTTGGTGCTGAAGACTTAAAAACCGCAAAAGAAGGGGCAAGGGAGACATCTTGTGGTGGAGCCAAAGGGAAGAGATGAGGTAGCGGCAAGTAAAATATCTGCTGGAAAAAGTTTTGTTTTTTTTTTTTTTTTTGAAGACTCAGTGACACAAGGGAGACTCGTCTCTGAAGATAGACTCTTTTTTTTCTTTGGTTTCGTTGACAATTACTTGGACCGGTAGGATTGAACTTTTTTGTTTTCGGCTCGACGGCTGCCGTATTCCGGTAGGGTTTCTGTTTGCCCTAAACAGTAAGGACAGTAAACCTATTTGGACAAACTGGTTGCTCCTATTCATGAACATCACGCTCCTAAACCGGGAAGGGTGGTTTCAATTGCTATGTACTTGTTTTGTTTGTTTTTTATATGTAAAATATATATGTGTTATTCTTTTGCCTCTTCATTTTGTGATATGGCTTATAGTTTAATGCTGAGCTGGGACTTGTGGTGAGGGGTCAAATAAAAGGATGAGCGTTGGTCATGTTGCCCAATAGATTTTCGACATTGAACTGCTTTGCTCCAGCAGTTTTCTAATCGTGCGGTAACCCGGGGTGAGTTGTTCTCCCAGGGCAGCGGTACAATTTGACAGCCCAAAAAAACAGAACAGGTGTCAAATCTGATGAAGCCAAGAATCAATGAAGAGACACTTTACTGAAGTTGTGTTCTGATAATTTAGTAACTGCTGAACGATCCTCAGTCAGTTGCTTAGAAGAGCCCACGGTTGTTGAGTTTTGCACAATGTTTGAAGAGTGAAAAATATGTTGAATATTAGGCTCATCGGCTGATACTTCTGATGGCAATACTTGACCAGACTAACAATCCAATGAAGTAAACCAGACCAAACTAATGACATAACTTTTTCTGAGATCTTACAATTGAAAGGGTGCTCAAACCTTTTGGTCATTCCATGTCAAATCAACCAATGGCCCACATACTTAGGACTCAAAAAATTCTGGAAAAATGACCAGGTGTACCCATGTTAGTCAGACACCCTGTAAAAAGTTTTTGATGTAAGATCAACTCTTTCCAAGATAGAGCCAGTTTACCGAGGTGGGGGGGGGGGGTCTTCTGGGTAACTTGGATACACCTGCTATTTCATTTCAGAATTTTTTGAGACCGAAGTGCGTGCGATTTTTGGATAATTGGTTGATTTGACATGGAATGCCCCCTTTGCAAATGTAATATTTGCTCTTTATTTATTTACTGTTACTTTTTTTAATTTCTCAAATAAGTCATAAGCATTTGTTTTCTTAAAAATGCCATTGTTTTAGTTTGTTTGCTGTTGAAGTTATATTTACTATTTTTTACTTCAAATGTTAACAAAATATGTAATTTGGCTGGGGTGTTCAAATTTTTGAATGGAACTATATAATGTGTGTATTTTTTATTTTTATTTATTTGCCTTTCTTGACAAGAACCCTGAGGTTGCAGGGAAAGAGACTTTTTTTTTAGCCATGGATTAATTAACTTTGGATTTCAGATCTTGCCTCCTGACATTTTGTTTTTATGGGTTTAAACATTTATTTATTAAGAATACCTGTGTTTTCCTTTCTGTTGCAGTCTTACAAGATTATCAACTTTGCGCCTACGTTACTTCAGATCATTGTATCTGATAAAGTGGAGTTTCCTGTCCGTCAAGCAGGTAGGCAGTAAGAGTGGTGAGAAAACATGGCAAATGAAAACTGTGACAGAGCTTACTTTTGTGGCTTGCAGTTAGGATTCTGTACCAAGATATTAATGTAAAATCAATCATCCATCCATCTTTAAACCTGCTTATCTAGGTTAAGGTTGTGGAGAGCCAGAGCTTCTCCTGGCAGCCTCAGTACAAGGTGTAAGCCTGTGTTCATAATAATTGACAAATTGATCATGCCTTTGTATTTTTCACATTTAATTTTGCTAGGTTGACTGTGTGTAATACAACAACGGCATCTGTTGTCATCAAATATATCTGTTGGCATCATCAAATTGTCTCTGAGTGGTCCAGTTTTATTGAAATTTGGCACGCATTTTCTTTAAGAAAATTTGTTGGGGAAGTTTTTTTTTCTGTCTTAAATAGAGAAAGTTTTATAAATTCTTCAGATATCAACAAGTCCCTCTGAAAGCCATTATTAAATTTGAAAAAATGCCAGTCTTGAACCTAGAACATTTCATATGTCTTAAATTACAGATTAGCTTACTGTACCAAATTGACTACGAAAGAAGTGGTTTCAACTTGTATATTTTGTATAGTGTACTCATTTACACATTTAATAGCCAGCCACTCCTGATGGCAAACAGATCCCCTAATACAAGCTTCTGAAATGCTATTAAGGCCGTACATGACAGCAGCTCCTGCACTTGATGCAAGTTAACCATAAAGGTAAAAAAAAAATTCTGTTATCTTGAAAAAAACTTATCTGTAAGCATAAACATGTACTCAGTATTTACATTACAGTAAAAACAACCTCACGTCTGTGTTATCTTCAGATTATAGTGATTCAATATTTCTCTGACACTAATTTATGTGCAAAGTGCTGCAAAGAGCTGCTATCCATCATGGTATGTTGCAGCCAGTTGTTTTAGCTTTAGACTTCCACTCTTCATCAGGCAGTTCTTTTAAAACCTGTTCATATTTCTTAAATATAAAACATATTTAAACCATCCACAAACAACAACTAACAGTAGTAGAATAAAAAATGCATCTTTGAAATGACTTGAGTTGGAGTTTTGTGTCCATGAGTTATTTTAGCCACCACAAGTCTGTTTGGACTCTGCTTTTAACTGCATGAAATTATAAAAGGCTATAAAGAATGTGTTTTATGTAATTTACTAATCCATGTAATGACATTCTTTAACTGTTATTTTTGAATTTGACTCATTTTTAAAAATATTTAATATACAAAAATAGGATATCTTCTTTCTGATGAAGTAAATTAAACAAAAATTAAAAATGCTTAGACTGAAAAGCAGTTAACTAAGTCCTTGAATGCACCAGAATATAATGCCAGATACACATTTTCTAACTTGCTAAATTAGTTAACTATAGTATTATAATTATGCATTTTTCCCTCATGTCCACACATGTATTATGTGTGCCTAAGCCAACAAAATTTGTGTTTAAGCATAAATTCAACTCATTAGTGCATATCTGAAAGATTTATATCAGTGTACTAGAAGCTAATATGTGATGCCGAAAAATGGGTTTATTTCAGGTTGAAGCAATTTACTACAGTAGTGCAGTGGTACAATTTCCCAAATTTTTTTTTTTTTTTTCTTTTCATGAATGGTCACCATAATAACATCCATCTATGGAACCATAGCCGCTGTGAATTCACTGCATATGGTGACATAGTTTGGGCTGTTGTTTTTTACATTTGTATTTGCACCTTTCCTGGATTAAGACTTTCTGACATAAACTATAATTTATTTGTGTGCCTTTTGCTTGTATGTTGTATGTTTTATGTTTAATGAGTTCATTTGAATATTACTGTCTATAATGCAATCAAATAGTACTTTTGAATTTTTGACAACTTTTTTTTTTACATTATTTAAAAGATAGTTGTGCAGCAGGTGATTTTGAAGTGAGAAGCAGGGGGTTGTCTCCCTTGACTCTAGAGCTAAGTAATCAAAGAATGTTAATATTTAACAAATCCCAGAATCTTACCAGCATCAATCCTGTAACTTTTCAACTGTTGCTCAGTTGTCTGTGATAGTTTCTAGTGTTATATTTAAGAGGAAGTTCCTACATTTTTGGATGGTTATAAAGAACTGGCACTTATTTGAACCCCAAACCATGTTTAAAAAGTAGGACAGTACTGGAGGAAGGATGGGACATCAGAAAATGATTTTGGAACTTGAATGGAGATACCTCAGCGACACATGTTAAGGAAAACTCCACTCCAAATATAATATATATAGTCTTCATGTATTACTTACTCCATATTGTTTCAGTAATGGCCAAGTAAAAAAATGTTAATCATGCTTTCATGGTGAACAAACATAACAAAATTTCTGGTGTAACAGGCTTCAATAGGGAACAGTGGTAGCAAATGTTTAACAGCTGCAAACAATTTTAAAATGTCAGGGTACTTGTTTCTCATAATCACACATGTCAGTTATCCAGTCATATGTTTATGACCAAAACAACTAGACAAAAAATAAATACAATGAGACTATTGCATGAAAGTGAAGCACTTTCAAGTGAATTCCTGCTTTTGAACCAAAGACAGGCTTCTTGACCACTCAATAAGGGAGATGTGGACCTTAAGTTCAAAGGCTCAAATTCACCTGAATGCACTTTCTAGTGATTAGGTGGGAACCTACATGGTTGGATATTTTTGTGGCATCTCTTTTGCTTTTATCATTCTGCATGTAAATCTAGAAGGCACCACTGCTGCTAAATCCGAATTATATTGATGTTTCTAGACAGGTGCCCAACTTGGTTCTTACATTTTTTTTTCTTTTTCAAAAGCTGCAATTTACCTAAAAAACATGGTAAGCCAGTACTGGCAAGATCGAGAACCACCACCAGGGGAGGTGATATTCCCTTTCAACATCCATGAAAATGACCGGCAGCAGATCCGAGATAACATAGTCGAAGGCATCATCCAATGCCCAGAATCGATCAGGTTTGTATTTCTTAAACCTCTCAATATATTTGAGAAACATGCTTTTAATACCTTTGCATATATTTATGTATCTGTATTGGTACTCGGCAGTTCCTACAGCTTTATTATAATTTGGCACAAGTAGAGTGTTAAGTGCATATAAAATGACCAAGAGTTTTCTGAAATTTTAAGGTATTTATTAGGTCTAGTAATCTTGGCCTCTGTAAAAGTCTGGGCTAATACATTTAACTGCAACAGAGCAACCTTGGGAAGGTTAATGCTATCTAAAATTCCCAAAATAGTTTCAGGGTAGGTTATATAATTTTTGAGCTTCATGCAAATTATATAAGGGTCTGTAGTATCTCATGAATTCATTTGCTATTTCTGTTTTTGCCAAAAGGCTGACAGTTTTATTGCTATTGGTATAAAGTTTAGTTTTAATTGTCTAAGAGACCTTTCATGTTGGTACATTAGGCTGTTTTGTACCTCAGTTTCAATTTAATCTTTGGGGCAAAGAATGGATTAGATTTATTTAGTTTCTGCATTTTGTATTTGGTCTGTTATTTAATTTACTACTTTAGCTGCCTGTTTCTTTTCTTGTGATCCTAATTTGATAAATGTTCATTGCATGTATGCCTTTTAGGCATTCCATAGAGAGGATAGGTTAGTAAATGAGTTTTTATCAACGTTAAAAAAGGTAATTAGATCAGATTTTTTTTAATCTTTCTCTGTGGATGATACAATAAACACAAATTTAATTGCCACGTGAAAGGTGTTGGGCTTGAACCTGTGTCTTGAATAGTTAATTGAACAAGAGCATGATCAGACCATATGATAATCCAATCTCTGAACCTGTAACCCTCTGTAATGTCCATTTATTTAGCCACTAAAAAACATCTATTCGAGAATATGATAAGTTAGATGCTGAGAAGAATGAGTAATCCTTTTTCATTTCCATGACTGCATCTCCATGTGCCATAAGGAAGCATTAAATGCTGGTTTAGACAGAGAATTACATCTGATATTTCTTTTACATGTGGAGTCTACCAGAGATCCATATCATTATTTAAAATACCCCATACCATATTATCTGGCTTTCACCTCTTACACCTCTTTTTCTGACATTAATTGACGAAAAATAATTGTGTAGGAACTTGGGTGCTTACATTTAGAAGACTTTTTAACATGAAGATGCTTTTCTTGTACACACATTATCTGAATTCTGGGACAATGCCTCCCTCCATAACACTGACATTTTTGAAAGGACTGTTTAATCCATGAAATTTAATTTATGGGAGGAGACCAGTCAGTTAGTTAAGCACATTTGTTTAGCTAATAGCAAAACTGTCTCAATATCTCATCCAGATTTTTCTTCTGCTCCAAAAACCCCATCATATTTTAAATATCTCATTTTAAATGCCACAGTGCGAATATTAAGAGTATGCGTGTAAGTGCTCTCAGTCGTAAAACCTTCAACTTGGATCCAAAACAGACACTATCCTTGGCATATATTGTGGGGCTGATACAATTCACAAAAGATCCCAACTAATATTAGTACCCATAAATTTAGGGTGTTAACTATATAAAAAAATAACATAAATATCAAATGGAGGAAAATTGGTACCTGGGGCAATTTTCCACTTGTTTAAAAGATGTAAGTCCTCATCAGGAGTTTTTACAACAAATGTTGAGTCACAGTGAATGACGATGAGCTTAGTGGGAAAACCCTATTTATAGCTAATTTTCTGTCAAAGCCCTTTTATGATCACAATGAATTGGTTCCTTCAACTCTGGTGGGTGAGATGCAGCCTTCTTTTCCCAGGCTGTTTTATGAACTTGAGAAGTGAGATGAGGGCAGCATGAAGCCTTCATCATCCCATACCTCAGAGTTGTACGGAGTGGTGAAGAAATCTAATAACTTCTGTAGTCCTCACTTTTTTTTTTGGCTTCTTTTGAGTCATATTATCATTCAGGTGTTTGGAGAACAGCCTACCATATTCAGAGGTAGGAAGTGCAATAGTTCAGGAACTTCTTTAACATGCTGCAATATTCAACAACGGCCAAGCCACATCCTTGATATTCATTCTTTTTTAATAGAAATGGACTAATGAAAGTTTCACCTGCATCAAAATCCACAAAAGTCTTAAAATAAAAAGTGGAGTTTAATATATGAACTGGTGCTGCCAGTCATTTAGACTGCTGCGATTCTCCTACTGCCAGTAGGAATTGTTTGACTGTAGTTTTTTGCTCATTTAACTTGTATGAGCAGACTTCTGCCATTAACAACGATTACTTTCTTAGAGATACCGAAACCTAAGGATAAGTGGGAAACAACCCATAGGGTAAACGTTTTGTAAAAGGAAAAAACAGAAGTTGTAGTTGCAAGTGGTTAATTCAGAAACCTGAGACATAGTCAATTGTCTTTAAGTAAAGATCAGACAAAAAACACCCGTTTCCCCTGCTCTCTGTTTTTTGAATGTCTTCAATTAATGCATGTGCAACAGCAGTGCTGCAACAGGAAGCTACTACTGAATGTCTTCATCAAAGAATTAACAAGAAGACAGTGAAAAAGTGAAATTAAAATTCAATTGAACAAATGAAAAAATGTCAAAAATAATCTATATTTAAACAACTATAGACCCAGTAGGGAGTAGAGAATATTACCAGAATAACTTGAATTATATTTTTCACTCTACATTATTAGGCTGGGCCTTTTTTCATTTAGCAGTCATTCTGTTACTCTTGGTCCAGCTATCATTATTTAATTACCTGTCCTATATGACACTTAATAGGTTTGTAGGAGAGCAGGAACTTCTTTTCTGACATTTTGAGGACATATTTTATTACAGCATCTTATATTTGTCATGTCAGTACTTATTCTTCATTGTTTATAAGACTAAGGTCTGGAAAGGAGATCAGCCTCAGTTCCCTTTAAGATAGAACTTTCATTTCCTTAGTATGGATTTCTGTTGTATTTAAACAGTGGTTAGCCTGTCATTTCGTTTAGGTGTCTAGTTCTGTGTTATGTCCAGAGAAGCTTCTTAGAAAGACATTCTAGGCTACTTGAGAAGACAGAACCAAATTTCAGGGCTGCGAATATTGAAAAGGTATTGCCAAGATTAGCCACCAACTTTCTCTTGTTGACAGAGGTTCAAGACATATTGCAAATCATCTGTGAAATTGAGATTAATACTTCTGGTGTTACATTGTGTTTTTTAGGGCTCAGCTAACTGTATGTCTACGAGCAATCATTAAACATGACTTTCCAGGACGCTGGACAGCAATAGTGGACAAGATTGGTTTCTTCCTTCAGTCTCAGAACACCGCTAGCTGGTATGGAAGCTTGTTGTCTCTCTATCAGCTTGTTAAGACTTATGAGTAAGTATCTTGCCTACTGATATGTTTGTTGTTAGTAATGGACATTTTCAAACACTTTTGATTTTAAATATTCCTTATTAAAAAGTAAAACCAAGGAAAGTGCTTTGTTGTTCTCGGTATCATTCCAATCAGTTTGTAACATTTCTGCTTTTCTGTATATAAAAATAATTACTTATTGTTGATCTAATATTTATTTTCTATTTGTTTAAAGCAATTGACACAGTTAAGGACACAATAAGACAAATGTTATTTGGAGTGAAGGAAAGATATAGCTAAGTATCATCAGCATTCAAACACATTACTGTGTTTTCTAACTACATCTCCTAGCCATGTCTTGTTAAGTAAAAATAGTATTGGTCCAAGTACTAAGCACCAGAACAGAGACCTATTATGTTAATGCCTCCTGCTATTTGCTCCTTGTGTAAGGGTACAAGTGATTGTGGTGGTGTGACCTGCTCTTTACGTATAGGCCTTGGGCTGTATGCATGATGGAATCAGCATTATACTATGTCTTATCTAAACTGTAAACCAATCATGGACAGTTCTGGATAGTCAATTGCAATGCATTTCTTCTATTAGAAGACATAAGAACGTCAATGAGAACAATCTTTATGTGCTGTATGAAAGCAAGACCTACATTTTCAATGTATAGATACAGTAGATAGCACTTTATTCATCCTAAGGGGGGAAATTTAGTTTTTCATTTGTTGTAGAATTATTGAGCCTGTTCTGCTAAGAATCAGTACTGCAGGAAACTGAGCTTATTACTAATTAATTTAGCACTGGATCTAAGAGATGGGGTGGTATGTTTTATTATAGAAAGCAGACTTCTGAGTTCCTGTTTTGTTACTAATTTGAAATTGCTAACAAAGCGTGCACAAGGAGAGTGGGGTTTTGACAATGCAGCAGTAATCTGGAGTTTTATCTATTTTATCATTTAGGTATTTTGTAAAATTTGTGCTGTTGCATGACTGTTCAGGTTTCCCATTTTTTCAAATTAGCAACCGTTGGAAATGGAATAATATTTTAGATTAACAGAACTAGAATGGTCCAGAACAGGGAAATAAAAACCTTTTCTTTTACTTGACTTTCAATTATGTCAGTCCATTCTGTTTAGAAAACAAGTAATTTTGTTGCTTTCTATTTATGCTTTTGTTTTCAGCATTCTAATTTAAGAGCATGAACTCTAGCCTTAATCTAAGACCAGTTTCTTTTTTCTTAAATTCACTTTTGTTTTGAGAGGGCCTAATATATCAAAGTCCTCTTTCAGTGTCCCATTATGTACTGCCATGAGAGAAGTTGTCAGACATAAGGGCAATAGAGAAGGAACAGGAAATGTAATGTCCGAAAACAAGCTGGGGTCAAACCCAGAAAGTATAAAAAAAAAAAAAAAAAAAAATTAGTCCAACAACAACATTTATTTATATAGCACATTTTCATACAAAAGATGTAGCTCAAAGTGCTTTACAGGATGAAGAAAGAGAAAAAGACAATACAGTAAGGTGAAAGGCATTGTGAAATATAGAATGGAGTGAGATTATTTAAGGCTTTGTAAACCATAAGCAATATTTTAAAGTCAATTCTAAATGGCACGGGTAACCAATGTAGTGACATCAGAACTAGAGAGATGTGCTCAGATTTTCTTTTCCTAGTTAGGATTCTAGAAACTGCATTCTGCACTAGCTGCAATCGATTCATGTATTTTTTGGGCAGTCCTGAGAGGAGTGCATTACAGTAATCTAGCCGACTAAAAACAAAAACGTGAACTAATTTCTCAGCATCTTGCAGAGTTATAAGAGATCTAACTTTTGCTATATTTCTTAAGTGAAAAAATTCTGTTCTAGTAATCTGATTAATATGGGATTTAAAATTTAGGTCAGAGTAAATAATTACCCCTAAATTCTTTACCTCTGTCTTGATTTTTAATCCTAATGGATCAAGAATACCCTCATTATGTCCATTTTTGCCAATCACTAAAACTTCTGTTTTCTCCTTATTTAGTTAGAGAAAATTACTACTCATCATTCAGAAACACAAGTAAGACATGTCAGTGAACTAAGAGAGTTGGGGCCATCAGGCGCTATTGATAAATACAGTTGTGTGTTATCAGCATGGCTGTGGTAGCTCACGTTATGCCTTGAGATCAACTGACCTAATGGAAGCATGTAGATCGAAAAGAGCAGTGGACCCAGGTTGGATCCTTGTGAAACACCATATGGAATATCATGTGTCTAAGTATAATTACCACAACTAACAAAGAATTTTCTACCTGCCAAGTAAGACTCAAACCAATTTAAGACACTGCCAGAAAGGCCCACCCATTGACTTAGGCGATTTCTAAGAATATTGTGATCGATGGTATCAAATGCCACACTCAGATCTAAGAGGATGAAAACATATACACGGCCCCTGTCTGCATTTACCCGCAAGCCATTTACTACTTTAACGAGTGCAGTTTCTGTACTGTGCTTTGTTCTAAAACCGACTGAAACTTATCAAGAATAGCATGTTTATAGAGGTGGTCATTCAGCTGCATAATGACTGCCTTTTCTAGTATTTTACTTAAGAAGGGCAGTTTAGAAATAGGTCTAAAATGTTCAAAAGCAAAGGAATCAAGATTATTTTTCTTGAGCAGGGGTTCAACTACAGCAGTCTTAAGACAGTCTAGTAATACCCGTGTATCTAATTATGAGTTTACTATGTCAAGAATACTATCAATTAGCACGCCAGATACTTCTTTGAAAAAACCTGTTGGTATTGGGTCAAGGATGCAGGTAGAGGGTCTCAGTTGAGAAATTATTTTATATAACTCAGGTAAATCTATCCTGGTGAAAAAATTTAATTTGTTTAAAATGGAGTACCAGGTTTAAGAGGATCAGTATTGGAGAGATATATAATATCATTAATTTTGTTATTAAAAAATATAGCAAAAGCCTCAAGTTTCAATGAAAGTTTTTTGGAGGCATTCCATTGAATGACCTGGGTTTACCAGATGATCAATAGTAGAGAATAAAACTCTTTGTTAACTAGCATTGTTATTTATAATTTTAGAGAATAACACTGCCTCTCAAGATGGACTATGTTGTTGTATTCTGTTATTTTAGCCTTCAATATCTCATAGTGGATAATCAGTTTAGTCTTTCTCCATTTACGCTTCAGCTCTCCGGCATGTTTATTTTAGATCGGACACTCTTTGCATCTTCCACTGGTGTAACAGTGCTGGAGGATTTTTTAACTGTCTTTTCAGGAGTGACTATGTCAGCAGCAGCTCTCATTTTAGTATTAAAATTCTCCACCTTACTATTTACATTATCCTTATTATTGTAGTAAGCACTACAAACGGACTGTTTGCTTACTAGGTTTGTAAACTTTGAAACTGCTGATGAATCAAAGAAGCGTTTTTTAAGAATATGCTTCTCGTTAATTTTTTTCTATTTTTTCTATATTAAATAGTAAGAGAAAATGGTCTGATAAACCAATATCAACGATCTGCTTCACATCAACTTTTAGTCCTTTAGAAATTACTAAATCCAACATATGCCCTGCTTTGTGTGTTGGCTGACTAACATGCTGGCTCAAATCAAGAGTCCTGGAGGTTCATGAATTCTTTTGCTTTCGGTTCACACTGATTATCGATATGAAAATTAAAGTCGCCAACTATTAGGAACGTGTCATAGTTCATAATTATAATTGACACTAAGTCTGAAAATTACTCAAAGAAAGACGCATTGTATTTAGGAGGTCTACACACAGACAATATCAAATACTGAGAAACTCCTTGAATAATAACGGCAAGATACTCAAAAAAGTTGAATGTACCAAAGCCGACATATTTACACTTTAATCGGCTCAAGTAAATATTTGTTACACCACCACCTTTCTTAACCTGATGATCTGCATGAGCAAAGCTGAAATTCAGAGATGCAGATTTGATTAAAACAGCCACACCATCAGAGCTAATCCACATTTCACTTAATGCAATAAAATCAATTTTATCACTAATAAGATCGTTGATGGAAGACGTCTTGTTGGTTAATGCTCTAACATTTAATAAGACCATATTTAAGGTCTCTGAAGAGCAGAACTGAATTGTAGGAGCGTTATGGGCATTCAAGATGGTAATTAAGTTATTTGTATTAGTGCTGCTTTGTGCATATTTTTTATTTAATCTATTGTCTGTTTTTATAGTAAATTGCTCATCTAGAGGTGAAATGGTAATTTAAATTATTTGCATTTAATCTGCACTGTCTAGGGTTTTTTTTTTTTTTTTTTAACATGCATTGGGGTTAGTTATTAGAGTATTGATGCAGTGCACTTTTGAGGAAGATTTCACTGCATGTCCTGGCAAGGTATTACAGAAAGAGTTAGAGGAGTAATAATTCAGAGTCAAGAGAGACGAATTACCTCAGAAATGTTTTTGGAGAGGACCCGGGCGCTGAATCTATTAGGACACAGACCATCCCGCTTGAAGAAACATGGCTTCTCCCAGAAGATGTCCCAGTTGTCCACGAACCCGCTGTTTTGTCCCTCGCAGAAGCCTTTTAACCAGATGTTTAATGCTTGCAGACGACTGTACTGTAGTACTCCTTCAATCTTCTAACCAGAGGTAAGGGACCTGAGATGAAGATCCTTGCAGCCGGGGTCCTCTCCTTTGTGGCTTTAATAAGTGCTGTGAAGTCCTCCTTGAGAATCTCCGACTGTCGGTATCTCACGTCGTTTACCTCGGCATGTATTACAATGGATGCTACTGCCCTGTTCTTGTGTTTTTCGAAGACTGTTTGGCGCTCTTCTCATAACATCATGAACACGAGAACCAGGAAAACAAGAAGCAAAAGATTTCTGTTTAGGGCAAGAAATGTTTAGGTCTTGTACAATTTAATCTGCAATCGCGAATACATCACGCGCTGTTAGCGGCAAAGTGGGGGAACGGAGAGGTGTCGAACCGGTTCTGGGTGGAGGTGCTTGCCTGGGTCGATGGATGTGATCTAGTGTTAAACCCCGCCTGCAACTTAGCTGAAACAGGCCAAGTTCCTCATTGTTGACGTCGTTGCTCGGGTAAAACTCACTTGGCCTTGAAAGTGAGTGGCACTGCATGGTGTTGATGTTACTGAAATGCGATTTGCTGTGACGATTTCAGATGTCGGAGAGGATTCTTTCAGTAGATGAGCCTTCAGTTCCCTCAAGTGCCTCTGTCTGTACGGGAGTTTCTGGATCTGGTTATCGATGGCCTGGAGGTCTATCTCACTGACCATTGTCTGCTTCTGCTTCCGCTTTGCATCCTAGGAAAAAGAGAGAGAGAGAACCGTTAGTCAGCAGTAACTATGAGCCAAAAAGTTAAAAAGAATCCATCGATCAAGTCAAGCATATAAGAAAACTATTAGCAAAGCACATATGAAATTTTTTATTTTGCATCTATTTGCATGAACACTGAGTGCCATGCAGTGCCAACTTAAATGGTATAATGCCAATGATTTCACATGGTGCAGCCTCTTTGGGGTATGTCCCTTTCCTTCTAGTCATGACCAGGTTATCAAGTGTTTTGGACACACTTTTTTTGTGAACAGACTTTTAAACATTCTTGGAAAGTAAGAGAGGGTAATTTTTTTTTTTTTTTTTTTTTTTTTTTTTTTTTAAACTTTTGTGTCCCTACTTTAAATATGTTATTAAAGGAGCTTTTACAAGCAGGCACTTGCCTGCTTGGTTCCCTAAATCTAGCTACTATCAGCTTTACTAAAGTATGTTCCTTCACATGAGACAAGATAACACAGAAACATAATGAGAATATCCAGTAACAAAGTTCATGAATGACTATGCCTCTTTCGAATGCAATAGCAATGATTTTCTATCCGGCTATGAATGCTGAAACCTCTGTAGCTTCATGAATATACAGCATCACAGTCTTACAGTGGTGACAACTGAGAAGGAGGGCTTGGTCTATAGTGCAACGCATACTCCAGCTTAGTCACATTTATTTTGTCGTAGAGGATTTTTAAGAGTTGGCTGTGTAGATGGTTTTTTTTTTGTTAGGGTTGGCTCTCAAGCTTCTAATTATGCAGCACAGGGTTATGAAGATTATTTTCTACAGGGCAGAAAACAGTTTACTATAGCCAAGTTGTCATTTTTCACTTCTGTTCTTGTACATTTTGAGCCTATGTAATAATTCTGTGCAAGAGAATATTTGTGTTCAATTTAGTCATTTCCCAGGTTACAAGTGAACGCATATTTGAAGGAGATAGTGTAGACTGAAAAATTGTAAAGCAAAAACCTGCTTTCTAATCTAATGAAGTACACAAATTCACAGTCTTATCCTCATTCAGGAAAAAACTTGGCTGTCATAAGGTACAGGTACATAAGTATGCTTAAAGAAATGCAAGTGGATATTTGAATTAAGTTCATTTAATTTGTGAATTGGCACTTGAATTCCAGTCTTTTAATGAAATGCTTGGTGTATTTTCCTTCTGTTTTTATGCATTTGCATGACACTTTTTAACGTATCCACTCTTCAGTTCCCTGCCTTGCAATTGGGTGCCAGTAACCTACCTTAGATGCATTGGGTGCAAGACATGAGCTAACCTTGGAGGTGGCAAGACACATTCAAGCACATCAAGCCAAGTTTTTTATATTCTGAACTACTTGACAGACATGTCTTTAGGATGTGGAAGGAAGCCCAGGAATACCAAAGTTAATTTAGAAAAATCTTTTCAGGGCCAGTAAGTACAAGTCTGTTAAAGCTATAAATAAGCAGTGCTTAAAACTACATCGTTATTCCATCCTGCTTAACTATTGCAAGTGATTGGAAGGAGACTCGTAAAGTTGGGAAAGTGTTGGGGTATCAACCGTGTCAATCCTTTTAATCCAGATGTATATAAATTCAAACAAAAAGAACGCTCAATGGTTAATACAGAAGAAAATTGAAATAACCTAAAAAGGAGTTTTTGTGACGTCTTTAATGGGAATCAGTCGGGTCATCTTCAGGAGCTCTTTGCAATTTGGGTTCAATATGAGACACCATTCTCCTGGGCATCTGTTCTTTTTTTAATCCTCCAGCTATTAGGTGCAGAGTCAGTTGATCTCAGTGGGTGTCTTCTTGCTTCTGTGGTTGACAGAAGAGACAAGAATGTTAGCGACTGTACCCCCTCTTGCCCTGGGGTGGTATTGATTACCTCCAATAAACCTGGAAGGTAGTCCTTCGACACGCATAAGTGACACTATGTATTGGTGTTAGATGCTGGTCCTGTTTCAGCCTCATTCAAAAATATCTCAGAATTCAGCTAAAAAATGAGAAAGTGGAAGATTATCATTTACTTTGAATATGTTGCAGTGGGTTTAGTTTGAGATGTCTGATCATGACTTGGGCAAAGCTCAAAAGACTGAATTTACAAAATGTTTTTGCTACCAGCACACCATTAATAAGTGCAACAAAACACATGACACTTTTTAAACTGTTGTAAAACTTTACTGTATGTATTGGCTATCACTCTATATTACATATATAAATTACAAAACCAGCTAATAATGTTACAGCTTAAAGGATTTCATTGTGGAATGATGGGACTAGTGTGCATTTTATTTATATCTACATTTGCTTTCCCAAGAGAAGAAATAGTGTCTATAAATATAGTGTTTCACAGAATGGCAAGTATAACTGAAATTGTTTTTTCTAATTTATAGATACAAGAAAGCAGAAGAACGTGACCCTCTTTTAGCTGCAATGCAAGTCTTTCTTCCCAGAATCCAACAGCAGATCATGCTGCTGCTGCCAGACTCAACAGTGTTTTCCGTACTTGTTCAAAAACAGATACTCAAAATTTTCCATGCTCTCATTCAGGTAGGTGATTTCTAATAACCACATTCAGGGTGGAGAAGGTAAATTAGCTAAGTAATACTCTCAGAATTTGTATGTATCTTGGTAAAATGCAGGATTGTTTTCTGGATTTGATTTATGTTCATCAGTGGAAAACTTGCAACAATTCTTAAATGGCATGGTTGTAACCTTGGGTTGATTATTCTTATATACTCATCCTGTGTAAAAATGCTTAGCATTCTAATTGTGCCAGCAGATGATGCCTCAATAATAAAAGGCTGGATATTTGTTGATAGCTTTAGTAACCATGACTCTGTAATGATGCATAAATGACATGTATTAAAACCATGTCAACATGCATTTCCAACTTTGAACAAGAACATTGCATTATGATGTCTGCTTTATTTAAATAGACTGTATAAAACATTAATCGGTTAACAACAAATTTCTTGGCTCTGTTTTTATGCACATACTTATATTTATGGTAGTATATTATACATTAAAGAAGTTAAACTGATATGGTCAAAACTAGGATATCCAGAGGTGCTCAGCAAGACTTCTCTGACATTAAACCGTCACACCAAGAGACAACACAACAGACCTGTAGAGAAGGTGTGGAGCCGCCTGGTTGTTACGTTGCTTATGTGCAATTCTCTAGAATTCAAATTCTTACATTTAGTCATGTAAGATGTTATCTTATTGAATTGCAAGCATTACCTATTGGATTTTTTATTTGCCTAAACAGTCTTGTTCTCATTATCTTCAGCAATCAAAGACCCTTAGTAAGTACTCCACAAGGGCTTGAGCATTCCCTTTATGATGTTTTGCCGTGTGGCAGTGATTGAAAACTCTGTAAACTGTTTTGAAATTTCCTAACCACAAACATGCATATTTAATCAAAATTTGTCTTTTACTGTTTTAAATAAAGTATAATATTCACCAGTGTGAGTGTTATGAGTGTTATATGTCCTCACAGGTGGTGCAGTGGTAGTGCTGCTGCTTTGCAGTAAGGAGACTGTGGAAGATTGTGGGTTCGCTTCCTGGTTCCTCCCTGTGTGGATAGCACTTTGAGTACTGAGAAAAGCGCTATATAAATGTAATGAATTATTATTATTATTAGGAGAGTAAGTTTCCAGTATATATATATATTTTTTATGTAGTATTAATGTACTTTTAGTTCAGTTAATCCAATATGTTTTCTTAGTAAACGCTGATTTTAATAATAAAAGGATTTTTCATCAATTGTCAATTTTATAATACAATTTCATTGAACAGCATAAATAAAAAGTGAAACTAATTTTAACAATTAACAATCATTTTCACTTTTCAAATCTAAACTTAAATCTCATTTGTTTAAGACTGCTTTTTCTCTTTGATTGCAATTGCTCTGTCTGATTTTAACTTTTGTATTTATTTTACTTTTGTTTATAATCTGTGTTTTGTCTATTGTTCAGTGTCTTTGAGTGTTTAGAAAGGTGCCTACAAATAAATAAAATGTATTATTATTATTAATTTAACTTAGGCCTTGTATAATAGTATGGAAACAACTTGGGAAAAAATGCTGTACATGAAAAAAGTTATTTTTCCCCCAACATTTTCTAAAATTTAACTTTGGCTTCAGCAAATAATTTAATTAGGCACATCACTAATTCAGATGTTCTCTTTAGCTAATGATATCTTGGCTTTGTCAGTTGGAAAGAAAGTCCCAGAACTCATCAGGATTTTTTCTCGTTTAAAGTTTTTAGAGTCCATTACCTGAGGTTCAACCAATTTGGTAAAGAGCCATTCTTAAGATTATTCAGTTTTTCTTCTTTAGCAAGCTAGGAGCATAATGTACAATATACCACCCTGCATGCCTTATTGTAAATAGTATTTGGCTTTTAGTAAAAATGTTCCATCATTCCAACAAGCTAAATACATTTTATATAAAAACATAAATAAATTAAGCTTGCATATTACCATGATACATAAATTATTAACTACAGCCTTCAATAAAGGGTCAAGTTTTCAGTCTATACTCGAGTGCTAGTGTGAAGGAGGGCTAAGTCACATTGACTCAACTTGGTTCCTGTGTTGAAGGCTGGGGTCCTTTCATTTCTACTAGCTGCTATATTTTTAATTCTTGCCTGACTGTATGCTCTGGTGCACACTTCCTATGTTTTTGAAATGAAATGTAAATGTAGAAAAGGAGTAAGGTCCAATGGCCAGGGTGGACAGAAAAAACAGAAAAAAACCACAGACGGCTGGAGAAAAAAAAAAAAAAACTGCAGGGGTTCCAGGCCACAGGACCGCCCAGTCCCCTCTGGGCATTCTACCCAACATAAATGAAATAGTCCTCTTTGTAGTTAGGGTTCTCACGGAGTCGCTTGATTTTGATGGTCATACAGACTTCTGGCTTTTAATCCATCCATCATTGTTTGAACATCACGTTGCTTTGAGTAGATGGATACTCTACTCAAAGCACCGTGGATACCGGAAAAGGAAACAGAAGAGAGAGTAGGGGTTAGTACAGATTTTAGAGCCACCATGAATAGTTATTATAATGAGTTGGATATACAGAGTATCAGGATTTTGATTACAGTGAAGTTATGAGAAGGCCATGTTAAAATAATGTGTTTTCAGCAGTTTTTTTAAAGTGCTCCACTGTATTAGCCTGGCGAATTCCCATTGGCAGGCTATTCCATATTTTAGGTGCATAACAGCAGAAGGCCGCCTCACCACTTTTAAGTTTTGTTCTTGGAATTCTAAGGAGATACTCATTTGAGGATCTGAGGTTACGATTTGGAATATAAGGTGTCAGACATTCCGATATATAAGATGGGGCAAGATTATTTAAGGCTTTATAAACCATAAGCAGAATTTTAAAGTCAATCCTGAATGACACAGGTAACCAGTGTAGTGACATCAAAACTGGAGAAATGTGCTCGGATTTTCTTTTCCTAGTTAGGATTCTAGCAGCTGCATTCTGCACTAGTTGCAAATGATTAATGTCTTTTTTGGATAGTCCTGAGAGGAGTGCGTTACAGTAATCTAATCGACTGAAAACAAACGCGTGAACTAATTTCTCAGCATCTTTCAGTGATATAAGAGGTCTAACTTTTGCTATGTTTCTTAAGTGAAAAAATGCTGTCCTAGTGATCTGATTAATATGCGATGTAAAATTCAGATTACAGTCAACGATTACCCCTAAGCTTTATACCTCAGTCTTGACTTTTAATCCTAATGTATCCAGTTTATTTCTAATAGCCTCATTGTATCCATTATTGCCAATCACTAAGATTTCAGTTTTCTCTTTATTTAACTTGAGAAAGTTACTATTCATCCATTCTGAGATACAAGTCAGACATTGTGTTTGTGAATCAAGAGAATCGGGGTCATCAGGTGCTATTGATAAGTACAGCTGTGTGTCATCAGCATAGCTGCGGTAGCTCACGTTGTGCCCTGAGATAATCTGACCTAACGGAAGCATGTAGATTGAGAATAACAGCGGACCCAGGATAGAGCCTTGTGGAACACCATATTGGATATCATGTGTCTTTGAGTTGTAATTACCACAACTAACAAAGAATTTTCTCCCTGCCAGGTAGGATTCAAACCAATTTAAGACACTGCCAGAGAGGCCCACCCATTGACTGAGGCAATTTCTAAGAATATTATGATCAATGGTGTCAAGTACGGCACTCAGATCTAGGAGGATGAGAACAGATAAATGGCCTTTGTCTGCATTCACCCGCAAATCATTTACTACTTTAACGAGTGCAGTTTCTGTGCTGTGATTTGTTCTAAAACCCGACTGAAATTTATCAAAATAGCATGTTTATTTAGGTGGTCATTTAACTGTATAATGACTGCCTTCTCCAGAATTTTACTTAAGAAAGGCAGGTTAGAGTTGGGTCTAAAATTTTCAAGAGCCGAGGGGTCGAGATTATGTTTCTTAAGTAGGTGTTTAACTACAGCAGTCTTAAGACAGTCTGGGAAGACCCCCGTATCTAATGACGAATTTACTATGTCAAGAACATCATCAATTAGCACGCCCGACACTTCTTTGAAATAATTTGTTGGTATTGGGTCAAGGACGCAGGTGGAGGGTTTTAATTGAGATATTATTTTTTGTAAATCAGGTAAATCTATCCTAGTGAAAGAGTTTAATTTGTTTATAATGAAATGCTGGGGTTTAGGAGGATCCTCAGTGTTGGGGAGATATACTATGTTATTTCTAATATCATTAATTTTTTGGTTGAAAAATACATCAATAGCCTCACAGGTTTTACTGGAAGTACTTAGGAGGCATTCCTTTGAGTTACCTGGGTTTAGCAGACGATCAATCGTAGAGAATAAGATTCTGGGATTACTAGCATTGTTATTTATAATCTTAGAGAAATAGCAGCGCCTCTCAAGACGGACAGTGTTATTGTTTTCTGTTATTTTAACTTTTAATATTTCATAGTGGATAGTTAGTTTAGTCTTCCTTCATTTACGCTCAGCTCTACGGCATGTTCTCTTTAAATCAGACACTCTTTGGGTCTTCCATGGTATAACAATGCTAGAAGATTTTTTAACTGTCTTTTCAGGTCAACAGCAGCTCTCACTTTAGTATTAAATCTTTCCACCTTACAATTTACATTATCCTCGCTATTATAGTTGGGACTATAAACGGACTGATTGCTTAGAATGTTTGTAAATTTTAAAGCTGCTTTAAACCATAACTTTTGCTTCAGCCTTTTAGCTGTTCCTCTTCACTATTTAATGTTTTTTCTTTTTTTTTTCAGTATTCCTTACCTTTGAAACTGATAAGTGGGCAGATAACCCAGTGGATGGAGATCCTGAGAGCTGTGATTGACAGAGATGTTCCTCCTGTAAGAAACACCTACATTTTCCACTTCATAAAATACAAGCCCTGTTATTCACTTAATAGCTTGTGTTTGACTTTTTCAACTTCAGTGTGTCAAAGAAATCACAAATATTTCAATTATCATCATAGTGTAATTGTTATTTGTGACATAATCATTGCTAATTTACTTTTGAAGGATGCATTTTTTAATATGAAATTTAATACATCACTTTATATAGTGATGCATGTATATTTTTATTGGTATTGTTTACGTTTCCTTTTTCAATTCAAATAGTATGAATTGTTTATAGATTTATTTGATTTATTGAGTGGGATGGGTGTTTACACATTCATCTGTGTGTACTATGTGAGGTATCATCTCAAACAAAAAGAAATTCCATGAACTTGATAGGATTGGTCTAGACCATTATGAAATACAGGGTGACACAAAAAAACGGGAACTTTTGAAATGCGTAGTGGCAGCCATATACAGTTAGCAGCACTGCGGAACAGGGACCTTGAGCTGTAAACAATCTCGCCATTTAGTAATTTAGTAATCAATTGCAAGGCAATCAATGGCAGCTGTGCAAGAATTGTTTGGCAACCATGTCATCTCAAGATTCGGTGACATTCCTTGGCCCTCAAGATCACCGGATTTGTCTGTTTGTGATTTTTTTTTTTTTTTTTTTTTTTTTTTTTTTTTGAGGGGCTACCTTATGAGTCGGGTCTACACGACTCGGCCAAGGACACTAAATGAATTAAAACAAAGAATTCAAGACAAAATTTGTGGTATCCCAGCTGAGATGTTGCAGTGATCAATGGGGAACCTCAACAGCAGATTGGAAGAATGCATATATATAGGAGGACGCCATCTACAGGATGTAATTTTCAAACATTGATAATTTGGATTACTGTCTCTTAAAAGGCAAGTTGTAGTGGTTCAATTGCTGTCAATACATTTTTTTTGTTTGATTTCTTCTATTTTTATAGGGTTTTTCAAAAGTTCCTGTTTTTCTGTGTCTACCTGTATTACAGATATTTTTACTAACAAACCTTTGACCTGGGCACCCCAAGACTTATTGATCCATCATAGGGTACACTCATAACAACGTAAGAAATTTGACAAATGAGAAGAGGCCATTTAGTCCATCAAGCTCATTTGTTTAGTTAATAGCTAAACTGTCCCATTATCTCATCCAGATCTCTCTATTATAATAAAAAAATCTTGGGTCGAGACATGATTTTCTCGGAGACACTTTAACGTCCCGCGAGACAAGTAAGTGAGACAAAAGGACAGCTGCTGTACAGGCTTTTAAATGTTTAATGCTTTGTGTGACATGCAGATCACACAGCACAAGCAGCAGCAGCAAGATAGCTGGTCGAGCAAAGAAGAGGTAAAAAAAAATGTATTTGTTTCCCATTGTATCACCGTTTAAAAGGGGGTTTCGGAGGAGTGACTGAATCTCCTTAGCGTGCGTTCAGTCCCCCTTTTCATAACGCAAGAGGCAGAGATGTGAAGTGGCTGGCACATAGTGCACCCTGGAGGGGGAATAAGTCATTCACTATAGCTTTATTACTGGCAAATATCAAGAAATAAAAAATTAATGAAATGAAAATAACAATCTCTTTAAATTGTATATCCGGTTAACCAAACCCAGGGGTGGGCGATCAAAGCAAGCAGCGGGCAGAGCCCCCTAGTATTCTTAAAGGTTGTCAAGGTTTCTGCTTCAGCTAAATGGCTCTGTAGTTTGTTTGAGAGTCCCACAACTCTTTGTGTGAAGAACTGCTTCCTGGCTTTAATCTTAAACGCACTTCCCTTTAATTTCCACTGACTACGGGATTCACCATTTAGCTGAAAGAATGTTGCTGGATCTTCTTTATAAGTGCACATCGACTCCATTTAACGTGATGTGAGAGTAAAACAAAATAGTTGGGAGGGAGGAAACCTACTTGTGCACAGGGAGACTGTGCTAAGTCTATTCAGGCAGTTCCAAGGCTAAAATTAGAATCCAGAAACAGCAGCATTAACACTTCTCAGGGTTAACAACAAATAATAATTTTCCTCATTAAATACTTGCAGATTTTTGATAATGAAATTTAGCTGAAACGCTTCAGTGACAGTTGCACCAAGTGTCACGGATGGGACTGGAGAAGACAAACGATAAAAGTTTCAGTAACGAATGGTCAATACAACTGTTATTTGTCTGCATTAAATGCTAACTCATACCTGGCACCTCACACACTAGCAGGCACATAATTTAAAAGTCTGAGGACCCCATAACTAAACGATCATTCTCATATATAGTAGTGTTTGTAGCTACATTTTCCCAAAATTACCAAAGTTCAGCAGCTCTAGCATAAAAAATGGGATTAAACAAAAGCCTGACGCACTAAAATCATTCTACAGACAAAATATCTTCGTTTTTAAAAGTTTTAGTTAAAATTCATATTAAAACAGTTCACACTAAAAAAGAGAAAATTGAAATAGCAAAAAAAGAAAGTTCTTGTTAAGAAAAGTTCTATTCAAAGCTCATATCTTATTTCATTTCTTTAAGTTTGCTTATTCATTTAAATCATTTCCAGAATTTCTGAACCATTTCAAAATGGTCAGAAAACTGTGTGCCTATCCCATTTATGTTGAAAACTGTGTACTGGGACCTATTCTAAACAACAACTGACTCAATTAACACACTGTTTATTAGTTATAGAAAGAAAGTTCTCATACTAACTTACAGGGGGAAAAGACTATACCATTATCTATGACTATGAAAGAAAATTATATTCTATTGAAATTAAGCAAACACTAATATGAGTTTAACTTGAAGCTTTAACTTTCTAAGATTGGCTCTTACAGTGTTATTTATCATTGGAATTATTACTAACTCTGCATCTTATAACTTCAGTGCACCCCCTGAAGTTTAGATATTTGTTCTTATTGTGTGTGCTTTTAATTGATTTTAGATTTATTATAAAATCCAAAATGCCAAATGTTTTCTGTGTTGTTTTTCCAGGAAACACTAGAAGTGGATGAAGATGACAGACCTCAGCTTATCTGGTGGAAGTGCAAGAAGTGGGCTGTGCGGATTGTGAGACGCATGTTTGAGAGGTACAGTAGTTGCATATCCGAAAGGCACTCCCTAGCCTTCAGTGAACCTTCCCTAAACAGCAGGACAGGGTACAGGCTTTAATTTTTTTAACTATTTACTGAAAAAAATAACTATATAAGCACTATTGACTTTGAATGGAAATTGTATTTACCTGTATTATTACCTATTCTTCTGTTTTCTTTGCCTGCTTAATCCAGATCAGGGTCATGAGGAACAGAAACCCTCACTAGGTAGAAGCCAGTCCAAACTTTAAGCAAACTTAAAGCAGTAAATGTAAATATACAAAGCTGCAGAGAAGCAGTTACAGATGCAAGGTGAAGCTTGAAAGTATGCTTGAAAGCTGTTAACAATATGTATCAAAAATAACAATCTCATAGTTTGCTTAGGCAGATCATTAAAAGAGAATTCCAGAACTGTTGCTTTCAGCTGTTAGCTTGTGTGCATATTTCATGTCAGTCTTTTTTAGACACATAGATAGATCTATTATATATATATATATATATATATATCTACCTATATATCTAATAGAGAGAGAGAGAGAGATATGTGTATACACAGTTAGTCCCCAGGTTACGGACATCCGACCTACGACTTACGAACGGGGCTGCAGCTGCGACGCATGCGCCACAGTAACTGCCACTCCGTCATCTTCGGCCTGGGGACACTGCAAGCGATAGTTGGACGGAGGCTGGAGGGGGTCAATTTCACTGCTCGCACAGTGTAGTGTCCCTTGGCTGGCTCCCAGTGGCAAGTGGTGACCCGTGGTCCATATTCACCAGGACCACAGCTATCACTCGTATGCAGGACGGAGGCTTGATGGGGTGGTTCCCTGCCTGCCCACTACGTCGCCGCAGCTACTGCTCCTGACTGGATGCAGGTTGGATGGAGCGGAGGGGGGGCATTTCACTGCCCGCCCACAATACATCGCTGCCCCGTTCGTTCTCGGTGTGCGGCTGGTAGTGCTGCAATCAGTGACCCGGTTGTGGCTTAACGGAGGCCATTGAGTGTGAACGGGGCGGTGGGGGGTAACATTGTAGTGTGCCTCAGGTAGTTGCCTGTTGAATGGGGGTAGTGCTGGGCAATTCACTACCCGCTTTTGGCCGCACCGTGTTTGTTCTCAGTGGGAGGACGCTGCAGGCAGCATACTGTAGTGGAGGTGGCTGTGAGGTGGGCTGGTGATGAACTGCCCGTCAATGCCCTCATTTATTCTAAATATCAAGCCTGCTTGTACTGTTACGCACATAGCAGGAAGTTGTCTCTTGTCAGTACATCAGTGTCTTCCTGCTGTGATAGCGTGTACAGTGCTGTGCAGAAGAGCTCATCTTAACCTTTTGTCTTCACCCTTCAAGAATGTCTCTGAAACACGTGCTGGTGATACAGTAAAGAAGAGAAAAACCACCACCATTGAAAATAAAGTAGAAAATAGAAAATAAAGTAGAAATAATAAGGTCAGAGAGGGGTGAAACTCCATCATTCATTCATTGGCAGAGCACTTGGTTACAGTCGGTCAACAATAGCATTTATTAACATAATGTACCTGTTCCGACTTACATACAAACCTACAGTCCCTATCTCGTACGTAAACCGGGGACTGCCTGTATGTGAGTGTGTGTATGTGTATGTGTGTGTGTGTATATATATATATATATATATATATATATTAAACAAATTCCTGGGTTCTGCCATTCTTTAATATGCTTCCCCATCAAACACAGATTTTTTTTCACTCCAAATCCTGAATATGTGATTTTAGAGTGTTGGAAATAAGTAGGTAATAAGTACAAAAAAAAAACAACTTTTGTTTTATGTAGCACTCTTCTGTATTCTAAGGCCATCCCAAGGTGCTTAGAGAACTATTGTTTCTATGTTTATGTGCTGTAGATACCCCAGAGGACGAGTTGGTGTCCCACCCAGGACGGAGATGAATTCCTTACCTGGCTGGGATGCCATAACGGAAGGATGGAATAACTGGGGGCTGTACCCAACCGGGACACCTTATGATTCCTGTCCTCATTGGGATGCCCAAAGATGGAACCAGCAGGGAAGCAATTCATCCCTTATCATTCTAGGTGACAGTGGTCCTCATGTAGGGTCTCAGTCTGGATACACACAGGGTTGCATGGGATTTGGAGTCAAAGTGCAGCCCTGTAGTGTTCCTAGGGGGGCAGTAGAGGACGATACAGGGGGAAGATCTCCCTGGCTTTCTTGATGCTTGAAAGTGCTTCCACCCGGCCACATATTGTTACTGGAAGTAGTACCAGGTTTGCTTTAAAAGGAGCCCGCTTCATAACGCTTGGAGTCAGAGTTGGGAGGAACTGGACAACTCTCAGTAGGAGGATGGAAGGAGGAAAGATACATTGGTTTATTGTGTTTATATTTGTGGCTTGTTATTGGAAGGAGAGTTGGAGAGGTGTTTCATAAAGGAATAAAAAGCCTTTATTTTATCCTAAGAACTTGTGGTGCTTTATTGTGTCTGTGGTTTGGGGCTCTCTGGTGCACTCTTGTGGTCACAGTGTGTATACACTACACTACCAGTCAGAACTTTAGAGATATTTAGAATTTCTTATATTTTTGATAAAAATTGATACCTTTTTCATCAAGATACCATTAAAATGATTTAAAAATACAGCCAAGGCATTACTAGTGTTTCGGATTACTATTAATGACTGAAATGATTTAGTTTAATATTCACAACTGAATGCAAAATCCCATTTTTAGCAGCAATTCTTTCTGTGTCATAATGGTAAACTCCCTTAACTTATCCTTGATTAGTCATGTATATATGCTAATTAGTTATTAGAGAATCCTTTGTAATTGCATTAGCATTGCATTGCTGAACCTTATAATTTTGTTCACTTAGGTTTGAAAGGTACATTTAACCTGTACAATATAAATATTTAATCTCTGCCTATTTTCATGTATCCCCTGGTATGGTGACATTCCAAAAGAATTCTGTTCTAAAATCTCATACAACTAGAATAATTACACACTTTTATTTATTGTATATATATATATATTAAATATTTTAGTCAAAATGAACATAATTTTTTTTTTCTCAGATATGGAAGCCCAGGGAATGTCACCAAAGAATATTCTGAGTTTGCAGAATTCTTCTTAAAGACATATGCTGTTGGAATTCAGCAGGTAATTTGTGACTGAAATGTATTCATAATGTGATATTACATGGCTATGTGGTCCTATTGACTTTTATTATAAAAACAGACATATTGTAATTTTTGCCGGCTTACTGCTAAATGCCCATAATAAAACGCTTACTGGCTCTCTTATCCCAATCTTCTCTTTGAAACACTAGGAATTAACTCTCTTTCCACCCATTTACTGGCACACCTGTAAAGTTCGTAAAGATTTTAGAAAATTGTTTATACATCAGTGCCTCATCTAATGCCTCAGAGCTGGCAAGCCTGTTAAACAAGTGGATCAGGTTCCACCTTTGACATGTTATTTGTTTGTTGTTTTTTTGTTTCATTTTTTAAACTGAGCCATTAGAATTGGATTGGCAATGCCAAAAAGGGCAGACACTGAAACAGATAAAAAGGCCCATGTATTGTTCCAAATGGCATATTGTACATGCTGTTTTCAAAAAATGGGGGGAAGCACATCTTAGATAACCATCATAATATAGCTTAGCTTTTAATTTCCAGAAACCAAAAACAATGAATAAAAATGCAAGCAATTTCATTTCCCTATTTACTGTATGCGTATATATGGACACTGTGTTTTTGTGTACTGTATATGGTTAATGTATATACACTTAGACATACTGAATAACCATTAAATAAGCCATTAAATAATCTAGTACAGGTTGTCGAGCATAATTCGTTCCTAAAGTCTGTTTGGAAACCAATATGTTTAAAAACTGAAACCATGTTCCGATAAGAATTAATGTAGAATGGATTAATCCGTTCCCAAGTGATTGCTTATTTAAACCTTTATAACAGTACGTCATGCATAAAAAATATACAAAAACAATAAAAATGCATAACATCTTGCACAAAAAGTTTTAACACAATAAATAGGTAAAATATAGATGAAAATTCTGCTTCACTTTATCTATATGGAGGAGTGTTGATGGCATATGTGGAAGGTGGTAAGGATGGGGAAGGGGAAGAGATGTTATTATTCGGAAGGGGAGTCCCCTTCCATAAGAACACTGGGTAACTGTCCTTCTGCATCTTTGTACTATTTCTCTTTTCTGCCTTTTGACACCACTTGACACTGCTTGAGACTCACTGAGCCCCTGTCTAACTAAATACCTGTCCAATGAGATTTGCTTATGCCTGCGCTTTTAAAATGTTTCTGAAGTGAGACATAGCATTGCCATTGAAAAGGTTTATGATGTGGTTTGCTACATCTTTGCCAGGTTGATATCGTTCCACAAATTTTTTTAACCTAACCCCATTTCGCACACATTTCATTGATCAAAGAACTAAGAACGTCCTCCCTTCCTTCAACTCTCTGAAGACATTTCCTCCACCGCTATCATTTGCTCATCCTTCTGAAGGTATTCCAGTTCGTTTGTGATGAACTCATTCCTGTAGTCCTCCGCCAACTCTTCCACATTAGCATTGTCAACTTCCAAGCCCATGCTTTTGCACAGAGGCACAATATCATCGACAACAGCAACAGACTCAGCCTCATCTGGCCATAGTTTCCTTCAGACCAAGTTCATGGTCCTGTAAGTCACTGGCCACCAGACTTTGTTAATGATACTTGTGACTGTAAGTGATTTTTTTCCAGAATTCCCTGTGTTAATTCCTGTATCAGAGGTCACTTCAAAACACCTTTGAAACAGTGCTTTGGTGTAGAGTTTCTTAAAGTTCAAAATGACCTGCTAGTCTATGGGCTAGATTAGAGGAGTCATGTTAGGGGGCAGGAACTTCACTGTAATAAAATCATACTCCTCCACCAACTCATCTTACAAGCCTAGATGCTAAGCAGAAGTATTATCCATCACAAGAAGGCATTTTATTGGCAGTTTTTTTTCTTGAAGGTATTTTCTCACACTTGGGGGAAAGACTTCATGGATCCACTTGATTAAAAATTGCCTGGTTACCTAAGCCTTACTATTATCCTTCCACATAAGACAATTTACTTTTCCTCATGTTATTTTTCTTAAACACCCTGAGATTCTCAGAGTGGTACACAAGAAGTGGCTTTACCTTGAAGTCCCCACTTGCGTTTCCACATACCAAAAAAGTCAGACTGTCCATCATTGGCTTGTGTCATGGCAATTCTTTTACCTCCTGAGTGATATAGGTTTTCCTTGGCATTTTTTTCCAGAGTAGGCTGGCTTCATCGCAGTTGAACACTTGTTGGGGAAGAAAACCCTCAGGCTTTACATAGTCACTAAATTCTTGCACATAATTCTCTGTTGCTTCTTGGTTCTAGCTCACAGCCTCCCCAAGCCTAACTACACCATGTATACTTCTCCTCTTAAATTTCTGGAACCGTTCTCTACTAACTTTGATCACATCAGTATCCGTAGTAGTACCAGGGTTTTTCTTTAACAGGTCATCATGTAATCGCCTCATTATTTCACAAATTATAACCTCAGAAACACTCTAACCTCAGTTTCTCATTTATCCATATCAGCAACCACTTTGTCAGTCATCTGTGATCTTTATTTAGTAAGAACTTTCACTCTTTTTGCAACATCACCCGTGATTGCTCTTTATTTATGAGTATAGTACAGATCTCAATTGTGGTTCTAACAACATTTCTTTTCACTTTGCTGCTGTCATTATCCTTGTTTGGGCCCCATTGTGGCATACTGTATATAATCTATCTATCTATCTAATCTATCTAATCTATCTAATCTATCTAATCTATTTTATCTATCTATCTATCTATCTAATCTATCTATCTCACTATTTATATATATATATATATATATATATATATCTATAATGATATTGTCTGCGTGTGTATATGTGTGTGTGTGTGTGTATATATATATATATATATATATACACACACACACAATATCAATATAGATGTCAATATCAATGTGTTTAATAACATGGTGCTTTTTTTTTTTTTTTTTTTTTTTTGCTGTAAGTGACAATTTGAAATAAATGAATATGCAGGGATGGCGCACCAATGTTTAGGTATGTTGTGGCATTCATGTGACAGGCAGTTGGTACTCAGAGGCCCAATGTGAACTCAAAAAAATTCTCCAATACATTATCACCCCCAGTCTGTACTGGTTGACACAGAAAGGGCTGTATCCATTAATTAAAGTTGTTTAAACCAAATTTTGACTGTATCATTTGCCTGTCTCAACATAAATTAAGATTGGTCAAATCAAGTCACATTTTTCCAGTGTTCCAATGTCCTGTTGTATTAACTAAAATTTGATTATAAAATATACAAAAAACAGATTTCATTTACAGTTTATTTAGAAATAGCAAACCTGTTAATGTGTGTGTATTACAGGTGCTTTTGAAGGTTGTGGATCAGCATCGCCTAAGGCAGTATGTGACGCCACACGTGTTGCAGCAAGCCTTTAACTACTTGAATCAAGGAGTTTCTCATTCTGTCACCTGGAAGCAAATGAAGCCACACATTGAGGTATCTAATTTGCCAGCATGCAGCTTGCACCTTCACCTCTAAACTTAATTTCTTTCTAAATTGCAGTGTGAGAAAGCAGATCTTGCATACTTTCAAGCTCCAATTAGCAATCAAACCTCTTTTTATTGCTGCCACAAGTCAGCCTAAACAAACACGTTTAATGGACTGACGGATCTCCTTAGTCTGCAGATTTAACATTTTTGCCATGAAAAAAGCATTTGTGTATAATAAGAGCATATTTGAAATTGTACATCTCAGTATGCAGTGTTTCAAACACAGCTGGCATGCATTTGGAAGTCAAGCAAAATTATACCTTTTATTGGCTAACTAAAAAGATTACAATATGCAAGCTTTTGGGGGAAGCTCAGCCCCCTTCTTCTGGTAATCTGTTTAGTTAGACAGTAAAAGGTGTCATTTTGCTTGACTTCTTGTTACATCCGTAATGACTAACACGGTACAACACCCTAGTACTTTTTTTTTTTTTTTTTTTTTTTTTTATTAATTTTATTACAATCCATACAAAGCAATCAAGTTTTTACAAAGAGAAAAATTAAGAACAGATCGATCCCCACCCCTGAGAGAGAGAGCAAGCCAACAACACCCTAGTACTAAACACATATGGCAAAAACTTTATTGTAGACTGTTTTCTTCTTCAAGTTCAAGCACCCAAATTCCACTTTTGTAATTTTGCATACATATGCACATTTGGAGAAAATCAGTATTAAGGTCTTGTCGGTATGGATTTTACTATAGGCAAAAGGAAGAACTTATGATGTTTGGTTACAGCGAGGTGGTTATGTTTTCTAGTTGCACATATGGTAAATGTAACCTTTTGGGTGACATTGGTGCTCTGATTATTCACTCAACACTGAAATTTTTTTTTTAAATTTAAGCAGTTCATTTTAGGTTTTTTTTTTTTGGTGTTTAACAGCAGCACTGATTTCATGACTTTAACTCAAATTAAGGTAAAATTTTTATGTGTCAAACATAGGAGGATAATGTCAGCTTGGTCCTACAACATTTTGTAATCTACATCCAGTCATTGTATATTTTGTAGCTACCTTATGTCATCTGTCTAATTCAATTAGCACTCTTTTAAATAGCGTGCTCAGTTTGTTGTGATTATTCATTGCTGTATGTCAAGGATGAAGGCCAAAACTGCTGGTTAAGTATGCTAAGTATTTTGAGTTTCCAAGTAAGGGAAGACATTTTGGCCAGCTGTGTAAGTCAGTGGTTTAAAAAGATCAAGCTTGTCGGTATACAGTAATTCTCCGCAGCTGAATCTCTGTGTAACTCTGAGTGAATTAGAGAATTCCAATAATTCCAATTAGAGAATTAGGTCAACAATTGTAGTATGTATGTCAAAAAGTACATTCTACAAGTTACTTTTGAATAAAATTAATAAATGTAAGCAAGCTGTTCACTTTTATTTTGTCACATTCATTAATCCGTTTAACTTTGCAAACTTTTTCTTGGTCATGGTAATTAGGAGAACTGCAGTTGTTTTTTTTTTTTTTTTTTCAGATTTGTTTACATGTAGATTTTTTTTGTGCTTAGAAGATATGAAATAATAGCTTTATGACACACAGACAGACCGTGTTGGCCAGCTGCAGAGGCTAAAGAAAAAGTTGAGCGAAGGAAAGGAAGCTTACAAAGCTAGAATAGAAAATAAGCAAACTTGGAATAACCTGAAGGATGTCTAGAAATGACTGGGCATAATAACTGGCCTCAAACAATCTTGGACTCATATGCTAGAAGGAAATGTGGACAAAGCTAACACCCTGAACCAATTTGTAATAGATTTTCCAACCCACTTGCACCTTCTTCTGATGACCAGTGGCCCCACACCATCACTACTAACTCCTAAAACATCAACTAGAATGGCCATTGACTAGTCCACCTCTGACCATCAGTATGGGCTGTTTATAAATGAAGCATAAGTAAAGAGACAACTTAGGAAGCTATACACAGGGAAAAGCTTCGGGCCAGACTAAGACAATCCTGTAGTTCTTAAAGTCTTTGCTGACCCCTTTAATGGTGTCCTTTGTCACTAAGGCTCCAGAAAGTGCCTCTACTGTGGAAAACATTCTGTTCTAAAGAAGGCAGACGTTCTTTACTTGATGACTACAGACCAGCGCCACTTACATCTTTCATCATCAAGACCGTTGAGAGGCTGGTCATGGATTATATGAGTTCTCTTGTGGTAGACCACTTGGACCCCCTGCAGTTTGCCTATCCACAGATTGGAGTGGAGGATGCAATTTTCTGGTTGCTATACTAGGCTTGGATAAAGCTGGCAACATTGTGATGATTGTTTTGGATTTCTCAAGTGCCTTCATTACCATCCAGTCATCCCTCTTAAGGGGTTAACTCAGAGATGCAAGTGGATGAGTCTATGTTGTTCTGGATAATGGACTATGTGTCAGGCAGATCATAGTTTGTGAGACTCAAGGACTGTGTTTCTGATATGGATGTGAGCAACACTGGAGCACCATTAAAAATATCTCTATCTGATTTTCTCTTCACTTTGTATACGTCCAACTATAAATATAATTCCAGGTCATGCCACTTGCAGAATTTCTCAGATGATTCTACACTGATCGGGTTTATTGATAAAGGTGGTGTGAGACAGAGTATAGGAGTCAGGTGGACAAGTTTGTTTCTTGATGCAGAAAGAATTGTCTGCAATTAACATCGGCAAAACCAAGGTACTGTTTATTGACTTTCACCCCACTGAAGAACCTCTATGTCTGGTCACTTTTCAGGGATTGGATGCAAATCAATGAGTGCACGGCAAGTTCTTTTTTCTTAAGAGATTATGCTCTTTCACCATAGGTAGTGACATCCTTCACATCCTCTATAACTCTGTGATGGCAGTTTTCTATGTTGTGGTGTGCTGGTCTGGTAACATCAATTCAAGTGAGGCTTGCCGAATTGGCAAGCTAATTAAAATGTCAGGCTTAGTTATGGGACATATTCTGGACCCCCTGAATTAGTGGCGAATTAAATAAAAACAAAATTGAGGGCTATTATGAACAATGCTGGACATCCTCATTCTGATACACTAACACTGAGGACTGTCAGCCAGTGAATTATTCAGCAGATGTGTGTCAAGAAACACGACTTGGGCTCCTTTATACCAACAAGAATACAGGGTGGTCCAGATCTAATTATGCAATTATGAAAAGGCGAACACATTGCACCCGCTGTTAGACTGTCAACCATCTCCCCGCCATTTTGGAATGCAGGGCAGTTGCTGCCATCTATCGGCAACAAAAGGAATAGCTTAATGAAAACTGCATAATTAGATCTGGAGCACCCTATACGTCTGCATAATGCCTCTTTGTGACTGTGACTGCAAAGTCAGAAGTTTTGCTTTCATTTTAATTTTCTCCCTTTATGGTCATGCGAGTGACTGGTATCTGTCTACCTGTCTGTCTGTCTATCTACCTATCTATTTATTTACATATGTATTTAAGAGCTTCTGTAAAAAGCCATATTTTACCCTGGGATAAATGAAGTCCTATCTTTTGGACTTGCACTATTCGTAACTCTAGTTTTTTATGTAAACAGTAGTAAATTATCCTGAACTTTATAGGTCATTTTTGATAGAGATGTCTACCAAATATGAAATATAGGGATCATTTGCCACCTGCCTGATAGATTTGTACCTGATAGATATAGAAAAATTTGGTAGTGTTCTATCATATAAAAAAGATAGTATTTGGACATTGCATTCACTATCTTTACCTCAGCCATACTGCTGAAGATTGTGTACAAACTGTGCCATGGAATTAAACATTAAACAATAAAACAGTCTCAAATGAAAATAGTGCCAAGTAACCCCTGCAAGACAGAAAAGGCCATGTCAACCTGCTTAATCTGGGAAAATGTCTTCTGCTCAGGATAGACAGTGGAAGTACTTCTATGTAAAAGAGGAGAAAAAAAATATAAGGTAGTTTATATATTTATTGTTTTAATAATATGCAATATAAAAACAGAGTATTTTAACATGTCTTGTTGATTCATTTTTCCAGTGGAATATTTCTAGTGTACAGTTTTTGGGTAACTCTGAATGCATGTGTCTGTGTGTGTGTCTACACCCTTAGATAGGCCACCAGCTAGTCATGCCTTGTGACCAGTGCTCCTGGGATAGACTCCAGTCACCTGTTCTCTTGAATTTGGATTGAACAGGTTTGGAAGCAAGCATTTTTCAAGACCAAAATACCCTGCTTCATTTTTCAAATGTTGATATTAATGATTTGTGAAATACTGATGTCTTTATGATAGCATATTAAGTAGGGAATACACCTTTGAATAATATGTGGACTGTCCAGCATTTAATGATTCCATCATTAATAAAAATATTCAAATAATAAAGCATGAAAGGTTTCATATTTGATGCCAACTCTTGCCTCTCCATGGCACACACTTTTCACCAAACCCACAAAAATAATTTTCCTGTCTTATAAATAATTGTAATAATCAGTCTTATAAATGATTGTAATAATCAGGGTTGCATATAGATATTTTGTGTATGTATAGGGTTTTGTGAAGTGTCTTACAGCACCACACTACAGTGTTATTATTTTTGAAAGAGTTCCATTTTTCAAAATAATCATTAAAATATTAAATCCCCCTACTCTTCTCTCTTCAGGTCTTTAAAACATAGATCTATTATAGTGAAAAAAGTGGTTTAATTACAATGTTTCTGTCCATTTATTAAAGCTGCTTATTGCAATACATTATCTTAGGATGTTGGAGCCTATTCTGATAAAATCTAGTCCCTAGAAAGGAACCAGCAATGGTAGGGCACCAGTCCATTGTAAAATACACTCAGGGTTTGCAGCTAAGCTAATATGCAAATATATGAGATGTATCGTAAGATGGGGTAAGGGGAATGTAAATTTGGAAGGATCATGAATACTACACACACATTGATGATAAGAGAGGGGAGTGGATCAGCCTCTCCTTCCGAAAAATCAGTTACATGAAGACAAATATATACTTAAGGGTATTTGCAAAAGTGTGAGATCAGACAACATAAAATTAGCTGAAGATCAATACACTTGGGAATGGCAGGTCACATATTAGTCGGCATGGCTGTGGTTGCTTTTTGCATTTTGAAGTGCACATAGGCTTATATACCTAAATAAGTGTCTCAAGGCTCCAGGAAGATCTGTTATGTTTCTGAGAAATTACAAGTCTTTTTATATAGTTAAACAGTGAAAGTGTTGTGGGTTCCTTTTGCTCTAATTCACTCTGTCTACTGTGTTATTTGTGCCTTCTTATGTATGAATGTTATATGATTTTAATATACTGTTAGTGTAACTGTAAATGTGTATAAGTGCTCTGAGTCTGTCCTCAATGAAACATTATCATTAAATTGGATTGATTTGAAAAACCTCTTTTTTTTCCCCTTCCTTTTGGGTGGCATGGTGCCACAGTGGATAGAGTTGTCATCTCATGGATACAGCACACTTGGTTTGAATCCAGTGCCTGGTCACTGTCCATATGTATATTCTTTGTATATTCTTCCCATATCTCATTGTGTTTGCCTCCTGGCAGTCTGGTTTCCCTTCTACATACCAAAAAGACATGCAGGCTAAGGTCATTGATGATTCTAAATGTTCCTGTGTCTAAGGACTGTGTACATGAGTGGGCCCAACAATGGACTGGCACCATTTATAGAGCTGTCTGTTGCCTTGTACTCAGTCCTGCCAGCTCTTTGTTGGAATGATATGTTTTGTTTTTCTTTTCTTACAGAGTATATGTCAAGAGGTAATTTTTCCATTAATGTGCTATAAAGATGAGGACGAAAAACTATGGCAAGAGGATCCTTATGAATACATTCGTTTAAAATTTAGTGAGTACACTGGTTACTGTTAGTATATTTTGCACCCTGTATTTTTATCCAGCTGGCAGAAACAAAATGTTGCCTTTATCTGGTTGCTCACTTTGAAATGAGCAGTCTTAAGATATCCAAACATGTAGCAGAACAGGTAGCATTATATTATTTTTGCTGTGAGCTTTAAATTTGACCTTGAGTAGTTTACTTGTCGACTTTTCATATTCTTCATGGCTGTGTTAACTTCCTTTAAAGTTTAATAATAGTGCTTTTTGGCCTACAGTGCTTTTGGTAAAAGAAACCAGACATTAGTCTTGGTGCTTTGGTGGCTCCACTTACAAAAAATCCTTCAGACTTTTAAATATTATATTATGCAGCCAATCAATTTATAGTATACTTACTATAGTGTAGCTGAAGTGATGCACAAATCTCACAATCAGATACTTTCTTCAGTTTTGGAATCCCAATATGATACTTTTCTCAGCATTGTAATTATAAAGGAAATCATCATGTTCTGTTCTGAACAGCAAATATACAGTTGAAGTCAGAAGTTTGCATTTAGGGTGAATTCTTTAAAATTCTTAATAACCCCTCCACAGATTTTATACCATCAAACTATAAATTTGTCATATCGTTTAAGGTATCTGCTTTCTGCAGGGAAAAAGCAGTTCTTTCCAACAGTGTTCACATACACTTTGACTTTAAACAGCTTGGACAATTCCAGAAAGTGATGTCAAGTTTTCAGACGATTAGCTTCTGAGAGCCAATTAGCCTAATTGGAGTCAAATTGTGGATGTATGTTAAGGTCTACAATCAAACTCATTGCCTCTTTGCTTGACATAGTGGGAAAGTCCAAAGAAATCGGCCAAGACCTCAGGAAAAAAATGTAGACCTCCATAAATCTGGTTAATCCTTGGGAGAAATTTCCAAATGCTTGAAGGTTCCATGTTAATCTGTACAAACAATAATATGTAAGTATAAACACCATGGGACCACACATCTGTCATACTACTCAGGAAGGAGAGCATTCTGCTTCCTAGAGAAGAACGTACTTTAGCACGAAAATTGCAAATCAATCCTAGAACAACAGCAAAGGACATTGCTATAGGAAACAGGCAAGCAAGTATCTATATCTACAGTAAAACAAGTCCTTTACACACATAACCTGAAAGGCTGTTCAGCAAGGAAGAAGCCACTGCTCCACAGACTGCATTTTGCAATGGCACATGGGGGCAAAGATCTTACCTTCTGGAGAAATGTCCTCTGGTGTGATAATTCCAAGATTGATCTGTTTGGCCATAATGACCATTGTTATGTTTGGAGGAAATAAGGTGAGGCTTTCAAGCCAAAGAACAACATCCCAACCATCAAGCATGGGGTAGGAGCATCATGTTGTGGGTGTGCTTTACTACAAGAGAGAATGGTGCACTTCACAAAACAGATGGCTTCATGAGGAAGGAAAAGTTTGTAGATATACTGCAGCAGCAGCATCTCAAGACCTCAGCAAGGAAGTTGAAGCTCAGTCGCAAAGAGGTCTTCCAAATGGACAGTGACCCCAAACATACCTCCGAAGTTGTGGCAAAATGGCTTAAGGATAACAAGGTCAAGGTACAAAGCCCTGATCTCAATCTGATTGAAAATGTATGGGCAAAACTGAAAAAGTATTTGCAAGTAAGGAGGCCTACGAACATGTCTCAGTTACATCAGTTCTGTCTGGAGGAATGGGCCAAAATTCCAGCAACTTATTATAAGAAGATTCTGGAAAGCTACCCAAAAAGTTTGGCTCAAGTTAAATAATTTAAAGGCAATGCTACCAAATATTAACAAAGTGTATATAAACTTGTGACCCACAGGAAATGTGATATAGTCAATAACAAATACAATAATCTGTCTGTGAAGATTGTTAGAAAATGTTACTTTTGCCCTGCACAAAGTAGATGTCTTAAACAATATGCCAAATTTATAGTTTGTTAGTATAAAGTCTGTGGAGGGGTTATAAAGTGACTTGTAAATAATTCACACTAAGTGTATGAAATCATCTAACTTCAACTGAATACAACCATAATTTGCATTGTTCTATCTCGGTCTTAATTACTTGCTTTTCTATTTCTGATTCCTGTGCTATCCAGGATATAGCTGTGTTCATTGAGCAGAAACCTGTAAATTATATTAGATAGATAGATAATAACAACAGAAACTATTCTGGCAAAAAACAGAACGTTTCTGGCAGTGATATGCCAATGTCTACTAACCACGGCAGTACTTCTACATTATCTCTCTATGTCTTTACTGTTTGGTGCGATTACTGCTGTTTTCTTTTCTCTCTTGGTATTCCTGTATATAATATTTAAAGATTAGGAAGGATCAAAACGTTGCTCTCAGGGTCCTGAGTGAGCCTGGATACAATAATACATTAGTCACTCTCAGCTGGATCAGCTACACACTGACTTTTCTTCTTCTTCTACTGAATTCTCACCTCTAAAGGTGTAAATTATAACCTTTTAAAATTCCTGTTGCCACTGGTTATTTCATATAAACCTGTGAGATGAGGGCTTCCTTTTTATCTTAAGCATTTTACTACTTGAATTTCCTTTTTTCTGTGTTTTTTAAACATTATTTGTATGCAAAGAACAGGCTGATGCAAGAGTAAGTTTTGAAAAAGAAATTTTAACTTGGTTAATTAATTTTCAGTTTTGCCTTTAGCAATACCGAGAATCAGTCAAATAATTTGGCAAAGCTCCTACCTTACCTTTCTCTGTTATAGAAGGAAACTCTCTGGCTTTTCAACTTATATCAAAGTAAATGTGGCACACTTGTTTTAAGAAACAGAATAATACAATTTATTGATAAACCCAAGGATTATAGAAATATGATAACTGCATATATATTTTAACATATAAAGCTAGTCACAAACAGACTAGATGGACAGACATATAACATATACTGTAGGCTGGCTGTTTACTGGTTTTTAGAGTTCTACTTTACCATGGCACAGATACTGTAAATAGGTTTACAATACCAAGTCTTTAAAGATGATGTCAGATGTGTAGAGTTGTTGCTTTGTTGTTGGTCTGGGTTCAAGTGAAAGATTTTTCATGTGTTGGAATACAGTACACTCTTTCTCTTTGCTGCATGCTCTTTGTCAGTACTGTGCTGTTGCTTCCTCAGCTTGCCTTCTGCTGTCTTTTGCCACTTCGTAGTGAAAAGGCATTACTCATTCAGGCCCAAGAGATAGATACTGAAGTTCCCTTCTTGAAGTAATGGCTTCTCAGTCTTGTCAGTCTACTGGCACATAGCTTTGGCTTGAATGAATGGGTCTCATCTTCCGGTCCGCAGAGAGAAGAGAATTTCATCTCCTTTTCAGCACCTCATGGAGAGGGTAGCATATAGCTTGTTTGTCTGAGATAAGATTTTAAAATGTCATATGGGAAAATGTGCGTAGAGTGCCCCTGGGAAGAGTCCCAAAGTTCTCTAGGACTCCATAGAGAGTTTCAATGAGTGCGTTCAATTTTTAATTCCTTAAGCTTATATTTTCTTCTCCCTGTTCTCCTTTGCTTCTTTTTGCTTCTTTTCTCTTACTTTGGGAGAAGGAGTGCATGTGGTTTTAAAGGAAGTTTGAACCTTCTCCCGATTGGACTAAATCACTTCCAGTTGCAAAATCACTGTCTTCTAATTGGCGAGTTCTTCTGTCAGTCTTAGTTGTCATTCCTTGAACTATAGGTCTTTATACTTGCTTGTGTCCATTTTGCACCTTCTGTCTCAAGAGTTCTGCAGAGGGGGCCTCTGGAGAGATGTCAGGTCACCTCTGATCTACTTCTTTGTTATCAGATGAAGTCCAGTAAGATCCTGATACAAGCTGGAGTTCAGTCACTTAGTTTGAAATGCAGGTTAGTGGGAGGTGCATCTGAATGCCTGCATCGCTGTTAAATCTTTTTTTCTTAATAGGCCTGGTGTGCCACTAAAGCCCAGCAGAAAGGGAAATGCCCACTTTGTCCTATGCAAGCAACTTTTTCAGCTTTCCAAATTCATTTTCCAATGACTGTTTTCTGCCATTCTTAATTATCACCCTTAATGTTGTACTCCTTTTTGTATTATAGATATCTTTGATGATCACATTTTTCCATCTACGTCTGCTCAAAGCCTTTTGTGTGCCGCAGCAAAGAAAAGGAAAGAGGCAAGTAACAAATGTCTTCCTAAGATCTATACTAGCATGTTTCTCAACAATAATTTTTAAACTGAGAATAGTAATAGTATTTTAATGTGTACAAAGTATGGTGAAATTCTTTCTTCTAGCATGTAACATATCACCACTGCCTGCTGGCACGTTAAACTGTTTTTAGATTTCATAACATTTAATTTCATACATTTTTCATCAGTAGATGATCAAGTGCAAGAAAATGAAAGATGAATGAATCAGAGGTAAAATAAAATCCAATGAAGAGGTTGATAAAACTCTAGCCCATTAAAATTCTGTAGTTCGCCCTTCAGTTATTTCAGTATAGCTAGCCTGTTTTATACAGCTAATGGCATTTGATGGTGCGCTCCAATCTACAGTTGCTATAAGGACACATGAAATGGTTTTCTCAGAGTTGCACACAGCAAGTTAGTTATGGAGTTTTTAAAATTGCAGACCCTTGGCTTCAAATACATACACTTAACCACTTGTCCACAATACTTACAGAAATTTTTGATTTTTCTAAAAATGTTATATAGCATATTATCAGCTAATCTTAAATTTGCATCACTTGTACTTTCTACTTTGCTTTGCTTTCTGGCATAGCTGAGATCATGTGTCCTCAGACTTTTTCCTTGGGTGGTGTGCTGCTAGTCCTTTTGGCTTTACTGCCTTCACATAATCTTAATGATTTGGGCAAGCTGTAAGGAGCTACTTAGAGGTTAGTAGCCCTGTCTTTCTCACTGGAGTATTTTAAATATCACATCAGGTTTACAACATAACAGTTTATTGTTCAGAGTATGTAAGTAGTGTTAAGGAATAGCTAGAGATGTCAAGTCCAAGTTTATTTAATCACACATGCAGCAGTTATAGAGATGTATTGAAGGTGAGCCAAATCTTCAGCTATTGCATTGAGTTTTTCTCTATTTTTGATTGGCCTGGATCTAATGGGCAGGTAGTAGGTTTTATTTTAGAAATTAACAAAACAGGAAATCATGATTTTATTAAGTTAAAAGTACTATTGTGGCAGATTCTAGGAGAGACAAGAATAGACCCTGCAGTATTTAGTTTTGTTAAAATATTGTTCTTTGTAATTAATTCTGGGTTTCACAAATCCACAAATTTGATTGGATATTTGAATATTTGGCTAGGACATTGGATATCTCTGGGTCCACGGTTCTTGAGGCTGATCCTCCAATTATCTGTGAACCACCCAATCTCACTGAGATTGCACAGGTAGTGAACCAGCTGAAGGGGGGAAAGGCTACAGGGATCTGTGGTATCTGGGGTGAACTGGCATTGCAAGCAATCTTTGCTTCCATTTGGGAGACTGGCGTCATCCCAACTGACTGGAAAACGGGACTTGTCCATATCTGGAAAGGGAAGGGTGATCACCTGGATTGCAGCTACAGGGGGATAGCACTGCTCTCGGTGCCAGGAAAGGTCCTTGTTAGGGTCATCCTCAATAGGATCTGTGATCACTTGCTCACCTACCTATGCCTAAGAAGTCTACCATTGACTTCATACTGGCACTGAGGGTTCTCATGGAGTGCAAACGCGAATATCGGCAGAGTTTCTTTGAAGCTTTTGTCGATTTTCCCAAAGCGTTCAACTCAGTTGATTGAGCTGCCCTGTGGCACATCCTGAGGGTTCGCAGGATCCCATTGAGATTGCTGGATATCTTGGTCGGCCTGTACACTGGTACTGTGAGTGCTGTGCAGAGTGGAGGCAGGACCTATGCGTTTTTCCCAGTTGATTCTGGGGTTTGTCAGGGGTGTGTTCTTGCTCCTACTCTGTTTAATGCTTGTATGGACTGGATGTTAGGCAAGGTCGTGGGGTCCTGCGGCTGTGGGGCATCTGTTGATGAAGAAAGATTCACGGATCTTGACTTTGCTGATCATGCTGTGATCTTTGTGGAGTCAATGGAGGCTCTGATGGTGGCGCTCGAGAGACTGAGTGAGGAGTCTGAGTGTCTGGGCTTGTGAGTGTCCTGGATAAAAACCACGATCCAGGCCTTTAATGACCTCTTGGTCACAGCCATCGGCACTGTGTCTGTTTGCAGAGAGTGTGTTGACCTTGTTGAGAGGTTTACTTAACTTGGCAGTGACATTCATGTCTCTGGTGACTCTTCCTATGAAGTCAGTAGACGGATTGGGAGAGCATGGGGGGTCATGAGGTTGCTGGGAAGGGGTGTGTGGCGCTCCCAATATCTATGCAAAAGGACGAAGGTTCAAGTCTTTAGAGTCCTGGTGCTTCCTGTCTTGCTATATGGTTGCAAGACATGGATGCTATCCAGTGACCTGAGACGAAGACTGTACTCCTTTGGTACTGTGTCTCTCCGGAAAATCCTTGGGTACCGTTGGTTTGACTTTGTGTCGAATGAGCAGTTGCTCATGGAGTCCCGAATGAGGTACATTACCAACATTGTGAGGGATTTGTCAGTTACGGCACTATGGCCATGTGGGCGTTTCCCTGAGGGTGATCCGGCTCGTAAGATCCTCATTGTTGGGGGCCCAAGTGGCTGGACCAGGCCAAGGGGTGGCCCACATAACACCTGGCTGTGGTAGATGGAGGGTCATTTTCAGAGGGTGGGACTGGACCTCATGTCTGCCTGGGGGGTTGCAAACCGGGATCCCGAGTTGTTTCATTGTGTAGTGGGTGCAGCAAACCACTGTACCAGTGCATGCTTGCCAACTTGACTTGACTTGTTGCAATGTACATAGCGTACTGTTCTAACAACCGTTCTTGTTAATCTGCGATTGCATTTGTAAGGACAGGAACAAGACTAGTTTCTCTGAAGCCACACATATAATATATACGTCTGGAGACAACCATGACTGAATTTTTGGGGTGGAAGCAATTAGACTGTGTCAAATTTCTAAACCAATCCAAAGCCTCATGAAGGCTGCCTTTAAAATAGGGCTGGTGATTTTGAACTGGAAAGAGCAGTGGTGCTCTTGTTAATTTGATCCAGCAGGGAGCAATTTTCTGATTATGATAAACTGTATGCAGCTGAAAAGACTCTTTTTTTTTTTTTTTTTTTTTTTTAAGAGAGCCAGTGTCGTGTTTTCGGAGAGCACATTGAATGTTTTAAAAATGTAACTTAACCTGTTCAAATGGAAAAGCATTTCTGTAACATCAGATTGTATACAGTGGCTTGCAAAAGTATTCAGCCCCCTTGAACTTTTCCAAATTTTGTCACATTACAGCCACAAACATGAATCAATTTTATTGGAATTCCATGTGAAAGACCAATACAAAGTGGTGTACACGTGAGAAGTGGAACGAAAATCATATATGATTCCAAACATTTTTTACAAATAAATAACTGAAAAGTGGGGTGCGCGTAATTATTCAGCCCCCTGAGTCAATACTTTGTAGAACCACCTTTTGCTGCAATTACAGCTGCCAGTCTTTTAGGGTATGTCTCTACCAGCTTTGCACATCTAGAGACTGAAATCCTTGCCCATTCTTCTTTGCAAAACAGCTCCAGCTCAGTCAGATTAGATGGACAGCGTTTGTGAACAGCACTTTTCAGATCTTGCCACAGATTCTCGATTGGATTTAGATCTGGACTTTGACTGGGCCATTCTAACACATTGATATGTTTTGTTTTAAACCATTCCATTGTTGCCCTGGCTTTATGTTTAGGGTCGTTGTCCTGCTGGAAGGTGAACCTCCGCCCCAGTCTCAAGTCTTTTGCAGACTCCAAGAGGTTTTCTTCCAAGATTGCCCTGTATTTGGCTCCATCCATCTTCCCATCAACTCTGACCAGCTTCCCTGTCCCTGCTGAAGAGAAGCACCCCCAGAGCATGATGCTGCCACCACCATATTTGACAGTGGGGATGGTGTGTTCAGAGTGATGTGCAGTGTTAGTTTTCCGCCACACATAGTGTTTTGCATTTTGGCCAAAAAGTTCCATTTTGGTCTCATCTGACCAGAGCACCTTCTTCCACATGTTTGCTGTGTCCCCCACAAGGCTTGTGGCAAACTGCAAACGGGACTTCTTATGGTTTTCTGTTAACAATGGCTTTCTTCTTGCCACTCTTCCATAAAGGCCAACTTTGTGCAGTGCACGACTAATAGTTGTCCTATGGACAGATTCCCCCACCTGAGCTGTAGATCTCTGCAGCTCGTCCAGAGTAACCATGGGCCTCTTGGCTGCATTTCTGATCAGCGCTCTCCTTGTTCGGCCTGTGAGTTTAGGTTGACGGCCTTGTCTTGGTAGGTTTACAGTTGTGCCATACTCCCATTTCTGAATGATCACTTGAACAGTGCTCCGTGGGATGTTCAAGGCTTTGGAAATCTTTTTGTACCCTAAGCCTGCTTTAAATTTCTCAATAACTTTACCCCTGACCTGTCTGGTGTGTTCTTTGGACTTCATGGTGGTGTTGCTCCCAATATTCTCTTAGACAACCTCTGAGGCCGTCACAGAGCAGCTGTATTTGTACTGACATTAGATTACACACAGGTGCACCCTATTTAGTCACTAGCACTCATCAGGCAATGTCTATGAGCAACTGACTGCACTCAGACCAAAGGGGGCTGAATAATTACGCACACCCCACTTTGCAGTTATTTATTTGTAAAAAATGTTTGGAATCATGTATGATTTTCGTTCCACTTCTCAAGTGTACACCACTTTGTATTGGTCTTTCACGTGGAATTCCAATGAAATTGATTCATGTTTGTGGCTGTAATGTGACAAAATGTGGAAAAGTTCAAGGGGGCCGAATACTTTTGCAAGCCACTGTATTGGCATTCAAAGACTTTAATGGATAAGTGGCAAATGTGAACGATACGTTGCTGCAGGTGTTGTTGTCGTTCAGTGTTATGATGATAGTGTAGGAGTCAATGTAACATTGGAAGAATTCTCAATGAACAGCAAAATATGCATTTGATTCAAGTGATGTGTGACAGATAGCTGATAACGAAAAGCAACAGGAGATGTAGATTGCAGTACTCAAAACACCCAAATCAACAAATCTACCTAATGAAACCAATAATGCACAGACAAGGCTACACAACTTCTACCTTCTGACTGTACATTTAAATGAGTAACTGAAATAAGGTAATATTACTATCTAGTTAGAAATTCACACATTCCATGCCAGAATAAGGCATTTTAACACATACAGGATGGGCCATTTATATGGATACACCTTAATAAAATGGGAATGGTTGGTGATATTAACTTCCTGTTTGTGGCACATTAGTATATGTAAAGGGGGAAACTTTTCAAGATGGGTGGTGACCATGGTGGCCATTTTGAAGTCAGCCATTTTGGATCCAACTTTTGGTTTTTCAATAGGAAGAGGGTCATGTGACACATCAAACTTATTGGGAATTTTACAAAAAAAACAATGGTGTGCTTGGTTTTAACATAACTTTATTCTTTCTTGAGTTATTTACAAGTTTCTGACCACTTATAAAATGTGTTCAATGTGCTGTCCATTGTGTTGGATTGTCAATGCAACCCTCTTCTCCCACTCTTCACACACTGATAGCAACACCGCAGGAGAAATGCTAGCACAGGCTTCCAGTATCCGTAGTTTCTGGTGCTGCACATCTCGTATCTTCACAGCATAGACAATTGCCTTCAGATGACCCCAAAGATAAAAGTCTAAGGGGGTCAGATCGGGAGACCTTGGGGGCCATTCAACTGGCCCACGACGACCAATCCACTTTCCAGGAAACTGTTCATCTAGGAATGCTCGGACCTGACACCCATAATGTGGTGGTGCACCATCTTGCTGGAAAAACTCAGGGAACGTGCCAGCTTCAGTGCATAAAGAGGGAAACGCATCATCATGTAGCAATTTCGCATATCCAGTGGCCTTGAGGTTCCCATTGATGAAGAATGGCCCCACTATCTTTGTACCCCATATACCACACCATACCATCAATTTTTTTGTTCCAACAGTCTTGGAGGGATCTATCCAATGTGGGTTAGTGTCAGACCAATAGTGGTGGTTTTGTTTAACACAAACACGATGGGCAGCACATTGAACACATTTTATAAGTGGTCAGAAACTTGTAAATAACTCATGAAAGAATAAAGTTACGTTAAAACCAAGCACACCATTGTTTTTCTTGTGAAATTCCCAATAAGTTTGATGTGTCACATGACCCTCTTCCTATTGAAAAAACAAAAGTTGGATCCAAAATGGCCGACTTCAAAATGGCCACCATGGTCACCACCCATCTTGAAAAGTTTCCCCCCTCACATATACTAATGTGCCACAAACAGGAAGTTAATATCACCAACCATTCCCATTTTATTAAGGTGTATCCATATAAATGGCCCACCCTGTAGTATACAGTGTTCTCCCCAGAATTTTTTTCCAGCTGGGTGGCATGAAAAAGTAGCTGGGTGGGGCAGGACGGGAAAATTTGCACTCTTTTTATTAGTTAAATTATTATTAATTATTTTCCAATGCTCAATATGACTTCCTTTTTTAAGGTTTGACACTTTTGCCAGAATATTTTTATTAAATTTAACAAGTATCCAATTCAGGATCCTGCAACCCTAACAAAAATTTTAAATAAAAATTGTTATGACAATGCAAGAGGCTCAAGTATTGTCGCTGTCAGGAAGAAAAGTGAAAACAATGAAAAAAAGTATGGGAAATGTAATGAAGAAAAATTTAAAAATATTCTTCAAAGCCAACTTGCATATGCAGAAGGTGTCTTCAGTTTGCAGCTTTTCCATAATCTAAGTCCCCAGGATCTGGACCCTCCAAGGAGACCAGCATGAGATTATTTAGCATGCTTTGTTTCATGCAATTTCTCAAACATGTCTTAATCATTTTAAGGGCAGAAAACCCCCTTTCACATTCAGCTGTGCTTACTGGGATCACTAGCCCAATATGAGCTAGTCTGGCTAAATTTGGAAACGACTCTGAGCTCTGATGTCGTTGCCATTTTTATTAAAATCTGTTTTGGACTGAAGTCTTTGTATGATTGACTTCTGATCATTTTTGACGCAACTGTCCATTCTTGCCTGCTACTTTTCATATTTTAAAATTGGAGGGTTACCATTTTTGGAGTAATGATTGAAAAGAATTTCAGCAGACTTGCTTGAATCGTGAGTTTCTGCATTGAAAACTTTTGAAAAGCTGGAAATAATTGGCATGTCAGGGAATCTTGCATTTAGGCGCTTGACAACTGTCTCTAGGTATTTATCATATATTGCAGTTTTAAATGACATTACATCACTCTGTGTATAAACAATGTGGAGATCTGACCACTCTTCTGCCAGACAATGATGAAGTCTTTGAAAATATCTCCCAGGAGTGTCTTTCAACTCCATGATGGACAATTATGTGCGAGCAAAATTGGCTCAATTTCGGTAAGATTGACATCTTGCCTTTTCCAAGCCTTAGATAAATTGGACAACAAAGGTAATACGTCTGAAAGCATCATCAAAGATGAAACAAAATTGTATGTTTTAATACATCTGCTTAATCCTTCAGCTGTGATGTCATTTCGTTCAGTGGCCTCTCTTTCCAGTGCAGCTATGACACTCATCATACACTGTCATAGTGACTGTACTGCAAAGTCACGAGACAGCCATCTAGTGTCACTGGCCATTTTCAGCTTAATCTGGAGAATGTTCAGAATATTTTGAATTTCCATTAAACCAGCCATCCTAACTGAAGAGTTTTGGAAGAAACAGAACAGCTGCCTTAAGATGTCATTCAGTTTTGTTAAATAAAGTACAGCAGCTGCTACTTGGGCACTTGCAAGGGCCAATCAGTGGTTTACACAGTGGCAGTTAACCAAGAGTCCAGATGTTTTATCTTTAAGCAGTTGAGCCACACCTTTCTGTTTCCCAATCATAACAGCCACTCCATCTGACCCTAGTCCAACCAGATTAGCAGTTTTCAAGCCTAGAGTGTCCATAGGTTCACTCAGTGTGTTGGTTATAGTCTCTGTTTTGCCATCAGTCATATTGTGGGTTGATACAAAACTAATTCTGACTTCTTTAGTGCCCTGGCAAACATATTTAATGTAAATAATTAATTGTTTTACAACGGAGATGTCTGTGGTTTCATCACACAGAATACTGAAAAAATTTTCAGCATGTATATTTTTCAGTATGTTGGATTTTATTTCTGATGCTCATACATCCAGCAGCTCTTGCATTATTCTTTCAGAGGTGTAATGTGCATTTTTACCAACATTGAGATGTTGGAAAAAGGAACAACCCATTTCTTTAGTGTCCCAACAGCTTTTCAAACAACGTTGTATGTGGCAACTCATTTTTTTTACTTCTTTTTCGAATTCTTGTGCATGGCACGTTTACCCAAGGTAACTCCCTCCTTGGGGGATGTTTGTTTGAATATTTCATGCACAATGACCACCACATACCATTTTCTTTGACCATTAGCCAATCAAAATCTTTAAACCATTGTTTGTTTATGCCGGATAAGCGGCGCTTAGATTTATTGATTGGCAGAGTGTGTGCTGAAGACATTTCCCCAGAAGGACCAGCTTCTGCAATTTCTTTGTCTGAAATTGCCACATGAGGAGTTGACGCTGCACCTTCATTAGTTTGTGGCATCTCTTTTCTGAAATAACTGAGCAGTGTTGTTTTCTGAACACTTTTTTTGCTCATGTTGTTAAAACGTTTGGAAAAAATTAAAAGTACCTATGAATAAGACTTTTGAGTGGGAAAGTGAGAGCCTGTTGGATATTCAGTGCACACGTGCACTACGGCAGGGCAAGATATGAACAAAAAGGAATGGCAAATGGGTCACTTTAACAAAACTACAGAAGCGTATTAGCGCCACGGTGAAGAAAAAAAAATACAGGCACAGTGAAGAATAAAAAAAACTTTATGTCAAGAATAAAGTCAACATGTCGACTTTATTCTCGACATTTCCGCTTTATTCTCATAGTTTATTTGTCATTAAAGTAAAATGTCGTAAACTAAACTTGATCTTAAAATCAATGTTTAATTTACTAGATTTTCTCAAACCCTGTCATAAGGTAATGTAGTACATTAAATGCTGTGTTAAGTGTACCCTGACCGAGTTGTTAATTACTACGCGCTTCTTAAACGGCTTCCTCTTGCACTGAGAGGGATCACCGCACAGAATGCATTCACTTGATATCCCTGCTCTCTGAACATTTACAATGCTAAGATAAATACTTGATATCATTTTCATGATGAAATGCATTAAAGCATGTATTAAACATGCACAGTAGTGTGGCGGTAGTGCTGCTCCCTTGCAGTAAGGGGTCCTCTGGTGTACGTTCAGTGTAGAGAACTTCATGGCAGGTGTGATGAGGCTCCAAAAAACTGAATGTATGAATGGGTATCGCACAGGTTTAACTTAAATATTGTGTAAATGTTGGGTTTGTGATCTGGTGGTCGGAGACATGAACACAGGATTAAATGGATGTTCTTCTGAACGGGCTTTCTTTATTGCATGTGTGCTGTCTGTATCTGATGTACCAAAACCCCAATTCCTATCCTTCTTTTTTCTCTCTCCACATAACCAATCAATCATTAGATCTGCGTCTGTCATCTCACAATGTCATGCGAGATGGCAGCCAGGCGGAGCGCCCGGCTAAAAGACGCTAGGGAGAACATGGAGCATATCCATAGACCAAAATGGTTATGTAAACTCTTGCTGCTGTTATGCCGTTTAGAAATGCAATAGTCAAAATGACAAAGATATTGTAACAGACAGAAATATTTCTCAAATGTGGAGCCAGTTAGCTGCAGTGGTCTAAGTGTGTTTGTGTGTCTGTCTGCTCCGTTGCAGCGCTCATTTAAACTTCATGAACTGGAGGAAATGGGGTGGGTGTTTTAAGAAGAAGTCCTGTGTGTTTAGCCTTTGGAGGTCTGGATTATGCCACTTTTTACTTTAAATTTTTTAACGGTTTGTCCCTTAACGTGCCTTCTCACACATCTGACCCCACGAGACTACAAGAAGACAGGTGTAATGAAGTAGTTAACAGAGATAATTTACTGGTAAATCATAAGTAATGATTAGACCTAATATGTAATTATAATAATAAGTCTGGACTTTATTAATCTGGAAAAAACCCTGACAAGTTTAGCAGATAAGTAAACACTTGGTTAAAAGTGTTTAATTATACATCTATGTGAATATTTAAATCACCCATAATTAATAGAGATGTCAGGTAAAAGACCACATATGGAGAAGCCCTCTTCTCAGTTCCACAGTGTCATTCATGCTTTACTAGCCTGAGGAGTTTCACCTTTTTTCAAAGGTTTGCAACTTAGTTCTGAGAGCTACAGTGAAACTCTCATGTCATTCCAGAGGAAACAGAGCAATGCCTCTTTGTCCTTTAATTGCACCACTCTGACCACATGCAAAAAAAAAAGGTGAGCAGCTTCATGCAGCACACTTGAAGCAATTATAATAATGAAGGAAACTTGTATTCCTAAAGAGCACCTAGTCTATGTCCCTGAAAATAATAATAAATTATTTTGCCCACCCTCCAGTACACTATTGCACTTTGTTCCTTCAGTGTTCTAAATCAGCAGTGATATCCTTAAAGCAGAAAAAGTAATTTTGTACAGTATTATAAAAAATGTGCCATTTTCTCTATAGATGTTTAGTTTTCATTATAGCAGAATAATTTGAGATCTATGTCTTCATAGAAAAGGTGGGATAAACCTAAAGATTTCATGTAAACACTCCATTGCATTAAGCATAGCTTAATAATTCCTATTCACTTAATTTCTAAGGTTGTGATTTGTGTAGTATGGCTATTTACTCTTTTGTTTTGTGCTATTTTTCTGTGTATGTACTTTTGGCCAAATCTATGAATTTTACCTGTAAGAACAAAATTGTGCATAACTTGTGTGAAAATTATGTAGGGGATAGGACTCTTGTTAGGTGTATCTATTCATCTATTTAATTATCATATTTTATGCAATTGTAGAGTCATAGGAACACACAGACTATCCCAGGAGCATCATAGACGTTTAATCTGATCACTCAAGTGCTATGAGCCCTAGGACTTACTTACTGTCATCTGAGTACATAATTAAAGTTCACACTCTTTAGTCCACTTTTAAATCATCAGTCACCATCACTTCTTTTTATTATTAGCACCAGTTATATAAAGCCTACCTATAATATATCAATAGGCTACAACGAACAAGTCAGAGTGGAAAACAAACCATACCACAGTCCCTGAAAAGAATTAAAAGACTCTGTCATTCAAAAATTAGAAGCAGTCTTGAAGCAAAAGCTGTGCAACCTAGGGTTATTTTATAAATTAAAACTGAGACTATACAAGCGTGAGGTAATTATTTGTACAATTGTTGCTTGCCATTTTTTTAACCCAATATAACACACTGATCAATGTTTGTGTTTATTTTGGGAATCTCAGTTGTTCCTGTCTTCTAGCAGGTTTTACCGAAAATGATGGAATTTTGTCACCATATTCTTGTCGATCCAAATACTGACCCACGAAGAAAAGATGGTGCCCTGCATGTAATTGGTTCCCTGGCTGATATTCTGCTAAAGGTACTCTAAATACCAGCTTTCCCCGAAAATGAATATACTTGTCTTCTATAAAATTTTAAAAAATCAAAAGATTAAAAATGAAGCTTGTTTGATTACCTGCTACCTAAGTTTTACCGATAGGTCATTATGGCATTATGATACCACCGTAATCTTCTTACTCAGTATGATATTTTGGAGGGTTTCACAGGCAGCAGAAACTGTGAATTTAAGCTATGTTGAGTTGTTTATTTCCATCCATCGTTCCATTTTCTAAACCCGCCAGCAAGCATGTCTGATGGTTTATTATTTTTATAGGTCCTTTGAATTAACGCTGTATTTTTTTTCTTCATCCTACAGAAGAGAATTTACAAAGAGCAGGTGGAGCTGATGCTGCAAAATTACGTCTTTCCTTTGTTAAATTCCAACTTGGGCTACCTCAGGGCTAGAGTGAGTTGCTCTTAAACATTAACAGAAGTACTAAGAATTATGTAATAGTTTATTTTCCCCTTGACTTTGAAACCTTTTCTACTCTTTGAGATGCTTAGACTTCATCATGGTCTCATACACCACTTCTTCCTGCTGGTTCCATTATGCTTAAGAAAGTACTGTATAGCTTTGCAACCATAAACGCTCTAGCATGTCTCAGTGGATTACTGTTTTGTTCTGGAATATATGGGTGATAACAACGATATATTCCTTACCTTACATCAGTGCATGCAGCTGACTTATATAAGTCCAGCTTGTCTCAATTTATTTAAATTTGTTGTCAACCAAAAGCCACCTTCAGTATGCTGCATGCACACTTATATGGTGTCCAGGTATCTAGTGCATAAAGTTTCTGTTTTGTAAGAAATAGTCCTGTTTTGTTGATTGATGGACCTTCTTTGTGTTGTATATAGTGTGCTCTTATTCCTGGTGATTGTGCAGTGCACAATGTAATAGCATTTTTTCATTCCGGACAATTTTTTTTTTTTTTTTTTGGTTAGTGACACTGGAGACAGGGTTTATAAAGGATATCTGAGATGAAGGGCTGGAGAGAAGCCATCGTGATTAATATACTGTACTTAGAAGGTTAGTTTGGGGTAGCAAGATTTTTTAGGGGGGTTAAAATTTTGGCGATGTTAAAAATGAGGTGAAAGAGAAGCTTTAGGTGTTTACAACAGCTGGCTCCTTTTTGAGTGGTGTGGTCCACATTCAGTACACAATTAATGCAGAAGAACAACAAATGAGTTACAAAATCATCTTCCAAGATGAATGCAACTGTAAAGCATTTCAACATTTTATTGAACTATTTAACACAAATTGTATGTTATTTAATCTGTAAATCACTTTGGGTTAGAATCTTGATTAACAGTTTTATGTAGGCAGGGTAAGTAATGATTTTAAATTAATCAGGGTGTGGATTGTACTTAACATTTTCAGTTATGGTAGTTTCAAGAATACAATGGATTATTATTATTATTATTATTATTATTATTATTTCTATTTCATTCATGAGAAAGTGTTCCACCCTTATTTTTCTATTTCTTTACATAACTGATAAGAGAGATCCTATCTTCTACATTTAGTCTTCTGTGGTTTTTGAAAACAGCTTGGACATTAAATATTTCTTTATTAGTGTTTAATTTTATTATCAATAAAGGACCTAATTTTCTAGCACTGCATACATAATACAAATACATGCACCTGCTATGCGGGGATAAAAATATTTATCTCCATTTAATTTCTTAGAAACATAATTCCCTCTTTCTTGTGATGGTGTTATAGAGCAGGCTTTATTTTTACACACGTTTACTGTAAAAATTGTTAAAATGGGGAAAAAAAGTTGATTTCTAACTTAATAGCATACTGTATACAGAGTACATACATCCATACATATACTGTAGGTAGAAACTGTCCCCTTAGTACCTCATGATTTTATTCCCTAACTATGAATGTGTCCGTAAAGAAGATATAGGTTTAGCTGCAAGAATCTAGCAACACTACCAAACCTCTTCATTAATATATATTTTTCATTCTAACATAATTCCAGTCTTGTGAATAAAATCTCTGAAGTTATTTAGAGACCTTTGTTTTTTGAATGGAATTGAAAGGATTTGAATAGTCCATGGCCAAGGAATCAGCACATAAGAAAGACTTACCATTATTTTATTTTGCAGCAAGTAAATGTCTTCTTCAATGTTTGTTCCCTTCTGCTTCACCATGCAGTCCTGCTGGGTGCTTCACTCATTTGGCTCTCTGCGATTCCACAACGAGCTCAATGTACAGAACGCAGTGGAATTGGTGAAACAAAATCTCATCGTGGACAAGGAGATGCCTGTTAAAGTAGAGGCAGCTATTGCCCTACAGACCCTCGTCAGCAATCAAGAGCAAGGTATGCAGCTATAATTAATTATATAAACAAATATACTGCTGGTCAAAAGTTTTAGAACACCTCAATTTTTTCCAGTTTTTCTTCAAATCTAATCAGTTGTAATGCAATGAAGGACTTAAAATGGTGACAATGTAATCAGTAAACTGCCAGAGGTTTAAATTTAATGTTTAGGTTAGCAAAAACTGAAAAACAAGGAAATGCCAAAATATTACAAATGTACCTTCTTCTGGGAACAATTAATAGGTTACAACCAACCAATGTTCTGCAGCAATTAAAATAAATTACACCTTGCAAGTTGAAGCAAACAATTTGCGCAGGTATCCCAACCTTTGTTGATTACTTAAAAACCCTGTTTGTCTTAAAGAAGAGTGGAAACAGACTGTGTTACTACACCCTCTGAAGTACAACTTGGACAATATTCCCATGATAATAACAATAAAATAGCAATTAACAAAGCAAATGAAACTGAGCATTAGTACCCTTGGAAATGTACAGTAGGCGTTTCATTTAGAGAAATTACAAAAATATCAAAGTGTCAGTGAGTACAGTGTCCTACACAATCCAAAGGCAATTGGAAATCGGAAGAAACTCTAACAGGAAGAAATCAGTCACATCTCAATCAGAAGCCAAGTTTCTGAGGGACCCCAGCTTGTGTGATAGGTGCCTAACAGTGGTTGAAAAAGCAGGTCTCAGTTTCTACTATGATGAGGAGATTTGGTGCTGCAGGTTTGACAAGGCGAGTGGCAGTAAGAAAGTAAACCCTTAAAGGACAAAATAGGGCCCTGAAATACCAGCTGTGGACTACTGAGACTGGACAAAGTCTCCTCTTCACGATAGAATCTAAGAAGTTATTAAGCCCATAATATTGGAATATTGGCCCTTCAGTATAATATACCTTGCATCAGTCAAAGCACGTTTCCTAAGAGTGAACATTCTTGTTGTGATGTTTCAATGCATCCTAACAATGTAAGGATATTGTTTTTGTATTTTTGGTTCATTTTGCATGTCCCTTTCTGCATAAGAGCATGTGAACTTGCCTTGTAAAACAAGAAACACTGTTCAGGATAAGCTGAATGTTAAGCTTCTTCTTCCTCTTCTTCTTTTCCCACTTCTACGTGCAGTTGATGTTCTTGGTCAAGCTTCTCCATGCAGTTCTGTCTTGTACATTCTTTCTAGTCAGATCTTTTCCTTCATGCTTTCTTTTACTTTATCCATCCACCTCCGCTTTGGCCTTGCTCATTTTTTCTTTCCCTGTACTTCCATTTATATCACTCTTTTGCTCAAGTATTCATTGTCTCTCCTCATCACATGTCCATGCCACTTCAGCCTACATTCCTGTACTTTCTTAGATATCTGTCCCACTTTTGTTGTATCTCTGATTGTCTTATTTCTTATTCTGTCCTTTTTTGTAACTCCAAACATTCATCTCGGCATTCTCACTTCTGCCAAATCTAACTTCTTCTCTAAACATCATTAATTCTTCAATCACACAATACTCCTGATACAGTCTTCCAAATTTTCCATTCACACTGCACTCTGCGAGTTATCCCTGCATTTAATTTTCTGTCTGGGGCTACCACTGATCCTAGATATTTTCAACAGCTGTCCCTGCAGGCCCACTTCTGAATCCTGATCATCATTAAACCTCCTGTATTCTGTCTTCTTCCTTCCTATCTTCAACCCTCTATCTTCCCAAGCCCTTCTTCATTCTTCCATCTTCCTGTCTACTTCCTGGTACTACACAACACAATGTCATATGCAAAAAGCTTCAGTCAGGGGAATTAGTATTTTATCCCATGACTCAACAGATCCATTACCAGATCAAAGAGGTAAGGACTTAAAGAAGATCCCTGGTGCAGACCTACTCTAACTGGGTTCTTGACTGTTACCCCAATGCCAATTGAATATTAAGCTACAGTTTCAATATTATTTACTAAGTGTAGGAAACACAATGTATAGGAACTTCTGTCCTTAATTGACTGATATTGCTGCAGCTATGATATACCTCCAGGATACTAGGTTCAGACTGACCATTCACAGTTGGTGATTTTTCATATTCTCTCTATGACTTTAGTGCATTTATTCTAGGTACTTCAGTGTGTTTCTACTCTTTTTCCCTATTTTCTTATTGATGAAATCAACCCATTCAGTCTAGCAATAATAGTCCGTCTCTATTCAGATAACTTTAGCAAATATGATCCATCAAGTTTTGAAGATTACCAGAGTACTACTGTCCATCACCCTACTTGAGAATTTTTCCATATTTTCTGTATATGGTGCTCTTAGTCAGCTTCCACTTATGCCCATTTCTTAAAGAATTCTTCTTAAAATAAGTGGAATCCACTAAACATTATATATATCCTGCTGTGTAACCAATCTTCTTGATTGCCTCTGCACACTGTGTGAGTGTGTAAATGATCCTGTTTGTGTAATGGGCTGCCGTTTATTTCCTTATTTGCTCTCTGTCTGCCTAGATTAGGCTTTTACTTTATGTAACCATAGTTTGGATATGCAGTTACAGAAAATAGATTGAAAGATTTATAAATGTTTAATTCAATCTAAATCATTGCAATTTTTCTGACTGTTTCTACATATTGTATGTTCTTACTAGTAATATTCAACTTTTTTCATCAATCATGTAATCAGCTGTAACTTAAATAATTATGTCTATATACTTTCTCTTTTCCAGTTTTTAGTTACATAAAAAATCCATAATTAACTTTTTGTTTGTTTTTTATTTATATGTTAATTTTATCACACAGAATAGAATGGACTCAAACCCCATTGTCTAATTGTTTTTGTGGAATTTGGATATTCTCTTTATGTCTGTCTGGTTTTTTCCGAAGCTCTCCAGTTTATTTGGTAAATTCCAAAGATGATTCTAAATTGTTCTTGTGTGTGTTAGTGGGCCCAGTGATGGACTTTTATCATGTTCAGGATTAGTTTCTGCTTTGCAACTTGTCCTGCCGAAACAGGCTTTGGAACACACAACCCTGTACTGAATTAACCAAATTTGAAAATATTATTTTCTGTTACATTCAGCTACACTCAATAGTTAAAGGTGTTTGTAAGATTTAGTTCATTGCTTTTTTATTGCTAGTCTTGTTGAAATTACATTTGCACTTTATTTAATTTTTAAAGTTAACTTTTTGAAAATTTATAAAATAAAGGTATCGTTAATTTATTATAAAAAAATGAATCTTACATGAGACTTCTAGATTACAACACATGCAAATATATTTATGTAGTCTGAACAAGGTCGTATACTGGACTATATAAGACCTATGCTTTTGGAAACCCTGTGCTTTCAGCAGAAGTTACCCTTTAGATTTCCAAAAGGACTTATTTAACTCCTGAAGCCTGATGTCTTTAGTGGGGACTGTTTGTTATTGCTGTCAAGCTTGAGATATTTTAATATCTGGAACCTGTCTGCTGTATGTATGACAAAACGAAATTGTAATATATCAGCACAATACTTTATTTTTGAACTCTGACTTTTTCTTTGGGATCTTTTGTGAATTGTGTCAATCACATACATTTTATTTTTATCTGTTGCAGCAAAGACATACATAAAGCCTTTAATCAAGCCTGTGATGCAGGAACTACTACATGTGATTAAAGAAACTGAAAATGATGACTTGACTAATGTCATTCAGAAGATGATTTGTGAATACAGCAAAGAAGTGGCCATCATTGCGATCGAAATGACACAGAACCTGGTAGGGTGAAACAAGACCATATTTTGATGTATTTGACTCCAACAGAAAGTGAACAGACATTGTTTCAATTAAGTAAAAACAGCTTTGACACCAAGAGACGCATTAGTCCAACACTGTTATTCATTCAAATGGTTTACAATTGTGTTGAGGTTTTAAATTCCAGAAGCTTTTATTTAAAGTGAATTGCTATATAGCATGCTCAAGTGAATCATATTTTTAACATCTGTTCAAAATCTAGATGCTTTCTATGTTCTAGCTGAGCAACTTGCTGTAAAATAAAGATGACTACAGCATCATATGTGTTAGCAGTAGTATAGTGCTTGAGGCAGTGGACTTTATATCATAAGTTTGCAGGTTCACTTCCTGCCTCTGTCTTACTATGTGACTCTGAGCGAGCCACTAAACCTGTCTCGATTCCAACTGTAAAACAACATCTCTAAACAGACATAACATATCCTCATTTACTCTTAGTTGTACCAACATTGATGTTGAAGCAAAGGGGGGGGAAATCAGGTAGCTGCTCCCCATCTTTGGAATAGTTGACCTTATAATGTTAGGTCTGTTCCTTCATTGTCCACTTTTAAGTCATTATTAAAGACTTGTTTCTTCTTGCCTTTGACCCGTAAGAGGTTAATATTATTTTTGTATATATTGACTCATGTACATTCCTGATCTGAGTGTGTATGGCCGTGCGTAACTATTGAGTATATTTTTAGGTACGGTTGGTTATGATTGTGGTTATTCTGTGTTTATATATTTTAATTGTTTTTTTTTTTTTTCCATTTTGCCTCTATAGCACTTTGGTTTTAGCTAAAGCTGTTTCAAATGTACTTTATAAATAAAGTTTGACTTGACTTGATTTGGCTAATTTTATAAGTTGCATTTGATAACGGTGTCAGCCAAATATATAATAATAATAACTTGGCAACAATTTTCCCAGGATGTTTGCTTTTCTGGTTGTGAAATCAACTATGTGACTATCCAACAAAAAAGACATGCTTAAGCATTTTCTTGCATATAAAATACTATGTGTTACCCTGTCTTATCCTTATTTCATAAGACAAATGGGCCTCAGTTATAGTGCTGTCAATTAATCAAGTGTGTGGAAAGTATTATATAACTAAGTGCTTTTCTGGGTACAGGATTTGTAGTGTTATATATATATATATATTTATGATTTTCATTTGTTTAATTCATTCACTCAAGTGCAATGTTTTTCGTCAGTTGTGTGTGCTCCTCCTTTAAAGTCAGCAATGCAAATGTATATGTAAAGAATTTGAGAGCTGTGACTTGGGGCATCCCCTTTCAAAGTAAGCAGATGTGCATATAAATGTAAACTGTTTTGGAGGATGGGGGTAGTGGTCACCTTTCAAAGTTTGTAGATGTAAATGTATATTACAATGGAGCATCTCAAGGTGGGCCCTGTAAGTTTAAACTGACACAAGTGATTCAGTGGTGTTTTAAGGATTTGTAGGTATTAGAGTCTCTTGTTCTTTTGTGCACATTCATATAATGGTATAACATTTATCAGTGGCTATGTTTTATATGATGGGTAAAAAGATCAGGGGCTTACTACTATTGATCATCCATTTATTCAAGAAAAATATCAGGGGCTCGGCACATTAGATCAGGCGATCAAGCCTCTGAAGTCCTGACCTCCTTCTCCCGACTACATATAGTTTTGTCTTGGATCAGAGAATACACTTTCCGTCTCTAGTTATCTCTTCCCTCCCCTTTTTGTTTCCAGAAAAGCAACACCACCTCACAGCCACAGCTCCCAACTGGAGCTTTATAGAGTGCGTGCTAACCACTGAGCTTCACTGAGTTTTCTTCTTCCTTTTCAGACCTGTACAAGTCAAGCATGATCTGTTTTTTTCCTGTCCAGGACATCTCCCCTTTTTCAGTCTTTTGTTCCCCCTATTGGTTAGTACTGCTGTTTGTCCCATGAATCGTTTCTGCTCCATTCTTTGTTTATATAAAGTATGCAGTCCGCACAGCACAGAGCATGTATGTTATATAATATTAATAAAATCAGCAAATAGAGTTAGCTACAATTTATTGGCTAATATTCCTTTTTCTATAATATCAGTTATCATTCAAATCATTTTTTAAATTTTAGGGTACATATATTTAGGTTTTGTATTATGGGAACAGGGTTACTCCTAAATATTGACATATAAAAATGTCCTTTTGTAGCAGATACCTACAGCCCCACATGTATCATCCTGACAAATTTCAGCATTTTAATTAAATGGGAAATAGCATTTTTGTTGATCACTCTGTCAGTCAGTCATCTTTGCATTATACAAGTTGAGCATCCGTAATTCAAAATTCGAAAATCTAAACAGTCCCTCACAATACAAGTAATGTTCCTCATTTCATTCGGGACTCTGTGACCAACTTCTCATTTGGCACAAAGTCAAACCAGCAGTAATCAACGATTCACCGAAGACACACAATACTGTAAGAGTTCAGTCTTCATCTCAGACCACTGAACAGCATCCATTTCTCGTAACCATATAGCAAGACAGGAAGCACCAGGACTCTAAAGACTTGGACCTTCACCCTTTTGCATAGATATCGGGAGTGCCACACCACCCCTTTCCAGTAACCTCATGACCCCCCATGCTTTCCCAATCCATCTACTGACTTCATAGGAAGAGTCACCAGAGACTTGAATGTCACTGCCGTGGTAAGAAAACCAGACACACTGTTGATGGCTATGTCTAAGAGGTCATTATAGGCCTGGATCTTGGTTTTTATCAATGATACTCACAAGCCCAGAGACTAAGACTCCTCCTCAGTTTCTTGAGAGCCTTGATCAGAGCCGCCTTTGACTCCGCGAAGATCACAACCACATCAGCAAAGTCAAGATCTGTGAATCTTTCTTCACCAACAGATGCCTTACAGCCTCTGGAACCCACAACCTTGCCCAACACCCAGTCCACGTAAGCATTGAACAGAGTAGGAGCAAGAGCACAGCCCTGACAAACCCCAGAATCAACTGTTGATAAACGTAGATGTTGTGCCTCCACTCTGCACAGTACCAATGTACAGGCTGGCCATGATATCCAGCAACATTTAGGGGATCCCGCAAAGTCTCAGGATGTCCCACAGGGCAGCTTGATCAACCGAGTGGAACGCTTTCTGAAAATCGACAAAGGCTACAAAGAACCTCTGCCAATATCCATGTTTGTGCTTCATGAGAACCCTCAATGCCAGGATGTGGTCGATGGAAAACATGTTAAGCATAAAACCAGACTGCTCCAACCATTGGCAGGCAAGTAATCATGGATCCTATTGTGGATGACCTTAGCAAGGACCTTTCCTGGCACTGAGACCTGTGTTTTCCCCCTGTGGTTGTCGCAATCCAGGCAATCACCCTACCATTTCCAGATAGGGATGACAATTTTCCATGTCATTTGGGATAACGCTCCTCTCCCAAATGTAAGCAAAGATTGCTTGCAATGTCAGGAGGACAACCTTACCACCAGCCTGGAGAAGTTCTCCCTGGATAACACAGGTCCCTGCAGCCTTCCCTACTCTTATCTGGTTCACCACCTCTGCAATCTCAGTGTGATTGGGTGGTTCACAGATAATTGGAGGATCAGCCTGAAGAACCGTGGGCCCAGAAATATCCAACGTCCTAGCTGGAGGATCATTTCATTTTGTTATACTGAAATTAAAATTTTGTTAAAACTAAATTCATTTAACATGATATTGTATGAACGTTTGTCTGGGCACACAAACAGTGTTCTGAAAAATTTGTTACATCGGGATTTGCTATAATGGGATTTGACATATTTATTTTAGCTTTTAATCTTAACTCTCACTGTATTTGTTATGCATTAAGTGATGTCACATTTTGACAACTGACATTACTTTCTTCTGCAACAGGCTGACATATTCAATAAAGTTCTTCTGAGTGATGAGTATGAGGAGAGTGAAGATAAAACAGTGATGGCTTTAGGAATTCTTAGCACCATTGATACCATCCTCACCGTCATGGGAGACCACAAAGAGGTGAACTTCTCTTGCTAACTTTTTAATCTGAAAAGAGACCTGCATCTTAAATTGTGGAAGATTTTTTTTTTTTGGTATTTCCACTTGCTTTTATAATAGTATTTATTGCTTTATAAAATTGGGCAGGAAAACATTACAGCTTTCAATTTAAAGTGCGTTGATCCTGGGGTTTTCTGTTTCTTCCTCTTGCGTCCCTGAGTCCATCAAAAAAATATGTTGGTTGGAAATGCTAAAATGATGTAATATGACTTATTCACTGGAAAGAAAACTGTGTGGTAAACTGGTCTTTTTTTTAATTTTAGCCTTAAATATTGCCATTTCTTGTGCAATAGAATTTTACATGTTTATACCTTTTTATTATTTGTTTTATACAGATAACACAACAGTTGGAAGGGATCTGCTTACAGGTCATTGGTTTGGTGTTGCAGAAACCCATCATAGGTACCACCAGAGCTTTATTAATCAGGTTTCTCTCTTGATCAGTGGTTGGGTGTGTAAAGACTTCTGATTATAAGCAGTCAAGATGGTCTTAGTGGTTTATATTTGCACTGCATTATTTAGTTTATAGTCATTTATTTACTCTTACTCTTTTGATTGACATTTAGCAATTCGTACAGCTGATGCTTTCTTTAAAATCAGCAGGAAACATTTATACAGGTCTAGGCCACCAGAAGTGATACATTTTTATAGAACATGATCAGACAATGAGTAAATAGTTTTATTTATCTTGTAAGGTTAGGTTAGTATAACTCTGGCAAATCAAAGCCACAGAAAAGATGAAGAACAAAGAAGTTCCTACTTGACCTTTGCTGATTCCCTCCTCTAGTTTTACCGTTGCTTATTCACTGGTACTCTGAAAGCTTTTTTTTTCTCCTCTATTCTTATCTTCCAAATCAAACAAGTCTCTTCTTGTGATTCTGCTCTACTTGAGTGGGGTTCCTGCATGGGTGCCTATGCCTGGGGGTCATCGCTGATTAGGCCTCTTGCTACCCAGTACATTCCTTTGGAGTTTTGATACAGTGGTGTGAAAAACTATTTGCCCCCTTCCTGATTTCTTATTCTTTTGC